>CM070778.1:129708482-130308482 GCA_036346955.1 Dipus sagitta | reverse complement strand
AGACGCATTGACCACCATGTCCACCTGGCTTACATGGGTACTGGGCAATAGACCCTGGGTTCTTAGGCTTCACAGGCCACCTCCTTAACCATTAAGTGATTTCTCCAGCCCGAGTGTCACCTAATCTTATTTAAGTCAGAGTTTCTTACAGATGCTTTGCTGTGTTTCACAGGCCTGCATAATTTCCTAGTCTCTCTTCCACTTTGCAGGATGAGGGTTACAGGCACACACAGCCATACACAGATGTTGATATGGGATTTGAAGATTCAAACTTGGGCATTTTCAGGCCCCCTCACACCCTCAAGCTTGTGTATCTATCTGGCCCCCAAGAATTTGCATTCTTAAATCTTCCCTATACTCTCCTAGCCAGGTAGTAACCCCTGATTCTCCCCCTTTTTACTTTTAACACTTCTGAAGGACTATAGCCTACACTTTTTATTTCTTCTTTCTGTATTAAAATAATATTTTAAGTGAAAGTTTATTTCAGTTGAATGATCTATAAAAGAGACATTCTCAGGTCCTGGGAACATAGGTGAACCATCCATACCCTTTCTCCTGACATTAGGCAGCTTCTGAAGATATACCTGGGGGAGGGAAGGAATATAGGATGTTGAAGGAAAATTTGGTGGGAGCCAGGCATGGTGATGCATGCACTCGGGAGGCAGAGGTAGGAGGATCACCATGAGTTCAAGGCTACCCTGAGACTACATAGTGAATTCCAGGTCAGATTGAGCTACAGTAAAACCCTACCTCGAAAAATCCTCCCCACCCCCCCCAAAAAAGAAAAAAATAATTTGGTGGGAACTCTTTCATGAAGGGTCTTATTCATTGATATTCTTGAGTACATACTTTAATCTTCAGGAATTTTAGTTTTGCATGTTTATAATTTACTCAATAATACCATCTCTGTGGGCATGGTGGGGCATGCTTATAATCTCAATACTAGGGAACCTGAGGCTGCAGGTTGCTATGAATTTGAGGTCAGCCTGGATGGTGTAATGAATACTAGGCCAGCTAGTGTTACAGAGCAAGATCTTGTCTCAAAAGATCCCAACCGTGACCCCACAGTAGACACTAATAACATCACTGGATAGGGCCCTAAGCACAAGGGAGGTAGGGGAGAGGGAGGTTAAGAGTACAACCCAATAGGAATATGATCAATAGGACATATGTTCATGGAGTAAAGTTTTCCATTAATAAAATAAAAAATTTAATAATGGCCGGGCATGGTAGCGTGTGCCTTTAATCCCAGCACTTGGGAGACAGAGGTAGGAAGAGTGTCATGAGTTCGAGGCCACCCTGAGAATACAAATTGAATTCCAGGTCAGCCTGAGCTAGAGTGAGATAATACCTCAAGCAAAACAAAACAAACAAGCAAAAATTTTAATAATGAAATGTTGAGAAAAGATCCCAACCAACTGACCAATCAGCTGGCAAACAAGCAAGTCAATATATAACCCCCTTCCAAAATTTTTCTTACCTCTCTCATAGTATAATATAAGTGGTATAGTCAGGTTTACGTTGCTGGTAGAAATCAGCCAACCAAGAGCAGCTTGTGGGAAAAAAGAGGTTTATTTTGGTTTATAGGCTAGATGGGGAAGCTCCATGATGGCAGGGAAAATGATGACATGAACAGAGGGTGCACATCACCTCCTGGCCAACATAAGGTGGACCATAGCAACAGGACAGTGTGCCAAACATTGGCAAGGGAAAGTTAGCTATAACACCCATAAGCCTGCTCCCAAAAATACACTACCTCCTGAATGTGTTAATTCCCAAATCTCCATCAGCTGGGAACCTAGCATTCAGAACACCTAAGTTTATGGAGGACACATGAATCAAACCACCACATTCTGCCCCTGGCCCCCATAAACTCATAACCATCCATGATGTAAAATGTAATGCATTCAGTCCAACTTTAAAATTCCCCATAGTTTTTATTAATCTTAATGATGTTCAAACATCCCCATAGTCCAAAATCTTTTAACTGAGTCATAATAGCAAATATATATATATATATATATATATATATATATATATATATATATATTCCCCAAGCCCTATAATGGCACAGAATAAACATTCACACTGCAGAAGATGGCACTGGGCATAGCAAAGAAGCATTCAACCAATACAAGATTTAAAACAACCAGGGCAAGTATCAAACTCCGTAACTTCAAGTCAATAACTCTAGCCAGTGAAAAATCTCCAAGTCCAATAATTCTAACCAGCAATAAGGCTCTGGTATTCCAATTCCACCCCTCCAGCTAGACTACTCACAGTCCTGGAAAACTTCATCTGGGGCTGGCAGCCTTCCTTAGCACACATCTCATGGTCCCGGAATCTCCACTGGGTCTCCACTGCAATCCATGGTTCATCCTCATGGCCCCTTGGGTCTCCATGCAGGCATCCAGAAAACCTGCTTCACACTGCCCATGGCCATTTCCAAAACACAAGACCGTGTTGCAAACTCAATGACCCTCTCTTTTGTGCATTTTTTATACTCCACAATACCAGGCAGGGTGCCAATTTGTTAATCTAGGGGGGAATAAAGTAGTCTTTGAAGAACAGTACACTTCTTAAACACTCAGGCCCCTTCAAAAGAGTATACATTCTTCCTGTTGACCCAGTGCAGGTCAGCTAGCACAATCTCAAAGGTTGTAATCTCTCAATTGCAGCTGAACAGGCAACAGTTCACCCAAAGATTTTTCTTTCTATGCCATATCCCTCTGCTCACACCGGTTCATTTCTATGCAAAGCAACCTTGCACAACTTCTCAGGACACAGGCATAACAGCAAGCTTCTCACACAAACTGCTAGCCCAGACCAAGCAAAGCTCTTTCTCACCCTCATAAGCCAAATCTCAATAGTCCACAGTTTTTACTGCATTCAGGTCTTTCAACTCTGACCAGAATAGTCCATCTATTTCAAGGTTTCAAATCCTTCCACATTCCTCTTGAAAATCAGCTCCAAAAGGCCAAAGCCATAGAGTCAGGTGTCTAGCAGCAACCCCATTTCTGTTACCACTTTACTGTTGCAGTCAGGTTCGCATTGCTGGTAGAAATCACCCAACCAAGAGCAGCTTGTGGGGAAAAAAAGAGGTTTATTTTGGCTTACAGGCTCGAGGGGGAAGCTACATGATGGCAGGGAAAACGACAACATGAGCAGAGGGTGGACATCACCCCCTGGCCAACAGAAGGTAGACCATAGCAACAGAAGATTGTGCCACACACTGGCAAGGGGAAGACGGCTATAACACCCATAAGCCTGCCCCCAACAATCACTGCCTCCTGGAGGTGTTAATTACCAAATCTCCATCAGCTGGGAACCTAGCATTCAGAACACCTAAGTTTATGGGGGACACCTGAATCAAACCACCACAGTAAGAAAGTAAAAATTCCATGTAAAATATAAAATTTTTACAGGGGGCTAGGGAGATGGCTCAGTGGTTAAGCACTTGCCTGTGATGCCTAAGGACCTCGGTTCAAAGCTCAGTTCCCCAGGAGCCACATAAGCCAGATGCACAAGGTGGTGCATGCATCTGGAATTTGCTTGCAGTGGCTGGAGACCCTGGTGTGCCCACTCTCTCTCTCTCTCTCTGTGCCTCTTTCTCTCTCTGTCTGTAGCTCTCAAAATAAATAAAAATTAAAAATATATAAAATTTTTACAAATATCAATTATTATATTCAGATTAAAATAATTTCCTGAATTCAACCATGATTTGTTGGCTTTAGAGTTAATGCATGCATAATTAGTTTCAGCTACTGAGTATCTTTCTTCTCATAGCTTCTTGAGCAAACACTTCTTAAGGCTAAGTTAAAGACAGCATTTGTTGGGGCTGGAGAGGTGGCTCAGTGGTTAAGGTGCTTGCCTTCAATGCCTAATGACCCCGGTTTGATTCCCCAGTACCCACGTAAAGCCAGATGCACAAAATGATGCACACATCTGGAGTTTGTTTGCAGTATCTACAGGCCATGGCGCTCTCTCTCTCTCTCTCTCTCTCTGTCCTTTTCTCTCTCTCTCTGCTTGCCAATAAAGCACATAAATGTGAACAGCAAGTCTCACACTTGTTAATGAGAAATGGGGACACCGTGTGATGTAGTTTGTACTATATCTGCCAGTGCTTTGAAAACATATTTTTGACAAAAAAACTATTCAAGCCTCTGATTTATTCTTATTTTTCATACTCTATATCTGAAATCTTTAAGGAAAAATGCCCACACACTAAGGCAATGTGGGTTTGTTTATGTATTTGACCCTTGATGCCCTACAATATAATTCAATTGGTGAATGCATTTTGCAAGATTTTCCCATAGAGCCTGCTGTATTTAATAGCATCTGGCTCATGTCTGAGAACCCCATTGCATATCATGAGATGTTTAACTTGCGCTGAATACTCTATAAAAGCAATTTCCATTCTGTTGAATCCTTCTGCAGATGGTGATCTGAAACAGTTAACAGTGATAACTCTTCACTTTACTTATTTGTGACTTATTGCTGTTGCAGATGGAGAAGCGACATTTATAGATGACTGTTTTTATTCCCTGATTGTGAAGCTGGCTTTTCCTCAGACAATACCTCGCCTTTCACATTTGTGTCTCTGGTGCCAGATGGAAGCTAGCATTTGTATGTGTGTGCGTACTTGATTTGTGCCTGTAATAGTCAAGTAGAGAGCTGAATTTAATAATGACTGGTACCTACAGAGACCAATGAACTTGATTTTTAAGGTACGGAAACCAACTCAAATACTGTTTGTATATCTGTCTTGCCCAATTTTGAATGCCCACGAGCACACATTTATTCAACAGAGATCGAGTGAAAGGGTTGAATCTATGGGCCACATGGTTAATCAGACTTTCTGTTGTTCTCAGGGATTTTATTATGACAAGTATTTATCAGATATGTCTTGTGTGCCAGGCATTGTATTTGCCAAGACTGGACATTTGTATTTTATTTACATATACCAAAAGATAGCTCACAAAATTTTTTCCAATCTGAAATTTTAAGTGAAGAAGGAGATAAAACGTTACGACAGACTTGTTAGCCATCAGTTGTGCAGCGACCCCATCAAATAGACACAGTTTTGGTAAATGGTGCACCCTAGTTGCTAAATTCTCCAGTTTGGGTATATACTGCTTCCTCAAGGTCCATGTATCTCTAGGAGTGATCAGATAACCTAGGAGGAGTTTCATTGACTGGAGCCTGGGAGTCTGGAGGGGACTAGCCAGCGGTGAGGAGCCAGTTGATGGAGGGCTTTACCCATGTGTAATGACGGAAAGGTTGGACTCCAGGAATAGATGAAGGCAATCGCGGGCCAACAAAAGCCACAAACTAGAGCAGATACACAATCAGATCTTAGTGTTGTCATGATAGCCCTGACAAAAGCACTAAGAAAAGATTCAAAAGAGGGCAGGCTGGCAGACAAGGATTTGTTCAGGAGCTTCTGATCAAACTTAAGAGGAGATGCTTAGTAAATACTTAAGTAAATAAATACTTAAGAGGACAGCGACATGAGGATGATGATGGAGGATCATCACGTAGGATGGAGCTGCACAGATGGGGTCCAGGAGAAGAAAGTTCTTGGGCTGAATGTCACATGTGGGATGACAGTCCTGTACTCACGAGGAGAGAGGAAGGGAGACATGGAGAAAGTATCTGGGCGTGGAGCAATGCAAGCAGGCTTTGTTCCTGCCAAGGTTGGGGTGGCGTCGGGCTACCTGGGGAAGGATGTCTTATAAGCAGTTTTTAGCCATGTATAATTCACAGGAAACTGAATAAAACATGAGATCCTGCGAAGATTTCACATTCCCGAGCAGGAGCTGGATGCCCATATTCTAGAACAACACAGGCCAAAGCTGACCCCTAGCTGTGGTAGATGACCTTCCTAAACAGCTCTTCCCTCTGTCTTTCTGTCCCACTTCCTCTGCAGCCCTCCTCATTCCTGACATCCAGACACCCATGCCAAGCTGACTTACCGTTTTTTGGACACATATAGAATTGTATAATTTCCAGTTAAAACTCCTTTGCTGGCTCTTAGTTGCTCCTAGGAGAAGTCCCAGACTCCCCAGGCTTCTTGGGGCTCATTTTCCACACTGTTCCCCCAGGTGGGCCCAGTCCACTCACAGGACTGTCATTGCCCATGTGCACTGTTGCTCCCGTAGCCCTGCCTCACTACCACATGGGTATAGATGTCCTTACTCATATGCGACTTTGATTCTGACTGTCTCAAGAGCAGTGGCTCTGCTATAGAAGAATAAACAATGAGCTGCCGAGGAGACAGCTCAGTCAGTAAAACACTTGCCCTATTAGAGGGCTGGATAGCCTAACTGAACTGATGACCTCTGGGTTCAAATGCAAGACTGTATCTCAATAAGTAAGGTGGAGAGCAGTAGAGAAAGGCACATCACTCAACAGTGGTCTCCATATGCACACACGCATGTGCACCCACAAAGTATGGGCACACACACATTGCCCATACATGCAAAAATGGATACTAATGTGAATGAATGATGAGGAGTAGAAATGGAAAGATCCGGGTTCAGATCTCGCCTCTCTGCATTGTCCAGATCACATGATCGGCAGTCAGCCACTCAGTTCCTGCAGGTTGAGTCTCTTAACTGTTGAATAGAGTTGAAATGCTTGATTTCTCCTGCAGCTTTCCCTGGGTGATAGAGAGGTTTAATTTCGCAAATACATGCAGAGTAACTTGTAAATAAAGTGCTTTGTACATGTGTCACTGGGACATTTCACATTAGATATTGAAGTGTCTAGCTTTAAATAAGAAGGTGAAATGTACAATGAGTGAGCAACACTTTGCAATTGTAAAACTTTTTTCTTCTTGAGAAACTCCTGATGAATATACACTGTGTTCTTCCCATGACCATGCAAACAGAGAGAAAGACAGTTCCCTGACCACACACTGGTAACCAAGAATCTGTTTTCTCCTTTTGGAGACTGGGTTAGTCAGTTTTTTGTTGCTGTGAACAAAGACCCACAGAAACAATTTACTGATAGAAGAATGCATTTTGGCTCACAGTTTCAGAGGTTTCAGTCCTTCACGGCAGGGAGTGTGTGAACCAAGACAGCAACTCATATTACATTGACAAGGAGAGAGAGAAAGAGAGAGAGAAAGAGAGAGAGAGAGAGAGAGACTATACTAGCAAGCCTCTCTTTTTTTTTTTTTCTCCTCATGTCTCTGGGCCCTCAGCCTATGAGACTGGTGCTGCTTGCATTCAGAGCAGATCTTCCTCATAATGAATCCTTTCTGGCAAGAGCCTCACAGACACACCCTGAAATGTGCTTTACTGAATTCCTAGGTACCCTTCAATCCAGTCAAGTTGACCATCAAGGTTAACCAACCACTACAGAGATTATGTGTGTTCCTAGGTGACCATTGATGAGGCTACAAACTCCATTCTCTCACATTGTTAGGCAAATTCCACTTTATCTCATAGCTGATGCCTTGCATTTTTTCTGGGTAGTCTTGGAGTGCTGATCACCTGCTATTCTTCTCTCCCTGTTAATAAGATGACACTTGGAGGGTCCCCAGAGCTTCGTGGAGCCAGAGTGACAGTGATGAGTAGACGTGGTGGCAGTTGCATTAGACATTCTATCCTTGCTTGTCTCTGGACCTGCAGTGATGAATGAATGCCTGTACAGCCTGGGAGGATAGAAACCGGGGCTAATTTTGGAGTTCACATTTTGTAAGCATGTATATGTCTGGTGTCTGTGCACATGCGTATGCATGGTGGTAGGCGTGTGGCTGCACGTGTGCATGTGGAGGCCAGAAGTCGATATTGGGAGTTTTCCACGACCACTCTCCACTTTTTGCCTTGTTGAGGCAGAGTCTCTCGCTGAAGCCAGAGCTCCCTGACTTGGTTAGACTAGCTAGTCAGCCAGCCTCCAGGGATTCCTTGTCTCTGCCTCCCTGTCATTGGGATCACAGATGTGCACCACCACACCTGGCAATTTTACCTGGGTCCTGGGAATCTGCACTCAATACTTCACGCATGTTCAGCGAGCACTGTGCCCACTGAGGCACCCCCCCCCAGCTCCTAGGTTGGCATTTGAACATGCCATTTGGCATATGAGTCCTGTTGGCCCTGGACAGTTGTCAAAGACATTCCTTTACCCTATGATTTGACCAAAGCTTCTACCTTTCAAATGATTGTCTGGTCTTTCTTTTATTATCCTCTAACTAGCACATATATAAACATATATAAATATATATATTTTTTAAAAAATAGTATTTTAATCCTTCATTTCTGAGTCCCAAGCAACTGCTTTAGCTCACTTATCAACACTAGTAGGCACAACTACTATTGCTAATGTCATGACTAGCATTTCTTGCCCATTCTGTATACTAGTCTCTGTGAAAGTGCTTTACTCATGGTATCTCTTTCATCCTTCACAACATAGGTTAATATGAACAGTCACATTAACAGATAGGGAATAGGATATCCTCGATTTCCTTATGAGGAAATCGAAGCATGGAGAAGGTCAGCAATTAACCCGAGGATCACACCAATGGAGTGGTGCGATAGGATCCAGCATGGGGAACGCACTGATTTAGAGGCCTGGCCACCGAGCCCTTGAGCCACATTGCTTGAGGCAGCATTGTTTCCTGGTTACATTTCTCTTTGCCAACCATGGCTTCTTTACAAAGAATTATGCGTGAGTATACTGCCCATGTTTCTTCTTTCTTCTCATATCCTTCCCTCTGCTTCATTCAACTCCAGCCTATACCGCCTAAACAGTCTCCCATGGAGGTGTGGAGCAGGCTACTGTGGCTGGCGATTATAGTCTTGTCAGTGCCCTTAAGGTTGCTGGACATGAACTCAGTTGACTTGTGGTTCTGGCTACAGCTGGCTGTGAGCAGCCACATTTGTTTGCTCTATGACGTTCATACATATGTCATTCTTGTGCACGAGATGCACATAGTCCTGGCTTGTGTCAGTCCACAGCAAGCCTCCATCTGTGAGAGAGCTCTCATTTACCATCTCTCTCTCTCTCTCTGAATCCCACTCTTTATGGATTGTTCTTCATGTCTACTGATTTTCCCAGTACTTTAGTTTTGCCTTCCATTAGAATGAAACTTCTGGAGGGCAGTGCAAGGCACGTGGGAACTGCTTGTTGATAGGTACATATTGTATATACATAAGCAATCAGTCCCTGCCCTGTGTGACCTGTGTTCATTCTATGTTACTGAGCCAAAGGGATACTGAAGAGCAAAATATTATCTGGACAACTTGCCAGAAAATAGCAGGCTGGATTTTCCGGGTAATGTGTGCCTGCCATTCCGTAGCTCTCCCATGAGAGGATTGGTAAAGGGGGTACACACCTGCTCCTATGTATTAGGGTTCTCACTCATGCAGCCTGCCACCCTGTTAGGAAAGGACTCCAGTTGTTTAATCCAGAGAATTCATCTACTGCCCTCTCCGGCCTGACCTCCCATTGTCTAGGCATGTACAGGACATGGTCCAGTCACACTCCACACCGGCTGCAGTTCCCCAGAACCTCCTTGTTGGGGAACCAGGTAGCCATCTAAAACTCTCCATTATCCGCTTGCTAAAACACTTGTGCGTGGGGAGTGTTGCAGGATGACACGGGTACACTACTGGGGGGGGGGGGTTCTGGTGGTGAGTCGTAGCTGTGGATTACAGCACCCAAGCCCATCACAGTGACAACGGCAGGGACACAACCGCACCCCGCGACATCTCTTCTTCCCCAAAGGCACGTTATATTGTGCTGGAGACCGGGTAGGTGGGAAAGCACAAAGACACAGCCCTGCACTCGGGTTCTTCCATTAGAGCTGCAGGCCTGGGGAGGGGCCTGGAATAAGAGGAAGGATAGAAGAGGAGAGAAGACTCATTTCAATTTCTAAGTAGCACATACAATTGGCTCTCTCCTTGGAGCAGTCACGGTCCCCACAGACAAGTCCCTGCCCTTGAGTGTTTCCTCTTGTTTCTTCAGATCAGCGCGTGGCTGTTGGTACAAGCCAAACAGATCCTTGGAGTACATAATAAATCCAGAAGAGGCATATAGGGCAGTCCTTATAAATATATAATAGCTACCTCTGGATAACACTTAGCCATTTTAACTGCCTGATAGTGATATTGGGAAGGTCTCCGATTGCAGCACCACACAGGGGCCATGTGGATGATGTGGAAATGGAAGGAGGAGGACGCATTTAATATGGTTTCTTCAGACCATGCTTTCATCAACTATTGATTTCATTGCAAAGGCCTTTAGTTAGCGCAGGAATTCCACTGGTAATAATTAAATTTTCAAGAGATACACTCGTAGGAGAAATGAGGGGCGCGGGGAGGGGGGGCTTCGTGTGCGGTGGGTTCCACGAATGTTAATGACTCCGTTAGAGTTACGTAAAATTAACAGAAATTAGATCTATGGTTATTGAAGAGCCTCCTTTATGTGGAGAGGAGCCATTTAAGTGTAACGATTGGGGATTATGGCTCAGTGGAGTCTTTTAACTGTTCATTTGCCTACCTAACTGACCTCTGAGCGGGACGCAATAAATTGGGATGTTGTGAAACCACTCCTGGTTCCCTTTCATTTGGGTTCATTTATCCCGATTTCTTCCTGACCTCACAGTGTGGGCCAGCGCTGGGCTTTATCTTTTACTGAGGGTTATTACAATCCCCCTTGCCACGTGTGTAGTAATTAACCATTTCCTCCTATTTGGGGGGTGATTTCTGTCTCAAAAGAGCTCTCCTCATCATTTCTGTGAACTGGAGTGGGAGCGCAATGTTAGCTTGTCCTGCCTTCGCAGCGCCCACTCTCAGCGCATGATCTGACTCCGCTCCACCTCAGGATGGAGAAGGGTGAACATCGCCACCCAGAATAGTGACATTTCAGAAGACCAAAGTCACAGGCTCCTCATTCTTTCCTATGGATACACTTTGTGTGCTAATGTGCTTCTGAGGAGACCTAACATTTTACTGCTGCCTCTGGTCTTGGTGACCCGGGATATTAGCTCAGGTTTTATGGGAGAGGGTCAGCACTGAGAAGGGAGGAGAAGAATGCGATGTGACTGCTGCCGATGGAGAAAGGGTTAAACCCCAGTCTATTGTCTGAGGCGGGCTTGTGCATTAGGAAAGTGGGGCATATAGATTAATTCACTAGGGGCCAACTGTTTGATTTCTCTCCTGGCTGCCTGGCACAGGGATGGAATTGTAGCTGCGTTTACAGTGGAAGGTTGGATTATACTCTCTTTTGTAGGAATTAAAACCCCATAGGATAATTTATGCACAGGCAAGCAAAATTAAGGCAAAACATATAAAGAGAAGTTGATGGAATTATCTCAAGGCAAAATGTCATTGATTTCAGGGTCAAAGTGGCATTTGTGCTTTGTGCCATTTTCAGGGAGGGGGTGCCTTGTGATTCTTGGCAGAAAAAAAATATTTGTGTAGAATATGCAGTAGCCACCGGGGCTTTGGGTACAACTTCCTCCTGTTCTTTCTGACATAACCCGGGAGAGCTCGGCTTCTAAACAGAGTTCTCATTCACGGTACCCTGAAGCCTCACGGGATATAAGTCCACCCAGTAGCCTATGACTTCATTTTTTCTTGCTCAGATTGATTTGCTAATGGATATATCAGTTTCTAGGACTAAATACCCAACCAGAAGCAGCTAGGAAAGGGTGTATTCAGTTTCGAGGAGAAGTGTCCTCTAAGGCATGCCAGGCATAGCCAGCATCATATTTTGACGACATTAAAGAGAGAGTGAACATGGCAAATGGAGCTGGGGTGTAACACCTCAAGGTCCGCCCCAGTGACACACGTCCTCCGGCAAGACCACACCTCCTAAAGGTTCCATCACCTTCCCAAATAGCACCACCAAGTGGGGGTCTTCAAACACACGAATTTGTGGGGCGCGTTTTACATTCAAAGCTTTGTAATGAATATGGGAAAAGTTAGGCTTTTGTTTCATTTATTTATGTGAGAGAGAGATAGAGAAAGAGAATGGGTGCACCAGGGCCTCTGGCCACTGCAAACAATTTGCAGACTCATGCATCACCTCATGCGTCTGGCTCACATGGATCCTGGGGAATCAAAACTGGGTCATTAGGCTTTGTAGACAAGTGCCTTAACTGCTAAGCCATCTCTCTAGCCCAAAAGTTGGGTTTTTAAATAAACATTAGAAGTCTGCTTTAAGTGTTATGCCAAAGTGTCCACCTCATATTAACCATGATCTGACTGGTGGTAAACTCATGTATGAAGGCAAATGATGTTTGTGTAAAGTTCTTGAAGGAAAAGGGAAAAGCTGGTAAACAGATCTCAAGACAGAGTACGACCAACATCCCTTTCCTGGTATTCTCTACTGTGTAAGGAGAATAGCTCCCAAGGTAGTCAGGTGTGCAAACTCTACATCCTTCAAAGCTCAGAGACCATTGTGGAGAGGTGGTGGAAGGACACTAACACTACCTATACAAAACATGCATAAAGGAGAAAAAAATTATGACATCAAAATAGAAGAAAGGCTAGTTGGAACAAAGAAGGAATTCAGTGGAGGGGGTATTTGGGAGGGGAAAAAGAGAGGGTAGTAGGAGGGATGATGATCTTGGTATATTAGTTATATTTATGGAAGTTGTCAATAAAAAAAGTTTTTATGAAAGGAAACCTTTCCCAGGTTGGGGCTGAGTCGGGTTGTGGTTTCTGCTTCCCCAGGCCAGTTATAAGTCATATGGCTTTTGAACTACATGTGGAATGTGGAACCTACTGCTATGGATGGACTATTATCTACCTGCAGCAACTAATATTATTATTGTTGTTGTTTTAAAATCACAAATGAGCTTTTGGGACTTTTTTATGGTTTAGACAAAAGTACTAATCAGATAAGCTTGTGGCAGATGAGAAGAAACATTGTTTTGCAAAAGATGAGAAAATGGATATATAAATATAGCTCCATATATATATATAAATCTCCATATATATCCATATCTATCTATACATCTATCTATATATATATCCATATCTATGTATATATCCCAATATATGTACATATCAAGTCAGTTCTGCTATGACACTTATTTGCAAACTGCAAATTGGTTCCAGGGTGATTGATACGTTAAAGAACAATTTGAACACATTGTGAATGCCTTGTTGGCTAACATGAGATTTTGTCTGTGAGAAATAAGGGATGAATCAAGCAAACAGCACCCAGCTGAACCAGCCTTGTAGGAACACAAGACTCATCCACCTCAGGAGCTGCCAGCTCCCTCAGCTCGCCATATGTGTGATGCTGCAACGATCCCATCGCCATGTGCATCCACGTACCGGGGGACTGGTGGGACAACCTCCGTCCTGTTCAGACAACCTCCTTCCACCACCTCATACGAACCCACATGCCATCACCTCGGGGTGCGTCTTCCAAAGGCCAACCTCAAACCTTTCTCTGGGTAAAATGATGACTTCCTATAGTCCAGTTATCTCTCAACCATTATTAAAGACAGTAATGTTTTTCTCGGGTTTCTGCTTAAAATTGTGTGTGTGTACACATCTGTGTGTGTTCAGGTATGTGTATTTGATGCCAGAAGAATACTTTTGTTATCTTTCCTCAGGTGCCATCCATATTTATTCAGTTACTTATTTAATTAATCAATTAATGAGCGAGAAAGAAGCAGATAGAGAGAGAATGGGTGTGCCAGGGCCTCCAGCCACTGCAAACAAACTCCAGACACATGTACCACCTTGTACATTTGGCTTTATGTGGGTACCTGGGGAATTGAACTCTGGTTCTTAGGCTTTGCAGACAAGTGCCTTAACCACTAAGATATCTCTCTAGTCCATATTCATCTTTTTTTTTTTTTAAGATTGCATCTCTTATTAGCTTAGAGCTTGCCAAGTAGGCCAGACTGGTTGGCTAGTGGGCCCTAAGGATTCTCCTATCTCCACCTCTCCAGTGTTGGGATTACAAACATCTCATGCCACCAGACTGGCATTTTTCTTTTAGGTTCTGAAGATTAGACCCAGGTCTTTATGCATTCACAGCAAGCAGTTTACTGACTGAGCTATCTCCTCACCCCCTCCAATTTTTCAAAGATGTTACTGAGAAAGTTTTTTTGAGTGTTGGGATCATACCCCTATTTTTGTCTACAAGCTCTACAGTTTTTACTGTGTGGTTACAAACCTGTGTGTTGTAGTATTGTGTAATTTACTCTATTTCATATGATCATTCACCAGTATTTTTCTTCTTTCTTTTAAACGATGTGTTTTCACAATTCATTAGAACCTCTTGTAGTTTTTAACTAGCTTAACAGAAAGTAATACTCACCATCATGTGTGTATTTAGCTTTGTAAAATCATAGATCTCTTCTTATTGCATAATCTTGATAAATGTTTGTTGAAATGATTTGAATTGCTTTATTCACTGGTTAAATAATAGAACCTGTAATTAAGGATGCTAAGATTCCTGTCTCAGATATCTATTCAACCTCACCATTTTTCCAGACCTTATTTGCAGAAATAAAACTCTATACAGATGGTAATGTTTTCAAGGATTGGGTTTCATAGTGAATGATACATCAAAATCAAAAGTATCATGAAAACAAAGCTTACGGATCATCACTTTCTTTCTTCTTGATTTGTAAATGTTGTTAGTCACAGCTTAATCTACAAGTGGAGCTACCAAAAACCCTTGGTATGATTCTTTCCCTGCCAACCTTTCTCTCCCTGGAGTCAGCTGCCTCTGAGGTCTGGCTCCCAGCTCAGCCTTATAGGTCAGATGGACATGAACCATTTAAGGACTGAAAAGTGAACTCTTCCATGGGCAGCTTACTAGCAGGTGCCATTCTCTACCAGATTTCAATTATATATCCCCATTTCCAGAGGATGGAAAACAAACTGAGTAGGAATGAAAATGCCTAATATTTTCTTCTCTATTACAGGGAAGTACAAATTATCAGTCCCTGTGCCCTGCTGGTTAATCTCTGCTTGTCAACTTGGCAAGGTTTAGAATCACCATAGAAGCAAATCTCTTAGTATGTTTGTGAGGGACTTTTCTGGATTAGAATAATTGAGGTGGGAGATCCCACCCTTACTATGGGTGGTACTACCCCATGGGTTGGAATCCTGAACTTTGTAAAAAGAAACATGCTAACTCAGAGGTCAACATTTGTTTCTCTCTACTTCCTCCACACTGATGTGAAAGTGTGACTCCAGCTTTCTCCTGCTCTTGCCATGATTTTCCTGCCATGATTGGTTACCCCTTGAAACTGTAAGGCAAAAATAAACATTTTTCTTCCTTACGCTGCTTCTGGTCAGGTATTGTGTCTCAACAATGAGGAAGTAAATGCGACATGTGCAAAGACAGAAGCATTGTTTGTTTGTTTTTTTTTTCTTTTCAAGTGCCTCTTTCCATGGGTGGTAGTCTGAAGTTTAAGTTTGATAGCACTCCTCATCCTCTGTGTTTGCGCCAAGTAGAGCTTAGTGCAATACGAAAGCAGGTCCAAATGTGCAACTGGATGCAAAAAGTTTCTTAGAATGTCTTAAAACTTTCCATTCAATGCCGGTAAATTTTAAATTATTTAAAACTGCTTATATGGATTTTACCCTTGGCAAGGTAAATCAGACATTTATAGACACATACCTGCAATCCCATATCTTAGGAGGCAGAGGCAGAAGCATTAGGATTTCAAGGCTTAACTCAGCTATATAGAAAGTTCAAGGACAGTCTGGCTACATAAGACACTGTACCAAAACCAAAATGAAACACCTTTAAAAACATTAAATGTTTGTTCTTGGGTAATTTTTTTTCTTGAATTTTTTTTGGGGGGGAGGGGGTTGAGGTAGAGTTTCACTCTGGCTCAGGCTGACCTGCAATTAACTATGTAGTTTCAGGGTGGCCTCGAACACACGGCAATCCTTGTACCTCTGCCTCCCGAGTGCTGGGATTAAAGGCGTGCGCCACCACGCCCGGCTTCTCTTGTTTTTCATGTCTCTTCCAGCTTCATTTCTCACAATATTTTGTGTAACTCCTGTGCTGATTCTTTTCCCACTGTTGTCCACGGCTGGAGCTGGAAGTTTCTGAAGGAGAATCAGGAATCCTTACTCCAGAAGGTCATGCATACAAGCATGCTCTTTCAGCACGTACGTCTCAGGTAGGGGAACTGGGGAACTGGCGGTGGCAGGTGAGCCGATGGACAGGGTGCTTGCTGCAAATATGGCATGTTTGTGTCATTTCCTTGCTCACAATCAGCTGCCCGGTGCCCTGCCTGAGCAAACCTGGAAGCGTACACTGGCCAACAGGGAAACGAAGGTGAGGTGGTGAAGAACGGATTGATTTGGAGGAGAAAAGAACCTGGAAAATATCCATAGTACTACACAACCTTAAGTAATTATAAGCGAATCCTGAATATGATTCTGCAAACAGCAGGACCTCTGATTCTCTGATACCAAGATCTCATCAGAGTGGTCAGCCATATGGAAAATGGCCTGAATTCCAGAAATTCCTTTTATCTGTCTTTAATGCCTTTACAAAAGGATCAGTGTGGGGCCTGGGAGATGAATGCTAGCCACACAAGCATGAAGACCTGAGATCAGATCCCTAGAATCCAGATCGAAATGGCAGGTGTGGTAGTTATATGACTATAATCCTTGCATTGGGGAGACAGAGATAGGAGGATCTCTGGGACTAATTTATTAGCTACTCTAATGAATCAGTGAACTCTAGGTTCATTTTTGAGACTCCATGTCAAGAGATAAAGGAATACCAGCAGAGCAAATCACCCAACATTGACTCTTCATTACCACACTCATGCACTCACGTGCATGTCCACACACACAAATAGGAACATATACACACATGTACTCCACATACATATAGACATGCAAAAAAGAGAGAAAAGGAACTGTGAGTTTATTCCATTTATGAATAAATGGAACAGAGGCAATAAAAATGTTCTGATAAGGAAAAAAGAGAAATCACAAAATCTCAAAGTGTAAACCCAATGTCTTCATTTATGAATGTGATGGTTTACATTTTAGTCAGGAAATTCAAACAGAAGTTCATATAAGCCTATGAGAAACAACTGAAGACTATAGGAATTAAAAAATAATAGTAGACCATTTTAATTACTCTGGTCTTGCTGTAGTCTTGCATTGTTGAATAGTCATTTTACTGACTAATCTGTATTTCTTCTTCTCCCTTCTTCCTCTCCTCCTTCTCCTCCTCTTCCTCCTTGTTCTTTTCTTCTTCCTTCTTATTTCTCCTTCTTCTTCTCCTCCTTTTCCTCTTCTCCTTCTTCCTTCTTTTTTAAAATTTTAAAACTTTTTACTTATTTTATTTATTTGCGAGAGAAGACAGGGAGAATGAGAATGGGAGTGTCATGGCCTTAAGCTGCTGTAAACAGAGTCCAGACACATGCGCTACCTTGTGCATCTGGCTTACGTGGGTCCTGGGGAATCAAACCTGGGTCCTTAGACTTTGCAGGCAAGGGCCTTAAGCGCCAAGCAATCCTTCTAGTCCTCTTCCTTCTTTTCATTTCATTTCTTTCTTTCTTTTTGAGAAAAGATCTCCCTCTAGTCCAGGCTGACCCCTGGACTAGAACTCATCTTATAGCATAGACTGGCCTTGAACTTGAGAGAATGAGGTAGGAGAATCACTGGTCTCTCTCTCTCTCTCTCTCTCTCTCTCTCTCTCTCTCTATATATATATATATATATATATATATATATATTCACTTATGGTATCAGATGATCAGATGATTCCTTTCATAAAATAATACATCACTAGTGTCTCCTTTTGGTTCATAAAAAACAGGTAATAAAATGGTTTGGGATATTTCACTATTAGTTTCTTAACTATCCACTATAAAATGAACCCCAAGTATATTGAAAGAAATTGTTGAAAATCCAAAAATGGGAGACAAACATGACACTGCGTAGTGTATGACAGGAACCCCAGAGGTCCTCGGCCAGTTTGCTACCTTACTCTGAGTTTCCTGGATTCTCTCTCTCTTTTTTTTTTTTTTTTTGACTCAGACTGGTAAAAAGTAAAAACCCAGCAGATAAAATTTTGCAATTCAGAAGCAATCATGTCAGCATTTGGGCCAGATAATAGCCCTGTATAAATCTGTAGGTGGGATATTTGATTGATGGTAAACTCCTAGAGTCCTCACACAAATATTGGCAGCCAGGTTGTCAGCTATCAGCTAGAAATAAGAAGGTAGACAAACAGAAGAAGTTTTATCACAGTCTGAAGAAAAGATCCTCCCCCCCCCTTGTCTCTGCCCAGTAACCGCCACACTGTATGTAAGCAGGGAATATTTTTCTTATTTTTTTGCATTTCCCCACAGAGCAATATTCAGTCATTCTTTCTCCAGTGACTGCTCTGGGCCACGCCTTTGTGTCTACACTAGTGTTTCCAGTCCAGGTTTTACATAGAGTCTCTGGGAGGAGGAGCCTTGTTGTAGGAGGTATGTCTCTTGGGGGTGGCCCTTGGGGCTCCAAGATCACTCCTACATCCTCCCAGCAGATGTAACAAGATGTGACACTCTGCTGTCTTGCTCTTACAATAATTTTTTCCACCATATAAAAACTTCCCCTCCAGACTGTAAGCTGAAAAAATCCTTTCCTCTCATAAGTTGCTTCTGGTCACGTGTTTTATCCCCACAATGAGAAGGAAACTGCTACAGGCTCTAATGGAAAGGGGGCAGAGGGGACTGGAGACCGATTTTATACTATGCTAGACACAGCTTACAACACACAAGCATTGTGAAAGTTGTAGAAATGCACAATAGATATGTGCTTGAAGCCCAATTCCTATAGAAACATCTGGGTATTAGAGGTCAATGTGGTGTAAGAGAAGAACAATGGGTCTTCAGTTGGGCCCTCAGACTTTTCCCTCTAATGACAAGTCACCATTTCTCCATGTGCCTGATGTACGAGGATGACAGCCATGGGAACTTGCTGGGCACATCTATCAAAGGACACACAACCTGGATCCCACTGTGGATCGATTGAGGGAAGGATCTGAGGTGGGCAGCCAGGAGCCTGCCAGTCAAATAAACTTGCCAGAAATTCTATATGAACACTTACACACTTGAAAACTTCCACGTCCAGGACCAGTGGTTATTCACTCTGTAATGGTGAAAACGTTTATCATGCTCACCACTGCTCCATTTAGGTTCTTGGGTGTGTCTGGGGAGAGTAGGTTTGGTTGGGTTGTGACAAGGATCACCTCGGACATTTAGTAGCCAAACATCTGGAAGGTGGAGAAAGGTGCCACATTGCAGGGGAAGGGTGAAGACTGGCGGTGAAAGAGAGATCAATGCTCACCACAGGAGAATTCCAGGGCTCCAGTCCCCACCACGTCTCCCCGTGGAGCCGTACTTTCTTGACTCCCTTACCTGACATCCCCACTGTCCGAAAATCCCAACTCCGTAAACTGATGACTAAGTAAAAGGATTTAATCCATCTTTGGCGTGGTTTTCTTTTCTTCTGTGGATAGTGTCAAACCACCTGCAGTCCTGAATAGCACATCACATGGCTGGTGGGTCTCCTGCCTCGCCCCTGCCTCGTTCTGTACCAGTGGTTCTTAATCCTGACTGCAAGACTCCCCTCTGGAGCTTTCAAATGATTCTTGAATCCAAACTCTGAAGTCCTCTGAAGATCCTAAATTCATGGGTCAGAGGTGTGCCCTGGACACTGGCAATTTTCAAAGTTCCATGGGTGAGTGTAACATGCAACCACGGTCAGGACTACCCACCTCACCCCAAAAACGGCTATGCTGCAAGAAAATGAGCAGAGCAAGCCCTTCCCAGTGCTGAATATGCATTATCCTAACTCAGGTCACCAAACCTTGGGGTCCACCCCGGATTAAATACATAAGAATCACCACTGTGAATGCTGATTCAGCAGTTAGCCTTTTCCTTAACCTCCCAGTCTTGTATTTTTCCATGTGTTCTCACATACAAGAGATGTGGTTTAGCAGTTTAATCTATCTTATTTAAAATTTGTAAATATTTTGTTTATATATTTTCAGAAAGAAAGAGAGAAAGAACATGGGCATCCCAGGGCATCCAGTTGCTACAAGCAAACTCTGGATGCATGCACCACTTTGTGCACCTGGCTTGCATGGATATTGGTGAATTGACAACTCAGGTCTTTAGGCTTTGCAGGCAAGTGCCTTAGCTATTGAGCCATCTCCAGCCCTAATCTATCTTTTTTTTTTTTTTTAAAGATCCCTACCCCTTATGTTGCAGCCTTAGAACTTTTACTTGTTAGAAATACAGAATTTTGGGTCCACACTAGATCCACTGGATTCAAATATTCATATTCTCATGGGGTCAGGAAGATACCTCAGCCCTTGCTGCATAAGCCTGAGGGGTTTTTGGGCTAGAGACCACCAAGTTCGAACTTCCCAGAACCCACATAAAAAGCCTAATGTGGGGCTGGAGAGATGGCTTAGTGGTTAAGGTGTTTGCCTGCAAAGCCAAAGGACCTCAGTTCAACTCCCCAGGACCCCATGGAAGCCAGATGCACAAGGTGGCACACACATCTGGAGTTCATTTTTTTTTAAAGCGTAATGGGTGGTCATGCATGTTTGTAACCCCAGTGCATGAGGTGGGGAGGACATAGACTACAGAGCCACTGGACTTGCTGATAACAGCAGCTCTGTGCTGAGGGAGAGAATCTTGACTCATGTAAGGAGATCCTGTCTCAAAAAAAAAAAACAACCAAAGATAATAAAAAATAAAATACAGAGGCCATAAGTGACGGCACAAGGTGACACAGCTGGTCAGCCGCAGGCTGCAGAACAAGGACACACACTCAAGTAACCACAGCCCCACACTGAAGTCAGGAAATTGCCATGGAAGCCAAGTCACATAATATAAGATATGGGAGGGCTGGAGAGATGGCTTAGCGGTTAAACGCTTGCCTGTGAAGCCTATGAACCTTGGTTCAAGGCTCGATTCCCCAGGACCCACGTAAGACAGATGTACAAGGTGGCGCATGCATCTGGAGTTCATTCGCAGTGGCTGAAGGCCCTGGCGTGCTCATTCTCTCCCTTTCTCTTTCTCTCTCTCTCCCTCTTTCTCTCTCTGTCTGTCACTCTCACATAAAAGTAAATAAAAGTTAAACAAAAAAATCTGAAAAGATATGGGAATTTTCTAAATGAGAGAGAGAGAGAGAGAGAGAGTTTTCAAAAGGACTCAGGAACCATACAAGGAATAAGATAGTCATGAGGTTCCAATTCTCTTAGATGTAATAGAAATATTTCTCTTGCTTAAAAATAATATTAAGACACACACGCACACACACACTCACATTGGGAAATAAAATACCCCACTAGACACTCCAGTAAAAAAGAAGAGGATGAGAATAAGGCCAGAAAACTGGAGCACAGTTGATGGAGTTAATGTCTTTGCTTCCTCCAGCCTCCGTGTGATAGGTACATACATTAAAGATTCTTCCTAAACCATCCTTGAATGAATGGAAGCCCAGTCCTCCATATCATAGCCATGGACTGGCCAGAGATTAGTGTAGGGACTTTCCTATTTTGGTTTCTTTCAGTGTTCTCTCTTAAAACAGTGCCAATTTGGGGACCTAGAATTTCAGGGTGTGGTAGCACAAGCTTTCAATCTGAGCTCCAGGGAGGCAGAGGTAGGAGGATCACCTTGAGTTTGAGGCCACACTGAGACTACCTAGTGAATTCCAGGTCAGCCTGGGCTAGAGTGAGACCCTACCTTGAAAAACCACAATAAAAGAGAAGACCATTACTGTTATGAAGCTGTGTGTCCTAAGACCCCTTGTGTATGCTGCTGCCTTATACTGCGTCCATGCGCAGGCAGTGTGGAGAGGACAAGATCTGTGTGGCTTACCCATGGGCCAGTGGTACAGCTTTGGTTAAATCACAAAGCAGGTCTGAACCCATTTCCTCATTTTTAAAATATAACTAAATAGTAAAGGCTATTGAGTGGTGATGGTGTGTGTGTGTGTGTGTGTGTGTGTGTGTGTGTTGTCTAAGAGCAATCCCCCAATAAATTGTAGCTATTATCTTTATTCCAAACAGATGTAGTCTCTGCCCTGTACAGATGTGTGCTTTGAACCAGCTAATATTTGCTCTGATTCCTTATTGAGACAATAAATGGCAGGGTAGGGCAAGGTCAGCTTTACATAGAGTAGGAGCTACAGTGGTCTAAGCTCTGCTGCTCCGAGTCTTTCTTTCTTTCTTTTTTTATTAATTAGTATTGTATTCAGCAAATACAGTCAGTTTGGTACCATTATTAGGCTCATCCGTGACCTACCCCCTCCCCTTGGCCCCTCCTTGCTGAGGTATATGGGTCATGCATTGTGGAGTTAGCCCATAGTTATGGGTAAGATAAATGTGTACAGACCAGCACCATCGGCCCCAGCTGGGAAGGAGGAAGGCTTTTGGATTCTTAGGCCCTACCCCAGTTCTCTGATGAAACTTGTACTCACAAGACCTTTGGTAATTTGTACACACACACACACACACACGGTATGGGCTGGATCTGCAAAACTGAGCCCCACATCTTCAAACAGTAAAGAGATTAGTTCTTCATTCATAGCTCCATGAGGAAACATTTACACTTTCAGAATATTCTCTTTGGGGCAGATGCATGCACAACCGAGTATGTGTGTGAATTCTCTCCCATCATCAGCTGAAGGAGGTCTCTGTTGTGTGCGCCAAGGTTATTATGGTAGGATAGGGGTAGAGGACAGATGCTCTCCCTTGGTTCTCTTGACAAATTGCTTTTGGTGGCCTGTCGCCTGGTGTGTGGACAGGGCTGCTGAGTCAGAGCGTGCAGGGAAGGGAGAAGACCGACTGTCTGCTGCTGGTGACATCTGCAGTGGCGACCTGTGGCCTCCACAGAGCACAGTGCAATGGTTGCCATGGTAACTGCTGTGCTTGGTCAAGGGTGACTAGCAGAGCCGCAGGAATTGGACCGATGGCTGCTCCTCGGTGTCCCCCTGTGGCTGATGCAACGGTCCAAGTGCAGTCTGGCCTCGTTCACATGGGAATTTGCGATGTAGAAGTGAGCTTTCTTGTTCCTTCTTTGGCTTTATGTCCTACACTGCGGGCAGAACCAAGAACTCTAAGAAGAAATGGAAAGACGGTAGTATGGCACTGAACGTATTCCAAGCTCAGTGGGACAAACAAGAGTGTCTGAAGCACATAGGAAGTGAAGGCATGCAGGGCGGGCCCGCGCCCAGAATGCCTGGTTTATGGCTAATCCAGATGAAACTAGCGGGTAGAGGATTTGAAGAAACTCATGGCTTCCAGAAGCTTCGGGCAGGATGACTGTAGAGATGCAGCTGCCTTATTCTTAGCGTGGTGTGCTCTTCCTCACATACTATGCCATGTTTTTGCGCTCTGCTTTTAAACACGTACATTTGCACATTCACGTGGAAGTATGTGTGTGCAGGTGCGCGTGCACTTGTGTTGATGTGCATGTGGAGGCCAGAGGCTGACGCCCGTTGTCTTGCTCTCTGGTTCTCCATCTTATTTTAATGAGTCGGGGTCTCTTGCTAAGCCTGGAGTTCACTGAATTGCTTAGACTCACTAGCAAGTGAGCCTCAGTGTTCCCTGCCTCCTCCTCCTCAGCACCAGGGTTACAGGTGCCTGCCAGCTCACCGCATGTTTTACGTAGGTGCCTAGGATCTGAACTCAGGTCCTTGTTCTTGTGTCAAAAGCATGTCATCCACTGAGCATCTCCCCAGTCCCTACTGCTTTGGATTATTTATTTAAAAAATTTTTTTAAATTATTTATTTGCAATGAGAGAGAGAGAGAGAGAGAGAGAGAGAGAGAGAGAGAGAATGGGAGCCTTAGGGCCTCCAGTCACTGCAAATTCGAGATGCATGTGCCACTTTGTGCCTCTTGCTTTGTGTGGGTACTGGGGAATCGAACCCCAGTTGTTAGGCTTGGCAGGCAAACACCTTAATGTCTGAACCAGCCCTGCTTTGGTTTCTTTGTGTTCCTTTTGGGTCTTGACTTCTGTTAGGTAGAAGGAAAGAATATCAGCTTTCCTCTGCTAGGCCTCAGTGAAGTCCGGAAGAGTGTGGCCTTGGTCAAGCTGATTCTAACTCTTCCCTGTGGATCACATATTATGAAATAGAAATTTTAAATGAAACCTAATAACGTTTCTCTTCTGGGGCTTTGAAGATCATGTATGCAAAGTACCTTGGGTAGTGGTTATTCAGTAAATGTTGTTTACTTACTGTCCTTACCCCGGAGTTCAAGGGTCTTCCACTCTCTGTACCTGACCTAATTACAACAGACAGTTTGTAATGGTGAATGAAGTGCATGTTAAATGCACGCTATTAGGGTTCGATTTCAGACAATAAGAACATGATGAAGTGAGCAGCAAAAAGCAAATGGGTTATAACCACGAAACCTCTAGCCATCTGTGGGTCCTGTATGACAATAGCTAGTACTTGAAACCACCAATATAAAGCAGTGCAAAAAATGTACCAACAGCTTTGAGAGGTGTGAATAGAGTGTATTGAATTTGAGTCAAAGAGAATTATTCTACCACTATATAAAAGGACTAGCAGAGTCTCATTTAAAGTATCATTTTTCAATTCTTATCACTTGGATATAAAAAGGATATTGTAGCAATGGAGAAAGCGAGGCATAAGCAATGAGAATGATTTGGGGATTCAGCGAACTTGGTGATTTGGAAGCGTCAAGGGACGGAGGCTTGTGTTGATTAAAAGAGCGCCTCAGACGATGCTACTGAAGCCCGGGCAAGGCTTTGGGAAACAGGAAACGGTGCGAGTACAAAGCTACCGCCTTTGTGCTCACGAGGGGGATGCCGCTGTAGAGGGAGACCAAGGCTCATGCAGCCCAGAGGAGTGTTCTCAGAGGTCCTGTGGGTTCGTATCCACGCCAAGTGAGTCTCCAAAAGCTCCCATCACAACGTGCCGCAAAGAGGATAAGTTAGGTCTGAAGGCAAGGTGCCAGCAGGGACACAGCTGCTCGGCAAGCTGTCAGGCAAAACGCTTGCCTTTCCCTTGCCTCTGATGACCGTGTTGGCATTCTGTGACACACAGCAGCCTCGGGCCCATCCCTGCCTCCACCTCACATGACTTCCATGCCGGTGATTGCCTCCTGTCTCTTCTCTTCTCCCAGGAGCACCGGTTGTTTTGGGTTCCTGGACATTCCATTGTCCAGGGACCTTTTAAGTCTGTAGTGACTCTGTTTCCAAGTAATAGGACAGTCTAAAGGGCTGGGGGCTAGGACTTGAGCATATATTTCATAGGGGGAGGACAAAACTCAACCCCGGCACAGAGGAACTTCAGAAACTTGTCCACTGCAATTAATTGCTTTCTGTCATCAGAAAGTCAACCGTGGAGATTTCCAGCAACAACTTTTCTTTCAAAACTTTAAATTGTGTGTGTGTGTGTGTGTGAGAGAGAGAGAGAGAGAGAGAGAGAGAGAGACTAAAATCATTTTCCAATAAGATCAAGAACAAGGAAGAATGACTTTTCTCATCACCCATTTTTCAACTGGAATTCCTAGTTTATGCAATACTATAGTAAAGGGAAATAATTGTACCAATTAGGAAAACAAGAAACCATACAGTCTTCACAGATGACCTGGTTTTTTGTGTCAAATATCATAAAAGACTCTGCAAAACCCTCTAGAAATAATAAATACTTCCAGAAAGGTTGCAGGATATAAGGTCAATACACAAAAGTCAATTACTTTTCTGTAGATTAGCTCTGGATAAGTGGAATGTGAAATTAATTCAGCTTGATTACACTCTAAAAAGTGACATATTTAGTTATAAAATTAACATGCACAGGATTTATCTTAACAGGATTACCAAATGGTGATGAATGAAATAAAACAACAAATTAAAATGAGAAATATTCCATGTTCATAGATAGGAAGATTCAATTCTATCAAGACAGCAATTTCCTCCAGTGTTCTCTGTTGATTCAGGGAATCCAAATAAAATTACCAGAAAAAAAAAATTTTTTTTGACAAAGTGATTCTATGTATGTGTGAAGGGGTAAAAGGCCCAGAGCAGCCAACTCAATATTAAGGTAGAAAAACTAAGTTAGAGGACTGAAACTAAGAAATACAATCAGCTACCATGTTCAAGACAGAGGGTGCCTGAGGAAGAGCAGGCAGACCAGTGACGCAGGGTAGAGGCTGGAGATAAATGCAGACAACTATTGCCAACTCTTCTTTGACAGAGCAGCAACAGCAGAAACAACTGCCTTTTTCATAAAGCAAAGACTGCCTTTTCAATGGAGGTGCTAGAACAACTGAGAAGTGAATCTCGACACAGAGCTGATACCCTTTTTATAAAAGTTAACTCAAAATGAATTATAGTCTTAAATGTAAATGAAAAGCTATAAAACTCCTGTAAAGTAATATATGAAAAAAAATCTTGATGAATTTGGACTTGGCAATGACTTTTTAGCTATTAAACCAAAGGCAATGATCTATGAAAGAAAGAATGGACAAGTTGGATTTCACTGAAATAAAAAAAAAAAAATTTGCTCTGAAAAATATTCTACAAGAAGGATATGGCTAGTGGTTTGAATCAGATTTGCTCTATAAACTCATGGTTTGAATGCTTGGTTCCCAGCTGGTGGGTAATTTGGGAGTGGGAGCCTTGCTGGAGGAGGTGTGTTACCGGAGGCAGACTTGGGGTGTTACAGCCAGCTTCCCATTGCCAGAGCTAAGCTGAATCTCTTGTTTATTACTCCCAACTGTGGTGGCAAGATTGTGATGCCCAGCCTCTGCCCTACCGTCTTTTCCTGCCGCCATGGCGCTCCCCCTCGAGACTGTAAGCCAAAATAACCCCTTTCCTCCCATCAGCTGCTTCTGGTCAGGAATTTTGTCCCAGTAACACAAGGTAACCACAACAAAGGAAAAAAAAAATACAGACCAGGAGAAATGTACAAACGAAATTTCTGATAAAGAACCATTATCCAAAATATACAAAGAATCCATAAGAGGAAGAATAAAAGTAGAGAAAAAAAATCACATTAAAGATGGGAAAAAGACTTTAAACAGATACCTCACAAATAACATATGTAGATGGTGATAAAAAGATTATGGAAGATGTCTCACATCGTATGTCATCTGAAAAGTGCTAATTAAGACAACTACGCATCGGTTAGAATATCCCAAATCCAGAATGCCGAACAAATGCTGGTGGGGCAGCTGGGCACTGGGAACTCCTGTTCACGCTGGTGGTGATGAGAAGCAGAACAGCCTCTTGGGAAGAGAGGGTGGGGGTGTCTTCAAAAACCATACAAACTGTAACTATCATGTCCATCACATAATTGCTGAAACTTATAAGCATGTTAAGCATGTTGTCTGTCGATAGGTGGCTATGATTCATTCCCCTACCAGAGTACAGTACTAAGCCAGAGAAAACATGGAACGGAATTTAAATGGATATTGCTAAGTGGGGGAAAAAAAAAAAAAGATTAGTCTGAAAAGCTTAGAATCTATGTGATTCCAACTAAATGACATTTTAGAAAAGGCAAAACTATGGAGATACTGTAAAGATCAGTGCGTACCATGGGTTAAAGTATTAGAGGATGTATAACTTGAACACGGAGGATGTGTGTATGTGTGTGTGTGTGTGTGTGTGTGCGCGCGCGCGCTGTGTAAAGGTCACAGAACAATCTTGGAGTTTCTGCCACACCTATTTATTCACTTTGTTTTGAGATAGGACCTTCCTTGACATTTGTCACTGGGAACCCCTAGCTGTCCTGTGCGCCTCAGGAGCCTCCTGACTCCACCTCCCATTGCTGAAGACTTGGTGGGATCACAGGAAGGCGCACCACGGTGCCAGGCTGTATGTTGGCTCTGGGGACCCAAACTCCTATCATTGGGCTTGTGTAGTAAGTAAGTGCTTTTAACCACTGAGCCACCTCTCCAGCCCTGAGAAGAGAGGACTTTCCAAGCAGTGCAACCAAACTGTGCGGTGCTTGGATGGTGGAGTTGTGTCACTATACACCTTTCACAACCCAAAGGATTTACAGCAGGGAGTTTGAGTATGGACTATGAGCTTCGAATAATGATAAGTGGGTGTGGGTTCTTCCATAGTAACAGCTGTGCTCAGGAAATACTGAGGAAGGGGACAGTTGCCGTGCAGGGGGACAGGGAATAGATGGAGATTTGATACTTTCTGCTTAATTTTTGTTGTGTATGTAAAACTTTCCTACAAGAAGAAAGTAGAATCCTTTCTCTCTTTGAGGTGGGGTCTAACCGCAGCCCAAGCTGTCTTGGAACTCACTCTGAAGCTCAGGCTGGCTTCAAAATCATGGTGATCCTCTTACCTCAGTCTCCCAAAGTGGTAGGATTAAAGATGGGCTGGCTTTAATGGCTGGTTCCAAGAAGTAGAATCTTAAAAACAGAAATTAAAACATTTTAATTCATATTTTTATTATAGTAAACTATCTACCAGCCTTAGTATCTTACCCATTTTAAGTGTGAGGTATTATGATGTTAAAAGTCTATAACGTCACAGGGATTTTTCAAGCTGCAAAGTCGGGTGTGTTGGAGAGGACTGAAAAACGTAATCGGTCAGATACCCAAAACCACACCTATGATACCAGTAAGGTAACTGCATCAAATGTTGGGTAGGTCTTTTTGGAAGTTGAAGAGTGAGTGAGAAAGCCCACTCGTTTAGATGCGGAAGCAGATGCTGGGCAGAGATAGAGCCACTGAAACAAACAGAAGTGAGAAAAGGCCCAGCCCTCCCCTGCGGCGGGCCGCAGCGTGGCAGTGGCATGGGTGCCAGCAGCAGGGAGGGCCCAAGAAGGAGGGTGGCGCAGCTCTGAACGCACATCCGCCTGTCTGAGAACTAGGCCAGAGCGCCTCGAGGAGGAAATGGGCGGAGTGGGGAGCCCTGCAGCGGAGGGACTTCTACCTCACCTCAGTTGGGCGGTGGGGGAGAGGAGAGGGGAAAGGAGGGGGCAAGGGTTGGAAGCAGGACTTTCTGCCTCCTTGTCACACTTCCCGCTCAGAAAGCTAGGCATCTCTTTCCAGGAGCCAGGCAGGGGGGAGATGAGATGAGGAGAAGGGACAGGAAGAGGGAGAAGATGCCCTATCTTGACCGCCAAATCTTTTCGTCCATGTCCTATGTTTAAATTATTTTTTATTGACAATCTCCAGACACATACACAATGTGACCATAATCCCCTCAAACCATCCTCCATTATCAGCTCCCTGTCCCTCCCTCCAGTGAGCCCTCTCTTTCTAAAACTAGTCCCCATTCTATTTTGATGACTTTTTAATGTCTTTCCCCCCTCCCCACACCCTCCTCCCTTATCCATGATAACATGGTGGGCTCAATATCATGCAGGTCTCATCAGGTAACAACGGCTGCTACGAGATCATGAATGCAACTATCACTTGCACGTGGAAGGCAGTGTTCCAAAACACCCCTCGCCATCTTTTGGCTCTTCTGTACTTTGGCAGGCTGTGGTGACACATGCCGGTGGGAAATTGCTAAGGAAGTGGCCGCAGGAGGATCAAGAGTTTGAGGCCAGCCTGGGCTACATGTTTTTTTCCCCAGCTACCCCTCTGAATGTGCCTGATCTCATCTGCTACTATAGCTAGGTTTCAGAATGGGGCCATGATTACTTCTAAAACAGTCTGGAGGCTGCCTGTGGCCAGGAACCATGCTTTGTAATGGGACACAGTGGGACAAGCCACTGACAACGTGTTCGCAGGGTGGAGTAGTAACTGCCTGAAGGAGAGAGGTTCCCACAAGCTGGGGAAGTCAGGACTGCATGGCATTGTCTAGGCTGAGCTCTGGGTCTGAGCACTGCACTGCCAGGGGAAAAAAAGGGGGAGAGAGCAAGTGTGAGGTGGTAGCAGGGGTGGGCTTGCTGTGCCCAGAGTGGGTAGGAGAGCACCCAGGAAGGAGGAGGTCAGGGCTACCTCCCAAATCTCCAAGCTGTGGGATATGTAGGAAACTGAATTGCAAACACTTGAGGTATTGTGGGGGGCACGTTTTACATTTAAACCACCACCTATTCAGTTGGGAGGATCATGGGCTGAGAATGGGGTCGAAAACAGAGCTCAAGCTCTGTTGTCAAATACACAGAAAGGAATACCGTGCGGCTCTGCATCCCAGCATCTCTTTCTCTTGGGGGCCAAAGGCAGCCTGCTTTACTGTCATGAGAAAACCCCTTCTTCACCCTGAGAACACTGTGTGGGATGGTGGGGCGCAGGCTCTGTCCCCCTCACAGGACAGGTGAGCTCCCAACTCCAGCTTTCCTGCCACCACTGGCTCTTCGCATCAGTCCAAGCTCTTGCTTGTCGGAATTTTTGAGTGACCTGCTAGTCACTCCTCACTGCCCAGCTCCTCACACCCCACCGAGCCCTTCGTCTCTTCCAAACCGAGCTGGAACAGGGTGCCAGGATTGCAAAGGGGTCCCTCCTGCAGCTCTAACCCCCTCCAGCCTTACAGCTGAGATCTCGCCAGGGAGCCCTGGGCCTCGACTTCTCCGAGTGTGTTTGGCAGCATTGCAGCATCGCAGCCCTTGCTGACATAAGGCATCCAAGGTCCAGAGGAAGCCGCGAGGTGACGTGGGAGCTTCGGAGCAGAGCAGATAATCCTGCAGCCTTGGGAGATGGTTTTACGTGGATAATTAATACAAGAGAAACAATGCAGCGACAGCCAGCCTCCCACGAGAGAACGCTGCCAGTCTCCGTATTCATTTATTCTTCCTTAACCAAATTGATGGGCCAGTCCGCTGCCTTCCTAGATCCGCACGGATGATGAAACTGCAAACAAGTTTCATTTAAATAATGGGCAAATCTTCCAATTAGTCAGAGCCTAATCCTTGTGCCTTAAAAATGACAAACTGCTCTTACCAGAGCCTGTTTGTTGAAGAGAAAAAAAAAAAAGGGTGTGTGTGTGGGGGGGGTGGCAAATGAAAACATTGATTGAAACAAATTTAAATGCACAGTTTCTACTGCATATTAATCTAGGGGGAACTTTACACAGTCAATAATTGTCATAAAGATTCATGGGTCAACATTTAAGGACTAATTAAAAACATATACATACATTTGGCTGGTTTCATTCCTAGGGCATATTGAATTTTCTAGCATGATATATCAATTTCTACATAACACCAAAGAGCTCTCAAGAAAGGTAGTGTTGTTGCTGATATAAATAAGCAGGTATTTAAAAATAAGCACCTTAGGGTTAATTTATTATCTGTTTCCACCACTGATAAATTTAAATGAATCCCTTACTGGTACCTGCTTGAATCTTTGTTCAGTAACCATTCATAGATATGAACGGATAACTCACATTCCACATGCTTGTTCATTATCCTTCATCTGTGCAGCAAGCATTTATTTAACACCTACTATGTAGTAGGCTCTCTGAGAGGAGCACAGCTACAAACAGGAAATGCTTGCCTTCAAGGAGACTGGTGGGTAAAACACATTATCCAAACCCTTCATGCAGTGTTTCTCAAACTGTAATATGTCTAGGAATTACTCTGAGATTTCATTGCAAAGCAGATTTTAAATAGGTCTGGAGCAGGGTCCAAGCTTTAATATTCTTTTTATTTTATTTTATTTTATTTGATAGAGAGAAAGAGGCAGAGAGAGGGAGAAAGATGGGGGGAGAGAATGGGCATGCCAGGGCCTCCAGCCATTGCAAATGAACGCCAGAGGCATGCACCCCCTTGTGCATCTGACTTTCTTGGGTCCTGAAGAAAACCTATTGTGCAACAAGTAGGTATCTAGGAAAAGCATATTCAGTCATTTTCACGTTCGCCACAGACATCAGCTTATGGAAGAGGTATGACGTTTGTGCCCACTTCATGGCAAAACTGAAGCACAGAGATGGAATATTACTCACCCAGTGTCTTAAGACTGCACTACACAAGGAAATAGAGTTCAGAATCCATGTCTACATTAGAGGCTCTCCAGAGCTGGTGTTCTCTGCCACTGTCTGTTGTCTTGTCCTTGGTGACAGGTTTTGCCCTTAATGATGGAATAAATGACAAAGGAAAGGCCTTGTCTTTTTGTTGTTGTTGTTGTTGTTGTTCACTCTTTTTCTCTCTTGACCTTCATTATTTGGCTTCTGAGATGTACCCCAATAAAAATCTAAAAAGCCATTCTTACTGTTTTCCTATTCCACATGCCCTGTCCCCTCTAGTATGGAATGGGGTTCTCATACTGCACCACAGACCTATGTTGTTCAATCATTGATCCCAGGATTCTCATCTGGCCTCATTTTTTTTTCTCCTGTGCAGTGCTTTTGATTGTTTTTATACACAGAAATCACTCAAATCGATATGTGTCCAACACTTGTCAAATAAATGACTTATCTTTCTGGCATGTTCTCAAGGCTCGTCCTTCCTTCTGCATGCGCACTGTGGGACAGGTATGGAGAGCCAAGCCTGTGGATGCAGATTCATGTATCTAATCACATATGTTTCATCTGCATAAATTCGCCCACAATGAGTAGTTGGTTCTCCAGGTGGGATCCACAGGAGATTGTGGAGACGAAAGTGTTTGCAGGAAAACACTAGAGGCCACTGGCCTTTTCTACAGTGGTGATGTGTGTCCCTTTGGCACAGAAGCAACTATGGAACAAAACTGCTGGAGCCTGGACATGGGTCAAGGTGGGGGCCTCAAACTGGGTTAATTTGCAGTGCATTCTTCACTGCCAGGCACTTACAGGATTTAATGGAAAAAAAAAATCGGTACCTGTTCACAAAAGAATGCAAAAGCCATTAATATTATTACACCTCAAAGCTGGAGCACACAGCTTTTCACTAGTTTGTGGGAAACAGTGGGTCCCACATGGAAATGTTTCTGTTGGGTTGCGAGGTACATAGGCTGTCTCCAGGCAAAGTAGATGATGGAGGGATGAGCCGAGCTAGCTGCTTTTATCAAGATTTTTTTTTTTAACTTGAAAAGGTCTGACAGACAAACTGGTTACTCAGACTTGGGTATTTGGCAGACATTTTCTTTTAAAAATGAATGAAGGAAGCCTGTCACTTCTAGGAAAACAACTGACAGCATTGGCTGCCAATGATAAAAATCAGAGCTTTCAAGCAAAAATTAGACTTAGAAAGTGTGTATCCATCACTACAAATGTGACAGCTTTCCAGAGCTTCAACGTGTTTTTGGTGAAATTGGTGGTAATATTCATGCATATGAGTATTTTTGTTATTATGTAATGTATGTAAACAATTGAAGGTGAGCATAAATTAATTAGCCAATATTTTCCAGCTAATCAATGCATATGTAAAAGATCCATTCAATGTGAAGAATGGACAACACGATTTAATATACCTGAGTGGTAGAAAGTTCATTAATATGGTTTAAGGCTCCATTAAAAACTGGTCATTCAAGGCTGGAGAAATGGCTTAGCAGTTAAGGTGCCTGGGAAGCCTGAGGACCCAGGTTTAATTTCCCAGTACCCGCATCAACCAGATGCACATGGTGGCATATGCAGCTGGAATTTGTTTGCAGTGGCTAGAGATCCTGGTGGACACATTCTCTCTCTCTCTCTCTGCCTAGGAAATAAATTAAATTCATAAATTAAAAAAATACTGGCCATTCAATCTATAAGTCTGGGGAAATGGCTCTGCAGTTAAAGGTGCTGCCTTGCAAAGCCTTCTCACTTGGGGTTCAGTTGGCCAGTCACCCACATAATGTCAGATAGGGATTCATTTGTAGTGGCTAGGGACTCTGGAGTATGCAGGCATGCACACACATGTATGAACACACACACACACACACACACACACACTTGTATAAATAAATAAAATTGAAATTGAAAGCACCAGCTATGACTTGTAGCATCTGGGCACAACATTCTACAATTACTGAAGAAGGCTATGAAATACTCTCCCCTTTTCCAGCATGACATTGGTGCTATCCTGTGTTTTCTTCATACCCATCAACTGAAGCAAATACTTCGACAGATAAAATGTGGAGGCACATATGAGAATTCACGTTTGTTCTATTAGTTTGTAAAGAGATTTGCCAAACTATAAACAATGCCATTTCCCCCCTCTATGTTCTTCTCTAGAAAAATTATTTAGTATAAAACATACTATTGAGGCTGGTGAGGTGACTCACCCATTAAGGCACTTGCTTGCAAAGCCCAGTCAGTGGCCCAAGTTCAATACCCCAGTAATACCAGATGCATAAGGAGGTGCATGTGTCTGGAGTTCATTTGCAGAGGAAAGAGCCCTGGCATGCCCATTCTCTTGTTCTCTCTCTACTAGAAAATAAATAAGTAAAAAAAAATTTTTTTAAATCATTTATGATAATATGTAATGGGCTTGTGGTCATTCTAAAAAATGAAATAATAAACATTTTTAAATGAACAATTTAAACTTCTAACATATTAAGATACCAGTACTTGTAATTCCTATGAGCACATACTCTTTGGGATGCCCAATGATATTAAGAGCTTGAAGTGGGAAAGTAACACTTGAGTGCTGTTATCACTCATAGTTGTGGACAGCACTGCAAAAGATGGTGTTGCTGCTTCTCCTGTCTCGCACTAGTGAACAGAGCCACCACTTTATCTAGTTGCCCAAGTCCCCAAACCGGAAAGCATTCATGGTTTTTCCGTTTCGCTCACTCTCCACTCAAATGACCCGGTCCTGTTAGCGCCACTTCCTAAAGATTGTAAAGATTCATCCATTTCTCACCAACCCCATCTCCGCTTCCACTGTCGTGACCTCAGTCACACAAGGACGGTTGCAGTAATAGCCCCTAATTTGTTGTCCTTTCCTGCCGTTGAGTTCTCTCCTCCTTTATGACTCTGTGCTGGTTTATATGGCTTGCTTTGGCTATTGGGATGATAACAACAAGTTTTGAAGGGGACTTGCTATGGTTGTGGTGTGTTCTTTCTGACTGTGACCAACAAAGAATGAACAAAGTTGGACAGACACAGATTCATAGTTCAATCTCTATCACTTACTTAGGCTGCATTGACCACAGATAGATATCTGAATGAACCCATCTGAGATAAGAAGATCCATTCAGCTGAACTGGGTCAAAATTTCTGACCTACAGAATTGCATATTAAGTGAAAGGTTGTGCTTTAACTCTCTAAGTTTGGAGGGGAGGGGGTTGTTATATACCCATTGTGGACTGATACACACCACCATCATTAAATGTGCAGCTTACTATAATGCCCTCCTTATTTTACTTACTTTTAGTTTTAGTTTCTCCTTCATACCGTAGTCAAGCACTAAAGCAAACTTATAAAACATCCACCACGGCTCAGGGAATTTGCAAGAGAGGGCACAGAATGTCTATAAGAGCCACAGGCTGGGAGGGAATAGCCAGAGACATTGTCCCCTCCCCTCCAAAAAATGATTGACTGCTACTTTCACAACCCATAGCCCACAGCCCCATGGTGAATACCAGAAATCCCACTGAGGAGGGCCCTCATTGGAATGGGAGCAGGGAGGAAGGAAATGATGGCACCAGCACATGATGTGTCCATACAAAGAAGAAAGGGAGGAAGAAAAGAAGGAACGCAGGAGAGAGGGAGGGAGGGAGGAGGAAGGGGAGAAAAAAGGAAGGAAGGAAGGAAGGATGAGATTAGATTTGGTAATGTTAACATCATTGGAAAACCTCCAGTGCCTTTTACTGTACTCAGGAAAAATGCAAGCTTCATAGCTTATGATGACTAATCAGGCCCACCCCGTCTGGTGCCTGATGATCTTTGGTGAGTTTATTTCATCTCATCTGTCCTATATATTGTGCTTTACCCACAGGACGCCTTCTCTGCCTTAAGCATGTGTATCAATTACTTTCTCGTCGTTGGAATAAAATACCCAACGAACAGCAGCTCAGAGGGCAAAGGGTTTATTTTCAGCTTATAGTTACGTGAGGAAGCGCCCATCATGGTAGGGAAGGTATGGCAGGAGCAGACAGCTGACATCACATCATCAGGGAGGATGATGAGAGAATGAACATGGCAAGTGGGGCTGGACTCTTAACACCTCAGTGTCTATCCCCAGTGACACACTTCCTCCAGAGCAAGGTTATTCCTCCTAGGGGTACCGCAGCCTTCTGGAACGCACAGTGCCACCAACTAGGGATTAAGTGTTCAAACACATAAGCCTATGGGGATATTGTACATTCAAGCAACCATAGCATGCACACATCTTTCTCACTCAGGGTTATTGTACTTGTTTTCATTTTCTGGACTACATTTCTCCTGCCTGGTTCATCTTCAGCTTCCCATCCTTAGTTCAAAAGATAACTTGACCCTAAACATCATTCCTGCCCAGATACTTACCTCTTACTTAGTGATAGGATCTTTTTCTCTTGTGTTCATTTGAAGTGCTTCTAGCTCTTTGAACAATGACTTACTCATCAGAGGAGTTGAATAAACACACAACAAACCACTGTGAGTAAGGAAAGAAAACTTAATCTGTCCGAGCTACTTCTGCTCACAGGGCATGCTTTGAGGAATGAATCTTCTTGTTATCACGATACAACAAACATTGTATGGCATAGCACAGGGTTCTCTCAACTTACCTGAATGGAATATAGGAAAACACTTACATTGATAAAATGCAGAGTGTTGGTCTTATTGAATTAGGATCTTTAAGGGAGAAGTTCCCACGAATCTATTTAAGCAAATGCCCCAAGTGTTTACAGGTAGGTGCTTTGCAGGTAGGAGAGCCTTGGTCCACATGGGAAGAGCCAAGGGTTTGAAAGAGAGAGCTCTGGTTTTCAGTTCTGTTCTGGGTTTTGCTGTCTGAGACACCAGATTCTTTTTCACTTTCCTTTATTCACTCACTCACTCACTCACTCACTCACTCATGTTTAGACACACAGCTTGGCCCTGGGAGCACAGCAATGAGCAAGATCCATAAGGTGCCTGCTCCGTGGGGCTCAGCTGCAGGGGCACAGATAAATGCATGATGTAATTTCAGATAAGACAAATGCCACTTGTGACATAAATAGTGGTAGATAATCGTGACATTGGGATAGGAACTACAGGGCTCTTTCAGATCCAGTGGTCAGCAGAGACCTCTCACAGAGAGTACCTTGGTGTTGGGACAGAATGGTGAGAGGAATCCAAACCAGAGAAGACATGTCCTGAAAGTGACCCAGAAAGTGCATGTGAAGTCACCAAGCTCTAGTAAGTTTCAATTTCTTCATCTGTCAGATAGCTGTGAACAGTCATGTTGCTAGGTGGTGTGGGTGTTAGGTGACAGAGCATGTCTAGTGCCTGATATATGGAAGCTAATCCACAGTTGTTAATTTCCCTACTTGTCTGGGGACAGGAGATGAGATGATGCCCCCCCTTTGTTTATTCAACATACATGACACACATATTTGAGCAATATGAGACTACATTTCTCTCCCCAGGGGCCTTATAGTCCACGAATCACATTAAAGCTAATGACAATGCAAAGCAGGAAGTGGATAGCATTGCTTTTTAAGTCATTCCCTTTGTCAGAGGAGAGTTCTGATAGATCTAAGAGACCGTGAGAGGGAAGGGTAGGCAAGAAAGGTCAGAGAGACCATGATGCAATGTCCTACACCCCTTCAATTGCTTATTCTGGGTTGGAATAGAGAAAGTGTCAGAAGAACTAGAGGAAGCAGCTGATGGATAAAAGGGTTTATTTTCAACTTATAGCTTTTTCATCACAGTGTGAAAAGAATGGCAGGATTAAATGGTCAGACATCACATCTTTACATCAGCATGGAGGAAGGTGAACAAGTGAGTTGAGTGTGACAAGCTGATCTAGACTACAAAACCCCAAGGTTTGCCTCTAGTGACGCACTTCTCCAGCAAGTCTCTACCTCCAAAAGGAAGCACAACTTTCCTGAGCTGGGGACTGGGAATTCAAACACACAAGACTATGGGGACCATTTTACCTTTAAACCACCACAATGACCTAGGCTTATTAAAGGCAGCATTTTAATTTTAGTTTTTGGGTTACGATTTTTTTTAAATTTTGAGATAGGATCTTGCTATGTAGTCCATGCTGGCTTCAAACTCATGATCTTCTTGTTTCAGCCCCTTTGAATGCTATGAATACAGGTATGCACCACTGTGCCTGGAACTTGAGTTAAATTGTAGGCACTGATGTACTCATGTAAAACAATAGATTTGATCAGTATTCTTCAACAACCACTTCATCAGGACACGGAATTAGTGTGTAACTAAAATGATGGAGGGTGAGATAGGGAGTTCGACATTAACAAAATGCCTGGGAACTGATGAGTTGGGATATTCACACTCTGAGCTATGGCACTTTATGTAATAAAATTTGGCCTTGCTAGATGATCTATTTATCTGATAGACCAAGGACAAAAGGTAGAAAGTATTTTAGTAAAAACACCATGGTGACATAAGAAGCTTGATTCCATTAACTATGCTAGAGGCAATAACATTGAAGCAGGTTTCTGGTACTGTCAGGAGCATTTGGGATTGTGGATTACCAGCGTGGCAATCATTAATCCTTACGGTATTGTGGCTCTGAGCCAGTTTCAAAGTTGTGAAAAGAAATCCTGTTGTTGTGCCAACTCAAAAAGACAACTTTATGCATGATCAGAATTACTAAATTATATGTTTGACTTTGGTTGAAATTCCTACTGCATTTCATAATGCATTCAATATGATGATAAGTAATAATCTCCCATTGGTATTGTGGAGTATCTTATTACAATGGTTTTCACATTTGATAGTTTCTCAAGTTTATTTGTCCCCCCCCCCCTTTTTTGAAGTATGGTCTCACTCAATCCCAGGCTGATCTGGAATTCACTATGTATTCTCAGGGTGGCCTCAAACATTGCAATCCGCCTACCTCTGCCTCCCGAGTGCTGGGATTAAAGGCATGTGCCACCATGCCTAGTTAAGTTTTCCCTTCTTTGAACACACACACACAACACACACACACACACACACACACATATAGATAGATAGATAGATAGATAGATAGATAGATAGATAGATAGATAGATATAGATTCCATTTCATATAGGAGTAGTATGGGTTACCAGCTGGCAAAATTCCATATTACTATTTACTACCTAAGTTTTCATGAAATGTTGTTTGTAGTGGAGGGCTCCATTCTCATATAAACTTCATCATGCCTTATTGACAATGAAGGCCAGTCTCTTATTTAGAAAGGGATAAACATTCTTTAGTATTCAATGATTAGCCAAAGTATAATCAGTTAAGAACATTCAAGAAATCGTGATATTCCCAGAAAAAAAATTACACGTTATCTTTGGGCTTTCCCTAGCTTCTGAATACATAACCCAGCCTTGAATGAGGGAGGAAGCATTTGATTCCTGAAGCCACGTGCTGGGATACCCTGCAGAGTGACAATGATAATGGTACTCCATGAAGCCAGTGGTCCTCTGAGACAACCTCTCACTGTGTGGCGGTTTGATTCAGGTGTCCCCCATAAACTTAGGTGTGCTGAATGCTAGGTTCCCAGTTGATGGAGATTTGGGAATTAACACCTCCTGGAGGGAGTGTATTGTTGGGGGCAGGCTTATGTGTGTTATAGCCAGCTTCCCCTTGCCAGTGTTTGGCATACTCTCCTGTTGCTGTGGTCCACCTTATGTGGGACAGGGGGTGATGTTCACCTTCTTCTTGTTCCATCATTTTCCTTGCTATTGTGGAGCTTCCCCTCGGGCCTGTAAGCCAAAATAAACCTCTTTTTCCCCACAAGCTGCTCTTGGTTAGGTGATTTCTACCAGCAATGTGAACCTGACTGCAACACACCGGAAGGCATCTCATTTGACTGTCACAACTTTGTGGAATTCTAACTCTGTCCCGAAGCACTGTGTCCAAGTAGATGAGCATGGAGGCTTTGGGGAGTTCAGCATCAGCATCTACTTGGACACAGAAATGTCAGTTCCTCAGGCTAGGCTTTGGGTTCCCATTGTTACCAAGAATAAGTCTTGGTACTAGAAACCTACTGTGACTTCAAAAAGTGGGATGTTGAATCTTATAATTACTGTAATTATAATAATATATCTTTGTATGAAAAAATACTAGAAAGAAATATCCTAAAAAGCACCATGCTAGCTGCAGCAGAAGGTAGGAAGCAGTAGGAGATATTGTAACTTTTCTGTAATGTTCTTAATGTGCTTTGATAATTACTAAACAAAAGAGCAATAATGAGTTATTCTTTAAACTAGGCTTAGGACCAATGGTGGAAGATTAGGAATTTCCCTAATAATTCAAATTTATAATTCAATGGTTTCATAAAAAGTAATAAGTTAAGATCAAATAAAAGTGTAAACAAACACATTGATTATCTATGGTATCTTTGAGCATACTATGTCATAGGTAGTGCATATCAATGAAAGATATTTATTAGATCAAGAACCTAGATGATAAATACAATTACTTATGAATATTATTTTCCAGCAAAGTTTTCTGTTTTTTTTTCTTTCCAATCCTGCTACTAGAGAGAATATTTATTATTTTATTTTTTAAAAATAAAAGGAAAAAAAGACCATGTTAAGCCAACTTAAAATAAACTAAAGAGGGAGAGAGAAAAATACAGCCTCTGGTAGATTGCCCAGGAGAGAATTATTTATATGAAAAATCCTGCCTAAGCATAATTTTTTGAGATGACATGTGCTTTGAAAATACAATGTGATTTCATCTTGAATGTAAAAGCAACTGTCTCTCTCCCTCTCTTTTTTTTTGCTGACATCAAGAGATGTAGAACCTGCTGATGTAACATGGATGATAGTTGGCTCAATCAATCCTCAAACCTGTAAGTCCCCATGATATACAGTATACAGCACAGGACCGAGGAGAATATCATCGATTTATGTAATTGGAAATTTGAGCAAAACAATTTTTCTTAATTGCATTTGTTTTCCCCATCAGGAGCCTGTATCTCCCATGGCTGGGGGATCGTTGTGAGTCACAACGACACTTCGGTCTTCCATCCCCGCTGCCATTTAGGATCTGTTAGCACAGGCCCACTGAGCATGGCAAGGTGCCGTTTGTGGACAGTGAGGCGGAATCAGCTTTCAAAGATTCTTGAAGGGAGCTCTTGCAAGCCACAAGCAGAAAACAGCAGGCCAGCTGGCTAGTCTCCTACATCACCCCATCTCAGGTGGGTCTCAACCTTGTGTCTTTATCTTTCTATGAGCAAGTACTTCTCATGCATGGGATGTTTTGCTTTGAAAGAACCGCTGTGGGGCTCGGGAGATGGCTCAGTGGTTAAAAGTGCTTGCTTGCAAAACCTAACAGCCTGGGTTCAGTTTCCTAGAAGCCACATAAGTCCAGATGCACACAGTGGTACATGTACAGCTTGTTTGTAGTGGCAAGAGGCCCTCCTGGCATACCCATTCTCTCTCTCTCTCTCTGTTTGAAAATAAATAAAAAGTAGTTTAAATAAAAAACAACCATTGTGGGGTTGGAAATATGGCTCAGTGTTTAAAGGTGCTTGCTTTCAAAGACTGCTGGTCTGAAGTTCAATTCCTTAGCAATCCACATAAGCCAGATGCAAAAAAAAAGTGGTGCAAATGTCTGGCATTCATTTGCAGAGGCAAAAGGCCCTGGTCCATGCACACATGCGAGCATGCACACACGTAAATAAATAGACAAGTAAGTAAGTAAACAAGCCAGGTAGAGAGTGATTGAGGAAGACACCTGATGTTAATGGCCTCCACGAGCCCATGCACACATGCACACACTCACATTCATACATCCCCACCCACATACACACGGCAAAAATAAAATGCAGTTTAAAAACCCGCTGTAACAGATCAGCATCTCTCATGCAGAGGTTGGGGCTAAGCACAGATTTCCTCCCCCGCCCTGCCAAGGTTGCCTTTCTCAGACTCTGTCTTGTTTCTTCACTTTGCAGATGCCAGACGTTCCAGGGGTCCCTGTACCAGAGGCCATATTTGTTGTCATCTTCATTGGAATTTGACCTTTCAGCCTCATCAGCTGGTCTCTCTTCCCCTAGAAAGTCCATTCTGATAGATGTGTAATAAACCCCTTGCTTTAATTTGCACTTTCCAAGTGGCATGTGATGTTTAATTTTTCATGTGACTGCTATCTAGTATGTGCTCAAGTATTTGCTCCATCTTTTATTATTATTTTTTTTTTGCAAGCAGAGAGAAAGAGAGAGAGAGAGAGAGAGAGGTAGAGATAGAAGAGAGAAAGAGAGAGAATGGGCACACCAGGGCTTCCAGCCACTGCAAGCAAACTCCGGGCACATGTGCCCCTTGTTTATCTGGCTTATGTGGGTCCTGGAGAATCTAATCTTGGTCCTTTGGCTTTGCAGACAAACTCCTTAACTGCTAAGCCATCTCTCCAGCCCTGCTCCATCTTTCAACAGGGTTGTTTGTGCCCTCATTTTTGAGTTTTAAGAATTCTTTGAGTATTTTCCATGAGCCTCAGATTCATGTTTTTTCCATACACTTCTATAAGTCTGTGTCTTGCCTCCTCCCTCCCCCTCCCCTTCTCTTTCTTCTTTGGACAAGGTTTCATATATTCTAGGCTGGTCTTGAACTGGATATGTAGTTGTGGATTATCTTGAACTTCTCAGCTGGGGATCAAGTATGAAATTTTTTTTGTTCTCATTATTATAAAGAAAGAGGCAGATAGAGAAAGAGAATGGTTCAGGGTCTCTAGCCACTGCAAACAATTCCAGACACATGTGCCACTTTGTGCATCTGGCTTGTGTGAGTACTGGGGAATTGAACCTGGATCCTTGAGCTTCTCAGGCAAATGCCTTAACCACTAAAGTCATCTTTCCAGCCCAAGTATGAAGTTTAGTCACAGACACATGAGGTGATGGGGAACAAATCACACTTGGGAATGATCATTAGTCTAATGTTGTTGGGGAAAGAGAAAGCAGTCAATAGATATTAGCTGTACTGGCTAATGATGGTCTTGTCAGGCTCACTGTTTTCAGAATAAATAGATAATCATGAACACGAAAAATTGAAAATAAGTTCATGTGCATGTGTGGCATGTGTGCATGTGTATGTGCATGTTTATATGTGCATGGGCATATGCATATGTGGGTGCAAGTGAATGTATGTGTCAGTGTGTGGTAGCCAAAGATTGACATCAGGTGTCCTTCTCAGTCACTCTTCACCTATTTTATTTATTTGTGGTATATATATATCTCAAATATATGGGTATGTCAGGGTCTTTAGTCATTGCAAATGAACTCCAGACCCATGTGCCACCCTTTGTGTCTGTCTTTACATGGGCATTGTGGAATTGAACCTGGGTCATTGGGCTTTGCACGCAAGCATCTTGATTGCTAAGCCATCTCTCCAGCCCTTCACTTATTATTATTTTTTTTTTTTGAGACAAGATTTCACACTGAACTGAAGGCTATTTGGCTAGTGTAGCCAGGCAGCAAGGCCTGGTGATCCCTCTGTCTCTTCCCTAGCACTGGGAGTACAGGCAGATGCAGCCATGCCTAGCTTTTTAAGAAAATTTACCATATATATATATATATATATATATATATATATATATATATGAAGTTTGTACACATGGACCCCTTCTTCCAAACCCTAATTATACTGAGGGTCTTTGGTGGGGTTATTGGTCTTCATTGTGGCGTCAAGAAGCATCAGTCAGTCTCTGCAGGAATGAGGGAAACATGGTGTCTCAGGCTATTCCCACCCACCCCGAGGCTCTTACAATCTTTCCACCCCCTCTTCCCTGATAGCTTTGTGTGTGTGCAGGAGATCCAAACTCATGTCTGCAGGCTTGCAAAGCAAGCACTTTACCCACTGAGCAATCTCCCCAGTCCCTCAAAGTGAAGTTTTTTTTTTTTCCTCTTTTAAATCTCACTTATTTTTTCTCTCATGTTTTTTTTCTTTATGTAGATTGGAGTCTATGATTAATATTTTTTTCCGTCTTTCTAAAATGTTCTTTCAATAGTTCTTGGAAGGCAGCTCTCCTGACAATAGATTCCCTCAGCTTTGTCTGGGGAAGTCTTTATTTCTCCTTCACTTTTGAAGGACAGCTTCTCAGGGCACAGAAATCTAGGTTAGTGGGTTTTTTTTTCTCTCTCTCTCTCAATGCTTAAATACTTCAGTTTACTCTCTCTGTGTGTGTATGAGTTCTGAGCATCATAACTGATTGTAAAATTTCTTTACTTGTTTGTTGGTAACCATGTTTTTCTTTGTGGCTTATGCAAATATTTTTTTTTCTTTTCCGCACATTTTTCTTCAGTCTGAATATTATATAGTATGTTTAGCTTTTGTTTTGCATGGGTCCTACTAGCGAGGGAACTCTGCAGAGCAATTGACCTGTAAAGCGAAAAGGTTTTGTTTCTGTTTGCTTTGCTTTAAATAGCTCGTGATTCTGAAGGCTCTAGCTCAGGTTTTGGCAGCCTTGTTAGATTGGGCCTCCGATGAGGACAACAGAGGACCATGGCAGGAACCACGTGTCCGAGCAAAGCACTTCCGTCTTGAAGCAGGAAGCGCAGAGACTGAGGGCCTGGGTCCCACAACCCCCTTCGAGGGCACACCTGAATGATCCAAAGAGCTCCCAAGAGCTCTCGCCTTCTAGGGAATCTACCAGATTCCAACAGCACTGCCTTGGAGGCCAAGCCTGGGGGACCTTTGGAGGATGCTCATCAACCATAAATTCCTCTTTGGTGCTCTCTAAGTTCCTAGATAGGCGGTTGGGTGTCTGCATTCTTTTGGGAAATGTATCCGTCATTAGTTTTAGATACTCTGTTCCTTTCTCTTTCTTTTTCTACTGGTAATGTCCTTACATGTAGAATCTCTTGTGGTTGTCCTGAACATCCTGGATGTCCTTAATATTTTGTTCTACCTTTCTCTTTTTCTATGTCTTTTATTTTCTGATTTGATCATTTCTGTTGACACACCCTGAAGGTGTGAAATTCTGTCTTCCCTTCACTAATAAGGGAAGTATTCTTCCTTTCCCTCACGGCACTTCTGACCTGTTGCACGTCTTTGTTCTTCGACAGAATTCCCATCATGCTCACATTGCCCATCTGCTCTTGCCAGCTGCTTCTGCTATTCATTATAGCACCTTGCAGAAGTCGGAGTCCTTTTTGTGCTGCTATCACAGAACACCTGAGACTAAATAATTTATAAAGAACGGACATTTAATCTCTCACACTTCTAGAGGCTGGGAAGTCTAAGATACAGGCCCTGGGATCTGGTTTCTGATGAAGGCCAACTTGTTGAGTGCTTACAAGTGAAAGTGGAATGGCAAAGATGCAACATACTCTGGTGTACGCATGCAGAAGACCAGAAGAGTGTGAACTCCCCCCACAACCCCATTAATCATATTCATCCATTCAGGAATGCAGAGCCATCCTGGTCTACACACCTCCCATCAGGCTCTGCATCCCAAATCTATTGCATTGACTGTATGAGTTTTCGACACGTGGATTTGGAATGGACACACCATAGTAGCATGTTGATCATGGATGTTTCAAGTTCCCTAGTCTAAGAGTTCCAACATCCCTGCTATGTCTGAATCAGGTTCGGATACTCGCCCTGCATCTTCAAAACATGCTTTATTTCTTTTGACCTAGTAGGGCTTAGGATTTTTTTTAATGGTAAGCAGACAGGGTATAGCTGGTAAAAGAAACTGAGGTAAATAGGCCTTTAGTAATGTGGTCGTGAGGTCTAGAGGAAGGGGAGGCATCCCTTGTGTGAGCCTGTTCCTGTAGACCATGAAAATTCACACATGCTCCTCAATTCGCTCCCTACCTGCAGTGCAGCCTGGGCAGTTCCCTGTGGAAGGTTACTGCATGCTAGATTTGGGCATTTTCTCCCTGTTTTTGTGCGTAGATATGTGGCTTCGTGTGTATCTGAGAGTGTACGTGCGCATGTGGGCACATGCATATGGAGGTCAGAGGACAACAATGTCAGTTACTTTCTTGTTTCTGGGACAAAATACCTGACCAGAAACAATGCAGGGAAGGGAAGAGTATTTCAGCTTCCAGTTCCATGGTGCAGAGCCCATCATGGTGACAACATCATGACAGGGACAGACCAGCATGATATCGTCACATCATGGAGAAAGTAGAAGGACAGCAGCAAGCAAGGCTGGGCCACAATACCTCAAGGCTTGCCCCCAGTGAAACACTTCCTCCAGCAAGGCTCTATGTCCTAAAAGTGCCATGTAGTGCTACTTTGCTGGGGACCAAGTATTCAAACACATGAGTCTATGGGGCAGGCGTTACATTCAAACCACCACAACCACTTTGGGCATTGTTCCCCTGGCATCATCCACCTCTTTTGGAGGTGTAGGATCTCAGGGGCCTGGAGCTCAGAGTCTATCACCCAGTGGGCTTGACTCGTTAGCCTTAAGGATCCTCCCGTCTCTGCCTTCTCAGTGGTGGATTACAAGCACACACCACCACACCTGGCTTTTTTTTTTTTAACACTGATTCTGGGCATTGAACTGAGGTTCTCATGCTTGAAAGGCAAGCTCTTTGCCAATGGAGCTATCTCCTCAACCCTTAGAAGTTTTTCTTGATCCCAGTTTGGCTAGGTGCTGATATAACCTCAGTAACGTAGGCTGTTAAAATAGTTAATTCTGAGGACAGGGCCTGTTAAGAAAACCCTCGTGTTACGGGAGGTAAAAATCAAACTATGTGTATGGGATCCCCTCACGACTCCCTCCCTCCCCGTGTAGTTTTGAGCTCTAAAATTGTCTACACTAAACTTCCAACCATTGGTCAGTTATAGTCCTGGTCTTTCTGCCTCTGTGATGGTTTCTGGTGGCAGGTTTATATTCCCATAAGTCACGATTCTCTATAATTGCTCATCTCTCTCACTAATTTGGGGAGGAGAGCAGAAGCTTGTTCTGTGACCCCAGTTGTGGATATTTTTTTTTCATTTTATTTTATCATTATTATATTTATTTATTTATTTTGGTTTTTCAAGGGGGGGGGGTTTCACTCTAGCTCAGGCTGTCCTGGAATTCGCTATGAAGTCTCAGGGTGGCTTCGAACCCACGGTGATCTGCCTATCTCTGCCTCCTGAGTGCTGGGATTAAAGATGTGCGCCACCACACCCGGCTTTTTATTTTATTCTTTTTTTTTTTAATTGACAACTTACATGATTGTAAACAATAACCCATAGTAATTCCCTCCCTGCCCCCACTCTCCCCTTTGAAATTTCCCTCTCCATTATATTCCCTCCCCGTCTCAATCAGTCTCTGTTTTATTTTGATGTTGTGATCTTTTCCTCCTATTTTGATGGTCCTGTGTTTTTTCTCCTTTTTTTCTGTTTTTTTTTTTTTTTTTGTTGTTGTTGTTTTTCGCTTGTTCATCCTTCTACTTATTATTAGTCCAGAAGGACTGCTCTAAGCTTCTTACAAGCCAGACCAGGCATCAGAAGACCTATGGACATTTTATTTAGCTACTGGGCCACATGCAACTACTCTATGCATTTAAGACAAGCATGGACTTACTTTATTTCAAATACCATGCAATTTTAAAATTAAAATCTTCTGGAAACTTGACTCATTAGGTACAATGTAAGCTTGAATTAAAATAATAGAAAAAGTTATCTTGGAAAAATCAATTGCTATAGGAAATATATTTAATTTATCAAAATGGAAACAAAGTGGGCAAATTTAATCACTTGTATCTCATTAAGTGCCAAGCATATTTGAACATAGTAAAGCATCTTTCACTTTGTTTTTATTTACTGCTTAACCATGTGACATCCAAAACTATCTCCATCTATGTATGCGACTTTTAGGGTGACAGTAATTATCAGGAGTCATCCTGGATCACTTATGGAGCTATTGACTCAGCGTTCCTCTGCCTACCTCCAAAGCTCTTTTTTTCATTTGTAACTCAAAGGTCTTTTGTTTCACAGAATTATTTTCTGTAATAAATGGAAGAGAAGCATCACGCTACGCATTTTAGAGTAGCTGAGTTATTTTGAATCAGGCAGCTCTAAAAGTTATTACTTGTTTCATCTTGTATAACTCTGTCTCTGACTTATTTTTGAGAATAAAGAACTATGATTAATCTTCATTAACCTAGGCCAGCATTCTGCTTTTTATGTTCAGGTAGTTTGAAAATGAAGTAGAACTTTTAATGTATATGTAACGTAAGATGACTTCCCATTATAGAACCACTTGTTAATAATGTTTCATATGAAATAAATTGCCATTTTACAAATCTATATTGAAAATAGAGGAACATAGGCTTGAGGTAAGTGAATGAAGTTCACATGCCAGCCAGGGGATTTCCTTGCTCTTTGGATGAATGGCCTGCATTAAAGGCAGAGAACCCAGATCATCAGAGCACATACATAAATGTGTTCTTGATGACAGCAACATGTTTGTGTGTGTGTGTGTGTGTGTGTGTGTGTGTATTCACCAGTTCATACTTTTATGTATTTTATATCCCCCCCCCCATAGTTCTATTTTCGACAGACAGTACAGGGCCTGATTTGCTACTAGTGACTGGGAATCATCTCATAGCAAGAACACTCAGATGGGGTTTCTTGTCGAGATACGCTTTGTCTAAATGCTCATAGAAAGTTAACTGGTCAGGAAACACTGTGAAATACGGTATGAGAACTGAGGAGATGAGTCAGTGGAGAAATTGTTTGCTGTGCAAGCCTGAGGATGGAGTTCAAACCTGCAGTAGTCACATAAATGCCAAGCAGGCATCGCAGCCGACCTGTCATCCCAGTGCTGAGGGTTATAGCAACAGGGATTCCCTGGGGCGGGCTGACTGGTTAGGTTAGGCAAAGCAGCAAGCCCCAGATTCAAACGAGAGACCTTGCCTCTGTAAATTAATAAGGTAGAAGGAGTTCAAATAAGACATCTGATGTCAACCTCTAGCCTTCACATGCATGGGCACACATACGCAGACACCCCACACACAAACATGCACGCACGTGCCCACACGAAGGTGAACATGCATATGCACATGCATGCAAAGATATTGCAGGGACTATGTATTTGTATTATGGGGTGTGGTTGTGGTCCTTTGGAAGTGGAAAAGTCAATTTTTTTTTTCTTTTGAAAATTTGTTTCTGTGTCTGTGTTTATATGTGAGTGCAGGTGGATATGTCCCATGGCCTGCATGTGGAGGTCAGAGGTCAATTTCCGGGTCAGTCTTGGCCTTCCACCTCTCATCATTGACTGCTATGTTCCCTGTGAGCTTCTGAGCTTCTGGGAAAGTCCCTTGTCTCCACCTCCCATCTTGTGGTCAGTATGCTGGAATCACATAAGCCTACTATGGCTTCTGGCTTTTACATGGGCTCTGGGAGTTGAACCCAGGTCCTCAGGCTTGCGTGGCGAGCACTTTATCCACTGAGCCTTCTCTCTGGCCCCCAGCTCCCACTTGTAGGGGGATTTTGTTAAGCTTTGCAGTTTCATATTTCCCCCTGACTTGTTTCTCAGTTTCTCTGCTTCCAACATGCTGAAATCTCACAGTCCTTGTGACTGCCTCTTGATCTACTTCATGTTTGTGGGAGGCTCCATGGGCCCTGGTGCTTTTCGTGGCTTCCTGATAAGATGTCTAGAAAACCTAGGGCTTTCTACATTCTGCATGTTTGAGTCACTCTGGCTCAGAGGGCAGGAGAGCTCTTCATGTCTTCTTGGAGGGGTCTTTAGAAGTACCCTTGCCTTCTACCATGGATGAGGGGCACAACTGACTGGCATCACTGGCATGCACTCCACATGGGCTCTGATCCAGGCTCTGCCACCACTGCCTGTATTTCAGAAGTCCTCATCTCTGAGCAGACCTAAGTGAGGAGACACAGGTACGTTTACAGACGACTGCAGCCTGGGCCGCTCATTAACCCTGCTTTCTCATGCCTCAACACAGAGATAAATGCATCTTGCCCAAGCCACACATGGGGAAGACAGGAAGGGCCGGTGGAAAGACGGACATACCCAGGGAGAAAATGAACTTGCAGCTCCCATGCAGCTGCTATCCAAAGCCACAGGCGACAACACACATGCTTGGCCAATATACATATTACCAACTCTTGCAAAATAATGACATATAGCCATTGCATATTTCTTTGTTTAGGAGAAAGAAAGTGTAAGAACTGTTGGATTAAATGAATGTGTTTGCACATCTTCTTCACCCTGCTGATAACCTTATAACTTTAGCAAGTGTCCAGTTGGTTGTAGCACCCCTGAGCATGAGTGTATTCAGTATCCTCTGATCTGCAGTGATGAATTTGAGTAATAGCAGCTGCAATTAATTTTACACTCAGCTTTGTAGTTGTTACATATGACCAATTAGATTACCCAGGAAGATGAAATATACACAGTGTGGTGCTTATCAATAGCAGATATATGGGTAGAATGAATAAAACCAAAATGGTATAGATCTCAGGTAACATCTGTTGTGATTGGCATACTGTTATCTGCTTCAAATATTTCTTATGGTTTGAAAGATACCAGAGTTTCATCCTTCTCTCAATTCCTTTTCTTTGTTTTTTTTTTTTTACATAGATGCTGATGTATGAGAAGTTTGTTCTGACAGAATTCCCAGATTAGTTTAGTGGCTGAATTTCAAGAACTCTGTGGAGAGAAAGATAACTTCTTCAAGAACTGTGGATTTCAGCAAATTGGTCAGATTGGTCAGGGAAGTAAGAATTTGTATATGTAGAAGAGAGATAGAGTGTTATTTATCATTCAATCATTCAGATATTTAGAACAGCACCATTTTTGTGCAGTTCATGATTTCTGGTTTATAATTACTGTGGAGGAGATACTCACAAATGTACATTATAAGTAATCTTGTAAATTTTACTGTGAATCACCTCTTGTCCTAGGTCAGATAACAATGCAACTTTTGTTATATTTCAGCAACGTGTCCTGGAAGGAGGAAAGTTGAAGTCCAGAAGAAAGATTGGGCTCGCTGAATCATCTGCACAAATGTGTAGTGCGATAAATGTATACGTGTAACAGACATTGAGGATTTCATTCATTTTGCCCTCAGTCCCTGTTTCTCAGTTTACATATTCTGTGAGCAGGTCGTTAGCACCTGTTCTGTACTGTGTCCCATACCCTGTGCTAGGGACACCAAGCAAGCAGGAACTCATGGTCCTGCAGTCTAATTGCTCTAAATAACATGAACAGCTAACTCCATCATAACTGCCTATCATTGCAGTTTAGGAGTCTTGTTTAGAAACCCAATATTTCTGATTGTTTTCAAGATGAGGAAATCTATAATTTTGAAACACAGAAGGCAAGCAATTCCCAGCAATGCTGGTACATGTTGTGTGACCGTTTGATAAATGTTACTTTATAATGTTGTGTTGTTTGGTAATAAATATATCTGCTTATTAAAACAGAACAGTTAATTTCTTAATCAAATGTGCTTTGTATAGAAAATATGTTCTGTATGATATAAATGAAATGTCTAGAATACCCATGCTTTCAGCGGGTGGGGTGGGGGGAATTGACATAATGCATTGAATGCTCAGGCTGTAGAGACCTGGAGAATGCCTTGTCTCATTCTTTCATTTCACAGAAGGGAAATGGAACAGGGGACAGTGCTGGGTCAGCCCATACCCCTGCTTCAGCCAGAGGCATGTAATTGAGATCAGCTGAGGCCGAATGACCTCAGCACTGGCTTTGACTATAAAAAGGAAATTGCAGAGGAAAACAAAATCTTGGAAGGGGCTAGGCTGTCTCCAGAGAATTTGGTCCAGTCCGTGGCCTTTGCTCTCGAGGAAGGCATGTGAGGAGAAGCCTGTTAAAGACCTGTTGTCTAGGAGCTGGCTGGTTGGTGACTGCCTGCAAGATGAGGCTGGTAACTTTGAAACCTTAAAGAAGAAGAGACTTTAAAGAATAAAGAATAAGAAAAGGGCTGTTCTGAGGATCTAACTGTAAGGGCAATGAATTTGAATTTACTTGGGGATTTTAGCTATTTAAGAAGGAAATACAAAATGTTTCAGAGGGAGAGAACAGGTTACCATGCATTTATTCAATGCCAGTTACAGGGCTGTGGAGATGGCTCAGGGGTTAAAGGTGCTTGCAAGCCTGACAACATGAGTTTGATTCTAAGCACCCACACAAAGCTGTAAGCAAAGTGGCCCATACACTTGTAGTCCCAACGTGCCTAGAGCAATGGGAGCAGAAGCCAAGGGTAACCCAGGCACTCACAGGCCAGCAGCGCAACAAGCCAAAGAAAGCCCGTCTCAAGAAGAAGGTAGAAGGAAAGGCTTGACCTCTGATTTCCATGTGCTTGTACACACACACACACACACACACACACACACACACACACGTGTGTGAGCGCATGCACAGTTACCCATTTCATTAATTCTAAGTCAAAATTGATTCTAAACGCCCAGATCTTATTGATTTATTTGTTGAGGCAAGTTCTCACATTGTAACCCAGGTTGTCCTGAACTCACGACGAACTTGAACTTGTGCTGATCCACCTACCTCAGCCTCCCCAGTACTGGAGTTATAAGTTTAAACCACCACACCCAGCTTGCCCAACTATTTTATGTATTACTAAGACAGGAATGACCACTCACTCCTCATTGATTTCTTAGGATTTATTTTCTGCTTGTTTAAAGAGCTCATTGAACTTAGACCCATGTTTTTCTTACCTGTCACTCCTCTGTCACCAGAAAAAGGAGGAATAAAAGAGACGAGAGTTGGTTAAGGTATTTCTTCACGTCTAGAGCCTCTTCTCGTCCCTCACATGGCATTGATTGCCATTTCATTGGTGCCTATGATTTTGTGCATATCTGGGTCATGAAGGACAATGGAGAGTATCATTTTTTAGAACCTGTAAGGTTTCTGTCCAGCTCTTTCTTGGGCAGTTTCCTGAGCTCAGGGATGTACCCCGCACTCTCAGCTGCTGCCTGGCATCTGCTTCTCACAGCTGTATGACTGAGTTCTTACAAGTGCACATCTCTATCTTCCTAGGAATTCCTCCCAAGTTGTTGATATTGGCCATGCTCTGATGACCACAACTCATGCCAATTACCACATGCTGGACAGAGATGGCCAGGAGCCAGCAACTCTGACACATCCTGATACCAGACTTCAGACTTATAAAAACATCAAAATGGCTCTAAGGATGGAATACTTGTGGAAACAGATGAGCTCACTAAAGCAAAGACCCCCACCCCAGATGATCAGTGGGTCCCAGAAAGACCAGAGTGGAGGCCACAGAGGCCAGCATCATGACCTTGGTCTACAACTTCGCTTAGGGATGGCTTAACGAGCAGGTAGTGATGGAAGGCATGGAGTCAACATGCCGAGCAAAAGTCACGTTCACATCTGGAAGTTGGCTCTCGGGTGCGTGGTCCTGAGTTGATCTTATCGGAAAAGAAACAAGTAGAGAGACAGATGAACTTCGACTCTTCTATTTTGATCAAGTCGATATGGTCTTATAGCCTCGATCTGAACCTGCAAAGTGCCTCTGTAGCTGAAAATAACACGGTGAGCACACAGAGTTATCTACTTGGCCCATATACTTGGGTCCTTTAAATTGAAGCATTCTTAGCAACCCATGAGAAGGGATGTTCAAATTTCAGATCCTTAACAGCTCGTGAGTGACGCACAGCTGGAAAACTCATTGTGTTTACACGTTCGGCTGCCTTGAAGCAGCATCGTCGATGTTACCTCACAGATCTACAGGAAGACCCGTGAGCGCTCCTTTCTTTCAGTCTGGGCATTTCCTGGGACACAAGGCCGTTACCAACAAAGGATGATGGTGGCTCCTTCCATCCCTCTCACATGTTTCTCTCAGAAATTCTTCTTTATTCTTTCTAATACACTCACACCCATGCATTCTTTTCTCTTTTTAAAAAAAATGAATGCATGCAGATAACCAGGTGCTTGGAAAATACAGACAACTACAATGAAGAGATGCCCTGACCAGCTCGGCTTTGACCTGTTGGGGCGACTTGAGCATTAGAAAGGAAGAAAGGGATGCAGAGAATAGAGGGAAAGCTGGGGTTGGGTGGTCTGAAGGCTCTGATGAAGAAACTACCGCAGTGCCTAACCAGCATTGGTTTATCTTATACACATTCAGAAAAGCGTTGACAACAACTTTTTCTAACCAAATATAGAAAAAAAAAGCATGGAATTGGTGAGACAAGGTCAGATGATGTAGGAATAAAGCAGCTGCAGTCTATTTTTCTGCATGTACCATCTTCTGTCCAAGGTCAAGCCCATACAAGCAGTCCAAAAGGAGGAGTTAAGGTAGGGGCTCTGCCCCATTCCGGTCTCTGCAGTTCAAGGGCAGGTAGACAATGGCCGTGCCTATCTCAGTGTGTTCTACTGGTTGTGACTCTACACAGGATGAAACACACATGCTCACAATTTTGCCATTATCTAAGACAATTGCTATAACCTTGTGATGTATTTACTTTCTGACTTTCCCCCCGCCTATCTCCTTTCACTAACTTAATTCAATATTTCATAGCTGCTCTAAGCACCCATTTCAATGAGAGGGAGAGAGAGAGAGAGAGAGAGAATTGGTGTGCTAGGGCCTCCAGCCACAGCAATCAAACTCCACATGTGTGCACCACCTTGTGTTTATGTGAGACCTTACACAGTTGTGTCTACTTATGTGTCTGGCTTACATAGGATCTGGACAGCTGAACATGGATCCTTAGGCTTTGCAGGTAAGTGCCTTAACTGCTAAGCCATCTCTCCACCCCTCAACCCATTTTTATTTACAAAATTATTTGCGAAAGTGAGACAAGCATAGGATGATTTATTTCATCCAGTATTCCTGAGATAAGGCCTGAACAGTCACCCAAGGAATAGCGCACAAGAACTACAGATGAGCTCAGTATGAAGGAATTAAATCTGCATCAGAGAAAGCTGGTCACTATTTTTAAGGTTCACAAATGAAGGGTGGGAGAAGTCACAGAATGTTTCACAGACAACCACAACATCCTTGGAATAGTTTGTCAGTAGACTAAAGAGTTGATTCCATAATTTTTGTCAGCATAGGAGCACTTCTTTTTTTTAAAAATTTTTTTCTTCATTTTTTTTATTTATTTAAGAGTGACAGACGCAGAGAAAGAGGCAGATAGAGAGAGTGAGAGGGAATAGACACACCAGGGCTTCCAGCCACTGCAAACGAACTCCAGATGCGTGCGCCCCCTTGTGCATCTGGCTAACGTGGGTCCTGGGGAATCGAGCCTCGAACCGGGGTCCTTAGGCTTCACAGGCAAGCGCTTAACCGCTAAGCCATCTCTCCAGCCCTATAGGAGCACTTCTTACGTGAAAGACTAATAAATTCCCCCTACCCCAAGTGAACATCAGAGGAGATGAAGTAAGCTTTTAAGGTTTGTGTGAAGGATTTGGGATAGATAATAAGAAAAGTTATTAACTAACTTAGTGAGTTCAAGTGAGTGTAAGAAACCGCTTCTTTGAAAGTCTTTAAAGATGATAGAGATTTTCCCATCAAGGAAGGATTAAGCATGGGCCTACCTAATGCAGAAGGATAAACAAAGTGGCCTGCGAGAGAGTCGCAGCCAGCCCTCTGGTGTGTGACTATATATACGAAACCACATCCAATACACACACACACACACACACACACACACACACACATACTGTTTTGTATCTGAAGAGAAAATAATGACCCTAAGGTTCAAGTTTGGTTTTTCAGACAGTCAAACGGTCATGGGAGCAACATGTCATTCTGGGGCTGGATGGTTAACACCAGTGGGCAGGCACTGAACTGTGGGCAACTTGACTTTCATTATTTTTCCAAATTGCATGCTTGTCCCCAAGACTTCAAAATAGTTTCATTTAGTTTAGTGAACGTCTTAACTGGGACTTTAATCCCTATTTGTATTTCAAAGGATTATACCAAATCCACATGGCTCGCAAAATGACAGGCGACTTCTGGCCCTGGCTGCTTCTTGCCTGTTTTGTGGATGGTTCTTAATTGTTAGCAATATTTGGCTCAAAGATCTTTACATTTTCTGCTGGTCTCTTCCTCTCCTACACATTCATGCAGATAGTAAATTCATGATGGACACCATCCAAAGACAGAGCACGCCTTTCTGTGTAACTTGGCAGTGTGGAGACTCATTGGGTGCTTACAATGTCATCGAAAGTCACACAAATCAATTGGGCAAAATTATTTTCTGTGATTATCTTGTTTTTTTTGCAGTTACATTTTTAATTTTGACAGTTTAAGTGTGCTGAGGGTGCACAACAGTTAAAGGCCAAGTGGAATGTGGGGCAGGTCACTACTGAGAGCCCATGGCCTGGCTAATGAGGTTTGCTTTGGATTTTTGGTGGCATTTCGTCTCATTAACATTGAAGAGCAATACTTTCAGAACAAAACAAATGAACGGATGTTTGTTGAGTATCTAGGGTATGCAAGGTATGTGTTAGGTACGGTGGGGCACAAAAATTAGGAGCCCGTGCTTTCTCAACTCTCACTAATTAAGAAGAAATAAGTAGTAATAAAATAAGGATTTAGACATCAGTGGAAAAGTGCCACGTGATTAGTTGTTAATGAATTTCGCTCATGAAAAGCAGTTGATTTTGGAGAGAGAGTTACAGGCTGTGTAAGGCCCTTTCTTTCCAGTGATGAGGTATGAGTCTTCAAAGGACTTGGTGAAATGGAAAAGGGCCCCTCCAGGAGGAATAAAGACTGAGTGGGAGAAAGAAAAAGGTATGATTCTAAGCCGGTGAATATAATTGGGTTGGAAGGCAGTCTCTAAGCAGGGGAAAGGAAGGGAGTCATTTCTCAATTTGACCCCAGTATAGCTTTTCTTATTGCTGTGTTACAAATCACCACAAATCCAATAGCTCCAAACCACCCTTGTTCCCTATCTTAGGTTTCTCCAGTTCCAAATATCTGGGTCTGTGCCACTGGGTTCTCTTGCTCACATGACAAAAATAAAAGGGTCCGCTGAGTCTAGCTGGAGGCCCTAGAAGAAAATTCACTTCCAGATTATTCATGCTGTTGGCATAATTCATACTCTCACTGTTGTAAATGGGAAGTTCTTGTTTTCTCTCTCAGTGTGGGCTAAGGAACACTATCAGCTCCAAGTGGACACAGTCATGTCCTGACCACATAGTGTCTTCCATCTCAACAGCAAATGACTTGGGTCATCTCTCTGCCACCAGTTGTGAAAATTCTCTGCTTTTAAAGGTATTAAGTGAGTGGCTGAAGATCTCCCAGGCCATCTCTCTTTTCCTCAATTCAAGACCAGCTGAATAGTAGCCTTCATGACACTGGCCAGGCCTTCTCTGCCACACATTAAAGTGAGTAGCAGGTATCTTGGATATGACTCAGGAGTTCAAGATCACGGGGGTCAGGATGCGCTCTGCCTGCCACGCCAAGTCTACAAAAAGATGCTACTATGTCCCCCCTGGTGCCTAAGAGCTCACGCTTCAGAGTGTGAGGGTAAGGTGACTGGTGACCGCCATGTGGTGGAATTTAGCACTTTTGAAAAGGCCGCTTTATTTCCAATCAAATGTCCTTTCCAGGAGGACGAATGAGCCTTTAAGGAAAGTTCTTAGGTTCGCATTCACCTTTCAAGCTTATCTATATGTGAAAGGTCTCCACCTGCCACATGAAGATTCGCAGCCTGACTGACGTGACCCAGATGGGAGGACAGACTTGAAAGGGTAAGAAAAATCCTCCAAGAGTATGTGTACTCTTCATAAATCCATTTTTTCCTTGCTGGCCCTAGTATCCTTATATTTACTACATTTTATACAGAGTCATGCCATTTCTCAAAAAGTACAAAATCCTATTTAAGGCACAGAGAGTAGACTTGGTGGCAGAATTTAGTCAAGGAAAAAAAAATAATTCTGAATATTTATAACTAAAATTTACCATGCTAATGGTATTCTCCAGTCCAACATGAGTGCAACATGTTGAATCATTCAGGGGAAGAAATCGTGTTTATTTATGTCTCTCTCACTGGGCCATTGCATCCTGTGCGAAATTTGACAGTCATGCGAGTGGGCAGTGGGAAAAGGGAAGGCTGGGTAGACAGTGCAGAAGAATAACAATGGTTTTACATGCAGCACCATGGGAATCATTTGCTGATGGGGGTGGGAGGAGCCAGTAACTTGGCAGTGGAATAAACCTACCAGCCAACTCATTTACAACACCTTCACCACTTAGTAGCTCTGTACAGTGCACTAAGCAAGGAGTAGCTGAATTGAAAATGGTTCTGTTCTTAGACTGTGAAAGACAGTCTGTCCCTTTATTGGGGGATGCTTAACGTCAGTTAGGAAGCAAGTTACGACCTTTTTCATAACCTGTGAATCCCACGCTAATGCATAAATGCAGATATTGTTATCACCTTCCATTGACGGTCAGGTGGGGGGGCTCCATTGTTACAGTGGAGAGAAGTGTTAATCCTTTTGTAATTAATGCCTTATTGGGGTCCTCACAGGTCAAGGATGTAGTTGGATTTTGGGAAATTAACTTTGAAGTCCTTTCCTTAACCCTCACTTTTCTTTTATCTTAAAAAGTAACCGTTGCCAATAACTCTGTTCTTTTATTCTTTTGCCAGTGATGGAAGTGGCTCATGTGCTAAGACGAAACCTAAACGGGCTGAAAATGAATAAGAAGAGCACGTGGTGCAGGACATGAAGACAGCATTCAGCACAGAGAAATTACCATGGACAGGCAGCCAAGAATAACCGTTAATAATTTGCAACAATTATATTGGTGTCCAGAACCATCATCAGAAAGAATGCTTTTCCTAAAATCTGTGATATCGTTAGCCCAACTCGACACTGAAATATGTGAGATTAACTAGTGAACTCACCAACTCATTCATATTTGTCCTGTCAAGGGTAGTATGACAGAAGAGAAAAAACAACAACAACAACAACAACAACAACAACAAAGGATTTGGCTGTTTCTGTCCAGACGTGCTAGTTACAGTGCAGAGGTGAGAGGCAGGTGTCTGGGAGTGGAACGGTACTGGGTAAAGATCACCGAGGGATGAGCTCCTCACAGTGTCTCGGTGGGTGAGGACAGGGTGAAGGTTTAAGAGGAAGATAACTGGATAAAGCACAGCTATGATCACAAGAGCAGTGTTACAGTTGAGAGCCTTCTGGATGTATAGGAGATGCAGACATTGAGATGGAGCTCGCTTCAGACTCAGCACCACTGGGGCTGGACAGATGGCTTAGCAGTTAAGGCACATGCTTGAAAAGCCCAAGGACCCAGGTTCAATTCCTCAGTACCCACATAAGCCAGATGTACGAGGTGTTGCATGCATCTGGAGTTCACTTGCAGTAGCTGGAGGCCCTGGTGCACCCATTCTTTCTCTTTCCTCTCTCTTTCTCTTCCTCGTTCTCTCATAAATAAATAAATGAGTAAACAAAAACTTCAAATTCAGCACCATCACCTACTGAGGTGGACTTAGGAAAACCATCTTGGGCCACTTTTGCTTTCAGTTTCCTAATCTGTAAAATGAGAATTAAAGAAAAAAAGTAATTGAGGTTGTGGGGGGAGTTGAGTGAGAAGATTCCTGGAAAAGACTGAAAGGGTATTTGGAACATTCTGTTATATAAAAATACTCATGAAAATAACCACCCAAAGGGCTCCCACTTAGTCTGTGAATAGAATAAAGCTAACATGTTTCCTACACGTGAGGCAAGCTTTGAAAGTAATTGACAAGGACGATGATCTTACTTACCAATTTCAACAGAACCCTACAGAGTAATGACCCACAGAGACAAGGTCATTCCACTTTACATATGGTGGTGGGGGGGGGGCATCAAGATTTGGTAACTTATAAAGTTTGTAGGAAGTCCAGGTGTTGAACTCTGGCTTTTGGTCACAACTCTGAGCCATCCAGCTTTTCTAGCCCATAATTTGAGCTCTAACCTAACACATCTACTTATTGCTTGTCAGGGAGTGGGAAGACTACTGGCCACCAGCTCCCAAAATCTGTGTTGAGGACACTGGGTACCCCTGGGTTATGATGTGCCAACCTCTATCTTGTAGAGAAGACTATGAGAATATTCAAAATACTTGCTTGTATGTTTTTTCCTCATGACATCTATGTGTTGTTAATCAGGCCAGCAATTGGTCATAGCTTCAAACATCTCTGTGTAAAGAGCTAGAAATTTGGGCTGGAGAGATGGCTTAGTGATTAAGGCACTTACCTGTAAAACCAAAGGACCCAGGTTCAATTCCCTAGGACCCACATAAACCAGATGCACAAGGCAGTGCATGTGTCTGGAGATCACTTGCATTGGCTGGATGTACTGGCATGCCCATTCTCTCTCTCTCTCTCTTTCATCTCTCTTTCATTCTCTGTCTCTCATCCTCTTTCAAATAAATAAATAAATAAAAACTTGAAATTTTGTTACCAAATGAAGAACATATAGATTTTTCTCCTATGACAATTTAAAAGAATTAAAAGAAATTATTAAATATTTGTATTTATTTGTTTGCAAGGGCGGAGAGAGAGAGAGAGAATGCACACAGCAGGGCATCTACTGCTGCAAATGAACTCCAGATGCATGTACCACTTTGTGCACCTGGCTTTACGTGTGTACAGGGGAACCTAATCCAGGTCATTAAGCTTTTCAGGCAAGCCCCTCAACCACTCTGAGCCATCTCCCCAGATCTTTAAAAGAACTTTTAAGAAGATCAGTGAGAATGATATCATGCACCGATTCTATAAGGCTCGTGCACCTGCGTGGGGTCTGCAGACTTGTTCTTGGTTTCAGAACAGTTTCTGCAGCCAATCAATCAACACATCCACGCTAACCTTTGCCTCGTGCCAGCTACTGAGGAGTGCAGCATAGGCTATGGTTCTCAGGGAGTGGACGATGCAGCTGAGTGTGTAGAACTCTCAGCCGACTCAGAACTGAATAGCAGCTCTATGGCTTACAAGTTGTGTTACCTAGATCTTAAGGTTTCTTATATTTTTACTCCTCGTTGGTAAAGTGGGAATAGGGCCACCTGTGACCAGGGGTGTAGTTACATGACTGAACCTGAAGGCATGTCTGTGAAGTATTTGGTGTCGTTCCTGGAAACTGAACGACACTGATTACAACTGTGATGAATATTATTTTGACACATCTACACAAGCAGTTGCCAGCCCTGAGAAGTATCCAATCAAAAGTGCAAACATTAATTACATGTTTGGTTCAGAGAGGTGCCAGTGAGGGATGGCATGCTCAGGAGAGATGAAGCCTCAGTGAGTGTTTGCCTCAGTACATTTCAAACAAAAATTGCAAAACCATCAGGGTAATGGTGTCAAATTTCTGCAGGTACCACTGTCTAGGAAAGTTCAATAGGTGACTTCACTATGTGAAATCTCAGAGTGCGTGTGTGTGTGTGTGTGTGTGTGTGTGTGTGTGTGTGTGGTTGCATGAACCCTGGAACAAGGGTGGAGGTCAGAGCCTCAAGGTATCCATCTATCTTCTCCTTCAATCTTCTTTGAGACAGAATCTCTCTTGAATTGTCACTATGTGGATTTTATGTGAGACTGGGAGGGATTGAACTAGGGTAGACAGGCGTGGCAAGCAAGTGCCTCTAACCTCTGAGCCATCTCCCCAGACTCACTCCGAGCCTTTGAAGGATGCTTACCAAGCCACGATCCCAGAGGAAGACTCAGCGGGCCGCATCTAGAGCGCACCGTTTGCTCTCTGTTCTCACGTGGGCTTTGCCTCTGTGGGACTACGGGGCTCTCAGGGAAAGGTGAGTGAGGCCCTGCCTTGCAGGATTGTTGAGCAGTCCCCGAGTGATACATGGAGGTAGGGAAGGTGCTAGGAATCGCGTGCAGGGCTTAGGAGGACCGACATCAGCTCTGGGAGGTCAGCTGAAGGGCTACACCGGAGGAAGCCTGCACAATTAGAGGAATGTGTGGAGATGCAGTTTTTGTTGTTGTTTAAATAGCATTGAGAAGAATAGTTGCAAGGAAAGAGAGAGGAGAGAATGGGTGTACTGTGGCCTCTAGCCACTGAAAATGAACTCCAGACACATGCACCACTTTGTGCAACTGGCTTTATGTGGGGACTGGAGAATTAAACTGTGGTCTTAGACTTTGCAGGCAAGTGCCTTAACCACTGAACAATCTCTCCAGCCCTAAGTAGCATTTTTTTTAAAAGGAGACATCGATCCATAATATATTTGCAGCTCTGGTTTCAGCCTGTGAACAGGAAAATCTCTGAGCCCCAGCATGGGGTGAGCAGGCCCTTCTCAGCCGGCTTGCCAGCCACGTCTTTCTCAGAGCTGCACGCACTCCGCATTGACAGCAGCGTGGTCTGTGCTCCGCTTGGGATCCATCATCGCCCAGTGTCCAGCGTCATCCCAGGGACCCAGCATTTGTACCAGCTTCCCGTTAACTGACAGGTACTGTTACACTATGTCCACGGCTCTAAATCTGTCTTTTGCTTCAGAGTCATTGTGTATAGCTTGGTTTTAGGACTTGCCTGGAGTTGTAAAGCCCCGTGTTCTATCTGCAGTACTGTCTGCCCACTACCCAACGAGAGCCAAAGCTCATGGGCAAGAAGGGAAGCTTGCTGTCCAGTACAGCTTCTCTCCTGATAGGCAAACACAGCCCACCACAGTGTGTCACATGCTTGCAGGTTTGTCTTCTGAAATGCCACCCACACAGGACTGACAGCTTTCAGAGCTGGGTACATACATGGGGTGGGCCCAGCAGCCTTCATGGTCTTTGCCATTTGAGTTCACCAAGTGACAAAGAAAATCTTTCAGCATGAATCAAAGTGAAAAAAATATATAACCATGGAAAGAGCCGGGTCATCTCAGTGGACAGTTGCTGGACCACCCGGCTAGGAAGGACATAGGACATTCTGGTGATTTGTGGGCTCCTGTGTTCTTGCTCCGGGCTGGCCGCGGTTGCCCCGAAGGTGTCCCAGGCAACCGTGGGGACCAAGGTTGTACGTGCATAACAAGAGAAAGGATCATGCCCGGGAGTCAGTTCTGGTGAACAGTTCTCGGTTTATTGACAGGGAAAATGGATTGATGAGGGGTTGTTCTCTTGATTCTGGTTTCCTTTTATTTGTGGAGGCATTCATCTCTATGGAGGGCTTCCCATTGAAGGAACAGGGGACTAGGCAGTGAGGACTGGCAGATATCACACCAGTCCTGGGGGGTGTCAATGAAGCCCCATAGGCTCAGGAGGAGGGAGTTAGTCCATGGCACATGGATCCCATCCTCCTAATGGGCTGTCTGAGCTCTTTAAGATCACCAGCTTGATAAGGATACCAATCTAGTGGCCAAGCCCGAGTTGGTTGAACATTCACGGGAAAGGCTGCTACTTCCTGACTGAATATCTTTTTATTGTTATTTCTGGCCTCACACAGTTGTTGTATGATTGTCAGTGGGGGAGAGGGTGGAGGGGGGTCTTGGCCAGGAGGATTTATCACATTAGGGTTCTTTTGGCTTGTGTTACATGAGTCTGGAAGGGGGCAGGCTAGAGGGGAGCAACCCAGATTGGGAGGCAGGTGTGGTGGCAAGGGTGGAGAAAGGGAAGTGGGTGTAGGGGAGTTTGGGGTTGTTTTATCTTTAATTTCTTCTATTGGCTTTTCAAAGGAAGTGAGGTCCACTACTGGCTGGTCCTCCGGACTCCTCTCATTGGGGTCATCATTTGAGTGGAGGTGGTTTTAGGGGGGCTAATGCATTGCCTAACAGCTGCTATGAATAGGAGAAAAAAGAGGGGGCTTTCCTTCCTGAACCTCCTGTCTCCTGGCTAGATAAGCTATGTGGGTCCATGTGTCTGGGTCATATAGATTCCCAGAAATCATCCAGGGGGTGACCTGAAGGACTTCTTTCCAAAAGGAGGTAGCCTGTCTCTGGGAGAGCTTAATTCCCTCTAACTTCCAGGAGAGCTCTTATTCCATGAATCTGTGATTTCTTTTGGCGGGAGGCAATGTTACCCATGATAGAGGAAGATTAGAAATGCCAAGACTAGAGGGCAATGTTCCCCAAAAATCTGGGCATGAGCCTGTCCACAAGTTTAAGAGGCCGGCGACCTGCCCTACAAGCTATTAAGAGGTTGATGTGCTACTGGTTTTTTGTGTCGGAGAGAAATAGAGGGTTTTTGCCAATACCCAAAGGGCTATTGGGATCCAGGCAGAGGACAGTTGGCTTTCAATCAATACTGGAAGGTTTGCCTCGGCCAAGAGACGTCAGTTGCCAGTTAGTTGTGTCCGGTCCCTCATGATGGCGTGAATCAAAAATAAAGGAGGAAAAAGAGAACCCTGCCAAACTCAAAAACATGGAGGCAAAGGCCTGATGTCCCCCAAAAGATGATCATAAGTCTGAGAGAGCACACACTTAGGCTGGTGCGTCTCAGAGGGTCCGTGTTTGGGTGCCAGCTGTGGGTTCCTGTGTTCTCACTCTGGGCCAGCCGTGGTTCCCTCAAAGGCATCCCAAGCAACCATGGAGACCAAAGTTCTGGGCGCATAAGAGAAAGAATCACTCACTCCCAGGAGTCAGTCCTGGTGAACAATTCTCAGTCTATTGTCAGGAAAAATGGATTTATAAGCATCTGAGGGCAGGAAAAGGACCCTAAGGGGATTGGTGGATTTAAAGATTGCTAGTTTGTAGGGACATTTGTTCCAGCACTATAGGCAGTGGTGGGTCAGGTGATCTAGGGTCTCAGGGGGATGGGCATTGTGAAGGTATCTGCAGTTTCCTAGGCAACTGGCCAAAGGCCAGGGAGTTATGGGCAAAGCCTAAGTCTTATCTGAAATTCAAGGTATCCCATGCTTGGAGAGGGAGTGGCCTTACTTCCTGCTGATCTTGGGGTCCAGGATTTTGTCCTGAGGTCCAGGCTCACTGTGACCCCCAAGAATGGGGGGAGGATCCTGGCTCACTGCAAACCCCAAGGATAGGGGGAGGAGCTCTTCTGCTGGTCTGGTCCCTTAGATATGACCCTGGTCAAGGCTGCCGCTACCCTTCCATAGCCTGGGGCCCTCGTGTCAGACAGTTTAGGTTTGCTTTAACCCAGGGCCCTGCCTATGTCCAACAGTAAATACCATGGAAAGATTGATTGACACTTTGGTGGAATGTCACGTTCAATCTCTCTCCCTCTCTCTTGTGTCTGGTGATAGAGGTTAGGAGCAAAATAACCTTCTTTTGTAGGTAGCGTTAGAGACTCATGCCCAGAACATGAACCATGCTTTCCCTCTGCCCTGGAGAGACTAGAACTTCAGTCTGATTCAAGATGGCGATAAAAAGCAGCTTTCTAATTTTATTTATTTATTTATTTATTTATTTTACAAAGAAAGAGGGAGAGAGAGAAAATGGGCATGCCAAGGCCTCCAGCCACTGCAAAGTAATTCCAGAAACGTGAGCCCCCTGGTGCATCTGGCTTACATGAGTCCTGGGGAATAGAACCTGGGTCCTTTGGCTTTACAGGCAAATGCCTTAACTGCTAAACCAACCCTCCAGCCCAGGTTCCTAATTCTTTTTTCCTAGCTTTTTGCTGTCATCACAACCCACCCACCTCTGTTGCAGGTGCCTTGCTAAGTCCGCTCTGTCCTCCTAGGCTCACCAACCAACCAACATCCTTCACATGTATTTGGACTTGTCAATGAGACTCATCCCAATTGGATGCCTAATTGGAAAAAACAAACATACAAACAAACAAAAAAAGCCTGATCCAAGTCTCCATGTGGATTTCCCTGGACTTTTCTCTCTTGGAGGAACCCCTCTCAGGTAGGGAGCTTTTCTCCTTCCTTCTTTCCTTTCCTTTCCTTCCTTCCTTCCTTCCTTCCTTCCTTCCTTCCTTTCTTTCTTTCTTTCTTTCTTTCTTTCTTTCTTTCTTTCTTTCTTTCTTTCTTTCTTCTTTCTACTCTCTCTTAAAATACTTCATTCACAATTACCCTTCTTCATGTCAACAATTTTCAGTTATTTGCTAATTATAGACAAGAATGTGAGAGCTATTAGCTTGGGGAGTTCAAAGCCCATCCATAGCCCATAGGAGCACCTGCAGCTCTCAGCACTACAACACTAGGATGAGCAGGTCTGTGTATCCTAGTAGATGGCTGGAGTGACTCCCTGTCTATCCTTCACTGACACTGACCTTGATCATATCCTTCTCCCACCACAGGACTACTTGTCTGTTTTGCTGTTTGATCAGTTGGCCATTAGGCTATTTGATGTATGAGTTCTTTATATATATTTCATTTATTTATTTGAGAAAGAAAGGAAGAGACAGATAGAGAAACAGAGACAATGGGCATGCTAGGGACTCCAGCCACTGCAAACAAACTCCAGATGCATGCACCACCTTGTGCATCTGGCTTATATGGGTATTGGGGAATTGAACCTGGATCCTTAGGCTTTGCAGGCAGGCACGTGAATTTCTAAGCCATCTCTCCAGACCATGAGTTCTTAATTTAAAAGCATATAGAGAATAATTCATTTAGAGTTCCTTGTTTAACAAGTGAGGGTGAAATAGACTAGCTCTTCATTTGTATAGACATGAAAAACAAAACAAACAAACAACAAAAAAAACCTGCTGGACATGATGGCACACACTTTTAACCAAGCTCTCTGGAGGCAGAGGCAGAAGGATCACTATGAGTTTGAGGCCATCCTGAGATCAGCCTGGCCTAGAGTAAAACCCTACCTCCAAAACAAAGCAAAACAAAACAATGTATACAAGCACGCACTCGTGCCCTGGAGTGATGACTCAGCAGTTAAGGTGCTTGCCTGCAAAGCCTAAGGATCAGGGTTTGATACCCCAGTGCCCATGTAAAACCAGATGCACAAAAGGCTCATGCGTCTGGAGTTCATTTTGCAATGGCCTGAGGCCCTGACATGCCCATTTTCTCTCTCTCTCCATCTGCCTCTTTCTCTCACACATAAATATTATTATAAACCAAAAGAAAACAAAAATCAAACCAACCAGAAAGTCTACCCACCTCACAGCCAGCAGCGGCCCCATAAATGTCACATGTGCTTTTAGGGGAGAAGTGGTCAGTGACAGCGTGGTGGAAGGCAGTTCAGGTCACAAATCCAGAGCAGGAAATGTATTTTCGTCTTGTTATTTATGACCCAGCCTTAAAGGAAAACAGATGGTGTAGCTTTCGGAACTGTTTTGCTTCTCTTTCAAATGGCTAATTCAAATCAAACACGGGGCTTCTATTCTTAGTCCAGGCAGCTGCTGCATTGTCTGAGCTGGGCTGTTTTGATGAACACCCCTCTCCTGAACGGAGTGGCCAGAGAAGACCGTGGTGATGTCACTACGACCACCCCTCAGCAGCCCAGAGCTCTGTGTCTGTCGGAAGCCTCCCAGCCTGCTGCAGGTGGTGGCTGTATTGGGGATGATCCCCAGCTTCTAGTCCTTTTCATATTCTCACATCTGATCCTGCCAGAGGCCTGAAGGTCCCTTTGAAAGGAAAGATTTATTCCAACTTTAGTAGAATGACCTCTCAGGGGCTCTTCCGGGTGGGGAAGATTACCCAGATGGAAAGAGAAGCCAGAGAGCTTAGAGGAGAAGGAATGTGGATGCTCCCACTGTGCAAAGGACACAGCAGAGCCTGCTCCTTGGGTGGCCATAACTTCCCGCTGATTTTCTTTAGCTTGAGGGTCTACTCCTGAGACTCAGTGATATGAAGCTGAAGAGCAAATGCTTAGCCATTGACAAAAATATGTTTTTGAAAACAAAATAATATCTGTGCATAATTCAGTAAAATGCTTTCCTTTTACTTGTTTCTCTGCTCTGTGGAGTGCTTAATCCTCTCACTGGACAACCATTCCCACTCTCTGACACCCCAGAACACATCACTTCACAGTCTTGTAGTTGTTAATTGTCTCCATTTCCCCACCCCCCTTGGTGTTGAGGGTCAGAACCTTGCCAATAGTGGGCAAGTGTTGGACAACTCATCCCCATTAAGTCCAGCCCCATATTTCTTTTTGTAAAAATATTTATTTACTTAAGAGAGAAAGAGACAGAGGGAGAGAAAGAGAGAGAGAGAGAGGATGGGCACACCAGGACCTCCAGCCACTGCAAATGTCCAGACGCATGTGCCACCTTGTGCATCTGGCTTTACATGGATGCTGGGAAATTGAACCTGGGTCCTTTGCCTTTGCAAGCAAGTGCCTGAACAGCTAAGCCATCTCTCCTGCCCAAGCCCCATATTTCTAAGACTTATGCTTACACTGTTGCCTTTGGGTTTAATTTTACTTTATCTCTGATTGTTCTCTAATGGTAGCTGAGGAATGAGCTTGCTAACTCCTTTCTTGGTAACTCATCCTCCCAAATGGGTTATATTAGAATTTTGGTTAATTACCTGGCAGTTTTGACATTATTATGAATAGTTAATATTTTATATTTGTAAACTATGTAGCTTAGTATTCATAGATCTCCTGTCTAATAAACTCGTTGTTTTTCCTGAAGCCAATAATTGTATAATTTTTTTCATGGGATCAAAACTTTCCAATTGCACACCCATTCTCTTGCCATGTGTACTTACTTAGGAGAAAAGAAGGAAGATATCCACACAAAAGCTGGTTCTGAGCAGTCTTTTCATAACAATTGAATCCTCAAAATATCTCTAATGTCTATCAATAGGTAAAAGAAAAAAATCTGTGATGCAGCCATATAGTACAATGGCACTCAGCATAACACTACCAGGCAAAATAACAGAAACAAATCTCAAAATAAGCATGCTGAGTGAAAGAAGTCAGGCACAAATGAGTACACCCTGCACGAATCCATTTAGAGAAAACTAGATTGTGCCAGCAAATCTATAGTGACAGAAAGCCTGTCAGTGATTGCCTGGGGTGAAGTAGATTATAGGAAGCTTAGCATGTTGAGGAGGTGATAGCCTTGTGTGTACAGACATTTATCAATGCTTATCCTATTTTATGATGTTATATGCATTTTTATGGTAATTTTACTTCAACAACACTTTTTAGAAAAGAAAGCATAATACTGACAAATATGCAATTATATGTGTTTGTGTGTGTGATATGTGTGTGAGCGTATATGCATGTAGCTACACAGGTGTATGTGTGTGTGCTCACGCACATGTGTGCTTGCCCACGTGGAAGGGAGGCTAGAGAACAATCTCACGTGTCATTCATCAGGTAACTTTGGTTGAGACTAGGTCTCACTGGCCTTGTGCTCACCGAATTAAGCTAGACTGACTGTCCAGTGAGGCCCAGGAGCTGTCCTGTTTTGATTCCCCAGAGCTGGGATTACATGTATGCGCTGCCATTCTTTTTTTCTTTGCATGGGCACTGGGGGGGGGGGTCAAACTCAGGTTCTCATGTTTGTGAGGCAAGCCCTTTACCAACAAAGCCATTTCCTCAGCCTCATAGTAAATATATATATATATATATATTTATATATATATTTACTAATATATATATATTATATATATATATTTACTAATATATATATATATATATATATATACACATATATGGTAGTTATAAGAATTCTTTCTGGTCACTGATATATATTTATTCATTAATAATTACTCAGGCAAGCTAGGCATGGTGATGCACACCTTTAACCCCAGCACTCAGGAGCCAGAGGTAGGAGGATTATTGTGAATTTGAGGCCAATCTGAGACTACATAGTGAAATCCAGGTCAGCCTGAGCTAGAGCAAGACCTCCCCTCAAAACCTCTCCCCCTAAAGAAAGTTTAAAAAAAATAATTAGCCAAGGATGATCCTCTCTTCTAGGTAAACAAAGCAGGGCCCCAAAGTTCATAAGACAGAGACAATTGAAGATAGAAAAAATAACAATATGAAACATCTGCTGAGCCCTTCCTATGTGCTCGGCTTTTAAGACTCCCTTATATCCATAACTCGTTATTTTATCAACAAGGAAATTGGGCCGTAGAAGGATGAGTGCCTCACTCAGAGTCAGACCAGCTTTCGCCAAGACAGTGTGAGACGTGTGGTGCCATGACCTTCACAAGGCTGCTTGCAGCGCCCAGAGCTTTGTGATGTAGGAGGAGTGGGATAGGAAGGGGTTCCTCCAGAAACCTATTCTGAGCTGGGGTTAGGGAAAAGCCAACGGACACATGTCTTCAGCCAGATCACCTTCTCTGGTCACTCTCCATTTCTGTCATTCTTTTTCACTTCCTTTGTCTTTCTCTGAAATAGATCGAGGTGGGAACCAAGTATCTCTATTAGGCTTGACAGACATGGAGCAGAGCTGAGCTTGGCCTGGACACAAACACGTCTTTCCTGGTGGCATCTCAGAAGGCCCGGCAAGAGTGAGGGGAGAGCCGAGAACAATGCTCATGGCCTCATTTCACTGGCACTGGCCAGCGCTTTCCTGATCTCTAAGATGCTCTCGTTTGACCTTCTAAAGAACTTCGTCAGCTGCTGAAAAATCAAGCCCCAAACCTCTGTTTTCCTTTAGGAAAACTATACCAGTGATTATGACACCGTAACCTGCCATGCACAGCCCTGGTCTCAAACTGTATTCATTCACATGAAGACAGCCGATTAAACCCGCTTTTGTGATTATAAAAGGCAAAACTGCTCCTCCCCAACTCCCCAATCTCTACCCCTAAACCCACTGCAGAATTAAGGATCTAGACTAATTGGCAATTAGCAATGGTCACAAGCAGTGTAGGGTGCTGTTATAAAAGCCCATGTAACCCTCTGATATTATGATAATTGTTTGAAAGGAAAAAACTGGATTAAAGCTGAGCCGTGATGACATGAAGGACATTCAGTCTTTGGTGGCTCAGGGGCCTCGCTAATCTTTAAGTCCCTGAAAGGTATATTGTTAATACTACATGACAGATAAATTATATCTCGAACCCCAAGAAATGCCTAGAGGGAAATCAAAAAAATACCGTTAGCTGACAGACCTTTTATGATTTTCCCAGGATACTGCTATATTTCCAGAAACTCCGCTCTCACCCTCACTGAATCACATACGTCATATTACCAGAAATGGTTGCTGACAAATACTTCATTTAAATGCTATTGAGATGAAAGTGGCAAGACTGCCAACAGTTAAAGGCAGGAAAGTAACATATGTGTCCATTGCTACGCCGCCCCAACCCTCGCCATTTTTTTTCTTTCTTTCTTTTTTTTTTTTCTTTTAAATTTTCTTCCTTGTTCTGCCAGGGGACTGGAAGACATATGTCACTTTTCTACCTTAGCGGGACATTTTCTAGTTTGTTTGGATTTATGTCACAAGCTTAATGAGATTTAAATGGAATTTTTGTATGTGAATAATATGGAACCTCAGTGCTGAAACTTTCCTTGGCTGTGCTGTTGGTGTGATTTGCATAAAGGCTTTTAAATATGAAAGAAGGATATTGAAGTTCATATAAATCACAAGGCATGAGCTACTCTAGAGGAAGGCAGGGGAAAGATCAGATTATCTAAGGAACTACTGTCTCTGAAAAAAAGGTCATATTTTCACATTTCTGAATACCCCCCCCCCCCCCCCATTAAGAGAACAGCGGAGACAAGCTGGCCAGATGGGAATAGGGAAACTAGCTGGACCTCAGCACCCTCCGTGGAATGTTCCAGTCCTTTCCCTCCATGATGGCTTCATAACTTTCCTGCGGATGACCTTGGATTCCTATTTCAGGCAATGTTGTTGGACACGTTTCTGGGACGAGAACCTGAGGAGGAAACGGTGTATGTGCCCGGGAACCTGGCTATGGTAGAGATGAAGCTTTCGTTGTCTTTTCAAGAAACATAGTGTGCATGTCTACTTCTGAGATCCCACGGTATGCACAGGCTTGTGAAAGTCACCCCGCTGCAGCTTTCTCCAGCCCTCCCCCCTCCCGGAACATCGTAAGGATGCTAGAACCTCCTGCCACCACCTCGGGACTTAGAGAGTCTCTACTTGCTCTGGGTCACCGCACAGCTGTCTCTGCCGGAATTCCAAGGAACGTGCTACTTCCTTTTACCATGCTGGGATTGGAACAGCTCTGTGAGATGGCCTTCCTTTGCTTGAGTCACCTCACAGTGCTCACTACTCTGGCATTCAACCCAGGGCTGAAGAAAAAACTCCCACCGCCCCTGGGGATGGGAACCTTTGCCTTCAAAAGTCTTCCCTTGCCTACTTTCTCATCCTTACAAACTGTCACCCTTCCCTGATGCACAGAGAGTGACCCGGCTGACTGATGGGGGTGGGGGGGGGGATGGATGAGGGACAGCCCAGGAAATCTATGAGAATATCAGTCTGTCACTGCAGATGTACGCAGTCAGGACACCACGGCAGCTTGCTGGAGATCTCTGTCCTCACAGAGCTCTTAGGGAAATGCAACTGTGATCTTGATCTTGTTCAAGTGCAGTGTCCCCAACAGGGAGCAGTATGAAGTCACCATGTCCCTGGGAAATCAAGAATTCAAAGCAAGGCTCCCATCAGTCTCTTTCATGGGTCACCATGAAAATACTGCAGCATACCCTGCAGGGTTTAGGGAGGTGCGAAAACTGGAGCCCAGGTCCTAGGGTGAGAATCGGTAGCAGAGCTGCATCAAGAGCAAAGGAAATCCAGCCACCCTAGAGATAGTTGTCTCTGTTTAAAAATTAGATATTTGGGGATGGACAGAAGGCTTAGGATTAAGGTGCTTGCCTGCAAAGCCAAAGGAGTTCAAAACCCCAGTACCCATGTAAAGCCAGATGCACAGGGTGGTGCAGATGTCGAGTCAGTTTGCAGTGGCCAGAGGCCATTCTCTCTCTCTCTCCCTCTTTCTTTCTTTTCTTTCTTTCTTCCTTCCTTCCTTCCTTCCTTCCTTCCTTCCTTCCTTCCTTCCTTTCTTTTTTTCTTTCTTTCTCTCTCTCTCTCTCTCATAAATAAATAAATGAATTAATAAAATTTTTAAAGGCAAAATTATCAGATATCTTGCCCATCATAAATTGGTTTGCACCAATGTTGACTTTTTAGCGACTGTATAAATTTGGCACCAGAACTTAGCACCTTACTCTCTTTACCCCATTCCTGGCCCTGTATCTAATCTAGCACCTTAGAATTTCAGATGAGGGAAACTACAAAAGAAATAGTTCAGCAGGCAAGAATGATTAATGGGATTATTAACTGATTTTTCTTTTTTTTTTGGAGGTAGGTTCTCGCTCTAGGCCAGGCTGACCTGGATATACACTCTGTAGTCTCAGGGTTGCTTTGAAGTCACTGCAGTCTTCCTCCCTCTGCCTCTCTCCCAAGCGCTGGGATTAAAGGTGTGAGCCACTACACCCAACTTCTTTTTCGTAGGAAGGGAGAGAACATTTCCAGGGGTCTGGAGAAAGTTTCCCTCCTGTGGAGGCAGGGTGCAGGGAGGGAGCACAGCTATGCAGGTGGAGGGAGGAGGGAAGAGCCAGGGTGCAGGGAGGGAGCACAGCTATGCAGGTGGAGGGAGGAGGGAAGAGCCAGGGTGCAGGGAGGGAGCACAGCTATGCAGGTTGAGGGAGGAGGGAAGAGCCAGGGGCAGGGAGGGAGCACAGCTATGCAGGTGGAGGGAGGAGGGAAGAGCCAGGGGCAGGTTGAGCAGAGAGGTCCCAGCAGAACCAACTCTGTTGTAGCCACAGGTTCTCTCTTCTGTTCAGAGTTAGGTCAAACAGAGTCTTTAAATGGCTGTTTCTTCAGATTTATAACTGTTTTAATCTAACTTCAAGTGCTAAGAGGAACACTTTCACTTACCTTCAATAGACTATGGCTTTATTAAATTCAAATCAGAAACAAGGGGAAAAAAAGATGAACCTAGAGAAAATATGGCAATGGAAATTCTTATTTGACAAATGTCCAGATATTACATGTCTTTCATTTTAATTTATTTCTTAAGCATTGAATGAAATTTTAGGGCCACCTGAGAAGCAAAATAAGATTAGCCTGCTGAACAATAGGTAACCAGGTTAAAAAAAAAAAGACAGCAAAATTTGCAGAGATAAAAGTTTAATTATGTCCTAGTTGCTTGCTGAGATTTGGAAATCAATGCAGTTATTTCAATATAATTCTTGGTGGGCTATCAAATGACATGAGGGATCTTTGTACCCCTTCTGTTAAAATATAGCCACCATAAAATAATTAACAATAATGGAGTTGACATTAGATTAATGTGGCTCACCTCAGGTTGGTAGTGGAATTGCTTTTTGAATGAAATAGAAAAAAAAAAAAAAAAAAGAGCCAACCTCTGTGTGAGGGAAATAGAAAGAACGTGCCTGGAACTCTGAAGACCTTGAGTCCTTTGTCTCAGCATGAGGAAAATCCCATAGACTGTGCTTAGGACTTTCTTTGAGGAAGAATTTGCGAAAAGTTCCTCAAATGGAAAAATCCAAGAGGTTGATCACTTTTCTACACTTATATTTGTTATATATACTTTAAACCAGACCTAGCTATTAAATACACCACATTGCAAATACTGATTGGCATTTTGGTATTTGAAGGGTAAATGGAGATACTGGGAGTAGTAACAGATGGATATAGCTATGAATTCCATTTGGGCCACTCAGTAGCATGTAACAGCTATATAAATAGTGGTACCCATTGCATTGGTTGCTTTTCTCCTTGCTATGAGAAGATACCCAAGGCAAAAGAGAGTTTCTCATGGCTCACTGTTTCAGGGGTATCAGCAGGTCACTGTGGGGAAGGCAGCATGTCTGATGTCTCTGCGCAAAGGTGGTGGGAGCTTGTAGCATGGTATGTTCACATCTTGGTGGATCAGAACATAAAGATGGGATTTTAACCCTCAAGGCTCTCACCTAGTGGCCTATGTCCTAAAGGTTCCACTAATTCACAAGATAGCACCACAGTTGGGGGCCAAGTATTTAAAGAGATGAACCTATCTATGGGGGACACTTCACATTCAAACTCTAAGACCTGTTTAGCAATTGTGATATTTTATACCTGTTCAATCTCTCTCTCTCTCTCTTTCTCTCCCCAGATATTGTAGTGGATATGATGTGGTTAGGTTCATGAGACTGAGAACATTCTATTAAAATGGAGAAAAAAATATCTTCGGAATCTTTCTGCCTGCGGTTGGGTTGGTTCATGTAGGAGTGGCACTCAGTGGGCATTCAGCTGGTCAGCTGGTCTCAGTATGGATTTTTTTTCTATTTTATCTCATGGAAATACCTATTGTTTGGACTGAGTCCTATCCTGCCATCTGACTTGTAAATCTATACTTTGTTCCCTAAATGATATGAAATCAGAGTCATTCAGGAAATAGTTGCTTTTGCCACAATGCCAGAGAAGCTTCCTAGGACATAGAAATGCTGCAGATCTCATACTGTAAATGCCTATCTGATTCCTTGACTGATGAATGTCTATTTTTTTTGACATTTTTGTTTTCAAGGAAGGGTCTCACTCTAGCTCAGTCTGACCTGGAACTCCCCATGTAGTTCAGGCTGATTTTGAATTCACAGTGATCATCCTACCTCAACCTCCCAAATACTGGGATTATAGACATGAGCCACCACACCTGGTTTGCATTGCTAACTTGGTTAAATCATTTAGATGTGTGTCACTTGATAAATAAGTGGTTAAATTATGGTTTACAAAGAAAACACCAACAATAAAACTCGGGGCTAGAAAACATTCCCAACAGCTATACAGACATTGTTGAATCATTGGTCCCTAATTGGGTCATGCATTTTATCATCAACTCTAAGGCCAAGCACTTTGTTGGGCATGGGATGCATTTGAGAGTAAAGATAAAACACATAATCTTTGTCTTTACAGAGCATTCCACTAAGTAATGGCATTTAAAAAAATACTTATTTACGTATTTATGCATTTATTTGAGAGAGAAAATGAGAGTGAACTTGTCAGGGGCTCTTCTCACTGCAAATGATCTCCAGATGCATGCACCACTTTGTGCAGCTGGCTTTATGTGGGTACTAGGGACTTAGACCCTGGGCCAGCAAGCTTTGCAAGCAAGTGCCTTCAACCACTGAGCAACCTCCCTAGCCTAGCAATGCCAGTTTAATTAACGAGTCACATAAAAAAAAAAGTGAAGTAAGTTCTTTAAGGGACAGGTCCATGGTGGTTGAAGAATGCATGGTAGAGGAGGTGATATAGACATGGGAGCTAAGGCTCCTGGAGGGAGACATCTGTGAGCTGACAGCTGAAAGAAGATTTGTAATTGCAGAAAGGAAGGGCAGCAAAAGAAATAGGGATTGTGATAGAAGGATGACAGACAGATGTCACAGCAAGTGTCAAGATCTTGGGGCAGAGGGGTTGTGGGGTATTAGAGGACCCGAGCACACCCTGCGTGACTGAAACCTGTGGCACGACAACCACGCAGGGACAGACAGAAGCCAGGCTTGGGGAGTTTTGGAAGCTGTACTTAGGACTTTTTTTTTTTGTCTTTATTCTAAGAACAATGAGAAATGGCTTCTAAGTGGGGTGTGCATGAGTCTATGTGATAAGGTCAGAAGCGCATTTGAAAAGGAGGCCTATGGCTGGCAGGGGAACAGAAGGCCTTAGCTGAAGTTTGGAGAACCTTTGGAAGTTTCCTGTAGCTTTTTGGGGAAGAAGCAGTGGTGCTCAGGCTATGGTGCATGGGCAGAACTGTGGTGGGTTTAGACAGATGGAAGCAATTCAATGGGAAGAGAGGTTATACCATGGGCCATCTTTGGACAGTGGTAGGAGAGCCTATCTTCTTTATATCAACTTTTCTTTTTTGTTTATTATTTTTATTTATTTGAGAGTGACAGAGAGAGAAAGAGGCAGAGAGAGAGAGAGAGAGAGAGAGAGAGAATGGGAGCACCAGGGCCCCCAGGCCCTGCAAACGAACTCCAGACGCCATATGGCTAACGTGGGTCCTGGGGAATGGAGCCTTGAACTGGGGTCCTTAGGCTTCACAGGCAAGCGCTTAACCACTAAGCGATCTCTCCAGCCCTATATCAACTTTTCCTTTCTATCTTTTCCAAATAGATTTGTTTACTTATGGATTTCTGCATACCTACAAGATTTAGGAAGTGTGTGGTCACCCTCCAGGGCCTAGTAAACATTACAGAGGAAGTGGCAGGTCAAATAGAAGTGCTGCTCTCACAGCTAGCCTGAGAACCCCTTCCAAGAGATCCTGTAAACACTGAGGAGAATCAAAACTCATCAAAATAGAAAACGAGGGGCTGCCCAGAGCTCAACATTAACATAGACTTTTTAACATGCCCTTCAAGGCTCAGGAAACACTGCATGAGGGTGGGCAGAGAAAAACTGTAATAGTCACAGGGTTGGAAGGTATACTGTGAGGTCCCCCACCACAGGGAATTCCTGGTGCATTCATGACCCTAGAGTGATGAATAAGACCCCCACTGAGGAGGGCACACAATGGAATGGAATGAGGGAGAGGGCACCTAAGAGGATAACCTGATGAGAATTCGACCAAATTACAATATGTTCGTATATTCAAGCACCCAATAAATTATATATGTATATATTTTTTAAGTATTCAAATACTTTATTTCACCTTTCTGAGGCAAGTCCAATAGACTGGTCTTTTTTTATGAGACAGAGTGAGAACAAGAGTGTGTGTGAGAGAGAGAAATGGCATGCCACGGCTTCCAGCCACTAACTGAAGTCAACTCATGAGTTCCCTTGTGCACATGTGCAACCTTGCGCGTGTTTCAGCTTGTGCGTCTGGCTTACATGGGATCTGGGGAGTTGGACATGGGTCCTTAGGCTTCGCAGGCAAATGCCTTAACCACTAAGCCATCATACCAGTCCCTTCATTTCTCCTTTTATTCATTTTATTTTTCATTGACAACTTCCATAATTGTAAACAATGTCCCATGGTAATTCCCTCCCTCCCCCCACTTTCCCTTTGAAACTCCATTCTCCGTCATATCCCCTCCCCCTTTCAATCAGTCTTCTTTTATTTTGATGTCATCATCTTTTCCTTGTATTATGATGTTCTTGTGTAGGTAGTGTCAGGCACTGTGAGGTCATGGATAACCAGGGCATTTTGTGTCTGGAACAGCATATTATAAGGAGTCCTACCCTTCCTTTGGCTCTTACATTCTTTCCACCACCTCTTCCGCAATGGACTCTGAACCTTGGAAGGTGTGATAGAGATATTGCAGTGCTGAGCACTCCTCTGTCACCTCTTTTTATATTTTTAAGGGCTGGAGAGATGGTTTAGTGGTTAAGGTGCTTGCCTACAAAGCCAAAAGACTCCAGGTTCGATTCCTCAGGACTGATGTAAACCAGATACATAAGGTGGTGCATGAGTCTGGAGCTCATTTACAGCAGCTGGAAAGCCCTGGTATGCCCATTCTTTCTCTCTCTGTCTCTTGCTCTCTATTTGCTCCTCTCTCTCTCAGATAAGTAAATTCATATTAAATATTAAAAAAAATATTTTTAAGCAAGGTGTGGTGGTGCACATCTTTAATCCCAGCAATCGGGAGGCAGAGATAGGCGGATCACTGTGAGTTCAAGGCCTGGCCTGAGACTACATAGTGAATTCCAAGTGAGCCCGGGCTAGAGTGAAACCCTATCTCGAAAAACCAAAAAAAAAAAAAAAAAAAAAAAAAAAAATTAGAAAGGATATGTGTGGGGGCTGAGGAGATAGCAAAGCTGGAAAGAGTACTTGCTGCACAGGGATGAAGACCTGGGTTTGATACCTGGAACTCCCATAAACAGCTGCGTATAGCTGCACATGCCTATAGCCCCAGCATTGAGTGGGGCAGAGACAGGAGGATCACTGGGGTTCACTAGTCAGCTGACCTAACTGAAAAACTGGGAGCTTCAAGGTCAGTGAGAAATGCTCTCTTAAGGAAATTAGATATGCAAGTGAAAGAGAAGGAAATTGGGCATCCTCTTCTGGCTTTTTCGTGCATGGGCATAGGGTATGCGTCTGTACACACATCCATACACCACGCTCACACATACGTGCCCTTCCTCTCTCCCTCTCACACACACCACATACATCCAAAAAAAAAAAAAAGAAAAGAAAACCTATATGATGCACTGGGAAATTTCATTAAGAGCCATAAATGTACATACTCTACAGTATTTAGAGCCAGACAGTAGGATCTTTTATTCTCCCTTTTTTTTTTTTTTTTTTTTTTTTGGTTTTTTGAGGTAGGGTCTCACTCTGGCTCAGGCTCACCTGGAATTCACTATGTAGTCTCAGGGTGGCCTCGAACTCTCGGCGATCCTCCTACCTCTGCCTCCCGAGTGCTGGGATTAAAGGCGTGCGCCACCACGCCCGGCTGTCTCCCATTTTTTTTAACAGCATGTATTTTTGATTATTTTTAAAAATTTTTATTTATTTATTTATTTGAGAACGACAGACAGAGAGAGAAAGAGGCAGAGAGAGAGAGATTGAGAGAGAGAGAGAGAGAGAATGGGCATGCCAGGGCCTCCAGGACTGCAAATGAACTCCAGATGCATGCTCCCCTTTGTGCATCTGCATAATGTGGGTCCTGGGGAATCAAGCCTCAAACCGGGGTCCTTAGGCTTCACAGGCAAGTGCTTAACCACTAAGCCATCTCTCCAGCCCCAGACAGTAGGATATTTTAAAGTGATACCTTATTCTCATTTCTCTATGATATTTTTTTTCTGTTTAAGTGCCCTTCAGATGCCCTTCAGGAGACAATTGAGCATTGTAATAGTTGTTATCAGGAATTGTGCTGAGCCCTGAACTGGCTCTCATGTCTAGACAATCAACTTTCTTACACTATTTTTCATCTGTGAGTTTCTATCTTGGTCATACCTACATTTCTATTCCAAGGTACTTTCCTTACCATCTAAGAAAAATGTATGTGGCCTATCTCATCTTTTCCTTTTGAAAATATGGGTTTGATTGTTCAAGTTACCTTAATTTCCAGTAGCTCCAGAAACCAGGCTCCTGCAATGGCACAGGATCTTCATGCTCAAGAAGTTAAATGTGGGTTATAGGGGAACCATAAAGGTGGAATCTGAATTCTGACCAGACAGCTTTAGAGTTTAACCTTCCGTCAAGAAGTGCTGCAGGCGGAGGGTGAATTCTGTGCCTTTCTTAGGGGTAAAAGGTCCTTCTTTCTTTCCTTCCTTCCTTCCTTCCTTCCTTCCTTCCTTCCTTCCTTCCTTCCTTCCTTCCTTCCTTCCTTCCTTCCTTCCTCCTTCCTTCCTTTCTCCCTTCCTTCCTTCCTTCCTCCCTCCCTCCCTTCTTCCCTCCCTCTCTTTCTTTCAGAGAGATTGGTGTGCCAGGGCCTCAGCCACTGCAATTGAACTCCACATGCTTGCGCCACCTAGTGGGCATGTGTGACCTTGCACTTGTGTCACCTTTCTGCATCTGGCTTAGGTAGGATCTGGAGAGAGATGGCACATGGGTCCTTAGGCTTTGTAGCCAAGAGCCTTAACTGCTAAGCCATCTCCACAGCCCGGAAAAGGTCTTTCTAATAGAGACTACAGAACCTTCCCTCTTATGCCATTAGGTTGCCTTTGTTGTTAAAAATGTAAGGAAGCACCAGAGAGGAAAAAAAAGAATAAAGTAAAATGGATATTTCCTTAAGCTGTTTGGTAATCACAGCAAGCGCTGGCATATCAATGTGTTTGTATATCTCGCTGTCCTCTATGTAATTTTAAAGACTTTTATTTATGAGAATAAAAAAACAAATCTCAAATTTATCTTTGGGAAGAAATATGCTTTCTTTACATGATTTTGTCTGTTTTATTTAGATATGCCCATCTTATTGGTTATTTATTCTGATCCTTAAAGCTTTAATTTTGATTAAAAAAAAAATAAAGCAACCCTTCCATTAGGGTTCAATTTTTTGTGTTCGCACTAAGAAAACTTCTTTCTCTCTTTGATGCATATGTTTTACCTGCTTGGTCTCTTGCAAGCAGGCTACCCTTATGCATCGTCTTCAGAGGCAAACCCTATGTGCCAAGGGCCCAGACATTTTCCTTCACTTCAGGCCAAGGAATCAATTTTTTTTTTTAATTTTTTTGTACTTAACATTCCAGGTGAGTGTCTGTTACAGTATCTTTGAATTCCTCTTTCAGACACACTGTTTTTAATCAAAGGAGCATCATTAAAACAAAAGAATCGCCGGGCGTGGTGGTGCACGCCTTTAATCCCAGCACTCAGGAGGCAGAGAGAGGTAGGGTCAACCATGAGTTTGAGGCCACCCTGAGACTGCATAATTAATTACAGGTCAGCATGCACTAGAGTGAAACTGGACCTTAAAAAAACAAAAAAATAAATAAATTAAATAAGTAAAAAGAATTGTGTATATATATATATATATATATATATATACACGTATGTATGTGTATATATGTACATATGTATATATGTGTATATATATATGCATATATATATATATTCATATATAGGTTTGATCAAACCTATTGCCTATTTAAAAAGCAGTGCATTACATAGTAATTTTGTTCCATTTCCAAAATCCCAATGCATGTACAATATATCCAGGTTGAAATGTCATTCTTTATTTGCAAATACTCTTATTGGGAAAGCTTTTATTTTCCTGTGTGTGTCTGGCAACCATATTATGACAAAAATAATAAATCTCGATATTTGCTTAATAACTTAAAAACATGAGCCCATTAAACCCTGACTGAGTCTTCAGATTGCTTAGCCATGTACTAATTTTTGTGCCATAAGCAATGCAGTCTCCACTGTCATTTTTTTTTTTTATTTGAGAGATCTGACCCAGAGCTGACACACCTCATTCCTAGCATTTTGTCAAGCTTTCTTTCCAAAATATTTTTAAGCAGATGAACATCTCCAAAGCAAATTTAGCCTGTGTGTATGTTTAATATCCAAAGCCATCATCCAGTACAAATTTAAGTCCAAGTGACCACAGTGCTGTCCTGTGGTAAACAGTGACTCGTAGCATGAATGACTAAAACAATGAGTTCATTTCAGAGTGTGCTACTGGGCCTTGCTCTTGGGAGATGCTTGAGAAGCTAAGGCAATACAAAGTGAAAGGGCCACTTCCAACACTAGGATCGTTTGTCGGTAGTGCTGCCTGCCATTGTTACCCGTGAGGGTTAATTGTTTCCAGGTGCACCTTGAAGTGCTGATTAAAACAGCCCCACCTGGGGTTGTAATTGATAACGTGGAACCATGTCTTCAACCTCTGTTTCCTGTGAGCAATCAAAAGCCCTGGTGGGCTTCACCCTCCCACACACTGTAGCTCCCAGAGACTTTTATTTATTTTTTTGAAAATGTGTTTATTATTATTATTATTTTATTTATTCATTTTTTTTTCAAGGTAGGATTTTGCTCTAGCCCAGGCTGACCTGGAATTCACTATGTAGTCTCAGGGTGGCCTTGAGCTCAAGGTGATCCTCCTATCTCTGCCTCCCAATTGCTGGGATTAAAGGCTTATGCCACCACGCCCGGCTCTCCAAGAGACTTTTAAAAGGGAGATTTTTCTGAAACAAATTTTCCAAGAGAGAGTCCCAAGTGTTCAGGTACAACAGGATGGCATGAATACACTGATCGTCATAGAAATGCTCCAGAAAAAAATGAGTTTGTTGGGGTGATGGTGTCAGGGTTTTTTGTGGTTAATTAAAATTGTCTTGGCTCAGGGTCTTCTAAATTCAAACTTCTGGGTAGTTCCGAGATTTTGAATATTTCTCTTGAATGTAAGCAGATGAACTATACAAGTCATTAACAAATATTTCTGCCCTATCAGGATAGGAGAGCATATTCATTAGAATGAGGATTATGAGATCAACCATGAGATCTCACTGGATTCCCAAATAGTTATTTTTCATTCCTGGTATGGGTCAGATTACTCTTCTACAAACAGTTCTCTAAAAGATTGCTCAGAAATCCAGATCCCTTCCAGTGTGTTTTGTTGCCCTCTTAAGTATATGGCCTTTATGGACTCTGAAGAAACAGCTGATATGAATAATGTTGTGTGAGTTACATACTAGCCATGTCTGGAAAACACCCATCCCATTGTCTGGAAAAACATGATAGAAACCCGTCCTATCTTCAAGGGAGGTAAGAACTTTATATATATATGTCTTTCTATGTCTCATTCAGAACTGGTAAGGTTGGTAACTTTGATCAAGTCTCTGAGGAGAATTGGTTAAGTTTGTCCGAAAAAGGAAATGGTGATACCTTTTCAGGTCTTAACAGGAAACCGATTTAGCTTGAGATGAAGTGTGTGAATTTTGCATTTGCAAATGAGGTGTATATGAGTTTGTGTATTGAGTTATAATGTTAGTCCCCCGTTAGTCCCATGTATTGCTGGATGAGTTTATAAAATGGGGAGCTACTGCTCTTTAGTTAATCATCATAAGAATTAAATTAGTGAATGCTCAGAAATTGTGCTCAATGTATGTTCACAGTTAGTTGTGTTTTTATTATTAATATATTTAATCCTCAGTGATACTGGAAGAAATTCATGTTTCAGTGACTTTGAATCCTGACTCCACAGCAAGGTCACTGGTAAGGTTGTTGTTGGAGGCACCCATAGTAAGATAACACCCCCAATGTGATGAATCTGAACTTCCTTCCACCTGGACACACTCAAAGCCATGTGCTCTGAGCTGCCGCACAGCCTGGACTCGATATCACGAGTTGTCACTCACACGAGGTGGCCCTGGAGAGGGCAAAGGCTTAACAGAGAAGTGTGTTTGAGGAAAAGCTTGTCTCCAATAAGCCGGAAGGCAGAGAGTGGAAGGAAACGAGAGAAATTCCTAGCAGAAAAAGGGGGCCCAAATGTCCATCACTACAAGTCATGCAAAAAATGTTAGGAAAATCAACAGCTGCTGCTAGCCACTCCTAGTGTTGGCTTTTCAGAGTCCCCTAAATGCTTCCTTTTAGCTCTTCCAGCTCCATACCTTGATTCAACTTTACACAATCTGAAGTCATTTGTCTGGGAGGGACATAGCTGGCTGGAGAAAATGTACCACTCCGTGAAAGAATAAAATAGGATGAAGGACAATGTCACGTGATCTGGGAAATCACCTCTTGTGTACAGACATCTATCTCTGTCTCCAGAGTCCCCCGAGTGCATGGTGCGTGCTAAGGGCTCACTCTTTCCCTCTACAGTTCTCCTCAGAAAGAAAACCCTGGAATATTTCGACAGAGAAACTAAAGAAGGTGTAGGTCAGGATGGGCTCAGTTGTGCTGTTGTAACACACAGCCCTCTGTGTGCAGTGGTTTATTGCAGCCAAGGGTTAGTTCCTATTCTCATTGCATGGCTCCGTTGTTGTCTGGGAACTCTGTTCTCTCTCTAGCACCAAGACTGAAAGATTAGTCACTGGAGGGAGTTATGGCATGGAAGAAAGACTAATGTGGGCAACTAAAGGGTACTAACTTGGAGTGGACTGTGTCATAACACACTGGCCAAAACCGCATTTCCATAAGGGGTCAGGAAGCTGGGTTACTTGTGTGCTCAGGATGAGAGAACTGGGAACACAGGAAGAGGATGACCGGCCACCACCAAGATGCAAATGTGAAGAGAGTTCTTGAGTTACACACACCTGAGGACAGAGTCACGGGTGTCACAAGGAAAAATGCCAGTGTAAGATTTCCCACCTCAGTGCCCCTCTGAGCCACCGCTCAGACATGGGCCTCTGAAGAGACAATCTTGAGGTTCATCAAACTCCATACACAGAAAAATTACTAGTGATGGTGTGTCTTTTGGCTAATAGCTGATTTCTCTTAAAATCATTTGTTTTATCTACTTAAATTTATTTATTTAAAATATTCCAGACACATTAACCGATTTGTGCAGATATTGGGGTAGATCTTTCTTGCCTTTGAAAAAAACTGAGATTTTTTTAAAAGGATGATTATTAAATTATATTTATTGAGGAAGTACAGAACCACGGGAAGGGAAATGAATAAATCCATATAGTCTGAGAGCCCACTTGGTGGGCCTGGAAGAAACGTGAAAATACAAAGAGTTCTTGCCATCTAGAGAGCAGGAGGGGTAAAGAGCCCAAGTGGGAAGTCGGAGTCAGGGGCTTCTCCCAGCAGGGCTCAGACAAGGGGAAACTCACCAGAACCTGGAGGTTTACGAGTGAAGAATGGGCCTCTCAGAGCAAGACTTTTGTTTTGTTTTGTTTTAGGATATTTTTGATAGTTGTTCTAGTCCTTGCTAGTGGGAACTGTTCAGCGTTTTGGATTTTTATGTCCTTTTCCCTGTATAACTGTCTTGCTTGGGAGTGGTCAGTCTGTTTGTTTTGTCTGACGTCAGCATGGAGTGATGAATGGTCACAAGCTATGAGTCATCACTGGCTCCACAGCGCCTCCTTATGCCTCCCAGCTGCTTCTGAGAAGGTTGCGAAGATCCCAAAAATCGATTTCAAATTGTTTGCATTTAAGAAACAATGTGGCAATCCTGGTGCCATTAGGATGTCCAGTAATGAGACCCTGCATGATGCGGAGCTGTTGGGATGATCACATCCACGAGGTTCTGACATCCCGCAGGATGAATGATCGTGAAGCTCACACCTCTGTCTAGGGCGCGGGCTCCTGGGGCAGGGGTGGGAGGCGCACACGCCATAAGGGTTAGGTCCCCATCGCGTAGTATTCCCGCACTGCTACTTTTGTTTCCTGGAAATATTTCTGGGGTTGTCTGTTGATGGAGTTATATTTTACTATCTGAAAAGTTCGTTTTAAAAGTAAAGCATGTCTTAAAGAGAAAGCAGGCGATGTTTTCTTAGGGACTTCAGTCTGAAAATCGGGATACTTGAATATGGGCTAATTGGGACTCAGTTTAGCATTTGATTGAGCTAGTGAGCCAAATTGAACATAGGAAGTATACTTCATTCAGGCCTCTTTTTGAATTCAGTTCGCTTTGCCTCTCAGTATCTTTTTTAAAATTTTTTTTGGTTTATTTATTTATTTATTTATTTGAGAGCGACAGACAGAGAAAGAGGCAGAGAGAGAGAGAGAGAGAGAGAGAGAGAGAGAGAGAGAGATGCATTTTATAATACTCTTCTCTTGTCATATGAATTGTGACGTCAAAATGTAGTCCCGACCCCACCCAGCACCTATTCAGCCCAGTGGCTCCTTTCTTCCCCTAGCATTGGATTCATGATGGTCAATGTTTCAATGTGAGGGACAGTTACCTAGTGTCACGAGGTGTAGCACTCTTAGCTTTTCCTCTGCTTTGGACCAGACAGCACAGTCAGGCCAGAACGGGAGCTCTCTCTGTCTCTATAGGGAGAATGCACAGCACTGAAATGATTTCTTTCCATGTCATGGTATCTTGACAAATGGCTTTCTTTAAAAAAAATCTTATTTTTTTTGTGAGGAGAAAGAGAGAATGAGAGTGAGAAAAAGAAAAATAGAGAGAAATGGGCATGCCAGGGCCTCTTGCTACTGAAAATGAGCTCCAGATACAAACAACACTTTGTGCATCTTGCTTTACATGGGTACTAGGGAATAAAACTCAGGCCAGTAGGCTTTGCAAGCAAGTACCTTTAACTGCTGAACCATCTTCCCGAGTCTCCATTGGCTTTCTTAAAGTTAGAAATAAAAGATTAAACACAAGACTGCCTGTATAATCCAATTACTCTAAAGATGCAAATACTTCATTCTCAAACACTATAAACCTGAAAAGGAAACACTGCAAAAATACTGGAAAGTTAAGAAGTGTTCCTTTCTTATTTCAGGCTGGGGAAGAGGTACTTCAAAAAGTAGGTACGATTCAACACTCTCAGGCCCCCAGTTTAATTACAGCTCCCAGAAGCCCATGAAAAAGCCTCGCCTTTGATATATGAAATAACCAAGGAACACTGTGTGGGGCCTTACAAAGCACCTGAGCTTAATGGGGGCCAGCCAGGAGCAAGACTTGAAATCCTCTTACAGAGAAAAATGAACGAACACACACTTGCCTTCTGAGGCACAAAATAAAAGAAACCTATAAAATTTGTGTGGCACAGTGTCCCAGAAATCAATTATGTAATTTTGTACAATCATATCAGGTAGAGTATCAACCCATTACTGCAACTCGGAGCTTTCAAACCTAATGGAGACTGTTTGACATTCCTAGGCGAGCTGCCAAAGGCCCATTTCCAATTGCCAACATGACAATTATTGACACAGACATGTACAGGCAGGGAAGGGTTTTCAAGGAAATAATGTCAATAATTTTCTACTGTGTTTTAAGCTAAAAATCAGTAGAAGGTGAGTGACTAGAATCCTTATGGAATCTATATCTACAAATCCTTGAGACTTGGAAAAGAAATCTTTACTATGAGGACTAGTGATGAGCAGAATGGAAGAAGGGGAACTCTGTGTGAAACACAATTAGTTTGGAAACAGAGAGCTGAGCTGGGCATGACACAAGTGCCTAGGATTTCACTCACCTGTAGATCACTCCCTTCACCTTACCCCTCACTCCATCCACCATGGAACCCACAGCCACAATACCTGCCTTTGATTAATACCTCAGCCACCATCTTGGTAGTTGGGTCTATTATTTCTTTCTTTATTTTTTTAATTTTTATTTATTTATTTGAGAGTGACAGACAGAGAGAGAAAGAGGCAGATATATAGAGAGAGACAGAATGAGCGTGCCAGGGCCTCCAGCCACTGCAGACGAACTCCAGATGCATGCGCCCCCTTGTGTATCTGGCTAACGTGGGACCTGGGGAATTGAGCCTCGAACCAGGGTCCTTAGGCTTCACAGGCAAGCGCTTAACCACTAAGCCATCTCTCCAGCGCTTTATGTTTTTTAAAAAGTATTTTATTTATTTATTTGAGAGAGAAAGAGAGGCAGATAGTAAATAGGCACACCAGGGCCTCTAGCCACTGGAAACGTACTCCAGACACATGCACTACCTTAAGCTTCATAGGCAAGTGCCTTAACCACTAAGCCTTTTCTCCTGCCCTATTGTTTCTTTTCCCAGTCTTCTCTACTACCCCTTCCAGGGCATTACTGTCATATGGGCTGTGCTTAACTATCCTTCTGTTTGGATCTACACACTGTCACTTCATCCTGAAATACCCTTTGCTTCACTTGCCAACACGATGCTGCTTACTCTTTGAGGCTGTGCTTGAACCCCGTTGCCTCATGGAATCCATACTATCTCTTGTTCACTGAGGCTCCAGCAAGGCTAAGGACTACAGTAAGCGTGATCCGTATGTCATGTGGAGGGATTTGTCCCATCTGTCCTTCTCAGATAGACGCACAAATGGACGCAGGTGATGAACGGGAAGTTGCTTTCTGCCTGCAGAGAAAGCATGCTTTTCATTACGGAAGTTGATTTGTTTTTCATTTGGCCTTGTGTGTGTGTGTGTGTGTGTGTGTGTGTGTGTGTGTGTATGTGTCTATGTGTGCGGTATGGATGCATGTATGCATGTGTGTGGACAGATATGTGTGTGAGTGTACTTGTGTGCATACGAACATGGAGGCCAGAGGTTGATATTGGGTGTCTTGCTTTATAGTTCTCCATCTTACTGACGGAGGCAGGGTGTCTCACGTAAGCCCAGTTCTTACTAATTCAGCTAGTCTTTGCTATCCAGCTTGCCTAGTGATTCTCTGGTCTCTGCCCCCCACCCACTAATGCTGGACTGCAGCGCACCCCTGGCATTTATTTTTTGGGTGCCGGGGATCTGAATTCCAGTCCTCATTCTTGCTTGGCAAGTTCTTTCGCCATTGAGATATCTCCCCAGCGCCTTAAGATCCCTTGGGGGGGGGGGGGAGAATATAATTCCAAGGGAAGCCACATTGTTTCACACTATATGTAAAGAATGTGATGTTCACAAGGATTGAGATTCCTATGCACATTCATTTAAATAACCAAGTAAACATCCAGGAATGGGGCTTCCTTATTCCATAATTTACGTAAACTTGTGAGTTTTCTCTATTTCCAGCGTTCGCTGCTCTTTCTTTCTGAGAAGTGTCTGAATACTTATGTCAGGGGAGTGATGGCAGCAAAATGATAAGGAAACAACTGAGCTTGGCCAAGAGCTGACCTCATGTCTGCCCTGCACTCCCGGGCCCTCAGTCAGCTCTTACACAATACTATGATATGCTTTCTATTTTCAGTTGAATAAACTGAGGCCCAGCAGTGAATGTGAGCAGCTGCAGGGCTTGCTCTCTAGGATGTGTTTTAGCTTTCTGTCATCCTACTTTTTATTTATTTATTTCTGAGAGAGAGAGAGATTGAGAATGGATGTACCAGGACCTCTAGCCAATGCAAACAAACTCCAGACACGTGTGCACCATATGCACCTGGCTTAAGTGGGTTATGGGGAGTTGAACCTAGGTCCTTAGGCTTCACAGGAAAGTGCCTTAACCACTAAGCCATCTCTTCAGCCCATCCTACTTTTTTAAAGAAAAACTAAAGTATTTTATTTATTATTTATTTTCAAGGGGGTGGGGGAGAGAGAAAGAGAGAGAAAGAGAGAGGAACACCAGGGCTTCCTACCATTGCAAATGAGCTCTAGGCCCATGTACCACCCTGTGCATCTGGCTTTACATGGACACTGGGGAATCAAACCCAGGATGTCAAGCTTTGCAAGCAAATACCTTTAACCGCTGAGCCATCTCTCCAGCCTGCCATCCTACTTCCTGCTTGATCTTTCTGCCTCCCTGGTCAACTCTTCCAGGCTGGGGCTGGGGAAAATATCTTCTTCTTCCTTCACGACCCTGCTCACCTATTGCATGATGGACACACAGTTTTGTTTCTGAGGCTAGCTGTGGGTTGACATACATGGGCTCTGGTGTCTGCATAGAGCCTGGTCTCAAGAAATGATCAGTTTGGTTTAATCCAGACTCTAGGCGCCAAGCAGTGTTTTGTGGTCTGGTTATGGGAGAGTGACACAGGGAGGAGAGATTCCCTTGCATACATGCCCTAGACAGACAGGAGAGTTAGCCTTCCTTGGCTGAAAGTGATAATAGGAATAAACATAAAGGAATCATGTGGATGTTACCATATGGTCCACCCAGGACACTCAGACCCAGCAGAGACAGGCGAGCAGTGTTCGGAGCAGTGGAGACAAAGTACCTCCTCCCAGCACTCAATACAAGAAACAAGCCAGAGGAAGTAGGTTTCTGCCTGTTATGGAACACTTTGCCGGGACATGAGCTGGTGAGCCCCATCCAGATGCAGCTCCCAAAGACCTTGTTCTCTTAGTGATTTCCTTCCTTGAGTGTCCCTTTCAGTGAATACATTTCCTTATGATGAAAGGCTTTTGGATGTTAGATGTTAGATGTTATGGTACTTCATTAGATGAATAATATATATATGTATATATATATATCTTATAATATATATGTTCTATATTATATAATAATATACACATATAATAACATATAACTCATCCATATTCCTTTATTTATTTTGTCTTCTGGGAAATCCAGGGCTCAATTTTATACTCAGTTTGAATCACTGGACTTAACCTAGGTTTTTGGGACACCAACCTTCCTCATGTAGGTTCATAAGTCCATAGCTTGACACATGTACCAGACAGGGAGCTGTTTTCTGCTCCCAATATGCTTATACTGTGATTGAACGACTCCCCCCCTAAAAAGAAACCACGTCTGAGTTTTGTTTGCTGTGACTGGCTCCTTCATCGACAACCTCCAGGAGAAGAGCCAAGGACAACATTGTAAATCTTTGCTTGAATTACACTTTTACATTTTGTTATTTTGTAAAATTTATAAGATTTAGGGCAAATTAATATTAGTTTGGGGTGCCCTGCAATGGGAGCTTATAGATTGAATCTAAGTGGGGCATCAAGTCTCTCAAGCCTGCTTGATGAAGTGCTGCTAGGAACCAACTACCTGCAGGAGATGTGGGGGGGATTAGAAACACTGGGGATCCAGGGGAAAGAGGGGCATGTTTGCCTCTACAACTTGATCCTTACTCTCACCTGGTAGATTTCTTTTCCAGCCTAAAGTTGAAGGGATTATATTTATGAGAGTATGATACATAAAGGTGTAAATAATGTTAGCACCCCATAAACAAGTGGTACCTGGAGCCTGAAGAGCTAGTGTTTCCTGAGAGTGGGTAGTTCGGCTCCTTCAGGACCTGGGCTCTCTGATCCAGACAGTGTAGACACCACAACAGGAGGAGAGACAAGTCTCCCCAGGGGCAGCCACATGGTGAGGGAGGAATCCTGTTGTGACATTTGGGGTACTGTGCATACACAAAGGGTCAAGTATTGAGACAGCCAGTGAGACTGGACAAACTAGGTGGAGATGGTGGGAGGTTCTGTAGTAGATAAACACAAATCTGTGCCTTATAATCTGCCTTTTCTTGTTCCTATTAATGTATTCATAGATAATATGATCTTATGAATGAACATCCAGGAAATGCTGAGACTTGGGAAAACCAGGTCAACACTCACATTGTCCCAAACTAGGGACGGACAAATCTCACAGGGTAAGACCTCTTCATTGTCTCTTGTTCTGTGGCTGTTCTTGGTAGCTTATGCACCTCTAAGGCTGTGAACCCAGGCAAGTCCTAAAGTCCTCAACCTGCCCTCCACCTGTGAAGGGAGAAATCTGGTGTAGAGGATCTGTAAGAACATTCCCTCCTCCCCAGTCCCGTGGATCTATTGTTCTGTGCAATGCAGGCGTGTGAAACTGGTGGAAATTAGACAGAGGGACAGTACAAGTCAGCCTGGGCTGCGGAACTGAGCACAATACTTGGGAGGGTTAAACACCAAGCATTTATTTCCCACAGTTCTGAGCCCCGAGAAGTCCCAGGTCAAGGAGCCGGCAGCTCTGGTGTGTAGGGAGAAATTTCGTCCTGGTTGGTAGATGTTCATCTTTCATTGTAAGCCCCCAGGTCTCTAGAGGAAAAAACTCATCTCTTCTTATAAGGACACTGATTCCACCCTGAAGACTCTACCCTTAATACTGAAAGCCCTCACCATCAAATAAATATCACACATGAGGGGCTATGATTTCAATATGTGGATTTGGGGGGGGTGACACATAGACATTCAACCTACAAAAAAAAAAAAACAGGAAGTGAAGCTGATACAAAGGGGAAGAGGTTTGAGTCCTCCATTCAACACTGGCACCTTTTTTTAAAATTATTTTTGTTCATTTTATTTATTTATTTATTTGAGAGTGACAGAGAGAGAGAGAGAGAGAGAGAGAAGCAGATAGAGAGAGAGAGAGAGAATGGGCACGCCAGGGCTTCCAGCCACTGCAAACGAACTCCAGATGTGTGCGCCCCCTTGTGCATCTGGCTAACGTGGGTCCTGGGGAATCGAGCCTTGAACCAGGGTCCTTAGGCTTCACAGGCAAGCGCTTAACCGCTAAGCCATCTCTCCAGCCCAACACTGGCACCTTTTAACCTTGGACTTGTTACAGAACCATTTCACATCTAGACCGCAGATCTAGATCCTGAAGGTTAATGCTTGCCTTAAACACTGTAGTGAGCGCGTGGGGGCACATGTACACACATGTGCTGTCAGCAGTGAGCTGGCCAACCTGCAAGTCCTCAGAGAGGCTTTTGACTGACAGCCCAATTCCAGCTCTACCAACCGCACGGCCTCTGGGATCAGGTGGTGCTTCCAGAAAATGGAATGGAAGGAGGAAGCCTTATTTCCCTCAGAAGATCTGGGGCTAAGAATCACCTCTGCTATTTATTACCAGTGTTATGGAATATTCAAGGTCTCATTTCATTAATGGAAAATAAGGCACTTAAAATGTTCAACATTTTTTCTAGCTTATAATTCTGTCAACTATGTATCCCCCTCAAAGGTAGACATTTATTATTTTTTTTAAAAAATCACTTTATAACCCAACATGGCTCAGGGAAATTTTGCGTAAGAGGGGGTGGAAAGAATGTCAGAGCCACATGTTGGGTCATGATATGCAGAGACATTTATCTTACCCATAACTGTGAGCTAACTCCACAATGCATGACCCGTATACCTCAACAAGGAGGGGCCAAGGGGATTGGGTAGGTCATGGATGAGCCTAATAATGGTACCAAACTGAATGTATTTGCTGAATAAAAAACTAATTAATAAAAAAAAATCACTTTATGTTACCTATTACCTCTTGTGCGTAGTAGGTCCTGGCAAATTCTGCACAAATGGTGAAGGAGATGGCTCCAGTAATTTAATTCTCTCACCCTCCAGAGAGTCAGAAAACGTGACACAGAACCGAGGGATGTAAAACCTTAATTCTCTGAGTGCTTAGCTATCTGACTCACGCTGTTTCAAAGATTCGGGCTTGTGGTCTAAACTGATAACAAATTCTTTCCATTAAGAAATTGCTCTCTCTGGTGAGCCTGACTTTTGAAGCAATGCAGACAGCGCGGACGCCGGCAGAGTGATTGGGTCTGCTCATAAAATGATTGCAGCCAGGTTGGGCCACCCAAACGAAAGCCCAGCGCAGCCCCATTAGAGGAACAATGGTGAGAAGCCCTGGAGCCCTGTTTGAAGCCAGCAGACGCATAGTTAGACATTGCCCAGTGCGGAACTCAGCATCTCCACAAAACAATTTTCCACACGATAATATTTCAGGAAATATTCACCTGGAGGCACCTAAATGGAAGCATGAGGAGACCGCCACTACGAGAACACTTCGTCCCTACACATCAGCAACAGCCCTCAATTCAACAGGCACAGAAACGCCACGCACGCGCTCCTGACATGAAAGAGTGAGGTGGCTGTGACTGCCTGACACGCTTGCATTTTTTCCACCTGTTTGTGGGAAGCATTTCTGTCCCATTCTGCCCCGACTGCAGAATCAGAGACAGGTGAGGTATGTGAGTAGGCTGGAGGGAGAGGAGATGGTGGGAACAGAGGAGGGAGGAAGTGAACACGGCACCTTGTCAAGATCTTCTTTAAAAAAAAATAATTTATTAATTTATTTGCAAAAAGAGAAAGAGGAAAATGAGGAGAAAGAGAGAGAGAGAGAGAGAGAGAGAGAGAGAGAGAGAGAGAGCTAGAGAATGAAAGCTAATGGGTGCGCCAGGGCCTCCTGCCACTGAAAACAAACTGCAGATGCATATGCCACTTGGTGCATCTTATTTCGCCTGGGTACTGGGGAAATCGAACCTGGGCCATCAGGTTTTACAGGCAAGTGCCTTTAACCACTGTGTAATCTCTCCAGCCCTCAAGACCTTCTTCCTATCTTTTTGTAACAGAAAAAAAAATATTTGGGGCTGGAGAGATGGCAGTTAAGGAGCTTGCCTATGAAGCTTAAAGACCCAGGTTTGCTAGAACCCATGTAAGCCAGATGCACAAGGTGGCACATGTGTCTGGAGTTTGTTTGCAGTGACTGGAGGCCCTGTTGCACCCAATCTCTCTCTTTCTATCTACTTCTTCACCCCTCTTTCAAATAAATAAATAAATAAATCTTTAAAAATAAAAGCATATATTTTACTTATTTACTTGAGAGAGCAAGGGGCGGGGGGCGGGGAGAGAATGCATGTTCCAGGGCCTCTAGCCACTGTAAATGAACTCCAGACACATGCTTCACCTTATGCATCTAGCTCTACGTGGGTCTTGGGGAATCAAACCAGGGTCATTAGGCTTTGCAGGCAAGTGCCTTAACCACTGAGCAATCTCTCCAGCTCCCTTGCTATCTTTTGTGTAGAACACATGTTCTAGGTTGCTTTCAAGGGTCTCTGTCCACATTTTCCTCTGCTTAGGAGCCAGGCGTGAGGAAGGGAGCTTTCCCAGCAATCCTCCTTCCCCCTCCCCCCCCCCCCCGCGGTTCCTTGTCCCTTGTGCTTTCTCCTGGTCCAGCTGCAAGATGCCAGGCCTACGGAGGAGCCTGGGCTTTGCCAGAGGCCCTTGGCATTCAACAAATCCCCCATGATTTGTAGGTACAGATCAGCCTAGAACCACCAGAGCCATGGGCTTGTGGTTGTTTGTATTTGTGATTTTCTGAGCTCACTGGGAAAAGGGCACCTTCAAGGTTTCACCCACAGCAAAGGACTGTTGCTATTGGCTTTTATCTACTTCCTAAGCGTTGCTTTTCTTTCAGCCTTCATCAAAGGCATAATCCTTCCTTCAGAATCTTTTCATCACTTTAAATAGTCCTCCTGCCTTTGTTGAAGTTTTCTGCCTTTAGAGAGATGAGGTCAAACCTGTCCCTATAGTGAAAATAAAATAGGGGAGGAGAACCATCTGTAACCTTCGTGCCCCAAACCTGGGAGATGGTGAACATTTCTTTTCTATTTTTAAGAGCACTACGGCTTGGCTACCCTGATCTCTTAAGACACATCTGGGAGGAAAAAAAATGCTATTAAAAAAAAAAACCCCAGAAGATGTTAAGAAAAAAAAAATCTGTGCTAATATATATATTTCAACAAGTTTTTAGAGAGAAAAAAAAATGATCTCCAAATTGTTAGAGAGAGTCGGCCTGGTTCTATTTTATCTGTGTAGCAGCAGGGTATAACAAAGCTGCAGATTTGAGGCAATTTTGACACCTGAAAGCGGAACTACACAGCTTTTAAACCCAAAGAGGATTCAGCCTGCTCACTTATTACTTTCTACATCTTCAAAAGGACAATGTCTCTTTTTTAATCTTTGGCTTTGCCGTGAAGCCATAGGAAGCTATTGACTTTATGAGCACTTTAAGTATACAATCAGGTAGGAAAGCGATGTGGGTGCACTCGGGGGCTACGAGTTCAAATTCTCTGTCTTGGTGACACTCCCCTCCTTGCTCAGCCAGAGCTGAAACTGGCCAGGACAAACAGTGAGGGGCTGCCATGTGTTTTTGACAGGGGGTCCTCGCATCAAGTTCCAGGCACCCGAAGCTGTTTGGGGAGGAAGGCAAGCTTCCTTTTCCTTCCCGTTGTTATGTTTTCCATCTGACGGCTCCCAGGGCTGTGCGGGACGGCGTGTCTCTGAAATGCCATGCCTCCTTGTCGCCCCTGCAAGCTAAAATAATGAAGAAGCAATTAAATCGCATGCTCCAGGGCCTGTGCTGATTGCTTTCGGGAGAGGCAGGCCCGCCTTCCTCGCAGCCTGAACCTGGGGCCCGGGGCCTGGTGGCTGGGCTTTTCTGAGAGGAAGAAGCATGGGCTGCTAGCCCTGGGGGTTGGTCAGCTGCAGGGGAGCTTGAGTACCAGAGGATGGGGACTCCGCAAGAAGGCAACTGTCCATTGGGTCTCCTGTGCTGGAAATGGGTGATGCACATTGTCTCCTCTGAGATGTTACCAGGATCCTTTCTCAGCAAAACACAACTGGATATGACTTTCTTCTTTTCCAGTGATATCTTCTGATAAATTTATGTTTACTGAGGACATGAGTTAGAAACTGGCATGTTGCTCTGGCTGTAGACTGGGCCTTGCTTAGCTAGTTGCTATGCGGCCATTGTCACTCTGAGTTTCTCATTTAAGCTACTTGCTTTGTGGGTGAGCGGGTAATGGGGGGGGGGGTGGAGCAACATCCTCAGTGTCACAGCTCATAAGTGGTAAATCCAGAGGTGGATCCTGGCAGTTGACTGGAGAGCTGGGGTCTCTTAACCACTCTGCTAGCCTACCTCCATCCCCATTTAACAAACACCTAATAATCTAGTAGGTGGGTACTGAAATTCTACTGGTGCTGGCCCTTGGGGATTGAAGTATGTTGCCTACCTTCCAGGGTTGCACATTCTCGCATGGGGGCTGCCACTGAGGAAAAGAACCACTTTGTCATTCGTGAGCAAATGTGATAAAATCCATGAAAGAAAACGCATCGGCAAGGTGCAACTATCTATGAGTCTAAGGTGGTTGAATGGGTCATGGAACACCATCCTGGGGAAGTCAATTTGAACTGAGCTCCATAGGCACTTGAATGAGGAGAACTTCAGAGGCAACGTGGTATAGAGGAGGTGAGGCCAGTCGGTAGCCAGGAACAGGCTATTAAGGGTCATTTCTGACCCCAAAAGTCATACAGAGCTGAAGGGCATCCACACAGGGGTGACCACACATGCCAGGGTGTGGAGAGAGGGGTGAGAGTGGACTGGGATGGGCTAAAGAACAGCATGGCAGGATGGAGATGTGGTGCTAACAGTGGTGTGTTGGTGGTCCCTTAAGGCCTTGTGATTGTTGGAGGACAGGTAGGGGAGGGTGCCAAAGAAGACTCCTTGGCTTCGGGCTCTCATAGCTAGATGAGTGGGGGGTACCACGGCTGTGATGGATGATCTGAAGAGGACTCCTCCACTCAGGGTAGCATTTGAGTTGCATTTAGCTCTACCAAGGCTGAGAGGCCCTAAAAGAATAGATCATGTAAAGATACATGTAAGGATCTGAAATCCAACGAAGCCACTGGAGGGGTCTGAGTAGTGTAGGGGGGATGTCCATGAGAGGCCATGAATCAGAAATGGGACTAGAATTCTGGAACCACATCAGAACGCTACCATGCATTCAACAGAGGGTTAGGTTAGGCCAGAGCAACATAAACCCCACGAGTGTGAGGCAGCAGGGTGGGACAGAGTGACAGCAAGAAGGGCCAGGTAAGGGACGGATGCTACTTAGCCCACCCAGGTAGGACTCCCACCTTCACCACATCTGAAACTCATGTGAGGCATCAATGATTGACTTCATCTCATAGAAAGGGAGCTGCAAGGGCTGGAGAGATTGCTCAGTGGTTAAGGCACTTGCCTACAAAGCCTAAGGGCTTGGGTTCGATTCCCCAGTGCCCACGAAAAACCAGATGCCCAAGGTAGCACATGCGCCTGGGGTTCATTTGCAGTGGCTAGAGGCCCTGGTGCGGCCATTCTCTCTTTCTCTCTCTTAAGTAAATAACATACTTTTTAAAAGGAAAGGGAGCTACTGATCACACAGGAAGTGGAAAGGCAGCATTTGAAACCCGCTCGCTAGACTGGTCACCATTGCTTCTATCTCTGTCTTTCTGTGTGTAGCTTTTTTTCTTCTACATTCAATTTTATTCATTTGGTCTTTCTTTTCTGAGGAAAAGAACAACATAATGGTATTTTAGTTTGTTAAGGAAGCATGATGAGAAAAAGAATGACAACTGGCATTTAGTGCGGGGTTTATAATATGATTCAGGGTTTTAAATATATGATAAACAGGCTTTCAAGACCCATGTATCTGACCCCTTATTAGGCTGTTTATTTCAAAACTGACAGCCCCACTAACACAATTGCTGAAGAACTGCCTGGATCTTCTGCCTCAATTACTTTCAGGGCCAATTTGCTAAAGATGATTTTTCTGAAGTTAGCCAGTGTAATTCAAAACCAGAATAGGTAAAATGAAAGTGAGTCATTGAAGATGCACGTGGAATATCACATTAGGGCCCAAGAGAATGAAACAGAATGTGGGCGGGGGGGGGGGGCATCTACTGCCACTGTCTACGGGGAGGCCAGAAATGGAGGCCAAGGTGCGAGTGAATGCTGGTTGATTGCAGAGGCAATTCTAAGCATACTTCAGGGAACATTCACCTTCCCCAAATCACATGTGGATTAACAAAAAATTGAAATAGGGACTGAGTGGGTTTGACTCTAAGGGGTTTAGGTATTGTGATGCTTCTGGTACTGGGACATGGATGAAGCGGTCTGTAGGACTCGCTTGCTGGGGACTAGCCCAGTGACCAGCTGTGTGAGGGGGCGGATGCCGAAAGGGTCTTCCTGCACAGAAAGGGAAATACTTGAACAAGTACTAAGGAAATAATGTCTGGAAGACATGTGGAACCTGCAGGGTTAGGGAAAAGAGATGGAGCTCTGGCTGGGTGGGGTGGCCACGTTTCGAGGGCCTTCTCTCCTTGTGGCTCCACTGTGTTCTGTCATGGTGTGATGGTTGGACCCCTCCTAAGAGCATGGGTGTTTTAGGGGCGCAGACTGAATGCTTTCCATCCTTTATCCTGGCATTCAGTCCATTCCCTGGCCCATACTAGATGGTAAGTAAACATGATAGAAGATTAAACAAGTGAAAAATACAAGGAATGGTGAATATTTAAAAAAAGGTAAGAGAATGGGGTTCTGTGTGATAAGAGAGAAGAAATCTTGGAGTCTCTCATAAGAGCTTTACTGGTGGTTTAAATGTGACTCCTAGACCTGGATGACTCTGGAAGAAAGACATTGAAATCTTCAAAACCAAAGGAAGGAGAGAACCACTCAGGAGAAGTTCAGATGGGGGAAAAATAAATCTCCATCCTGGGTCCAAATGGGTGGCATTGGGGACCAGGAGCCAGTCCTGAAAAACACAAGCACATGAGTCAACCACCAGCAGCGAATCCTGTTCAAAACCTGATTTACCCATTTAGTGTGGCCTAATGCAGTGGGAAGACACAGCTTTTGTCACTTAACAAAGTTCTGTCGAGGTAAGCAGAAAGCCACTTGAATGCTTTCAAGCAGACGGGGCGCATGGTAGTAAAATCGAGTCAGCGGAAGTAGACAGCCAGATAGTGAAGCAAAATGACCACGGGTCCAAAAGGAGGGTTGCGATGCAGACCTCTTCTCTATCTCATTTTCTTGCTGTGGGTCCTGGGAAGGAAAGTTACTAAACTTCAGCAAACAGTGAGATTAAAAATAAGTCTGGGGGCTGGAGAGATGGCTTAGTGATTAAGGCATTTGCCTGTAAAGGCTAAGGACCCAGGTTCAATTCCCCAGAACCCTATGTAAGCCAGATGCACTTGGTAATACATGCATCTGGAGTTTGCTTGCATTGAATGGAGGCCCTGGAATGCCCATTCTCTCTCTCTCTCTCTCTCTCTCTCGCTGTCTCTGTCACTCTTGCTCTTTCTCTTAAACAAATACATAAAGTATTAAAAAATAAGTAAGTCTGGGGCTGGAAAAATGACTCGGTGGAAGAAGCACTTTCTATACAAGTGTACGGACCATAGTTCAGGCCCTCTGCGCCACATAAGTGAAGGTGAGTGTGGTGGTCCGCCAGTCATGCAAACACTCAGGAGGCTCAAACAGGGAGGAGGATCTCCAAGATGAGCTAGCTAGCTAGCTAGACTAACTACATCAGCAAGTTGTGGTTTTAACTGAGTGACCCGGCCTCAGTAAACGAACAGCAATCCAGGAAGATGCCCAAAATCCTCATGCCCATGAACACACGCGCACGTACACCCATGCACATGTGTGGTCACATGCATATACACATGTACATGCATACACATACATAAAGTACATATTTTGTTTATTAAGTAAAATAAAGAAAACATAAATGAAATATTGAATCCAATAAGTGGTGGAGGTCAGAACAAAAGGCTAAGCAAGACATTGCCAGTCTGCCTTGCTTATTGGGAACAGTGGCTCCATGTCCTAATTAATTCGATGCTGACCAGTATGCAGAGAGCACATGGGGTCTTGAAGGCCTAATTTTCTCTGTGATCTCACAGAGGATGGGATCCTCCAAAAACAGTCCTCCAAATGTCTTGCAGTTCAGAGACTTGCTGAGGGAATCTTCATGCTTTCCTTGTCTTTATGGGTCAAGGAACACTCTTTGAAAACACTTTACCTGCCAGGGGCATTAATTAATTAACTAACTAATTATATTAATTAATTAAAGAAGTATCATTATAATTTAGCATATTCTGTGCAAATTAGTTGGTTGAAAGGTTGCATGTTTTTTTTTTTCTTAAATTCCTTAGAAGTATTCTCAGCTTCATGGTTCACTCTAATAGATAACAAATCAGTCAATTGGGAAACGATGAAGACCAAAATAAGAATTGTATAGTTTCAGCCCATGACCATCCAAGCACTAGATAGATGTTTGTCAGAATTTCTTGTCATAGGCTTTATAAAGTATTAAATCTTGGAATCTTGGTAAGATTCAAAGGGATTATGGATTTACTGTTTCCAATGCTAAAAACTGATTTTTCCCCTCCAGGGGCTGAGAAGATGGTTCAACAGTTAAAGGGCGTTTGTTTGCAAAGCCTACCTGTCTGGGTTCCATTTTCAAGTTGCCCATGAAAGCAAGTTTCAAAAAGTGGTGCAAGTTTCTGGCATTTGTTTGCAGCAGCAAGAGGCTCTGGTGCGCACACACATACACACCCACGAGTGCAAAACTAAATAATTAAAAAAGATTTAGTTTTTATTTTTCTTTAGGGTATGGGGAGGAATGAGATAGGAAAGACTCAGTTCTTTGAAAAAAAAAAGTGAGAAGTAAAAAGCCAGGCCACATCAGCCTGATGTCAGATAGTTGCTAGGACCTTTCTGATCTTTGACAAGTGTCAGTCTTCCTCAGTCTACGAAAAGGACGTATGTCAATGGAGTTTCGAGTGATGAAATAAGGGCATGCATTTATTTCATATGCCTTGCATGACTCCCACCCTGGTGCCCAGAGGATACTTAAGAAATATTGACTGTTAGTTTAGCTTTTTGTTCCATATTATTGAACTTTTTAAATCAGGATATAATGCGACTTCCTTTCTTGGGCCTTTTAACTTTGACATTGACCCCTAGCTATCTTATCCTTTCTTTCCACATGACTTCCTCCCCACACTTGCTGGTGCTGGTTGAGTACATGGGTGGGTCTGATAGAAGGGTCCCACATTCTTCATATTATCTCACTACATCTTTGGATATTGTGAAGTTCATTGAAGATGACATATATTAAAACCTCTTAAAAGACATGCATGCACACCTGAGGCTCATCCTAAGACAAGTTTCTTTCCTTCCTTCCTTCCTTTCTTTCTTTCTTTCTTTCTTTCTTTTTTAATGATTTTTTGAGGTAGGGTCTCACTCTAGCTCAGGCTGACCTGGAATTCATTATGTCGTCTCAGGGTGGCCTTGAACTCACTGTGATCCTCCTACCTCAGCCTCCCGAGTGCTGGGATTAAAGGCATGCACCACCACGCCCAGCTCGGACTATTTTCTTATTTAAGACATTCTTTCAGGCTCTAAACTAAGCCAATAATTTCCATTTATGTTTAAGAGATTTTTTTTTCTTGGACTAGGGAGATAGTTCAGTGGGTCAAGTACTTGACTTGCAAACGTGAGGACCCGAGTTCAATCCCTAGAACCCGTGTGAAAATGTCAGGTGTGGCTGGAGAGATGGCTTAGTGGTTAAGCGCTTGCCTGTGAAGCCTGAGGACCCTGGTTCGAGGCTCGATTCTCCAGGACCTACGTTAGCCAGATGCACAAGGGGGCACACGCGTCTGGAGTTCGTTTGCAGTGGCTGGAGGCCCTGGCGCGCCTGTTCTCTCTCTGTCTATATCTGCTTCTCTCTCTCTTGCTCTTTGTCCGTCACTTTCAAATAAATAAATAAAAATAAACAACAACAAAAAAATGTCAGGTGTGGTGTTGCCGGGGAGGTAGAGACAGGAGACTCCCTGAGGTTTGCTGGTGGGCTTGTCTACATTCATTAGTGAGTTCCTGGCCAATAGGAGACTTTGAAAAATAAGTTGGATGGTTTCCAGGAATGACACCTTAGGTTGTCCTCTGACCATAGACACAAACATGCACTCCCACCCTTCAACACACATACGTTAATATTTTTTTTAAAAAAATCAAATGTATTCATCTGAATAACTTTTTAAAAATTTTTTTCTTCATTTTTTATTTATTTATTTGAGAGCAACAGACACAGAGAAAGAGGCAGATAGAGAGGGAATGGGTGCGCCAGGGCTTCCAGCCACTGCAAAGGGAACTCCAGATCCGTGCGCCCCCTTGTGCATCTGGCTAACGTGGGTCCTGGGGAATCGAGCCTCGAACCAGGGTCCTTAGGCTTCACAGGCAAGCGCTTAACTGCTAAGCCATCTCTCCAGCCCTCATGTGAATAACTTTTAAGAGTGTTTCAGAAATGTACCATTCCAAATTTCTCATCTTACCAAACTTGCAAAGTTATGTATATTTTTTGTGTGTTATATGTGGTGTGATGTGTGTATATGTTGTTGTGGTGGTGGTTGTGGTGGTGGTGTGTGTATGTGTGTGTGTGTGTGTGTGTGTGTGTGTGTCTGTTTGCTCATGTCGCACCCCATGCACTCACCTACGGTGGCCAGAGAGGAGCACTGCGTATCCTGCTCCAACTCTCTTCCTTCTGTTCTTATTTGAACAGGAACTTACTAATCCTGGAGGATTTTTTTAAATTGATTTTTTTTTTTAATGAACCTATTTACTTATTCATTTATATGAACTTTAGTGATTGCCCAGTTTCTGTTTTCCCCAAGACGTGGGTTACAGAGCGTATGGCCATACCCAGCTATTAATGCGGGTCCTAGGAATTGAACTCTTGTTGTCTATCTGGTTTTCTCAGGACCTCTTGGAGTGCACAGGAATTGCTCTGAACTGCTGGGTCGTCTTTCCAGCCCAGAAATTACATTTTATGTGAGAAATTCTGTGCAGCCCAAATTCATTCATTGTGCATTTCTACATGATTTGTTGGTGAATCACCTGCATATTATGTGATGGCTTGTGGGGAAAATTATCTTTATTTCAACATATAGAACTATCAAAAAACCTTATCAACAATGCAGGGTGTATTTTGAAGGGCTACTTTTTAAATTTAAGATATATCTATCTATATCTATATCTATATCTATATCTATATCTATATCTATATCTATATCTATCTATATCTATATACAGATATATATATATATATATATATATATATATATAGAGAGAGAGAGAGAGAGAGAGAGAGAGAGAATTGGTGTGCCCAGGTGTAAGCCACTGAAATTGAACACCAGACTCTTGCACCACCTGGTGGGCACGTGCGACCTTGCACTTGCCTCACCTTTGTGCTTCTAGCTAACGTGGGATCTGGAGAATGGAACATGGGTCCTTAACCACTAAGCAATCTCTCCAGACCCTGCAGGACTACCTTAATTTGTATTTGTTCTGCTGTGTAGATTTAAGTACGTGATCAAGGTTGGGGCATTATTTTTAGTGTTCAATAGATTTTAGTCTAGGTTTTCTAGTCAGCTTCCTGAGTGGGCTGGTAAAAACCTGTTTTTATCATCTCTGCTGTTCTTGTGTTTTCATTGCACCAGTATTCTAGCGAGCTGTTAAAATTTCAAAGAGCAAGTAGAACAAGTGGGCATCGGGTTGGAAAGTTCCAGGTTTCTGGTTTCCGTTGTGTGGTTTGTTTGTTCTTTCTATGTGCCTTGGCTTTCTAGCGATTAAAACTTGGGATAAATGTTGCTACTAACCCACCTGTCAAGGATGGTGTGAGAATGAGTAATAATATCTGAGGCATATTTTTGCTCCTCAGAGGAAAGGTGCTGTATAAATACAAAGTGTTATTTCATTAAAAATTCTTGTATGATAACAGCATATGTTAAATTCAATTTCCTTGACCGACTTTATAAATAAATTTTGGTGTTGCAATATGGTTGTTTTTTTTTTTCTGGTTAGAATGTGTGTATCCTACACTCTGTGTTCTATTTTATATCTGGGTGGTGCAACAGATCAACATTTAAGAAAAACAAAGACACTGTTCTAGATGGATCATGAAGCTACTGCTAAATGTTCCACATATATATATAGTACTTGAAGAAAATGTTAGTGAGACGCCTACTGACTGGAAAGGACTAGGCATTGTAGACCCATGTTACTTGATACAAAAGTGAAATTTAGGGTAAATCTGTTTTTCTTTTATATATATGTTGATGGCAGTGACTCACAGCCTTCGTGACAAAGACATTGCATGGTTAAATGTATGATCCTGGCTTTGGTAGCCAGAGATAATCATGGAGAGGTCCCGCAGCCCGAGACAAGGACATCCCTTCTTGCCTCAGACCACCAAATGCAATGCCTCTCCGTCTTCTGATGAGATGGTTATGAGCACCTCCCCTCCCCATAGCACGTCTAGAGAGCATGTCGTGACAGATATATAGAGACACGGCTTAATGAATGCACAATGTGGTCATTTCGGGGGGCTAACTAATTTGTTAAAATGCACAGAAGACTTTCTGACAAATAGCAATAAGGCTTTCAGCAGCCTTTTCCCTACTCATATTTCCCCCAAGTTACTTCCTACTTCACAGGTGAGAGAGTGCTCCATCAGTATCTCTCATTAAGTCATTTTCAATCCTGTGTGTGTGTATGTGTGTGTGTGTGTGTGTGTTGTATGAATGTGTATGTGTTCAGGTGATGCCTCATGCATTCATTTGCAATGGAGGGAGGAGGGTCTGAGGTGTCTTATTTCATCACATTTCCTCCCATTTTTATTTGAGCTGGAGTTTCTTTCTGATCCCAGAGCATGCTTGTTTTTTTTTTTTTTTTTTTTTTTTTTCTAAACTTTCTGTAAGCTCTGAGGCTCTGAGGATTCTCAGACCTCTGCTGCCACTCTATGGGACTGGGGTTACAGACTTGGGCAGCCATACCAGCTGTTTATGTTGTTCCCAGGGACCAAACTCCAGCCATCTTTCAGGCCTCCTTAGGTACTCATTCTTGCACAGGAAACGCTCTTAACTGCTCAGCCTTCTCTTTGCTCCCCACTTTTTTTTTGAGACAGAGCCTTGCTCTGTGGCCCCCCAACTGGAATGGCTTGGAGCTCACTATTTTGTCCAGGCTGGGCTCCTGCGTCCTCAGCCTCCTGAGGCATAGGTTTATGGGACTGAACCACCATATCTGGCAACTTTATTTTTAATATTGTCATTTGAATAATTTTAGAGTTATTAAAGAATTACTAAGTACTGAGTGTTCTCCTATAACTTCCTCCGATATTAACATTTTTATGCATGTTTATCAAAATTAACAGATTAACAATAGTACAATACCACTAATTGAACTAATGATTTAATTTGGACTTATTAAAGTTTTCCATTATGTACTTATTCTAGGATACCATTCAGGACCCCATGATGCATTTGTTCCTTATGTCACTTTAGTTTCCTCTAATCTATGACTGTTTCTATGTCTTTCCTTGTCTTTCATGACTTAAAACCTTTTGAGAAATAGTTTCCTGGCATTCTGTAGAATGCCCCTCAATTATATAAACATCTGACTATTTCTCAAAAATATGTGGTGTTAGCTTTCAGTTGTTATAGCAACATAACTGAGAAAGTCAGCTTATGAAAGGAAAATTGACAATTTTATTGTGGCTCATGGTTTCAGAGGCATCAGTCCATAGTCACTTGGTTCTGCTGCCTTTGTGCCTGAGGTAAGGCAGAAGCATTGGTGGGAGTATGTAGGGAAGCAAAATGACTCACCTTAAAGGCAGCCAGAAGGAGCAGAGGGTGAGGAGACGAGAGAGATAGAGAAAGAGAAGGCAAGATCCTCATCCAGGACATGCCTCCAATGACCTAACTTCCTCCCACTAGTCCACTGATGTTCTGCCACCTCCAATAGCACCATTAGCTGGAGCCAAGCCTTCAACCTATGACCCTTAGGGGCACACTAAATACTCACTCTGCTTAGGTATCAATTTTGGAGATGAACACCTCAGAGATGCTACCTTCTTCTCAATGGGCCACATCAGTGGGTGCATTGTACCAGGTGGAGAACCTTGTCTTCCTGCTTCAGGTGGGGTCTGCTGGTGGCATCTGCTTGGTTTCTCCACTGGAAACACTTCTAACTTCTTCCTTTCAGTAGTCTAGTCAGTAGAAACTAAGTTCAGCCTCTAGAGGAGGGTTGTCAAAGAATTTTGTGGTCCTGTATTATTCTTGTTGTTGTTTTGTTTTTCTTTTTAAAAGCTGTGTGTGTGTGTGCAAATGAGCTATGTGATGTGATGTGTGATGTGATGTGTTGTGTAGTATATACATGTGTGTGTGTTTTCAGATGCAGGTGAGAAGAATGTCAGAAAATCTATCTCAATCTCCTCTCTTCTCTCATCGGCCTGTGAGCTCATCTTGTTTATCTCTTCCCTCATCCCAGAAACACCCTTTTCACCATTAATTTTTAAATATGCGTTTATTTATTTATTTGAGAGAGAGAAGAATGCAGAGAGAGAGAGAGAGAAAGAGAGATCGAGAGAATGGGCACACCAGGGCCTCCAGCCACTGAAAACAAATTCCAGATGCATGCACCGCCTTGTGCGTCTGGCTTACGTGGGTCCTGGAGAGTCGAACCGGGATCCTTTGGCTTTACAGGCAAACGCCTTAACTGCTAAGTCATCTCTCCAGCCCCTCACCATTCATTTTTCTGTTAGTGAGCCCCAGTGACTCCCCAGTTTCTGACCCCACAGGACTGAGGTTGTAGATGTGCTTGACCACACACAAATGTTTACATGGGTGTTGGGGATTCACAACTCAGGCAGTCTCAGGCTCTCTTTCTTCTGCAGCAAGCACTCAACCACTGAGCCATCTCCTTGTCCGTGTGCTCATTTTTAAGATATTTATTAATTAATTTGAGAGAGAGGGAATGAATGGGTGTGCCACTGAAAACTCACTCCAGATATACATGCCACTCTGTGTATATGCCTTTAAAGATGCATGTGCTGCTTTGTGCATTTGGCCTTACGTGAGTACTGGGAATCAAACTCAGGCCGTGGGGCTTTTCAAGCAAGTGCCTTTAACCACTGAGTCATCTCTCCAGCCTCTTTGAGCTCATGTCTTAAAAGGACAATAGTAATTCGTAAATTTGGGAAGGGGTGCAGACATCATGCAAGTATAGGTAACCACAACTTGTGATTTATGATATTTTTGACTATAATACTCCAAAAGGGACACAAAGTAGAAAACGTAGTACAAAGGTTGAATCCAGACCTTTTCCATAGCCATAATGGACATAGGCAATCCAAAGTCGGATTCAACTAGACTTAACTCCAGGATCCTTCTGGCTGAGCCACCTCTGTGCTGTGATAAAGGCATGCACCACCATACCCAGCATTTAAATTGGGTACTGAGGATCTGAACCCAGGTCCTCAGGGCTGTGCAGCAAGCACTTACCCACTGAGCCATTTCCCAGGCCCCTGCTCCTTCCTCTTCTCTTTATCCATGCACTCCATTATTTATTTATATCTGCATGGGTCCATTGATATTGATTGCATCCATTGGGTAATAATTCAACTTCATTGTGATTCATCGTTGCTGTAGATTGAGTGTGCCCTCCAACACTCACGTTAAAATTTAATTGCTATTGTGGAGGTATTAACAAGTGGGGCCTTAAGATGATGAAGTCCCGGGGAACCTGCCTTCAGAGATGGATTAATGCCACTGCTGCAGGAGTGGGCAAGTTACCACAAGACCGAGGTTGCTATAAAAGTCAGTTTGGCCTGGTTTCCTCTCTGCTTTGTGTATGACTGCCCGCCCTTCTGCCATGTTATAATGTAGAATAAAAGATCATGCCAGATGCTGGCACTGCGCCCTCAGACCTCTCAGCCTCCAAAACCATGAGTCAAATTAATCTCTTTTGTTTATAAATTACCCAGCCTGTGGTATTCCGTTATGGCAGCGTAAAATGGCCTCATATAATCATGCTGCTTAAATCACATTAGCTTTGGCCACTGGGGTTCTTTGGGTCCTTTTGATATGCCCTCATCCAAAAGCAAAACAAAATGGAACAAAAAAAAAATTTAAAACACGCTTCTATGGACTTCCTTGCTTTTGGCTTTTGGGTATTAAAAGATATTCTAGAACATCTTGTTTTCTTTGCTCTGTTCTTAAAAATACATTGAACTTGCTTTGAGGTGATTTCCATCCCCAGAGACATCAAGAAAGACCCTGAGCCAGAATCACCGGCTGAAGTGTTCCTGATCTCCCGACCGAACAAGCTGTGAGATGGTCAGTGCTTGTTTTGCTTTAAAAAAATATGAGCACACCAAGAATTCGATTTCGATTTCATTATTGTGTTTTCAAATATATATATATATATATATATATATATATATATATATATATACATATACATATATATGTATATATATATGAATATATTGAATATTTAATTAATTAATTTATTTTCAAGGAGAGAGAGAGAGAGACAGAGAGAGAAAGAGAATGGAGAACAAGAGAGGCAGCTAGAGAGAGAGAATGGGCACACCAGGGCTCCTAGCCACTGCAAACAAACTGCAGACACATGTGCCACTTTGTGCGTCTGGCTTTACATGGGTACTGGGGAATCGAACCGAGATCATTAGGCACTGCGGGCAAGTCCCTTAATACCTATGTCATCTCTCCTCCCCTTCAAACAACTACTGTTTTGAGTCCTTCCGTCCGTCCCTTCCTCCTTGTGCACCCCCGTTTAGCTTCCCTAGTACTTTCATAAAGCCTGTGCCCTTTCGTCCTTTCTCCCTCTCAGCACTTCTAGTTCCCAACTTGCGCTGTCTTACCTCATAGCTTATACTCCGTCTCACATACCCTTATCTACACACATGCTTACATATATACATACATTAAAAGTTAGGATCCTAGCTGGGCGTGGTGGCACACGTCTTTAATCCCAACACTCGGGAGGCAGAGGTAGGAGGATCGCCATGAGTTCAAGGCCTCCCTGAGACTATACAGTGAATTCCAGGTCAGCCTGGGCTAGAGTGAGACTCTACCTCGAAAAACCAAAAAAAAAAAAAAAAAAAAAAAAAGTTAGGATCCACATATGAGAGAACATGCTACTTTGGTCTTTCTGAGCTTGGCTTACCTTGCTTAGTATATTTTCCAATTCCACCCATTATTTCCCCAAGTTTCGCACCTCCATTGTTCTCTATGGCTGGATAAACACACCACCTTTTCATCACCCAGTCAGCAGCCGCTGGGCAGTTAGGTTGATTCTATTTCCTAGCTTCTATGAACAGAGCCTCAGGTGAGCATGGATACTCAAGTAAGGCCGTACTTTAAGCCACAACATGTTCAGGAAATTTGTTGAAGACATAGCAAACTATTTCTTCTCCAGCAAATACCTCAAATGTGGCTGTGGCCTGGAGAGTGAGGAGGAGGCAGAGGCCGGAAGGGCACCGAGGACAGAGTGGCCCTTTGAGGATTACTCACAGCAACTTCACGGTCGGTGTGGATACTATGGGGGTGCTCAAAGGAGAGTGAGGAAAACCTGACCGGAAACTGCTGATCTATACCAGCAGAAAGACTGTTAAGGTTGTTCCCTGTATTAACATCAAAGATAATAAAAAGGGTGCCTCATGAACCGGAGGGTCTGTGTGAAGGAAATTTCCGACAGACCCATAATACCATCTGGTTTCTGCTTGTTTATACTAAACTGTGAAAGGAAACAGGAAAGCAAAAGGAAAGCCTGTCAATCAGAAAGGAGACAGGACTGGATTGATTTTGGAAATTTTCTATCTCCCCAGGTGAGAAATGGAGCTGAAACTAAGGAATGCCACTCCAACTGAGGTCCACCTGGGAGTGTGTTGAGGAAACAAGCTCTGGAGAAGAGGCCGTGGACCTTCAGGCCAGTGAAGCTCAACACCTGACGGTCCTGATTTCACACAGATTGAGTCCAGTCCTTCAAATTAAGTCTGATCCCAGGACCTTAGCTGCAAAGAATTGTGGGGAATGAAGTTTCTGGGAGACAACTGTGTGCCTTTGGCATTGTGTCTGTCTTATTACTCTGAAAGTGAGGGGGGCATATGATACAAGACAGTTATCAGACCCTTCCCCCCTATAGGGAACAGCTACAAGAATCTCCTTCTGGGATTTAACAAGAACTGAAAAAAAAATGTATCCTTCATTCCTCCGTTCCAGTAAGCCGTCTGGCCCATATAGGAGGGACAGAACTTACTGGGACTTACTGGGATAGCATAGAGTTTCACAGCCTCAGGGTGAGGTGTTTGGTTCTCATTCCTTTCTCATGGGGCATGAACAGGGTATTCCAAGCCACATCACCCTTAGTGACATTCCTAGTCTCCGTTATCAGTTGATAACCCACCAAGTGGTTCTACATCACGTTTTGTGATGCCATTGAGTGAGAACACAATTCCTTGGAACACTTGGGGGGACCTTGAACTTTCCCTGTCTTGCTTTCTTTACTTCCTTCTTCTTCTTTCTCTTGATATTTTTATTTTTATTTATTTATTTGAGAGCAGGGAAAGAGAGAGAATGGGTGCATCAGGGATTCCAGCCACTGCAAACTAACTCCAGATTCATGCACCACCTTGTGTATCTGGCTTACATGGGTCCTGGGGAATCGAACCGAGGTCCTTTGGCTTTGCAGGCAAGCGCCTTAACCTCTAAGCCATTGCTCCAGTCCGACTTCCTTCTTCTTTATGCCACTTGTACTATTATTGTAAAGAGATTACATGATGACAAATATCTAGGTTCAAAATATTTCATCCATGGTCTGAGTACTGAAACGCTATTTCTTTTTACAACCCCTGTTACACAGTTGCCTCATTTCTTCCCCTTTGCATGTATATATGCATGTGTGTGGCGTGCACACGTCTATGTGCATATTCACGTGTGTGAGCTCATGCATGAGTGTGCAGAGAGTGGAGGTTGATGCTGGGTGTCTTTCTTCACCACTCTCCACTCTATTTACCGAAGCAGGGTCACTCACTTGAACCCAGAGCTTGCTAATTTGGCTAGTCTACTCAGCCATCTTGCCCCGAGGATCCCTTCTCCACCTTTCAAGCATTGGGATTACAGGCAAGCCACCACATCCCCTCAACACCGATGCTGTGCTGGGACCTGAACGCTGCTCCTCATGATTACACAGCAAGTGCTTTACCTGTGAAGTGTCTCTGCAGCCCCGTTTCTTGCTTAAGGGACAGAGTAAGACAATTTGTTTATCTTTATGGAAAGATTTTTCTTATTAGCAGACTACCAAGAGCTGATTTCCTCCTCCTCCTCTTCCTTCTCCTCCTCTTCTTCTTCTCCTCCTTCTTCTTCTGCTTCCTCCTCCTCCTCTTCTTCTTCTTCCCCTTCTTCTTCCTCTTCTCCTCCTCCTTCTTCTTCCTCCTCCTCCTCCTTCTTCTTTTCCAGGTAGGATCTCACTCTAGCCCAGGCTGACCTGAAATTCACTATGGAGTCTCAGGGTGGCCTTGAACTCTTGGTAATCCTCCTATCTCTGCCTCCCAAGTGCTGGGATTAAAGGTGTGCGTCACCATGCCCGGCGGAGCTGATTTCTATCACTTGAAAGAGGCCAGTAACCGCAGACCACTTGTCATTTGGTAAAATTAAAGCGTAACTCATCTGAAAACTTGACAATTATTTTAAGTAACTTGTCATAGCTAAACAATGGCGCTCTTTGTAAAACAGCCATGTTCTCAATCTTGTCCCTAATTTATATCAAAAACTGTATTAGTTCACAATAAACTTTGTGTAGATGCTGTCTAAACATTTTGTTGTCTTTTAAAGGTCTTATTTGAAGAATGTGGACCACACAGCTGCCATTCTGTAGTCCTCTGTCTTTCTGGTGTCTCACTCTTTGCTTTGCTGATCTTCCTGTAAATGATATGATAAGGTAAGCTTGATACATCCCACTATTTTTGAAAACTTCCTTGGGAGTGTTTCCAGTGACCTGTTTTGTTGAGGACAGCTCATTGGTGTTGTGATATCTCATTGCCAATGACCTATACCTCTTGACATCATGACCCACAAAAGAGTCTGTATTCATTACTGATTTCTATGACCACACACCTAGCAAGAAGCAGCTCAAGGGAGGAAGGGATTATTTCAGCTTCCAGCTCCAGGGAGTAGAATCCATCATGGTGGGGAAGGCGTGGTGGAAGGTGCAAGAGGCCAGTTGGTCACATTGAATTTAGACATCCAGGGCATACAGAGAGGGAGGCCAGGCTGCAAACACCTTAAAGCCTACCTCCAGGAACCCACTTCCTCCAGCAAGGTTCCACTCTCGAAAGGTTCCTCAACTTTCCCAAACAGCACAAACAACTAAAGACCCGAGTTTCCAAACACACCAGCCTTATGGGCAACAGTTCACACTCAAACCACAACAGACGCCAAAGTCAGTTTGCATACCAAGTATTGGTCAAGGTTAATTTCTTTTTCCATTTTAGATGTAGGTAATATAGAAGGTCAACAATGTTTAACCTCAGATCTGGCGGATTGATCCCCCTATCACATCTGAAGTTTCTAGAAGACTTGAGCTTATCACTTGCTTTCCTTATTAATACAATAATCTATGCTTCTGCCATGACATTCACTATCACACAGCCTTAATTAATCTAACTTCAAAAGAAGCTACAAAGAGGCAGAAATCATGAGGGAAGACATTGGGAATTAGGAGATGTAGTGTGCAAATATTAGATACTCCACAGAATTAAACAAATGCTAAGAGAAAATACCCACAAGCTAGGAAGGGACAATCTTGAGATTGAAAAGGTTCATAATTCCAAGAAGGATTGGGGATGGGGAGCAGACATCTAAGCACATCTTGGCAAAATTCAACAACATTGGTGATAAGGAATAAAAAAGCCTGTGGGCTTTTAGGCAGAAAGAACAGGTTATCTATTGAGTGGGGTTTTAAATAGTCCCTTCAAGCATTTCTGTTTTAGTGCAGCTGAAGACCATTTTGTGTGTGTTATGATGTGTGTGTGTGTGTGTGTGTGTGTGTGTGTGCAGGTATGCGGTGTGCCAGACACCAGTATGGAGGTCAGAGGATAACGTTGGTCGTCCACTTTGCTTCACATTTACCATGGCATTTGCCACGCTGCCTGGCCCCTGAGCTTCCAGCTGGTTCTCCTGTCTCCACATCCCTTCTTTCTGTACCTGCTTTGGGAGAACAGACACTAGCACTCCAACACCCAGCTTTATGTGGGTGCTGTGGAATGTGAACACAGAAACCCGCACTTGAGCACTGTTCTGCCCACCGAGACAGCTTCCCAGTCCTCAAAACTACCGCTTGACCTTGATCTCGAATTCACTAATTTTGATCAACTTTTTTTTTTTATTTTAATGATGTCTGTATAAATTTTCCTGGATTTGTCTTATTACCTATTTATGATGAAACTTGGTTTTTCTTCTTTTCAGTTCTCATATGTTTAATTTATTTTGTTTGTTACTGGTTTTGCAGTAATAAGCTTCCAGTGCCATGTCCAATAAAAATGGAATAACAGAAATTTTCAAGGTGTGATTCTTTAATATCTCTAAGCATTACTGTAGAGTTTTGGAAGAAATTCTTCCTGGGACTTACAAAAAAAACCCTGCCATCTATTTTTAAGTCATGAAAAGTATTTTTATTAATGAATCATTGAATTTTATTTTTCATTTATTGAGGGTTAGTTTTCCTTCCTTAATATATTTATGCGTGAATGTTTTCTTTTTTATTTTGAAGAAGGGTCTCACTGTAGCCCAGACTGACCTGGAATTCACTGCGTAGTCTCAGGGTGGCCTTGAACTCATGGTGATCCTCCTACCTCTGCTTCCCAAGTGCTGGGATTAAAGGCATGCACTGCCATGCTTGGCAGTTTTTCTTTCTTTCTTTCTTTTTAATTTACTTTTGTTTATTCTTATTCATTCATTTGAGAACAACAGACAGAGAGAGAAAGAGACAAGCATTCGCCCCCTTGTGCATCTAGCTAACGTGGGTCCTGGGGAATCGAGCCTCAAACCAGGGTCCCTAGGCTTCACAGGAAAACGCTTAACCACTAAGCCATCTCTCCAGCCCTGGCTGTTTTTCTAATAGCAAATTATCCTTACTTTTCTGAGACTAATTGTACTGAATCCTTAGTACATTCATTTACAAGATTTCATCTGAAACAAACCCAGGCCACACATTTACATTTTCTAATTAAATCACAATTTAAGCTCATTTCAGCTTTGGCATTACATTAGTTTTAATGATGTTTTATGCCAAACATGTTATTTTTATCATGACTATTGTCTTAGACTTATGAAGTATCTGATAATTCATGAGGAAAAAGAGGCCAACATAGATTCAGTCCTATACACTTAGCCTTCTCTTTTCTGTTTAACTTCAATTAAATTGCTGTTATCAAAGAATGAAGTCACAATAGTATCAGTTATTGTTATTTGCAAAAATGTCCCTTGTGAACTAGTAGATACATTTTCTGCTAATATCTCTATTTTTTGCTCTTAGATTGTACTTGTTCTTTTTGTTATTCAAAAGTATAGCCTTAATGTTTTCATGATTAGATCTTTATGCTTGATAGAAGTATATCAATTTTGCATAGTAATCTGTCAGATTTGGCCATTACATATTTGTAAGCTCTGTGTGCATGCTATTTTAAGATTTTCATACTCTATTGCTAGATATTTTCCCTTTGTTACTATGCAGTGTAGTTCTTTATTTCTATTAGTTTTGCCTTAAATTCTATTTTGTCTGGTAATAATTTGCTATATTGGCTTTTTATTGCTTTTCATATTTGCCTGGAGTACATTTTTTCTAACTTTATTTTAAATCTCTCTATGATGCTTCATTTTAATATCTCTTAAAAACACCACATAGCTAAATTAAAATCCATCCAGTGATCACTTTTTTATTAGATGAATTTAATTTATTCACAATTTTTTAGGATTACTGATTTGTTTATATTCATTTCTAACATTTAACATAGCCTGTCTAGTTTACTATTAGGTTTCTTGGCTCTCCTCTCCTCTCCTCTCCTCTCCTCTCCTCTCCTCTCCTCTTCTCCTCTCCCCTTCCCCTCACCTCCTCTTCTCTTCTTTTCTCCCCTCCTGGCCCCTCCCCTCCTTTTCTCTTCTCTTCTCTTCTTCTATTCTCTTCTTTATTCTCTGTCTTCTACTAGGAATTGATAGGACATTTTTATTTATTATTTTCAGAAGTTATGAGTTCTTTCTAATATTTTAGTAACCTTAAATTCAAAAAAAAATAAGACTACAAATTTTTCAAACAAATACACACTTACCCCTTTTTTATTTTGCATTCTCCATAAGAAGAAAAGTCTTTTCTATGGATTAATCTCTCTTTTAACCCCCCCACCTTCATGTTATTGCTTTTCTTAAAATATTAATTCCACCATTTCTGTTTATTTAAAGACTCACATTCTTTCCTACTTTCTGTTCATTGAACTATTTTCCTTAATAATTCCTTTAATTGTTGTTACCTGTCCTTATCTTTGTGTGTCTGAGAAAGTCTTTGTTTTCTCTAGGTCAGGAGTAGTGCATGAACTTAGCATAGCTATTAAATTGACAGTTATTTTTGAGGAGCAATTCAAAGATATCACTTCAATTAAGTTTGGACTGTCTTGTTGTTCAAGAAAAGCGGTGGCTGGTCTGAGGTCATTCTTTTGTAGGTGTGTGTGTGTGTGTGTGTGCACACGTGTGTGCATGCGTGCAAATGTACAGGCTAGAGGACAACCCTGGCCGCTGTTCCTCTGGTGCTGTCAACCTTTTTTTTGAGACAGAGCCTATCATTGTCCTGGAGCTCACCAAGTAAGATAGATTGTCTGGCCATACGGTCCCAGGGATCTGCCTCTCTTTGCCTCCCTAGTTACACGCATGAGCTAATACACCAGCTTGGTTTTTTTTTTTTTTTTTTTTTTTTTTAACATGTGCTCTGGGGATCAAACTCAAGTCCTCATGCTTTTAAGGCAAGCACCATTTTGTAATTGGCTGAGCTCTCTCCTCAGCCAGCTTTTTCTTCTTTTTCTTCTTTGTTTAAGTGAGTGCATGTCAACAATCTGCATAAATCATGAAGGAGAAAAGCAATAGGATAGGGGTTGACAACAATAAGTACAGATGATGTAGATCACTGAAAGAAAGGAGGATGTTATGTCACATGTCAAACTGGTTCATACCCAGGACTGGTTCATGTCACAGTTACTATCTCCTCTGAGATGAAACCTTGTCCATTAGAGAGAAACCATCTGTTTAGCTACTAGTAAAATTCAGTTTCACTGTAGTAGGACAAAAGTCATCTGCACAGTTACTCCTGGCACACTGAGTGGAGTATATGCTCAGTGGTCTGTAAATTTCCCTAACAGTAAGCGCGTAGCTAGTGGTGTGTAGTCCAATCAAGCCTGGCAGTCTGCATGCTGTCCGGTGGCTCTGGCAGAGGCTTGGAAGGGACACAAGTCACCATTGCAACTTAGACATTTTCAACAACCCCTTCTTTATCTCCTCTCTCTTTTTCTTTTCCTTTCCATTTCAAAAGATGGGTTTAATTACATAGTCTGGGCTGGCCTAGAATTCATGGCAACCCTCCCGCCTCAACCTCCTAAGTGCTGGGAATGCAGGCACAAGCCACCACGTTGACAAGCTCACAGTTCCTTTCTGAGTGCACAAGCTGTCTCCAATATCTATTCTGGGTTTTATGAGGGTGGGTCTCACCCTGTCCTGGCCGACTTCACTGGGGCAGCATGAAGTATTGTTGATGCATACATGATAAAATGAAGTCAGCTGGAATCATACAGTTATGTGGGGATATTGGAGTGTTATGTGGGGATATTGGAGTGTCCTGTGACATGAGGTTCAGCTTCGTTGTCTTGAAAAATTGTGCAAAACTTTAGGTAGTAGTAGTGAACGTATGAATTTGTTTAAAGTGGGAGTATAGGCTGGAGAGAGGGCTCAGCAGTCAAGAATATTTGCTGCTTAAGCATGAGAGGCTCTCAGGCTGAAGACCACCAAGTTTCTCTCTCTAGAACCCACATTAAAAAAAAGAAGCTGGGCGTGGCCATGCACCTCTAGAACCTAGTCCATAGGAGGGGGTGGAGGTCAGACAGTCACTGGGTTCACTGAAATAGTAAACAGCTCTGGGTTGAGGGAGAAACCCTGTCTTAAGTAAATACACAGATGAGCTATAGGAAAGGGATACTCGAAGTTCTTCTCTGGCCTTTACATGCATGCTCCTGGGTGACAGGCATCTGCACACCTACATGCATATATCACGTATCACACCACACACACACAGACACACACACACACACACACACACTCACACACACACACACGAGAGTAAAAGCTTGGAATACACTCCACAGAGCTGGAGCAGGTCCAAGCAAACAAGTGGCTCAAGAACCCCAAATGCTTCTTTTGGGTTCTTTTTTTTTTAATATATATTTTATTTACTTATTTGAGAGAGAGAGAGAGAGAATGGGTGAGCCAGGGCCTCCAGCCACTGCAAACGAACTCCAGACACATGTGCTCCCTTGTGCATCTGGCTAACATGGGTCCTGGGGAATTGAACCTGGTTCCTTTGGGTTTGCAGGCAAATGCCTTAAGTGCTAAGCCATCTCTCCTGGCCCCTTTTAATGAGTTTTGGTGGTGGTAGGGGTTGAGTTGATTCCCAGGGGAATGACTAGGGTGTACTTTTGTCCTGCTTGACAGATGCACTGTTCTATAACTTTGGAAGGTCTTTGTATGTTCAAGCCTTACAGCCCATAATTTTAAGCACATGTACGCTCCATCAGGCATATGCATGAAATGGTAAATAGGGATGTTTTTCCACGGTGGTCTCATCCAAAGCAGACTGGCTTTCACAGCACTACCATGATGTTCCTGAATGTGAATGACCCTTGGGAGTTGAGGTGTGTTCGCACTATGAAAGGGGTAGCCAAGGAGAGGTGCTCAGGGTCACTGGGCTGTCCTTCTGCCTGCCTGCTTCAACGTGGAATTAAAAACGTGAAAGCCAGGGCTGGAGAGATGGCTCAACAGTTAAGGCACTTGCCTGCAAAGCCTAAGGACCCAGGTTCGATTCCCCAGTACCCACATAAACCAGATGCACATGGTGGCACATACATCTGGAGTTCGTTTTCCAAGGCTAGAGGCCCTGGCATGCCCATTCTTCACTTTCTAATAAATAAATAAAATATAAAAAGTGAAATTATTAAATCCAGAAAAACAACTCTGTGGAAGACCTTAGATATTCTATAATCTTTGTTATGCAGTGATTGAGCCAAATATCACTCCCATCTGTTGTCTTTTGAGGCTAAGCTTCAAACTCAAGACAGGTATTTCCACCAGGTTTTACCTGCAGTAACTATAAACTTGCATGAGTTCCTCTTCCTTTCATCTCACCAAATCTCCCATGACTCCTGCCTTGCCAGAAGGTAACCTGTCTTCTTTCACATAGGCTGCAATCCTCCTCAGAGCTGACTAATGAGGTCTATTCTACACTGTGCCACTCCTTGGATGGCCTTGATTATCTACTGTCCAACTATATTCTGATGGAAAATATTATCTTTTTATTAAACAAGTGCAAGCAAACCTGTTGCTATGAAAAAACAATGAATGTGTTTTTTTTATTCTGAATTTTGAGGAATCAGACAAAACAAGCTACAAAATCTTTGTATTAAATTGGAGTTATACATGAGCTGAGGAAGGTGACCCAGTAGTTATATTCCTAGGAATAAATGCCAAAGAGTTGAAATCAGGGTCGTAAAAAGAAGCTTTGGCTCAAATGTTCATTGCAGAATTAGTCACAAGAGCCAAAATGTTAAAACAACCCAAGGGTCCCTGAGCAGATGAGTGGAAACAAAATGTGGTGTATACATGCATGGACCATGATTCAACCTTACAATAGAAGCAATTTAGACACAGTATAACACAGATGAACCTCAAAAACAATACGATAAGTAAAATAAGTCAGACATCAACCACTAAATGTATTATTCAACTTATATTAAATATTTAAAGTAGGCAAATTTGTATAGAAAAGAATGTAGATTAGATGTGATTTGTGGCTGGAGGCAAAGCTGAGGTGATGGGGAATTTAATGGGCTCAGAGTGATGAAAATGATTTGGAAATAGATATATTTTACCACAATTACAAAAAAAAAGAAAAAGAAATAGAGCAAGGAGACAAAATGCTCTCTCATAGAGGCATCAATAAATAGAAAATTAAAAATTCCAAGTGAAAATTCAGAAGTGAAAGGCGCTTCTCTGACAGCTTCCCGAGTTCAATTCCCCAGCATGAACGTAAAGTCATATGTGAAGCTGTCTGCAACCACAGCGTGTCTATAGCAATGGGCGGAAGAGCTAGGAGAATCCAGAAGCTCACAGGCCACAGAGACGGATACACATGAAGCAGCAAACATGACCAGGGAGACCCTCTCTCAAGCAAGGTGGAAGCAGAAACTCCAGAGAGCTGCCCCTAAATTTTGGATTGCTAATATGATGTGTGTAAGCATCATGTGGTCTATTCTAGAAACAGCTTCTTTATTTCTTTTTTTTTTTATTAGTTACGCATATAGTAGGTATACAGCCATGGTGGTACCATCGTTAGCCTCCTCCCTGTTGTCCCCCCCCCTGCGGATTATGGGTGTTGCATTGTGGGGGTGGCCTTCAGTTATGGGGAGAGGCAATGTCTCTGTGCATAATGACCCAACTATGGCTCCAACAATCTTTCCGCCCCCACTTCTGTGAATTTCCCTGAGCCACATTGAGTTCATTTTAGGTCTATTTCAGTGACGGGAAGTCTTGGGAGTCTCTGTGCCTCTGGATATCTGGTTTGGTAGGAGCCGAGTGTTGTTCTCTGTGTGTGTCTCCTTCACCCTTGTGCTGGTACCAGGTTCACTGAGAAAGTAGCTCTTGCTTGTTACCCCACTAACTCTATGGCTTCAACTGGGGCCCAGGTGGGGTGCGACGGACTGATTCTCTCCTCAGGTTCTGCGTCCATCTGAAAAAGAGAAGCAAATTCTCAGACGGAGAGTGAGGTCAGTGCAAGATACGTGGATACCCATTCTTATTTTAGAGAGAATTTAATAGGTGCAGGCCCTCCTGTAGCCCACTATTGGTGGGAGCTTGATATTGGAGAGTAGGCTAATTTTTGGATATGGTCCTGATTTGTTTCCCAGCTCCAGCTATGGATTCTGTTCCACTGAGCAGATCCGTTAGCCAAATCAAGTGCAGTTGTTAACCTACCATGGCTGTGTACCATATTGCACTTGTGTGAGCATCACATCAGGTTGATTGCTTTTGAGCATCTTAGACCACAAGTTGCTTTGACAGATGTTGGTCATTTTCCCCCAGTTGCTCATGTAACACCTTCTGGCACTAGACAAGCTGTCTGGGGATTGACTCTCTTCCAGTTTCCAGCCAGGTCGCTTCATGTTCTGTACCAACAGCATATGGTGTCTTCGGCAGTAGGGTGTTAACATCAACCTTTGGTGGGTCATTAAGTACTCTGACAGAAATCTGTGTTCTTTTGGGAAACCTTGTAGGTGTCTCTGATCAACAGCTCATTGTGGATGTTACCCACATGCTGGTACTTGGATCTGCAGGTCAGTGCCCTGGGAGAAGAAGGAAGAAAAATATAGGAATATAAAAGAGAAAGAGAGAAAAGAGAGAGAATGAGAAACAGGAGAAGATTGAGGATAGTCTTTATCATACCCTTTCCAGGGCCCTGTAAATCAGGTATTCTCTCTAAGCACCTGATGAAAGTTTGACTCTTTAGTATGTCTTTCAGGATGTAGGATTTTATGGTACCATTTCCAATTGGGTCCAGTTTTGTGACCCCCTCCCCACCCATGTCTTCTCCTCCTGCTCCCCTCCCTATTTCCTGTTCCTCGAGATGTTTATTAGGTATGTCAGCATCTCAGCAGATTCAGGTTAGGAGCCATAGATGAGTAAGACCATGCGTCAATTATCTTTCTGTGATTGCATGAGTTCACTGAGAAATATCTGTTTGAAGTCTGACCATTTTTCTTCAAATTTCATTGTATCATTTTTCCTTAGCACTGCATAGAATTCCATTGTGTAGATATACCACATCTTAGTTATCCATTTTTTAATGATGGATATCTGTGTTGATTCCAGCTCTTAGCTATTATGAATTGAATAGCCATAAACATGGTTGAGCAAATATCTCTGAACTGAGGTGAGAGGCTTTTAGGATAAATGCCCAGTATGGGTCTGTTGGTACCTCTATAGTCATCCTTTTCAAGAGTCTCCATATTTCAACTATATTCTACAGTTATTGTACCAGCTTGCATTCCCACCAACAGTGAGTGAGGGTTCCTGTTTCTCCACAGCCTCGCCAGAATTTGTTGTCATTAGATTTTTTAAGGTTTGCTATCCTTACTCGGGTAAGGTGGAATCTCATAGTTGTTTTAATTTGCATTTCCCTGATTATTAGGGATGTGTGTGTTTGCCTTTGGTATTTCTTCCTCTGAGAATTCCCTGTGCAGTTCTCTGCCCCATTTTGTGAGTGGGTTGTTTGACTTTTCATTGTTAAGTTTTTGAGTTCTTTGTACATTCTAGAAGTTAGGCCTCTGTCCGATGTGTATCTGGCAAAGATTTTCTCCCGTTCTGTGGTAAATTTATTGGCTCTGCTTATTGTTTGTTTGTCTGTGAAAAAGCTTTTCAGCTTCCTGAGATCCCAATGGTTGAGTGATTGTTTAATTTCCTGAGCTACTGGGGTTTTGTTCAGGAAGTCTTTTCCCGCTCCTATATCATGAAAAGTTCCTCCTATTAGTTCTTCTAGTAGTAGCAGAGTTTCCAGTCTTATATTGAGGTCTTTGATCCATTTGGACTTAAGTGTTTACCTCTGACATCCAATTCAAAACACAGACATATTTAAGATAGAATTTTTGATTTGACAATTCTTGGGAATGACAACCAAGTTGTTGATTGAAGTCTGACCAATTTTCTTCCAAAGTTATGTTTTTGTTCATTTACGTGAAGTTAATAACAAAACACTGACAGAAACACAGCACAATCTATTTAGAAATCTGGTTACATTAGACCATTGTTTCCCATAGGACAATTTTTTTTTCCATGTGATGGGTTAGCCTCTGACTCCTTGCATCGTCCTGTCTGTGAATTAGGCCTGACCTTGTACTTGACCGATTGTAGTAGAAAACAATCATTAGAGATAAGCATCAGTGACCAGAGGGCTTTGAGTTTAGGTTGGCTCCAGGGAGGAGAATGTTCCAGCAGGTGGTAACATGCCAGCTGCTAAGAAGCCGAGGCTTGTGCAGAGGGTGGCAGGTGGGAGCAATGGAGTGGGGAGATACCTGAGGACAAGGAGAAGTGTTGGGGAGCCAGGTGATGCTACCATCCTAGACAGGTGAAGGGTTGGCAGCACCAAGTGGGAAACCCGAGTGAAAATTACTGTGGCATAGTCATTGCGCTAGCTTCTTCAGAGTGATTTCTTCGAAGTCTTGATCTACTCTATAAGCATGTTCGATGGTGTCGATGTGGCCTAATGCTAAGATCCTTGATTCTAGTAGTTCCTGATGTGTTGGTACCAATACATTTGTTGAATTAATAAATATAAGAAAGCCAAATTTTATCTCAAGGCCAGAGTAGGGCCATGTGATTCACACTGGCCCTGGATCCTGAGCTGAGATGGTTTGCAGCGTCTGAACGGTTGTGCTCATTGGAGACGGCGGGCACATTGTGTCTGGCGTGTGGTCAGTGGAAAAAAAACTTTCCGGATGCAGCGCAAAAAAACAGCGCTGTCCCTCCCTCGCCTCCTTCTAAGGTTGCAGGGAGAGATGGTTTGTGCAGAGCAGCAAGCTAAAGAAACGGCGCAGCCCGCGGATGTGGGAAGCACGCATGCACAGCAGAGGTTAGCAAGGAGCCACCAGCAGGGCGAGCAATAGAAATCAAGAGCAAATACCTGAATGCCATCAAAGAGAATTCCGACAGAAACAAGCTCTCATTTTCAACTCTTTTATATAGGACAAACGATGACCGTAAACCTGTCAGGAATATGTGTGTGTGTGTGTGTGTGTGTGTGTGTGTCGCTAGGATGAGATCTAAACTTGAAAGTTCTTGAGCATGAGAAGAATCGCTGTCTGGTGAGTCCTACCAAGGGCCCTGTGTTCTGCGTGGCAGTTGAAGTTTGTACGTAGAAGGCTATCCCTGCGTTTTATAAGTGATTGCCCTAGCGTGCTGAACTGGGCGGGGCACCCAGAGTTCTTGGGAGCATCCCTGCAGGCAGGATGAAGCTGTTACCCGTGGATATGTTGTTATGGGCTTGAAACCTGAAGCTTGTCTCACTTTGGGGGAAAGCGGATCACCGAGGGTTTTTTTGTGAGAACGTTTACTTTTCTCGGAGTGCGAGAATGTTTGGGTCTAGACTATATTGTCTGAGGTAGGCTGTCCCCTGGCACATGGTGCAGGTTCAGTTGCCTTAATGCACAACTCCAGGATCTGAAATGCTCCACACTTTCACACATTTTTGAGCACTGACATGAACTGGAAAATTCCATAGCTCACCTCATATAGTGGGTCACGGTCGAAATGCAGGCATGCCCAAGAGAGTGTATAAATGACCCCCCAGGCTGTGTGAATCAAGTACACATAAAACATAAACGAAATTTTTGTTTAGAATTAGGTTCTTCTATCACCAAGACAGCTCATCTTATATATGCAGCTGTCTTCAAATCTGAAAAAAACTAACTGAAATCTGAAATACATCCGGTCCCATGTATTTGAGGTGGGAGATAACTTAATCTGCAATATCTTATGGGGCTAAGGAAAGACAAAGCCACAGAGGTTCAGAAGAGGCATAGCTCAGAGGCTTTAAGGACAAAAACAACCTTTAAGAATTAGTTAAGGGAGCTGGGCGTGGTGGCTCATGCCTTTAATCCCAGCACTCGGGAGGCAGAGGTAGGAGGATCCCGTGAGTTCAAGGCCACCCTGAGACTCCACAGTGAATCTCAGGTCAGCCTGGGCTAGAGTGAGACCCTTCGTCAAAAAAAACAAAAAACAAACAAACAAACAAACAAAAAAAGAATTAGTTAAAGGGTTGGAGAGATGGTTCGTGGTTAAGGCACTTGCCTGTAAAGCCTAACACCCCAGATTTGATTCCCCAGTACCCACGTGAAAGCAGTTGTGGCACATACATCTGGAGTTTGGAGTTGTTTGCATTGGCTGGAGGTCCTGGCATACCCATTCATTCTCATTCTGTTTGTGTCTGTCTGTCTGTTTCTTGTCTCTCTGCTTCCAAATAAATAAATAAATAAATAAATTTAAAAATAAAATAGTTAAAATATATTCACCTCTATTCACTTATATTTTTTTGGTGGGGGGGAGTTGAAGTAGGGTCTCGCTTTAGCTCAGGCTGGCCTGGAATTCCCTATGTAGTCTCAGGGTGGCCTCGAACTCATGGCAATCCTCCTACCTCTGCCTCCCAAGTGCTGGGTTTAAAGGTGTGCACCACCACGCCTGGCTATCACTTCTCTTATTAATGTCTAGGATTTAGCAAAGCTAATGGCAGGCTCTCTTTGCTATGGTGTTGCTTCAGGGAGTTGTAGGCCAAGCCTGCCTCTATACTTACACTGGCGTGGATTGGATGAGAGGCTGGGCTTTTCAGGAAAGGAATGACCAGGTGGCAGCAATGACACGCAGAGAGGCCCTCAGCCGAAGTCTGGAATGGAGGGACGATAGTCAGCGGCTGGGGTGAGTCCTTGGACACTGTGACCAGTGACTCCAGGAGGGGTCTCAGACGTGCCATGGCCAAGAGCTCGATGGGAGGCAGGGACTGTGCGCTGTCATGCAGCAAGTGAGCTGAAAGCTTGCTCATAGATGGCTGAAAGGATGAGAATGTTGAGTTGTTGCTAAGGTCAGTGTAGGTCAGTTGGTGCTTGAGGTACATAGCAGCAGTCACAGGGGAAGGCTATTACCACATATCACATATGAACCACATTGATATACCTTGGTAACGAGAATCCTGGGTTAGGTATGCTGGGCTACAGTAATGATAATAAATACTCTATTCATTTAGAATTAATTTTTTTCCTTTAGATGTCCCCCTTAACTTTTAGAAATAAAGGGTGAGCACACTGTCACTGGACAAAGTACGTTATTCTTTAAGAAATGTCAACTTACCGTTCCTGAGTGCCAAGTCGTATAGATTATGTAAAAATCCATATTCTAAAATGCTACCACATCGACCTTTGAGAGCCTTGGGCCCTGGTGTCTTCGGAGTCCCACTGGCACCCTTCTTTCTTGTCTGGGTCATGAGGAGGATCAATTAAGGAAGGAAAGTGAAGCCCTTTCCAAACCGTCACCTCTGATTCCAGCGTAGACGCTCTTTTATCGTCACCTGCTGCCTCTCGTGTGCGCTCTTTCCTGACTCCTTCGTGAGTTCACTCTGCATCGCCAGTCCAGAGGACCTGAGTTGGCTACAGAGAGGTGCAATCTTCCCTGCCCCCCTCCGTGCCTCTGAGAGACATATAACGGGTCTGTGGCCCAGTGCCGCGGATCCTACGGCCAAGTCGTAGACGAATTATTAACACAGAATCTTCTCATTACTTTAATTCTAATTTCACTGGGAAATTCCCTCGTGATTTCAACATATAAGACATAAAGTTAGAAATGCCTCGCAACCTACTCCTATCAACGCTATTGAACCCTGGGCAACCACTGTTACATTTGCCTTCTTATCTTCGGAGAATTACACACATACACATACATTCTAAGAATGAGTGCTCACAGGGGGAGGGAAGATGGTTCTGTAGATAAAGCGCTTGCTGCACAAGCATGAGGGCTTGGGGTCCGGTTCCCAGAACCCATGTAAAAATGGCAGGTGTGGGAGCATGCGCTTGTAATTCCAGCTCTGGAGGCAGAGCTATGCGGGTCCCTGCGCTTCAGTGACCAGCTAACCTAGCTGGATTGCTGAACTCTAGGCTCCGTGAGAGGCCTTGACTCAAGGTCAATAAGGTGGAAAGTGTCTGGGAAAAGCAACTGACATTGACCTTTGTCTTCCACATACACTCAAACACATGTGCGTCCCACACATATGACATGCATACACACCACATGCGTCTTCTACATATTCAAAACAATGAATGATCATTATATGCTGTTTATTATTAAACGAATAATATGCTGTTTATTATGTTAATATAATTTAATATAAATTAGCATACTTTATCATTTATGTAATTTATCACTATACAAACATGATATATAAGCAATAAATATCAATATAATACAAATACTACACTATAGATATATATTCATAAATAAAAAGTACATAATATTTATAGTATAAATGTTTATACTATACATACATGTTACATATACACATTGTTAGTATTAATTAAATATATATATTGCTAAAATATTGAGTCATACCATTCGTTGTGTTTTGTTACTTTTCTCTTACTTGAGAAAATCTTCAATATCAGCATTTTAATATTTTTTTTTTTTTTGGTCAGGTAGGGATTGCTCTAGTCCAGACTATGTGGAATTCACTGTGTAGTTTCAGGGTGGCCTCAAACTCATGGTGATCCTCTTACTTCTGCCTCCCAAGTGCTAGGACTAAAAAAACTGTGTGCCACCATACCTGGCTTGATTTTTCTAATTTTAGCAGAGCTATATTAGATATGCTATATACATCTCTTTGCTTCATTTTGCACATTTTACTTTGCTGTGTAGTAATATATTTGAGTTTCTTCCTCTGAGGGTGACCTGGTGTTGTTCTAGTGGGTTCTTTGTTTTGTTTCTTATGGTCTGAAGAAGGTCTTTGGGTATATGCTCATTGCCTAAGGCATGGTTTATCAACTGTTCCATTCCCTGTTTGCCCTTTTCCCTTAGCTTTATTTATAATGTGTGTTGTGACTTGAATGCAAAATGTCTCCCATAGGCTCATGGGTTTGAATTCTTGGATCCCCGCTGGTGGCGCTATAGGGAAGGTTGTGGAACCTTTAGGAGGAGGAGCCTTGCTGAAGTAGGTCACTGGAGTTGGGAGCCTGGAGATTTTATAGCCTGGCTTCACTTCCTGTTTACCCTCTGCTTCCTGACGGCAGTGCAACCAACTGGCTTCTGACTCTAGCTGCCATGTCTTCCCTGCCCTGATGAACTGTGTCCCTTTGAAACTGTGACCCTTTCTCCTTCCTGAAGCTGCTTCTTGTCAGTGGTGAGTCAAGTAATACATAGTGATTCTTTTTATTTGCAAGTAGAAGTTTAAACCAAACATTATTCAGTCCAGCTTACTGGTCATTATTTCAAAATGAGCCATTGGGGAAAGCTCGTCCTTATCTGCTCCTAGGGGCCGTTCCTGTCCACAGGACTCCCGGGACTTCCATCACCAGCTTCTGATTTTAACCACAGTGTCTCTTTCATCCTTGCCTGTCCATATATCTCCCCAAGACAACCGGATTTCTGATTGCTTTTAGTTTTATATCTGTTTCCTTGTCGAAATAAATTCCAACTGCGATGGGACCATGGAGTATAGTATGCTAGTACTCATCTTCTTTTTTTTCACCACAATGTCTGTGAGATTCATTCACACTGCTAAAATGACCAGGGTCTGTTACCTGTGATAGCCGAGTGTATTCCACTGTTGGAATAAACCACAGCATGTACATCCGTTTATGGACATAGGGCTACTTTCCAGTTTTGAACTATTGTAAAGAGAGTTGCTAGGCACATTCTCCTACAGTCTTTGTGGCTGGCTATTTTCATTTCATGTGGGTAATGTATGGGAGTGTAACTGCTAAGCTCTTGGTGAAGAAGTAGAATTTAATGAGAAACGGACCCATGATCAGCCAGTGGGTCATGTCATTTCCAGCTCCTGCGAACAGTGGATTCACGTTCCAGTTTGCCATCCTTGCTAATATTTGGGATTGACAGTCTTTTTAATGCTAATGCAGTTGGTAGTAGTGGCTTTAGTTTTCCTCTTTTTAGTAACTGATGCTATTGAACGTTTTGTAATGTGTCTAAGTCTTCTTTGCCATTTTTGATTGATTTCTTCTCAATAAATACGGTTAATATTTCTCTATGGGCCATTTTCAGATATATCATTTGATGATGTTTTCTTTTACTTTTGACTGTTTATTTCTGTAATCTTCATGTGTGTGTCAGGATAGGGGTGGTGCCAAGGTGCTCATGTGGAGGTCAGAGGACAATCCTGGCATAGGTCCTTGTCTTCTACCCTGGCTAGGGCAGGGTCTCTTGTTTGCCATTGCGCATGCCAGGCTAGCTGACCTGGAAGTTTCCAGGGATTTTTTTTTTTTTTTGTCTCCACCTCTCTTCTCACTGTAGGCAGGATTATAGAGGCTTCTGTTAGTTACTGCAACCTGCTTTACCTGGATGCTGGGGATCTGAACTGTGGTCCTCCTTACACTTGCATGGCTAATGTTTTAACTACTGAGCATTCTTCCACATGCCTGTTCTTTTCCTCTTATTCCTAGTTATTTATTTGCAAGTGGTGGTGGTGGGGGTGATGGGTGTGCCAGGACCTCTTCCTACTGCAAACAAATTCCAGGTGTATGTGCCACATTGTTCACCCACCCAGCTTTTATGTGAGCTGTGGGGAATTGAACACAGGCCATCAGACTTTGCAAGTGAGTGCCTTTAACCGCTGAGGCATCTCTCCATGTATTTTGATGATCTAAAAGTTTTAATTTATTGTAGGCCCATTTATACCTGTTTTCTTTATGAGTACTCCTTTCAGTGGTTTTATGAGATTTTTATTTGTTTTAAATTTAAAACAGCTTTACAACTTTCACTTTAAGTCTGGTACATCTAGATTATCTTTCTGCGTGAATTACATAAGGTAGAGGCTGCGATTGTATCTCTTTCCAAGTGAACATAGCTGTTGCTATCCTGTCTGTTCAAAGGTCTTTCTTTTACCCACTGGGTTGTTTATGTGTTTTAACAAAACAGAAACTGATTGCATAACTGTAGGATTCTCTACTATGTTTGATGATCAACTTGCCTATCCCTATATTATAGTATGATATTGTTTTGAATATGAATATCTTGGAGTTAGGCATGTAAATTTTCCCACTTGTCCCCCCCAAAATACTGTGGCTGGGGCTTATAAGATGCTCCACTGGGAGTAAAGATGAAAAAAAAAAAAAAAAAAAAGAAAAGGTACTAAGAAGGGGCTATTGATGTGATTAATCTGACCATAAAGTTCTTTGTTTTTTTTAGAACTGGTTCTTAGAAAGACTGTGGAAAGCTTTGGAGTAGAGATGACTTAGAATGCTGTAAGCAGAGCTTTGTGGGCCATTATGGTGGAGTTTAAAAGATCAGAAAGACAAATGAAATGTAGACAAATGTGGTCAGGACTCTATGAGGAACTGGGCTAGAGGCAGTTCCATGTGATAATTTAGCAAATAATTCTCACTGCATCCCACCTATGTTCCAAGAGCTTGAGTGAAGCTAACTATGAAGTAAAGGGCTCGTGTGTTTAAACAGAAATCTTCAAGGCAGAAAAACATTGCATCTGTGTCATAGATTCTTTTAGGTGCTCTTATTCAGATCCGTAGTGGAAGAGAACAAAACTCAGAGTAGAAAGATATGAAAAATGTGAAGTTCATCATGGAAAGAAATGTGAGGGAGTCCAAACTCCCAGGCCTGGAGACCAGCAGCCACTTTGACTGTACTTGCTAAGGAGTTGGCCACCATTCAAGTAGAGTCTACTGCTCTTCAACGGAATACTAGGAAAGATGCCTGGAGTGAAGGACTAAACCCACTGATGGCTCAAGATAGTAAGCGGAGATTCTTTTGAAAGCATCAGACCTGAAGGGACCATATGGAATGAGCTCCCTGCTGTCCAAGGTCAGCATACAGAAGCTGCTAGGGCTGTATTCCACCAAGCTTCATCGAGATCTGGCAGCACTGCCCATGCACTACTGTTTTTGGAGGCATGAAAAATGCAAGATGGAGGGGGTCACGGAGTATTTCACCATGGTTCCAGAGAATGGCTGAGGCTAGGCAACGGCAGGCAAAGCCAACCCCATGTGGAAACACTGAGTAGCTACTGCATGAAGCTGGGAAGGTCAACCATAAGTCGCAATAGAGACCCAAGGATGTTGGAGGTTCATAGACCAGGGGACATCTGCTAAGAAAAGTGGTGGGATTGGGACAGATATGGCCTGTGAGACAGACTACAGGCAGGACAGCTGAAAAGTTGGAGCTAGCTGGCCTTTTGGAGCCCATAGGATTCCGTGGCATGTCCCAGATCCCTGATATGGAGCTGTAGGATTTGGTATTTGCCTTGTTGGGTTTCATTTTTATTTTGATCCAGTCTTTTCTTTCCAAGTCTTTCCTTTTGGAATGGGAATTCTGTGGCATTATATGTGGAAAGTATGTAACTTGTGTCTTGATATTACAGGACTTATTGGTAAGAGACTGACTTGAGGTTTCAGACGAGGCCTTGGACTTTTGAACAGCATTGGAACTGATAAGTAGTAAGAGAGCTTTAAAAGTTGGATTGAATGCATTTTGCATCATGAGATGGCCATTGAGCCTTGGGTGTCAAGGGAAGGATGTAATGGATTGAATATAAAATGCCTCCCCATAGGATCGTGTGTTTGATTACTTAATCTCTAGCTAGTGGTGCTATTCTGTATGGTTGTGGAACCTTAAGAGGTAGAATATTGCTGAAAGGAGTGTGTCACTGAGAGTTGGGCCTTTTTGAGGTGTTATAGTCAGGTTTCATCTCTCTCTCCCTTTCCCCTTCCCTCCTCCCACTCCCCCCGCCACCTTCCTGTGTTGCAATTTAATGCTGACTACCTGCTCCTGCCATGTCTTTCTGCTGTGACGGAGTGTATCCTCTTAAAACTAAAGTTGAAATGAACCCCTTTCCTTCCACAAGCTGCTGCTTGTCAGGTATTTTGTCCCAACAGTGAGAAAGTAACTGACACCGTGGTTGGAAACCAAAATACAAGGGACAGAAAGGAAAAATAAATAGCAAATTTGTAGACTTAACTCTATACATGCAAGCAATCATTTTAAATGTTCCATTTGATCCATTGATCAAATACTCCAAATAAAAAGCTAATAATTGCTAGGCTGGATGAGAAAAAAATAAAATAGCTATTGATATATATGTTAGTTTAATAAAAGAAATATGTAGATTGAATTTTTTTCTTTTAATAAAAAACAAATATAATGGCTAAAGTATTTTGCGTGGGAAAAGATGACAGATAATAATAACAAGAATAAGCTGAGGTGAACACAGCACTATAAGACACTACGGATATTAAGATTTAAAAAAATTGCCAGAGCCTTCATGAAGAGAAACTGTGTGTACATGTGGTATGGTTAGTATCATTTGAAAGTCCATTCAGGGTAAAAGACGAGACTCCTGGCTAAGGAGGTGGTCTCCTAACCACACTTGAGCTCTTGAGGTAATAATATCACAAGGTAGCGAGACCCAAGGAGATAAACTACCCCTCTCACCAGCCAAGGCCCAGCTGAATCCACAGAGGAAGTAGGGAGATGAACAAGAGTGCTTCTTCCATGGTGAGCCTGACAGTCAGCACCAGGGTGAAGGACACAGACGCTGAGGACACTCAACACTCACCAAAGCAGAGATCCAGAGGCTCCTAAAATCTCATCACTGAAGTAGACTTAAAACGCACCTACCATGGCTCAGGGAATTTTGTGGAAGAGGGAGCAGAAAAATTGTAAGAGCCACAGGCTGAGACGTCATTCCCAGAGCCATCACCTACACCACTCCCCAATATCTGAGAGGTGCTCTCACAGTGCTCCCACAACCTCATGGAGGGGAGGAATGAGGTAAAAGATTGTACCAACACATGATGCGTTCATAATAAGAATGTTCATAATAAAAACAAAAAGCTAAAAACAATAAAATTCTATTCAGCTCACTAGTCACTTGATTATGGCTGAGATGGTACTCCAGAATCTCCGAATATTGCATTATGAGCTCAACTGTTACTGTATGGTTTTCATTCACACCACAGCACATCTCCTCTTGGCCTCTCAGAGTGTAACTGTATGGCATGATCAGCCTAGTCCTTGCCCTAGCCCTGAAGGGAGTCCTTGGAGATTCACTAACCCTCCCATAGCCAAGTCACTTTTCTCACGAGCTTGGATCTGAAACTTGTAGCTAGTTTGAATCTTCTGAAGCTCCCGTCTCTGCCTGCTTGGCTTAGCAAGGCCACTGGCAGTCCTGATCCACGACAGAAAAACATTGCTGGGCAGATAATGAGGGCAATTGTGGGACAAATTCTGGGCTTATCTCATGTTTCCCTTCTCTTGGATATTATGCCCTACACATCTAAATGCAGTTAGCTCATGTATTCTGTTCAGGCTTAGAATTGTTGGGGAGGCAAGTCTAGTTACTGGTTGTAGTGTCATGGCAGTGAGTAGAGCTTGTGGTATAATTTATACATGATTTTTATTTCTGTACTTGACATCCAGTAGCTCTCTATTCTTTCTATTATGGTTAGCCTTCATATGTGTCCATCCTTTCCTGCTTTTTTCCAAGTCCATATAATCTCTCTCTTTCCACTCATGCACATACATTGTCTACCATACAGAGATTGGAAGTCATTGTTTTATAAATGGATATAAATGTGTGTATGCATGTATGTTAACATAAGCATGTATATATACGCACATATATTTCTAGACATAGCATGAAATTCCATGTGAATAAACCCATCATGGGGTGAACATGTCCTGTGGAGATGCATTCAGTACACCTAACCAATCATTACTTATGGGAACATATAGTTATTAATAATATAGGCACATATCTTTACTTGGTCTGTATCTATAAAATATACTTTTAAATGTTTTCCATAAATAGTATATTCCCATTAGCCTTAAGCATGCTTGGCAAAATCATCTAATAGAAGTGTATTTTGAATTAAAATAGAATATCTAATGCATCCACATAGACGGACATTTTGTAGACATAACTGAATGCAAAACCACAAAGGACAATATAAAAAAAGTGCTGGCCACACAGCACATTGTAATGACATGGTTATTTATCATGACGACTGTGGGCTGACTGTCCAGTCAGCAAAAGAGGCCATCTACTGCAAGCTGTCAGCCCAGAACAATATCAAAATTCCAAGGATGGTTCCTAAAGGTTGTGCACTGTGTTTAAACCATCATAAACTCTGAAAAATCATAAGTTCAACCATCATAGGCTCAGGACTCTATATATACATCTTTGTTTATATGACATATAGTTACAGGTTATATATATATATGTATATATATCAATAACTATATACTTTTAAGTGTTTCTTCTCTCAAATAGTAATTCTTATAAGTCAATGTGTGTAGATCTAAGTCACTGTTCTAGAAGTATGGATCTTTCAAATAGCAATCATCTACTTAGTCTTTAAGGGAGAGGGTGAAAGAAAAATCTAGTCTTTCAATGTGAAAATTTAATGGTAGTTCACATCTATTTTTTTTAACTCACCATATAGATTTGTGTTCTTTCCTCAGTTTCATGATGATGAATTTTCATTCTCTACTTTCAGTTCATTAAAACATTCCCCCTTTTTGTCAGCATGGGATTTCTGGGAGCATGGAACGTTTCCACAGTCAGCCCTTTTACTTGCAGGTGCCTCACCTGAGACTCAATCAACTGTGTATGGGTAAAAGACTGGATTTGTACTGAACACGCATGGAGTTATTTTTTTTCCTTTTGGTCATCATTTCCTAAAGCAACTTACTATAATAAATATTGACATACTTTTTATATTGCATTAAGTGCTACAAGTGACCTACAGCCAATTTAAAGTATATGAGAGAATGCTCATAGGTGCATGAAAATACCACACTTTGTGTTAGGAACTCTGTCATCTCCAGGCTTCGGTAGTCATGAGGCATCCAGGCACTGGTCCCATGTGGAGATTAAAGGATTAGAAGTCCTCCAGGACCACCTTCTTTTCCCTGCAGTCTAAACACAGTATATTGAATAAATCTTTGTCTATCAAATGTGCTAACAATTAATAAGCAAGTAAATACAAAAAAAAAAGTTGTCCGGATTAAGAGAACTAAAACTATATTTGCATTCTCTTGACTTTTCAGTTTTATGGTCAGAAAATAGGTCGTATTTATTTTAGTGAGTATGCAGAGTAGCAAAAAAATAAATATGCAAACATAAAGCACTTGCATGCTTATTTCCTGTGATCACTGCTCATAATCTGTGTGTATAGAGTGTGTGTGTGTGTGTGTGTGTGTGTGTGTGTGATGTTAGGTGTATGCATGGTGTGTGCAGATATGCTGGTCCTATAGGAGAATGAAGGGTGTTATCATCACTTTATCACTATAAAATGAGTCTTATCACTCATCTGCATATTTTCCCCCTTGAGATATGGTCTCTCCCCCTCAACCCCGAGCTGTAGTCCCTGCCCCCTCTCCCTTTTCCCCCAACTCAAGGACTGGGGTTACAGATGTGCATGGCCACATATAGCTTTTTACTTGGGTTCTGGGGAATCAAACTTGGTGATGAGCATCCAAGAGGCCCTTGTGCTTAAGCAGCCAGTGCTCTTAACTGACTCCCAAGACCAATTTCTACTCTTTTAATCTAAGCATCTAGTACACATCCAGGTAGATGGGTATTCACTGTACGTAATTTTCTATCTCACTTTCACTACAATGTAGCTTGTGGAATTTACTTTAATTAAATAGTCTTTAATGAGATTCCTTTAAGTGATGGCAAAAAGTCCCACCTATGTTGTATGTTGACTTAACCAGCTCCTTATCCTTAAATAAGGTGTGTCTACTAGTTCGTTTGAAACTGCACTGTGAAGACCATCCTTTGCGTGCTAAACCCTGTTGGCATCTCATGGTGTGTCTGCTTAGCCTTTGTTACGGTTCTACAAAATAGTATTGAACTTAGAAACTTAAAGCATCTCCTTTGTATCTAAGACCCACCTCCAGGACACATCAAAAATATGAGGGCATCTTAGTTTATAGTTTTTAGTTTAGAGCTCATTGGAAAAAGAAGCAGTTATAAAAGGATTTTAAAATATCCATTCCTCCAAAGTCCGTGGCTCCCTGAGAAGGAGGTTGCCTGTTCCCAGTCAGCCTAGCATTTAATCCCAACCTGTCACCAGTTTCTATGAAGTGAGGTTTCTATTACTTCCTGGATTGCTCTAGTCTATCAGAGGTCACCATCTCCAATTTAGCCTAGATGTGGATGGGAAAATACCCTGTACAGTCCTAGCATCCAAAGAACATTGGTGTCAAATTCAATTACTAGAGAAGGAGACCTTCTTTTTTCAAAAGGTCTCTGAATCCATTAAGAAAGCATCTCTGATTCCTAGCGCTTGTGCGTATGGTGACTGTATCTCCCACACAGACCTTCTGACAGCTGTTTTATAATTTTACATTGTCAAATACTTCTGTGGTTGGAGTTTCATATAATTGAAAAAATACCTCAGATGGAAGTAGAGACTGTTATATCTTTAATATACATTTGAATGTACTCAGTGAGGTGGATGTTATAGATATGTAATTACCCAAGACGATTTCATTTCATGTAGCTTTTCTCTTTTCCTATTCCTAAACATGTTGATTTTTCCAAATGTCAGATATCAGTACTGGATTGCCTGGTCACAGCTTCCATTGCCTCCCTTGTGTGCTTCAAAGGAATGAAACTATTTTCAAAATCCCCTTTTTTTTCATTGTATTTTAAAATTCTGTCTTGTGGAAATTCCCTATATTTCCACTTGCAAAAATTGGAGAGCCTTCTCTTTTCTATGATGAAAAAAGAATAAATGAATTCATTTTGAATTAAGGCAAATGGCATGACACTTTTTTTTTATATAACTGAGAAATTTGTTTCCATGATTACTTTTCAGAGAAACTGTCTAACAGTCAGGAAAGACTAGCCATGTTTTCTGTCTCTGGGCCTCAGCCTTCTCATTTGCCTGGAACACAAAATAATCAAGCAGCGCCGCCCTGTAGGCTGTTTGGAGTATTACAGAATGCTGCCTTAACTATTGGATCAGCCCTGGGCACATCAACCTGCCATTTAAATCATTAAGTACTCCACTGGGAAAGGATACATTTCCACTGTGGCTGGAGTGTCTCTTTCATCCTTTCAAGTTCAGGTTTTGCAATTAGAACACCATGAAGAATAGGATTCACACAGAGGAATAGAGGCATGTCCTTAATTTCCTTTCTACTACCTTTGAAGCTGGAATATGGGCATATTCGTGAAATCGCGTTCTCTCCCACACTTCATTATACTTCTGACCATGTCAGTCAGAAAAAGAGAACTGCTCAGATGGCTTACCCCCAGACAAACCCCCAAAGTTACCACCGAGCAGTGCTAACTGTTGGGGTATTTTGGAAAATAACATGTCAACATACCTGGCATGTTATCCCTTACACACAGATGCCATGTTGTCTCTCAAAACATTTTTTCCATGTCTGGTTCTCTTTTTATTTAAATACGTTTATTATAGTCACACACATGAATGCCATTTTTCTCATTACTCGTGGACCGACTCTTCCATTTTGATCTGTACTGAGCCTGTCTATGATGTGCAGTGCTTGCAGAACGGAAAAGTTTTGTTGGAGGCATGCAACATGGAGTGAGACTGGAACTCACAAGTTTGGGCTGGTGAGTTATTTTAAATGTGATTCTACTGGAAGTACACCCTGGTCATGTGAAATTATCCAGGGAGCCAACTGCTTCCCCCAGGTATCAGTCATCTCAACTTTCATACTGTTCTGTGAATATGACTTTTCATTTCTCTAGGACAGATGTGTGGATGTTTGCTGAGTCTTACGGGAAGCATATTTCAGTTTTTTGAGGAAATTGCCAAACCATTTCTCAGAATGCCTGTCCCATTTTTATTTCTACCATTGTTATACACAAGGTGTTTCCTTGCATCTTTGCCAGTATTTGGTACTGTCACAATTTTAGGTATTCTCATAGGCACATCCTCGATCTGCGTAAGATTCTCCCTGAATTGACCTAGACCTTCCCAAATGAGGATTGCTCTCCCCTCCCACCCCGAGACTTCTGTTGTTTTGGATTACTCTGCTGGCTTATTTTACTTAACATAGTGTTTCCCAGGTTTGTTCAAGATGTTGTAAATGCCAGGATTTTAATCTTTCTGTGGTTAAATATGACATTGCATTTATTTACCTTAATTTACTGATCCATTGATGGACACTTGAATCAATTCCCTATCTTGGCTACTTTGACTAATGCTGTAATGAGTATGGGGTGCTGATGTGTCTTTATACTGCTGATTTTATTTACTTTGGATATATACTCAGAAGGGAATTTGCTGGGTCATATGGTCAGTCTAGTTTTTACTTCTCACCTTTGCTAACAGGGAATAGGGCTCCCTTCTCTTATTCCTTACCAACTCTTGCCATTTCTTCTCTCTCTCTCTCTTTTTAAAATAGCAATTCTACCAGGAAGAATGAAATGTACATTGTAGTTCTGACATATTTCTCTTGTGATTTGAGATTTTGAGTAAATTTCCATCCAATGTTAGAAATCAGTCTTCTTTAGATATGGATTAAAGACCTCAAATCATGAAGTTACTACTTAGTTTTGTGTTTGTTTGTATTCCATATATGGGACTTTTGCCAAGTATGTGGACTATACATTTTTCAGTCTAACACATGATTTTCATCCTTTCAAACCAATATTTTGCAGAGCAAAGCATCTTAATTTTGATGAATTCCAATTGATGGTTTTTCCTCTTAAGGATTGCCTCTGGTGTCATATCTAGAAAACTTGAATCTTGTTTTGTTTATTTCATCTCTATTTTCTTAGGAAATTTTCATAGTTTTACATATTTTTAGATGTGGTTTCTTTCTAGATATTTCCTATTCACCTATTTTCCAGTTCATTAATTGCTTATTTCTAGTAATATATTAAACTTACATCTTGGTTTGTTAAGTGAAATAGATAATATATAAATAATATATAAAATATGTAATCATCAGCCCTAAAATTTCCATTTCATGATTTTTCTGAGATTTCTGTTCTCTCTTGAAATTCTCCTGTGTTCAATTTTTTAAACTAAAGTGATTTTCAAGCACATTCCCAATAACTACAATATCTAAATAGCTACTGGCCTCTTTCTGGTCGGTATTTCTCCCTACTTTTCCTGTTTATATGTTAGACAACATATTTTTATTTAATGAATACTGCACATTGTGTATAGAAATTTATCAAGGTTCTCGCAAGCTCTCCACTAAAAGATTTCATTTAGCTTCTTAGGTTCAGGAGAGTGGAAGATCACATGACTACTGTCAGATTTGAGCTACTTCAAGCCAGTCTTTTCCTAAAGCCTTCTTTATTTTAGCCTGGCCTTACTTTACAGTATGGACTATTAATATTCCAACTATAAACCTGTGATTACCAAGCCCCTACCCACCTGGTGGGTCTTTGATTTCAATTCTTACCACCCCCTGTGTCTTCAGTTGAAAACATTATTTTCACCTCCTCTGATTTTAGTCCTTGCTTGTTTCTGTACTTTTAGGTCTTTGGATCCTGTACTATTGGCTAATTTTCCAGTGATTTGGGGAGAAAATAACATTGAATATTAGGATGTTTCTCTCTAAAATCTTGATGCCTCAAGTTCTGGGTCATTTGTTAGCTCCCTGCTACTTCATATATACTTAAAGATTCTTAAAACTTGTGTATTATCGATTTATTGTGCTGTGTGCTTTCTGTGGGATGATTAGCGTGGCATAAGCCTGCTCATGCTAGCAGAAAGAGGCATCTTATGTGTGGTTTCCAGCTCTTGGTTCTTTGTTGCTGTTGTTATTTTTATTTCAATGATTTTCATTCTGGTCTTTTGAGACCTTTCTCACTGAGCATCTCAGTGCTGTAAATGTGCACTTACACACTGCTCTAGCCATATCTCACACACGCTGATTTCCATTCAGCTCAAAATATTTTCTAATTCCTTTTGTAATTTTTATTTTTTAACCCATGGATTTTTTTTTCAAAAGGGTGCTACTTAAAGCCCCAGGAGAGAAGCTACTACAGTTGTTTGGCTAAGTGGATATGTTATGCCCATCAAGTTGTCCTTTAAATATTTATGTTTATGCCCAGAGACTAGTGCTGCTCTCACCCTCGGTCAGAGAAGCTTTTTTTTTTCAGTGTGCAGTGACTACTAGGGAGACTGAAGGCTCACCAAAGTGTTGAGAAGTGAATGTGGGGTGCTCAGCACTTGCACCACCCCCTCCAAGCCTCAGGGAACACTGTGGAAGAAGAGGCAAAGAGAATTCATGGCTATGAGCGCTTTGGAACACTGTTTTCTAGACGTGACACGGCCATTGCATTCATGACCTCATGGTCACTGTTGCTACCTGCCGGACAAACTGACACACCACTGGGCCCATTAGCATCCCACCATGGCCGATGGAGAAGGGCAGGGGAACAAAGACGTCAAAGTAGACAAGAGACTATTTGGAAAGAAGAAAGAGTTCAGTGGAACCAGGTGGGGTGGGGAATGACAAAATAACAGGTGGGGATTGTGATTAAAATACATTATATACATGTATGAAAATTGTCAATCAAAAGTGAAAAAAAGTATGCTACTTAGTTTCTAAATATTTGAAAATTCTATACTTTAGTTTCTGTTATTGATGTCAAATTTAATTATTTTTAAATATTTATTTATTTGCAAGGAGAGACAGAGAGAAAGAGAGAGAGAGAGAATGGGCACACCAGGGCCTCCAGCCACTGCAAATGAATCCCAGATGCGTGCACAACTTGGTGCATCTGGCTTTATGTTGGCACTAGGGAAATGAACCTGGGTCATTTTGGCTTTGCGGGCAAGCACCTTGATCACTGAGCCTCCTCTCCAGCCCTCAAATTTAATTATTAATAGAGAAGATATTTTATTTGCTGAAGTTGTTCGGTCAACCAGAATATGACTTAGCCTAGTGAATTTCTCACAAGCCTCAGAGAGAATGGGAATTCTGCTGTTGTAGGATGGGATGTCTACAGATGTCAGTTATATCACATTGGCTGACACTTTTGTTCATGTTTTAAATAATCTTATTCATCTTCTGTCTACTTGCTGTATCAATGATTACTGCGAAAAGAACATTGAAGTCTCCAGTTAAAACAATGGATTTTCAACCTCTTCATGTCTATCATATTTTTCTTCCTGTGTTTCAATACCCATTGTAAGGAAAATATCCACTTAGGTTTGTTATGTGTTCTTGTTAAAGTGACCTTTTTTATCATTATTTAGTATAGAACTTTATCTCTAGTGTTATTTATGGTTTGAAGTTAGTCTAATACAAATATAGCAATTCACTTTTCTTTTGATTTATATTTGCATGATATGAATTTTCCCATTTTAAAAATCCCTCTGTATGTATTTAAAACGTGGTTTTCATAGATAGGGTACAGTTGGGGTTTTTAAAATTGAATCTGATAATTCCAAACACTCATTACATGTATTAAGACCATCTATTATTCACATTTATTAAAATCACTGCCATCTATATAATGGGAAATGTCTGTTTGTCCTCTTGTCACCTTTTACCCCTTCCCTACCTCCTTGTGGGATATTTGAATAACTGAAATATTCCCTATTAATTCTATTTTTTATATATGATATATTATACATTATATATTATATATTATCTTTTATATCTCCTGATGCCTTCTCTAAGGATTATAGGTGATGTCCAAGTTTTCTATTTGTTCATGTCCCATTTAGGGGGGTGTTTGAGGTACGGTCTCACTCTAGCCCAGGCTGTCTTGGAATTCAATATGTACTCTCAGGCTGGCCTCAAACCCACAGTGCTCCTTCTACCTTGGCCTCCTGAGAGCTGGGATTAAAGGCATGTGTCACCAAGCCTAGCAAGTCTTATTTAAAAAAATAAATAAATATGTTATTTATAAGCAGAATGGGAGAGGGAGAGGACGTGTGGGAGTACCAGGGCTTTCTGTCACTTCATATCAACTCCAGAGGCATGCTTCACTTCGTGCATCTGGTTTTACATGGGGAATCAAACCGGAACCATGATGCTTTGCAAGCAAGCACCTTTAACTGCTGAGCCATATCTCCAGCCCATGTCTCATTTTTGTGTTTTTATTCTTATTCATTTATTTTAAAACAGAGAAAGAGAGAGAGAATTCAAGAGCCTCTTGCCACTTTAAACAAACTCCAGATGCATGTGCCACTCTGTGCCTCTGGCTTTATGCGGGTATTGGGGAATTGAACCCAGCTGTCAGGCTTTGTAAGCAAATGCCTTTAACAGTCAAGCCATCTATCTTGCCTCAATGTCTCACTTTTGTAATTTATGATTATTTGAGTTTTCTTCATCCAAGTTTTAAATATCATACCATTCCAAGTGAAATGTTGCCCGTGCAAGTCTCTTCATTCTCTCACAGTGATCTCAGTTACTGCATTACCTCATGTGCATTTCATCTGTAAACAATGACGGCTACACCAGGCAGTATTAAAAGTTTTCAACAATCAAAGATTTATACAAAAAACATGTCAGCAGAAAAAAAGTTTTAAATATTTATTCATACATTTCTTATGTTTGTTATTCTTAATTTTTTAACTTCTGGTGTTATTACCAAATTTGGCTTGTTATTACTCACTATAAACATTACTATGTGTATGGTTCAGTAGTGTTAAGTCATTTCAATTATTGTACAGACGGACTCCAAATTCTCTTCTCTTTGGTACTACTAAACAATCACTCCCCACGCCTCCTTCTTCTTAGATCCCAGCAGTGGTCAGTCCACTTTCTGTCAGTGTGTCTGCTCTGTCCAGGTATGTCATGAAGTTCAGAGTTTTCACACTGAGATGACATAAAAAGTAAAAATGTAAAATTAGTATCTTTGGCATAGATGTTAAAGCTAATGTGTGACTATCTATTAAAAATTTTATGTGTGTGTGTTTGAAAAGAACTATGGATTCTCTAATTATGGGAGTACCTAGAGCATTTCCTTTATTTCTTTTGGGGGTTTTGGGTTTTTGTATTTTATTCACTATTTCAACATACTTGTAGTTGAGGGATGAAGCCGGATCTACACTTTCATATCATACGACCTGGAGGCTTAGTTTTTGATTGGATTTTTGTTGTTGCTGTTAATTTATCTGAACTTGTGTTAAGATTATTAAATTCCCAAAGACAAGAACCAGGTTTATTACTTATCTCTGTATACTTACTCTATCCCTGGCCATAGACAATCACATATTATAAGACCTTGTAAAATATTTCCCTAACGAGTACATTTTAAAAAGTTTTAGTGTGTGTTAACTGTACATATTAGTAGGGCTTAGTGTGATGTATGCAACCACCCTTTCCTTCCACGAGTGCATAGTGAAGTAGACATTTTTAAAACTCCAAAAGGAGATAGTTATTTTCTTTATTAAATTAACTACTCTTTAATTTCTCTCTTACCTTAGTAACTTCCTTGAAAGTGATGACTGTGTGTTGAATTCTTTGCACCTTGCTTATATTCTTTTATTTATGTATGTGTGTGTGTGTGTGTGTGTGTGTGAGAGAGAGAGAGAGAGAGAGAGAGAGAGAGAGAGAGAGAGAGAATGGGCATATCATGGCCTCTAGCCACTGTAAGCAAACTCCCAAGGAGTGGACCACCTTGTGCATCTGGCTTTAAATGGACACTGGGGAATCGAACCTAAGTCCTTAGGCTTTGTAGGCAAGTGCTGTAACGGCTAAGTCATCTCTCCAGCCCAGCACTTCGGTTACAGTCTGCTCCTTACATCTTTTGCACAATACTTGGCACCTGGCGGTAAGGTAATGCGTATTTGGTGATGAATGATGTCAGGGTTCTCGAGAGAAACAGAACAAGCACAGTGAGTATAGTTTATAAAAGGGATTTATTAGAGTAGCTTACAGGATATGAGCAGAACAGGGTCCAACAATGGCTGTCTGCAGGCTTAAGAGGCAGAGAGACCGGCTGCAGCTCGGTCTACAAGGGCCGGATGCCTCTTCAGTCCCAATGTGGTGCTGCAGGCCAGGGGTATTCCCAGAGCACCACTGGTCTTCAGTCCGCTGGGGTCCGCTGTCCACGGAGGATAACAACATGTGAGATGAGTACCAGAGAAAGTAGCACGGGCAGCCAGCAGAAAGGCTGTGTGTTTTCTTAGAGTGGGGAGACCCCCCGGGAGAAGGTCTTCTTCACACCATCAGTCCTTCCTCCAATGATCTCACAGACCTGCCCCAAAAGTCACAGTTGGCTACCCGATCTCTAATCTGATCAAGTTGAAAACAAAATTTAACAGTCAAAAATGGCCAGTTGTTTTGTTAAGCGTGCATTTAAACCACATGAGCTCCCACCTTCCTCTCTCACTGGGAGGGGCATCCCAGGAAATGAAAATGTAGGAAAGGAGTCCTGGGCTTTCTGATTGGTGCTATCATCTGTCAATCAAAAGCATCTCTGATCACTCTTTCCTTTTTCTATTTTCAGCTCTTCTGCAACCCTCTTCTTTCTTCCAAATCCACCATGAAGGGTTCTTTTAATAAGGATTCAAATGGGCGAGGTGGTATTCCTTTTTTTTTTTCTTTTTTTTTTTTTTGGCCATTATACTTTGGAGGTAGAGACCACTTACTCATGACCTTCTTTTCTTCCTGTCATTCCCCATCATACGGGTAGCCTTGGGACTAACACAACATCCCAGACAGGGTCCACATATCCCATCTATTTCCCCTACCAACAGCCATTTTAACTTCCTGTTTCAAAGCTTTGCTGTAGGTCTGCTTCTGGAGACAAAATATTTTTATGAATCAATATAGGATCCTAGGAGTTCCCTTGCATTAATAATCCTTCAGTCTTTGAGTTTGACAGTATGCTGACAGAGACTTTTTTGTTTGTTTGTTTCAGTAGCATTTGCTTCAGGCATCTTGGCACTGGATGCACATGACCTCTGTTATATTCTAGTTGAGTGGCACATGGGCAGAATGAAGAAATGCTATATTATCTCCGTGGCCCCTTGCTTTGATCAGTATGTGATTTTTTTTTTTTTACAGTTCTGACATTCAAAGATTTAAAAAAAAAAACATTTTGAGAGAGAGGATGGAAAGGATGGTACCAACATGTGTTGTTTACCAACTAAATATGTCCATATCTAATAAAAAAACATTTTGAGGACTTTTGTTGCACTTATTTCTGTGAATATCATTCTATTCCCCCACTACATGGACCTCTGCACATGTGAACAGTGAGGACAGACAAGTGTCTTCGTGGCCAATCCTGGGAGATGAGTGGTATTTTGACAATTCACAGAATAAATTTCCAGGCTGGAGAGATGGCTTACTGGATAAGGCAAAGGACCCAGGTTCCATTTTTCAGGACCCATGTAAACCAGATGCACAAGGTGGTGCATACATCTGGAGGCCCTGGTGCGTCCATTCTCTCTCTTGCTCTGCCTCTTTCTCGCTCAAAGTAAATAAATAAATATAAAAATAAAAGAACAAACTCTGCAGTGGGATATAAATGAGTCTCAGTGTCCTTTGAATGCCCCATTCTCCAACAAATTTAAACAGTTTTGGTTTTCTAGTAAAAATGATTCATTCCCATCTAAAATTTCAGAAAGTGCAGAAAATATCTAAAGAAGGAAAAGAGGGCATTTTTTTATTCCAAGACTCTGCAGTAGCTATTAATATTTTAGTATATATTCTTCCAGATTTTTGCTTCTTAGTATTCAGTTCCTAAAACAAAATGTGTGAATGTGTGTATAAACATATATACATTCATGTATATACACACATACATATGTAATTCTAAACTTAATACAATGGTGAAAACTGTGACCATAATATACATGTTTTTTTTCATATTTGTTTATTTTATGACAGAGATCAAACTCAAAATTTTACCCATGTAAGAATGGATTCTATCCCTGAACTATACCCACAATATACATGGACTTTAAACTGCTTTTTTCTAATGAAAACTTTCATGCAAAACTGAATTGAGGTGCATTTTTTATTGAGACAAGTTTTCTCTGTGTGACCTAAGCTGACCTCAAATTTGCTGAATAACCCAGTCTGGCCTCAGACTCATAATCCTCCTGCCTCAGTCTCTTAAGTGCTAGAATTCCAGATGACCACCACATCTGACTCAGGGTGCCTCTTTATAAGCACTTCACCATTTAGCTCATCTGATTTCATAGCACATTTTCCTTCCAAGACTTTTCTGTTTATCATAAAACCTGTTTATAAAACCTTCTCTGTTGAGGGTATTTAAAATGCAGTTTGTAAATCTTAAGAAGTAACAAAAATATGAATGTAAATGAGAAAGGAAGAAACAGTGTAAAAAAAAATCAAGAAAAGGGACTGGGGAGATGGCTCAGCATTTAAGATGCTTGCCTGCAAAGCCTAACAACCTGGGCTTAATTCCCCAGTACCCATGTAAGCCAGATGCACAAAGTGGCACATGCATCTGGAGTTTGTTGCAGTGGCTAGAAGATCTAGTGTGCCCATATGCTCTTCCTTTATTTGTAAATAAATAAAGATCATTAGTATGGGAAGTTTATGGGAAGTGTCTCTTCCTGTTCTGTGAGAGCCATAGGGCCTCAGTTCCTGTTGTTCTCCAACCACAAAAGCACGTTACTTGGTTTAATGGCATGTTGTACTTCATGGATAGTCATGCTGTGCTCATACAGAGTCCTTAGTGCCAGAGGCATCACTGTCTCCACGTATGATGACTTGATCTGCAACCTAAGGCTTCACCACTCTGTCACTTTTCCCATGCTAAAGGACATGCTATGGGGTGGGTCTCATATCTCTGAGAAAGGCTCCCACGTTAAAGGGCTAATCTATAGGCTACAGTGATGTTGAGAAGGTGGTGGGGTCTTTAGGAGATAGAACTAGAAACTTAGGCCACGAGGGGCATGCCCTTGGAGGAGATGTTGGAATGCTGGCCTTGTTCCCTCCTCCCTGCCACCCTGAGGTAAGCAGCTTTGCTCTACCCTCCTTCCCTGTCAGGGTGTTCTCCCTCACCACAGGCCCAGCTGACCATGGAGCAGAAACCTGTGAAACCATGAGCCGAAATAAGTTGTCATCCCTGTAAGGTGTTTATCTCAGGTATCTGTCACAACAAAAGAAAGCTTACTTACACAGGCCACTCTGTCAGTGTTTAGCTTTCAAATTGCTCCAAATATTTTCCTAACCCTTATCAGACAGGAACACGTCGGCAACCCACTACGTAATGGAACCTAGGCTCTTGTAAAGGGAGCTCTTCAGCATAACTAGCTGCTAGTCCAGGGGCAACATGGAAAATCAGCAGTCAAGGCACTGGAACATAAGCTTCGTGCCAAGGGAAAAGAGCAAAAGGATAAAAATGGCTGTAGCTATATATTAACACCTTGAATAAAATACATGCTCTTAAAAATAAAAAAATAAGTCTTGGAGAGATGGCTCAGCAGTTAAGAGTGCTTTCTACTCCGGCATGAAGACCAGAGTTCAAATCTTCAGACAACCTGTAAACAGCTGGGTGTGGCCACATATGCCTGCAAATTCAGTCCTACAACCAAGAGAAGAGACCAGGCTCTTGAAAACAAACAAACAAACAAACAGCGAGCTTTTGTATCAGCAAGGAGACTCCAGCTCAAATAAGTATGGGCCGAAGAGTGATGGAGTGGGACACCTGATATCCAACTCCAGCCAGGGCAGGAGAGTGTCCCCCAACCCCTACGCCGTACCTCAGGCCAGTGTATGGGGCACCACACCACACACACACACACACACACACACACACAGAGAGAGAGAGAGAGAAAACCAAGTTGCAAGTGTAACATGCAATAGTATGGCCACCAGAAAAGAAAAACATGGGAAAACAAAATAATAATTTAACAGAAAAAAAGGGCGTTATTGGGAGGGGGTCGTCACTCTGAAACACTGAGCGCTCTTTGTTGAATTCTGAATCTATACCTTCTTAGCAAGGGCAGAAATGACCTGCCTTTGTTCTCATTACAGCGTCTGGCTTATTCTACATCTCTGGTTATGAAAGAGCTCTGGAAAGCCTTGGCGCCCCTTAGAATGAGCTGTATAAATCCATAGAGCTCTAGAAGATCTCTTAACTGGCACCCACAAAGCTGACTCGCCAAATGAACCAATTCTCTGAAATTGAAGGACTGAGGCCCCGCCCATAGATGCCCCTCCCACAGAGGCCCCGCCCGCAGCTGCTAAGGCTTCCTTAGCTCACACACTTCGCATTAGACCTAAGTCATTTGTGCCTGTGCTAGTTTGAATTTATTGTTATAATAACATGTCTTAATTAAATATTATGTAACATGACGGACTATTGCTGTTAAAAGGATTTCTATGTCTATGAAAGCAACTTAGGTTTGAAATATTAAGTGAAGATTTGATAAAGTTGTTAAAATAATGCAGTCATTTTATGAGTGAATGAGACATCTCTAAAGCATTAATAAAATTGTCAGCGATAACTCCTTCCTCCCACATTCCCCAAGTGCCCTTACATTGTGTCAACTTTAAGGAAATCTAAAGAGATCGCATTATAAAACTGGCTGAACAAACAGACAAAAATCACTGGGAACTCCAATGACAGATCACGCATCCAAAATGAGGAACTGACTGTTGACCAATCAAAGATTACTGAAGGAGGGCTGGGGAGATGGCTCAGGGGTAAAGTGCTTGCTGTGCAAATCGAGAAACTGCGTTTGGATTCGCAGCCCCCACATTAAAGATGTTGTATAAAATAGTGCACACTTGTAATCCCAACACTCATGAGACAGAGACAGGAGGGTCCCTGGTGAGCTCCAGGTTCCGTGAGAGACCTTGTTTCAAAGAATCAGATGAAGAGTGACACCCAACATTGACCTCTGGCTTCCACGTGCACACACACACACGCGCACCCACACACATACAAACATGCATGCTCATATGTATGCACACCACACATATATACAGAAGCAGAAACAATTACTGAATGAATATTCAAATTTAAATAAAACTCGGAAAGTATGTGTAGTTCATATACATATTTTGACATACATACATGTATAGGTAATTTCAGAACTAATTCTCTGCTCCAATGAATGATTTACAATGGAGTAAATGACTATGGTTTTTTACATTGTTTCCTTAGTGGTGTCAGAAATTGAAGAAGATACGCCCACAAATTAAATGACCGCCCATGTTCATAGACTTAATGAATTTAAGTCACTAAGTGTATCTCAAAATGACATGGGCTCAGTGCATTCCCCATCAAAATGTCAGTGTCATTCTTCATACATAGAGAAAAAAAAATCCCCAAATTCATAAAGCACAAAAGATCCTGACTGGCAAACACTCTTGAGTGAAAAGAACAAAGGTGGAGGGGTCACAATAGCTGATTTCGGGACCTACTACAGAGTCACAGTAACCAAAGCAGCATGGTATTGCCATAGAAATAGACGAGCAGAACAGAATAGCGATCCCACAAATAAACCCACACATCTGTAGACAATTGAGTCTTGACAAAAGTGCCAAAATAATACATTGGAGAAATGGCAGACTCTAATATACGAGTCTGGGAAAACTGGCTATCCTAAGATTGGGACTTGACTCCTGCGTCTCATGCTGTAGAAAAATGAACTCAAAGTGGGTCAAAAACATAAACACGAAACTCTGAGACAGCTAGACGACAACAAGGGAATTGTTTCAGACATAAGAACAGGCAGTGCTTTTCTGGATATGATTCCCAAAACACAATGAGCAAAACAAAAAATAAAAGAGAGGGAGAGACAGACAGACAGACATAGCACTGCATTAGACTCAAAAGTGTTCTGCCAGGCATGGTGGCACCAGCCTTTAATCCCAGTACTTGGAGTGCTGAGGTAGGTGGATCTCAGTAAGTTCGAGGCCAGCTTGGGTCTACAGAGTGAGTTCCAGGTCAGTCTGGGCTAGAGTGAGACCCTACCTCAAAAAAAAAAAAATTCTTCACAGCAAAGGAAGTAGTTATAAAGAGATAATCTACACAGTGGCAAATATTTTCTGACTATAAGTGATCAAGAGTTAATATCCAGAACATATAAAGTAATCAAAACAACAAGAACAACCACAAAAGAATAAATACTTTTAAAATGGGAGTAGGTCCCTTATTATGAGTGTGCACCCTTATAAAAAGATGACACTAGCTGATGACACGTTGACCTTGGACTGCCCAGCCGTTAGAGCTACAAACCAACTTTTCATTTGTTATGAATCGTGTCATCAGTGGCATGCTGTGCTAGAACTCAAAACAAATGGAACCATGGAGAAATCAATTAAGGATGGGACCCCAAAGAGAAGACGAGGTGATCCAAAGATTTCTAGATCCGGCCAGTTGCTCTTCATTGATAAGCCCACTTGCAGGTGATTCTGAACACACTTTGCTGGCAAACCTACTAGAGAATGAGCCTTGGCTAATGTGAAGGGAACTAAGGTTAGAGGAGAAGAGCAGAGTGGCAAATACTCAATTTAACTTTGAAACAGAATAAATGGAGTTTTGGGGAAGTACGACAGAATAGTATCTACATTTTATATTCTCTGAAAAGGCAGAAATAATATACTTCCAACAATGAGTGAAGGAGAAGCTAAGACGGGACACAGTGTGAGATTGTTATGTGCTTTGGATGGAGTGGTTGAGAAGAAAAGGTCGCTTTGACAAAGCAGGCAGTAAAATTTTGTTTTTATTTATTTGATATTTCTTAGGCAAATATGCAAGACAATTGCATGTTTTAACATTGAATGGTAAAGGGTCAGGAAGAGCTTGCAAACTAATCATTGCCTATAATAAGAAACAACATACATTGTTTGCATCATTGAAGGACTCAAGGGTGTTATGTAAGTTGAGTATAAAATAATATTTCACAAAAAATCATTCTAAATTATAGGAGAATAAAAAGAGCAAGCAGAACAGAACATAGAAAAGAGAGCACATTGTTTATATCATATATATATATATATATATATATATATACATATAACCATAATATGGATTAATGATACATACTAGAGACCATACGTATCTGTTGCATGAGTCAATCAGAGCAGACTTATGTCATCTACCGAAAGAAGTTTAGACTGGATTACCACATTCATACAACTCTAAACTGCATAGGAGAGGGAGAGAGAGAGAGTGAGCTAAAAGTGTTTCAGGTAAGTTCAACCAAGGATGGATCATTAATCCAGAAAAATACAAACAAAAAGAAATAGAAATAAAAATTATGATCATAACATCAAACAAGTGGAACTCAAGCAAAGACCATTAACAATAACAAAAATGGAAGTATATGATGCTTGAAGTAATAATCTCACTAAACACAATAATTATCTGCACAGCAAATGAGAAAGGGAACTTCACGGACCACATGTCACAGGAGCTGAAGAAACTCACCAGCTACGAGGCTGTGGCTGCGCTGGGTCAGTATAAGAAGCATCAAGGAGAAACAGAGAGATGGAGAAAGGGAGGAAGGAAGGGAGTCAAGAAAGAGAAAGAAGAAAGGAAAGAAAAAGACAGCACAAACGGTGAGGATGCTCTGGAAGCTGCCTTCCTGACGCTAGCATGCCTAGCCAGAAGCATCTTGTGGAAAGAAATGGTTTCTTCCTGGCTTACAGTGTAAACCAAAGTTTCATCATGGGGGGGAGAAACATGGAGTGAACAAAAAGCTGGCTCACAATCTCACATATCAACACAGAGGTAGTAGGGAGAGAGTGAACTGAGCTATCAACACCCAGTGGGAATGGACTAATAGGGCCTCAAGGACCACCCCCAGTGATGCACCTTCTCCCAGGCTCCACCTCCCAAAGGCTCCACCCGCTGGAGATCAAGTATGGGGGACACTTGACATTCAGATCACCACAGATGCAGACCAGCGAGGCTGCTGCTGGAGTTACATTCTCATTGCTGGGATCAAGCACTTAACCAGAAGCAGCTCCATGCCGGCACTGCGAGTACGGCAGGAGAAGAAGCTGGAAGTCACTTCTGCCACAGCAGGTCAAAAACCGCAGCAGGGGAGTGAGCCAAATTAAGGCTGGCAAGCTAGGGCTCATAAGCCTCAAGGTCCACCTCCATCCAGCAGCGCACCTGCTCCAGCAAGGCTCCACCTCTCAAATTGCCACCAGCTGGGGACCCAGCATTCCAAACACATGAGTTCATGGGAGAACATCTTATTCAAACCACCACAGCCACACAATGAGTTAGCTCTCTGGACACGGCAGATGCATAGCAAATGAACAACACGCCCCCTCTCACGTAGACCTTTCCCAGAAAAGGATCATATGTTATTATACCACACAGAATATTTCACTATATTCTAATAAAGTAGAAATGGGATATTAAAATCATCTGAAAATAGTGGAATTAAACCACAATGCCATAGAGAACAAGGCTTTGGGGAATGAAAATAAAACTTAACTCTTGAGCCAAAGGAGAAACGTAAAAAACGTAAAGAAAGCAATAAAGAATTTAATGGTGATGAAAACATACATCAGAAGTTTGGAGTATACATAAGTCATTGCCTTGAAAAAGAGCCAGGGCCTAAAAATTCTTCTATCAATATCAATAAATATCAATAAAAAATGACACCATAAAAAGTAAACTAATTAAATGCATGACTCAAAGTGTTGGAGGAAGGAGGGCAAGAAGATATAATTAATAAAGATAAAAGCATAAATTTGGGGACTAGAATATAGAAATTATTCATTGCTCCCATGCTTATACTAAGCAAACCTTTGGAGCAGCACAGGCCCAGGGAGCTAAGTGAGGGAATGGTGCCACATCCCACAGAAGACAGTCTCGTGTGTGAGGAGGGCCCAGGGAGATTTTCAGGTACCAAGGAGAAATGCACTGTCAACTGAAGAAGGCAAGAGGCAGGACAGGTGTCCTGTGAAAGAGGAACAAGTAGCAACACTTCCTTAGATGCGTTTTTACCTAAAGAAACCTGGGGTTGCGGAATGGCATAGAGAAAGCAACACCAGGACTTCTTGATAGGGTCTCTGTGACAATCTAAGCTGTGTCCTTACTCTGTGCACTGGCCAATGTTTTAATCTGGGGACCATTAAAAATGCAGTGAAAAACAAAGATATAAATTTGAATAAGGGGCGGGAGAGATGTATGGGTAGTCAAGTGCACTTCTTGCACAAGCATGAGGACCTGAGGGGACCTGAGATTGCCCCAGATGAAATCTCCAGATTGATATAGACAGCTGGGCATGGCAGCCCTGCATGTCTAGAACCCCAATTCTGTTGGGGAGCAGAGATGGAAGAATCACTGTGGTTTGCCAATGGCAGCCTCCGGAATCAGTAAGAAACTCTTGCAAGGAAATGTAAGTGGCTGACTGATGGAGCGGGGAACCCGATGCTCTCTGGACACCACAGGCAAGCCCACGGGGTACCAAACCAACACATACGCATGTGCATACCACACACATCGCACCACACCGCCACCACCCACACAAACATGAACAAAACATACAGAGACACGACATGGAAAAGAGATCTGCTTGCCAGGGCCATCACTACCCTTGAGCAGGTGGTCACAGACAGGACAGGCCGGAATTAAATGGAACCATACTGTTTCAGTGACAGGTCGAGCGGTGACTGTTAACACGTGCAGCTCTGTGCTGGGCACGCTGCCAGGGTGGGCTCGTGGCATGAAGGGGACAGCAAGCCTCCAACACCCTCACTTGCCTGCACTGTCTCACACAGGAGAGCAAGGGGCTGTGGTTGAGCTCTTGCTCGTGGAAGTGATGTTCAAGATCCTTCTGGATGCAGCAAAACTGAAATCGCCACTGGAGCCTGAGACAAGGGCCTGAAGTTTCCTTAACACCGTGGTATTTGAAGTCGCTCAAAGAGTGAACGCATATACCATGTCTATATACTCTATAGACATCTCAGCGCAGACTGACACGTGTCCCAGGAGGAAATGTTAATCACAGACTGGCAGTTTTTCTATTTTCGAAATTCAGGTCTGTTTCCCTCACACAGTAGGAACACAAAATATCAAGGCTCCTGAAATTTATTTTTGCACTTACAATTTTGAGAAGAGTCTTAACAGATTTCGTCCAAATTTAGTATGCTTTTTTATTTTATTTTTTATAAAAAGGCTTCCCTAGGCCTGGAACTATATAAATGCCAAGTTTCAGTCCAGAACAGTTTTTTTTTTTTTTTTTTTTTTTAACAGCTGAGCTGGCAGGTCTTTAAAGAGGTCTTGAAAAACAGAAAGCACTGAGAGACAGAAAGAAAGGCTTAAAAGTTCTGTCTGGGGCTGGAGAGATTGCTTAGCAGCTAAGGTGCTTGCCTGCAAAGCCAAAGGACCCAGGTTCAATTCCCCAGGACCCACGTAAGCCAGATGCACAAGGTGGCTCAGGCATCTGGAGTTCGTTTGCAGTGGTTGGAGGCCCTAGAGTACTCATTCTCTCCCTCTCTCTCAGCCTCTTTCCCTCTCTCAAACAAACAAACAAACAAATAAATAAATAATAAAAATAAAGTTCTGGGGCTGGAGAGATGGCTCATGGTTAAGCACTTGCCTGTGAAGCCTAAGGACTTGGGTTGGAGGCTCGATTCCCCAGGACCCATGTAAGCCAGATGCACAAGGGGGCGCATGTGTCTGGAGTTTGTTTGCGGTGGCTGGAGGCCCTGGCACATTCATTCTCTCTCTCTCTCTCTCTCTCTCTCTCTATCTGTCTCTTTCTCTCTCTCTCTGTCACTCTCAAATAAATAAATAAAAATGAACAAAATTTTTTAAAAAAGTAAATAAATACAGTTCTGTCTGCCTCATGACCTATGCCTCCTAGTGTGAGGAGGGAGAAAGAGAGAAATAGTAAGATTGCTCCATGACTGTAGATCCGTGGTGAGAGTTTGATGCTCCTTCTGTGTCTCTACACTTCATCCTTCCTCTAGGAAAAGCGACTTTGGTAAGATTCCAAGATAATGCCTTAGTTTGTGGACATACAACCCCAGAGCCCATATCAGATCACAGATGAAATGTGGAAACTTAGGGAACATTCTAAAATCTTTCCTCTTTGGAGTCTGTGTTAATTAAAGGGCCACACATCGCCAGCTCTTCCCTTTCCAAGGGCTCAATTGCCTTCACTTTTTTATTTTGATTTTCTGTTTGATTAAATATTTTTATTTATTTAGTTGCAAGGAGAGAGAGAGAGAGAGGAAAAGAGAGACGTGAGGGAGGAAGAGGGAGATAATGGGAGGTAAACAGAGAATGGGTATGCCAGGACCTCTTGCTGCTATAAACAAACTCTAGATGTATGCATCACTTGTGCATCTACTTTACATAGATACTGGGGAATCAAACCCAGGCCACCAGGCTTTGCAAACAAGTGCCTTTGAATGCTGAGCCGTCTCTCTAACCCTAGACTTTGCATTTTTATTCTCTTCTGAATATGGGCTCTAAGAGGAATAAATGTCCTGCAATGGCTCGTGTGTTTTATATGAAAACATATTTTCATTCTTCTTTTGAATGTTTCCAAATACTACTCTACTAATTTATGTTAAGCATCACAAGACTGCCAGGTGCGGTGTCACACACCTTTAATCACAGCTTTTGGAAGGCAGAGGTAGGAGGATCGTTGTAAATTCGAGGCCACCTTGAGAATACAGAGTGAATTCCAGGTCTGCCTGGGCCAGAGTGAGACTGTACCTCGAAAAGACAAAAAAAAAAAAAAAAAAGAATCACAAGCCTACTTACTACCATTTCTCTATTGATGGCCTTTCAAGGCTCTCTATCATCTGCAACTCAGATAGGATGTGGATTTAGTCTCCCATTCTATTCTGATGGGTTGAGATGGACTTCCTAGTGTACCATGCTAAGAAGTATTCTCTGGCTGCATGTCAGTTCTTTGAAAATGTTGTGATCAGTTAGTAATATCAGACATGGACACAGGAAGGGAGTATGGGATTCAACGTGTCATGTCCTAAGAGCACGTGATTGAATGGTTACCACCCTATACATGCCCCTCTGTGGAATGCTCTACTATTCAGCCACTCAGAATCCCTGGCTTTGTTGCCTAAAAAAGAGGTGGCAGAAAGAATGTAAGAGCCAAAGAAGGGCACCACTCCTAACAATGCAACTGTCCAGACAGAAATTGGCCTCGATATCCATGACCTCGCAGTGCCTAGCAATACCTTCACAAGACCCTCATAATAGGAGAAAAAGACGATGACATCACATTAAGAGAGAGACTAATGGACAGAGGGAGGGGATGTGATGGACAGCGGAGTTGTGAAGGGGAAAGTGGGGGCGGGGAGGGAACCATCATGGTTTATTGTCTGTAAGTATAGACGTTGTCAATAAAAAAAAATAAAAAAGGCATATATGTCTCCAGACTTTTGTGTGCACTGTTCATCAAACCCCATCATGTTTCTACTTCTTACCCAACTTAGTTTTATTTTAATTAAACAAAGAGTCCTTATCCCAGAGAAGTCTTTTCTCTCTCCTATCACAGACCCGGTTCAATGGCTCCTGCGGTGACCACTTGTACCTCTATTATTGTGTCTGGTTCTCAGTATCATAATTACCTATGAGACGTGCTGTGTCTGGGGGCAGAAATATATTCACTTTGGTCATTCATTACTTAGCATAGCACTTCAGCTCTTACCAAACCATAATTGTTTATTGACAAAATTGAATGAGGGAGTGAATGAACAACATGTATTTCCTACAGGTGTGAAACATAAAATAGAACTTACAAGTCTGTGCACTTTAGAATTGTACAAATGAATGTAAAAAAAATCATTCGAAATACATCACTGAATAATTTTGGTAGTTTTTTACTTACTATTGTATATTTATTTAATACTTCAGGGACAAACAAATTTTCATACCCATCCCTAGATTTTGGTTCATAAGATTAATAAGAGAAAAATTATGCATATTTGACCTAGATAAATAGGTAAATTTGTTTATTTTCGTGCTCCTGAGGTTAGGTGAAGGTCGGACAGTCATGTCAGGTAGATGCAATGGCAGGATGTAGGGATTACAGACTGGGGATTCAGCAAGGCCTGGGTATTAGTCAACTTCTCATTGTTGAGGCAAAATACCTGGCCAAAGGCAGTTTAAGGGAAGCCATTTGTTTCCTCTTATACTTCCAGGTCACAGGTCATCACTGTGGGGAAAGGCTTGGTGGCAGGAAGTTGAATCAGCTGATCTCATTCAGCACAGTCAGGAGGGGGAGAGAGAGAGAGGAATCTCTTTCCCCAGCTAGCTCTTGCCTTTTTCACAGTCCAGGAACCCAGCCCATGGGTCCTACCACCCCAACTAATCCATCTAGGAAAGCCCTCCAAGACATGACCAGGGATTTGTTTCCTTGGCGACTAAATCCTGCCAAGTTGACAACCAGAGATTCACGGTCACAGCCTATATCTCCAGAGAGAAGAAGGTTCCTTCCCTCCAGGCAGGAGGAGGGTAGCTTTCCAAGGAGGGTCTTATGATCTTCTTCATGGGGAGAAGGACAAGAGAAAGGAAAGGGTGGCCTCCCCCCACCCCGTGTCCTGCAGTGTGTAAGTGCTACACTCGAAGCAGTGTGTTCTAAGCTCAAAAGTGCATTGATTTAGGGCTAAATTCAAGGGTGAGGTATTTTTATTATTTGTTTGCTTGTTTGTTTGTTTTTGCAATGCTTTTAGATTGTTTTGGTGAAACGGATTCTTTCACTGTTTTCCTGTTTCTTAAAATGATGTTCGTATATATGTGTGTGTGTGAATATATATGTATATATATATATATATATATATATATATATATATATTATGCATAAGTAAACTATATTTACATTTATTGTTTGTATACCGAATATTCTTATATGTGCAGAAAATGGAATAATATCTCAATTTCAATAGTTTTTGCTGTATTTATTTACGCATCAAATATTTACTGAGCATCTATGATGTTAGATGTGCTAGAAATGCAACATCAAAAAGCAAACGCAGCATTCATGCTGATACAGTTCCCAGCCCCGGATGCCCCGTCTCTGAAGTGTCCAGAGTTGGGGTGAGCTGACTCACTTCTTTCAGCAGGTATCTTGGTCTCATCCTATGGAGAAGAGTCTAAGTGAAGTTGAATGTCAAAAGAAACACCTCTTTCCTCCTTAGGGCTGGAGCAGCAAAAGAGGAGGGGTTGTATGTAGGTGCTTCTCTGGCACATAGTTGATGTTTGAAGCCAGACATGGTGGGTGGTGCACTCCTGGAATCCTAGCAATTGGGAGGGTGGAGGCATGAGGACCAGGCAGGGTCTCACTGTAGCATAAGTAAACACGAGGACTATGTTGTTTTGTGCGTGTGTGCACAGAGAATGGGTGTGACATGGTGTATGTGTGATGAGCAGTATATGCATGTATGTGTGCACATGTGTATGTCCTGTGTGTGTGTGGAGACCAGAGGAGAATGTTGGGTGCTCTTTTATCACTCATCTGCATATTTCCGTCCAAGACTGGGTCTCCCCCTCAACGAGAACCTGCTGTCCATCAGCAAGACCCAGCGATTCTCTGGTCTCAGCCCTGCCCCACCCACTGGGATCACAGACACACATGGCCATGGTCAGCTTTCTTTACAGGAATAAAGCTATGGATTTGGGGGGCTGGGGAGATGGCTCAGGGGTTAAAGGCACTTGCTTGCAAAGTCTGATGGCCTGGGTTCTATGCCCTAGTACCTATATAAAGCCAGATGCACAAGATGGCTCATGCATCTACAGTTTGATTACAGTGGCAGGAGGGCCTGTGTGCCCATTCGCACTCTCTCTTTCTCCTTGCAAATGAATAAATGAAATATTTTTTAACTATGCATCTCAACTTCATTTGGAATCAATTTTCTTGGTGCTTTCACTTAAACTTTAAAGAACTTGGTTTACCTTAATTTTGACTGCTTTAAACATTGACTTTCTTTCTACTTGACTGAGATCAAGGGGTCCAATCCTGCCTTTTAAAACATGGAAGCCAGGCTGGAGATATGGCTTAGCATTTAAGGTACTTGCCTGCAAAGCTAAAGGACCCAGGTTCGATTCCCCAGGACCCATGTAAAGGCATATGTACAAGGTGGTACATGAATCTGGAGTTTGTTTGAAGTGGTGTGCCCATTCTCTCTATCTGCCTCTCTCTCTTTAGCTCTCTTTCTCAAATAAAAATAAATAAGTAAAATATTTTAAAAAATGAAACATGAAAGCTATCAGGAGAGGAGAGAGTGGCCTAGCTGATCACAGTGTTACCACTCAGCAATTAAGTCTCAGCACAGCCTGTGTTAGTTCAGAGCCCTCAAACATCCATTTTGTTAATATTTTAAAATATTTCCTTTATTTATTTATTGAAGAGAGAGAGAGGAAAAGGGAAAGAGAAAGATATATATAGAGAGTGGGTGCACCAGGGCCTCCAGCCACTGGACCGAACTCCAGATGCATGTTCTACCTTGTGCATCTGGCGTTTACATGGGTCCTGGTAATTGAACCTGGGTCCTCAGACTTTGCAGGCAAGCACCTTCACTGATAAACTATATCTCTAGCTTCGTATTTAAGACTTTCCTCTTTCCTCAGATTCCAGACTGCTGGTATTAAAAGTGAGAGCTCTCATGCCTACCTTTTATTTTTTATTTATTTATTTATTTATTTTTATATAGGCTGTACCTGATCTCACCATGTAGCTGAGACCCTGCCTGATCCTCATGCCTCCACCTCCCAACTGCTGGGACTGCAGGAGTGAACTACCCAGCATGTCAGCAAAAACTTAAAATTCAGATATTATCCCATTTTCTGCACATATAAGAATATTCAGTATACAAACAATAAATGTAAATATAGTTTACTCATGCATAATATATATGTATATATATATATATATATATATATATATATGTATTTACACACATATATACAAATTTCATTTTAAGAAACAGTAAACAGTGTGTGAAGGACAGTAGAATAGAGGTAGAGCTGTGTTTACCTTGGTAAAGGACAGGGTCACATCTGAGACTCTGAGCCAGGTTGTCACCTACAGGACACCTACCTTAGTTCAATCTCATCTTGAACACATGCTCTCTGAGGGTGATAGTTAAGTCCCAACTGCAGTTTACACCTTCATACTTATGACCACATTACTATTTGTATGTGGACATTTTATCTTCATAATGGTTTTCGTGACTAAGCTCTCCTTTGATGGGTGAAGAAATGACTGTGAGGAGATTGTGGCGTTTGCTTAGAGAGGCCTCACCTGGGCTCTGAGGTGCTTGCCAGGCTCTCAAGTCTTGGGTACATCCTAAGAACCTCCATCCTCCAAGACACTGGGTCAGCTCCCAGGACGCTGTGTCTGCTTCTCTCAGGAATTTCCTTGGGAGTCAGGAATGAGGGCAAAGACAGTCCCTAAGGATAAAGAGACCTGCTCAGGAGACGCCATGTATGGGGCAACCTGGGAGAGTGGCGGCAGTGGAGTTGGGAAGATAGGTTTTCCTTGTATTTTTTTTTCACTTTTTTGTATTTCATAGTATAATTTTCATACATGGAAATTTTTATACATGTACACAATGTATTTTAATCATAGTACCCTCCCAATATTTCTTCTCCTCTCTTTTACTCTCCTTACAAACAACCCTTTCTCCTTTTCCGAACAGTTCTTCTTCTAATTTCTAGTTTGATCTATCTTTCTTTCTTTCTTTCTTTCTTTTTTTTTTTTTTTTTTGCCTTCTCTCATTTGTTGGTGGAAGACATGTTGTTGATGGACCCAATATATTGAGAAGCTAAGAAGAGCCACTGTGAAATTATGAACTCAACAGATGCTTTGTGCCCAGAAGACAGCATTCCAAAGTGCTCCTTCCCACTCTCTGGCTTTCATATTCTTCCCGCCACCTCTTCCTGCAATACAGTCAAGTGCTCGACACCAAATAAGACATGTTTATCACACCCATTAAGGCTAAGGGAATATTGTGGGAGAGGTGGCGATCTCAAAAATATTAAGTGCCCTAAGTGCTAGGTAAAGGAGCTTTTCTCTCGTCATTGCACAAGAAAGAACCCCTAAGTGGTTTTGGATGAAATGGAATAACATAAGAAAATCAATGTAATGTGTGGTAGATTAGATAAAATAACAGATCTAAAGGCAGAGAGAAGACTATAGTAAGAGTGTAGTAAACTAAACAAGAGATACTGCTTCCCATAAACTTGGAACACAGTGATATAAACGAGATTGTGATTTGATATTGAATACATTTTTATTAATTACATATAAATGTTAGCGCTATGTCAAAGGCTAGCAGAAAAAAATCATCTATTCATTATTACATTTATTTAATAAAGAATCACTTTTTTGGCTTTTTGGCTAAGATTAAGTCAAGAGTGAGTTATGGTCTCACCACGGAAAATCAGCCTGGGCCAACTGCATGGAAGCTATGTAGCTGTTATGTGAAGGGCACATGGGATGGGCAGGGGTATGTGCTCTGAAACTGAACTTGGGCGGACAGGCAACGCCTCGTCCGGGGACAGCAGAGGCACAGGCTTTGGGGTTGGGGGCGTAATGGAGGAGTAGCACTGTGCTGGCAGTGAGCAGCGGGCCAGCTAAGAGAGGCCACGTGAAAACAATCCTCACAAAAGAGGGGGAAATCTGTTCAGGGAGAGATGCATTCAGTTTGAGGAAGGAGCCCGTTTTAAAAGTCCACCAACTTGGGCTGGAGAGATGGCTTAGCGCTTAAGCACTTGCCTGTGAAGCCTAAGGACCCTGGTTCGAGGCTCGATTCCCCAGGACCCACGTTTAGCCAGATGCACAAGGGAGCGCACGCATCTGGAGTTCGTTTGCAGTGGCTGGGGGCCCTGGCGCGCCCATTCTCTTTCTCTCTCTCTCTCTCTCTGCCTCTTTCTCTCTCTGTTGCTCTCAAATAAGTAAATAAAAATAAGCAAAAAAGTTTTTTTAAAAAGTCCACCAACTTATCACAGGAAATATGCCTGATATCTTGTTAGGTGAGCAATGGAGTTCAGAGAAGTGTTTCAGCGGCCTCTGTTCTATGACCCACTGTCTCAGAGGTCAGAACCACACGGCCGCCATCACGGCTCATGAGGTAACCTTTTAGATTATATTGGTTTGTGGCCAAGGCAGAGCTGACCTCCTAAATGTGAAGCATTGGAGTCAAGGGAATTGTTGCAAATTAAAGAGAATTCACAGCTTATATAAAAAAAAATGGGACCCTTCCCCACAACAAATAGTAATAATCCCACTGAGGAATACCCCCATCATAGTTGGGGCAGGGGGGAGGGGATATAAGAGTACAACCTTTTTATTTAAAAGATCAATAAAAATAAAATAAATAAAAAGATTCGTAAACATTAAAAAAATGGAACTCTTGGGCTGGACAGACGTCTCAGTGGTGAAGGGTGTTTTTGCTACTTTAGCGTAAGGCTTCTTGGGCTAGAGACCACCAAGTTAGACTCCCTAAAACTTACACATGTCTCTATAACCCCAGAATTCCTGGGACTCACTGACTGTCAGCAGCTCCTGGCTGAGGGAGAGACCCTGTGTCTCAAGGAAATATGTGCATGCTTGATGAGAGGTCACCTGACATTCTCCTCTGTCTTCACACATGTACATTCATGGGGCACACGCATCTTCATGCGTACATGAATACACCACACCTCATGCATATTCTGTACACACACACGTGTATACAAACACAGGGAAAGGATCTAACTCTCTAAACACTACCTTTGTTATGAAGCCACATGATAGAGTTTCCCGTTAAGAAACCCTATAGAATGCTTGAGAATGAAAAGTCACAGGGAAACATAAAGTGAGGTCAGAGTGAAATTTTTAAGGAAAAGCATAGGAAAATAGGAGTTTGGACACAGTGAAGCAATAATCAGGTCAAGTGACTAAACCAAAATTTATGATCAAAAATGAAAAGTACTCCACAGAGATCCATTTCTGGCAATGGGGAAGGCTGGTGCAGCGGGGCCATTGTTCTTCTGTGTTAGATTCCGCTCACTGGAGCGGAGACGCAGGAGTGGGTTTGGCCTGTGGGGGAGATAACCTGTGTCCTCACTTGCCTTGTGTTCTGGTTTACAGGTGAGCTCCTCAATGAGGGGGTAAGATTGTGTGTGCGTGTGTGTATGTGTGTGTGTTTATGTGTGTGTATGTATGTGTATGTATGTGTGTGTGTGTGTGTATGTGTGTGTGTGTATGTGTGTGTGTATGTGTGTATGTGTGTGTGTGTGTGTGTATGTATGTGTGTGTTGTTCATCACCTGCTCTACTTATGCACTCCATTCATGCCGTCTTCATGTCTTCAGTGTTCACTGAGCTCCTATCCAAGTACCAAACTCTGTTCCCAGGTGTGAAAGTGCATCTTGCTCAAGGTTAGTTAGGTGTAGGTCCCATACTCACTGTATGAAGAACGGCATTGAGCACATCCATTCCCAGTGGCCATCAGGAGCATGCACTTAGACAAGGTTTCCGCCAAGAAGTCAACGTCTCACCGTGGCTAAAGCCTCGAGTAGGAACTTGTTGAGCGGAGCAGAGAGAGTACAACCATCCAGGGAGTGGAAAGAAGAACACAGATGTTTGAAAGTGGCTCTGTTCAGAAAGCAATGATGGGCTCCTAGCGGGTTTATAGAGGCTAGAAAATTATACGAGATTCATATCATTGAGGGGTTTTCCATTAGAGAAGGTTTTGCTTTTTATTATTATTATTATTATTATTATTATTATTATTTTATTAAAACTTGAACCTCTTAATGAGAGGCCTTCACCATCCTAGTGTCTAATTCTTATGATTCCTGTTCATTATTCATTAATAAAAAATTAACAACCAGGAATCCTTGAGTCAGATTTTAAATTTGGCACTTACAAAGCTCTATGGCAGTTGGACATGGAAAACTAACTTTAAAGCAGCCACCATATCATGGCAGATCTCCTTACTGTTAGAACTGATTTGAGTCCATGGTAGCTCTTGGAGGTGGCGTGAAGAGAATCTTGTCTCTGAGCTTCACCCCAACAGCAATTATACATAGTCAAACCTTTCTTAAGAAAAGAACTGTCTCTGGATTTTACTGCCCTTGGATATCAAAATACCTGTCAATATACTCCTGGTCATAAATATGACTGTACTCTTTTTTTTTAATTCTCTCTGAGAAAAAAAATAAGGGAAGATATAATACAGATGAAAATCTCAAGGACCATGGGATTTATTTTGTTTTCAGTAGTTTTATGAATTGTGCCTAAGCTTCTTCTTAAGCACTATGAAATTTTATAGGCTGCAGTGCAGTATTTATTTAAAATTAAAATGTCAATTGTCATGCTTGGGTATAAAAGTACAATGATTCCGGGACCCATTGAAGATTTCCAGTCTCAGCTCTGAGTCTGTGGTTTGTTGTTCAGTTTTTAGATTCTCTACAAAAACATTTCTCTGAAGGAAAAAAAAAAATCTTCAGCTAAGGAACATGGAGGGAGGCCAGGCACTTAGCTGGTCCCTGTGAATTGGCAGGCTTGGGAAAGCTGCTTCCAACTGATTTTCAGACAGTGTTAGCAATCAACAAATATTTTCCGAGCATTCCACATACACATTCAGCATTTCTTTGAAATAAAATGTTTAAAAAAAAATAGGATGTGCTCTTAAGGATGATGTTCGACCCTGCTTCTTCATGGAAACAAAATGTCCCTGTTTTTATTCTCAGCTTTGAGAAAGTACAGAGAATCTCTGAGGAAAAAAAGTGGTACAAACAGAGTAAAAATCTCTTTCTGCATGCTCAAATGCAATGACCTTCTAGTCAGTAGTGGCCTCCATTATGTGTCAGGGAATGTATCTCTATATGTATGTGTGTGTGTTTGCGTGTATTTATTTGAAGACTAGAAATAAGTTAGTTAGAAAGTTGGATTCAAAACAAAGTGTGAACAACCCAAAATGAATAAAATGTGAAGGAGTAGACTTGACCAAGGAGATGAAAGTAATATGTACTTAATTCTAAGACATTGATGAAAGAAGGCAAGGAAGATACAAATACATGGAGAGATGTCCTGTGTTCATAGGTTGGAAGCATTCATATAATTGAAATATATAAAGCAGAATGAATTTTTACATTCACTGCAATCCCTGCCACAATTTTAGTGTCATTTTTTTTTACAGAAATACAAAAACAATGCTAAATGCAACATGAATCCAAGAAAGATCCCCAAATGCAAAAATCAATTTTGAGCAAAAGAAGAAAAGTAAAAGTATCACACTTCTTTATGTCAAACTATGTTGCAGAGGCCTGCTAATCAAAAGGGCATGATGCTTCATAGGCACATAGACCAAAGGAAAACATAGCCAAGAAATAAAACCTATTGCAGTATTGTTAAGCAATATTAGACAAATATGTCAAATACATAAAATGAGGAAAAGATAATCCTCAATCAATGGTGCTGGGAAAAATGAATATCTACATACCAAAAAATGTAATTGTACCCTTACACTGTACATAGCGTTAACTTGAAATGTACTAAAGACGGTAAAACATAAGATCCTGACAGAAAACATAAGGGAAGTAACATCTTGACATTGGTCTTGACAGTGATTGGGTAGATATGATCCAAACACAGCCATCAAAAGGAACTAATAAGTGGATTGAATCAAATCAAAATCTTCCACACAGCAAAAGAAAATATCAACCAAATAAAAAGGAAACACAGAGACTTGGGAGAAAATATTGCCGAGCTGTCAAGCTTTTAGGACTTCAGATAAATATATCTATAAAGAACTCCTATGATTCAGTAGCAAAAATAATATATAATCCATTTTAAAATTGGACCAAGGATCAGAATATTTTTTTTTTCTGGAAAACAAGTACAAATAGCCCAAAAAGTATATGAAATGGGCTCAATGTCACCAGTTAGAGATATGTAATAAAAAATCACCTCAAACCTTTTAGTATGTTTGTTATCAAGACATGAGAGATGACTGACTGAATGGAGAGACAAAACAAGCCTTTACCCTGCTGGTGGGAATGTAAATTGATTCAGCCATTGCAAAGCAGTACACATCACCCAGCCAAGAGAAGAGTCATATCCACACCACATACACATCACCCAGACATGAGAAGAGTCATATACACACCACATACACATCACCCAGACATGAGAAGAGTCATATCCACACCACATACACATCACCCAGACATGAGAAGAGTCATATCCACACCACATACACATCACCCAGACATGAGAAGAGTCATATCCACACCACATACACATCACCCAGCCATGAGAAGAGTCATGTCCACATCACATACACATCACCCAGACATGAGAAGAGTCATATCCACACCACATACACATCACCCAGACATGAGAAGAGTCATATACACACCACATACACATCACGCAGACATGAGAAGAGTCATATACACACCACATACACATGACCCAGCCATGAGAAGAGTCATATCCACACCACATACACATCACCCAGCCATGAGAAGAGTCATATCCACACCACATACACATCACCCAGCCATGAGAAGAGTCATATCCACACCACATACACATCACCCAGACATGAGAAGAGTCATATCCACACCACATACACATCACCCAGACATGAGAAGAGTCATATCCACATCACATACACATCACCCAGCCATGAAAAGGGAAACCTGCCATTTATAATAATGTATACCAAGAAGGACATTATATTAAGTGAAATATGCCCCCCACAGAAGGACATAGGCTGTGTGATCTAGTTTATGAATGGAATCTAAAAACAAAATAACTCATAGAAGTAGATCAGAATGGCTACAGCCAGAAGTTGGGGGGAGTCACTAGAGATGGAGAGATGCTGGAAAAGGGATATAAACTTTCAGTCATAGGTGACTAAGTTCTGGGGTTCTAAAGGACAGCGTGTGAACTACAGCTGACATTCCACACTATATTATATACTTCAAATTTACTAAAAGAAATCTTAAATGTTCTTCCCAAGTGCACAATAGTACTCTATGATGATGGATGTGTTAATTAGCTTGATCATGGTAATCACTGCACAATGTTGGTGTACATTAAATCATTACATTATGCACCTTAAATATGTGCAATTTTTATTTGTCAATTATACCTCAATAAAGCTGAGATACAAACAAAGAACATGAGTGGTTAAACTTTTTACGTTTCTCTGTAATACTAGGGTTTGTTTTCCCTTCTCTTGCTCTACCATTGAGAGACTGGTGTTTGAAAAGGAACGAAAAAGCCTAATCTTCCAAAAGTACTGTGAAAAGCCTTTCAAGCAAAGTTCTCTTGCATGTCGCTTGAACTCAAGTCCTGATGGTTGAATTAATTTTCCTTAATGCTATAGTGGGGCTGGGTCTAATTCACTGGAGCAAAAATTCTTGGGTTTGCCACGCAGAGTATGGCTGGCTGGGAGTTCCTATGTTTTCACTGCAGTCAGAAACCCTTAGCAAGTCATTGAGGTCTGTGTGTGTCACTGGGGGGACAGATCTGCTTGTGGCTTTTGTTTTTAATTGAGACCACACAGAAAGATGGGTTATAATGATTTGGGGGTAAGAAACAAAACAGGTCTAGTGCACCGGAAGTGCATTGGCAGCTAAAAACAAGCATGAGCTGGTTATGTCTTCTCTTTTGGTGGGGGATATGACATGAGAGGTGTGTATACCTGTGTGTTGTGTGTGTGTGTGTGTGTGTGTGTGTGTGAGAGAGAGAGAGAGAGAGAGTGTGTGGCGCATGCCTGCAGGTGTACCTAAATTCTGCCAGGAAAATCCCCCAGGAAGGCCCAAGTTTCCTTTCGTGCAGAACATGGTCACACCCAGTGGCCAGCTTGGCTAATGGCAGGTGTATGTTCCCTAGGGACACCTGGGAAAGAGCAGCCAGCCTCAGTGGCTTCCTCCAGTGGATGCCAGAGGCCAATCTGGATGACAGCAGAACCACCTCCATCCTCTGCTTTGTTCCAGCACGTGGTGCCTGGGTAGGAAAAAGCTCAACACCATTCATGATGGTAACAATAGGAGCATTAGCAGTCATTGGACTCCCACTGCGTCTGTTATTCTTTAAATTAGGACCCATGAATATAATGAGAGGGATTTTCACAGGAACTTTGAAGGGCAGGTTGAAACAAAGAGGTCCTGCTTTTATTCTCATTGCCTTTTATTTGTGCATAATTTAAACATTTCAAACATTAACAGTTCTTTTCATTTTATTTTTCATTGGGATAGCAATCTCATGTTATTGTGTGTGTGTGTTTTTTTTAAAGAGGACCATCTTTTTGGAATGCAAATAGGGGCAGAAACCCCATTTATACATTTCCCAAGAACTCTGAAACAACTCTCAAACATAGCATCTCCCATTAGCATCACAATGCCGTTTTTCTTCCCTGCACACTTCCTGTTTAAAATTCTCCTCATTGGCACCGAGACACCCTGTTTTCCTGCAGGGGCCGGCGCATCTCCTGGCTAGTATGTGTGTGTACATGTGACTTGTGACTCTGTGTCAGGCTGATCATAAAGAGAATTTGTGTCCAAAAGCGGCTCTCACCAGGTGAAAATTCAGCTCTTTTTTTAAAAAAATTTTTTTTTTTTTTAGGAGAGATCCTGTTATGGCCTTGTTTCTCTGGGCTTTGGATACATTTTTCATACTTTATGAGTTTTTATTTTTTGATGTTTTCAGGGCCTCCTATGGTAGCAGGTACTCCAGTTACGATGCTCATCCCTTCTAAAACCTAAGTCAAGCCTTGCTTTGCTAGTTGATGTATTCCCTTGCATATTGACTAGAATCCATAGAATCCCATCTTGTCTCAAGATCATTGTGACACTTTTCAGAAAGGTGGGGGCATCTAAGTGCCCCCAAACAAACCTCAGACAGGAGATCAGAGATCAATCACAGCCCTCCAACAGGGCGGAGCAGTTATTCTAGGTGTGAGGATAACTTGGCTCCAACCAACAGGGCCAAGCTTTCTTTTTACAAAGTCAGGAGTCTGTTCTGTAAGGTATCTAGCATCCTTTCCAGGTCTTTGAGAGAATGACTTCAATCAGATCCTCTTTTCCTCCCTTAGCCAACTGCTTTCTTCATAAACTCCATCTAGTGTGTGTGTGTGTGTGTGTGTGTGTGTGTGTGTGGTGTGGTTTTCCAGGTAGGGTCTCACTGTAGCCTAGGCTGACCTGGAATTCACTGTGTAGTCTCAGGATGTCCTCAAACTTACAACGACCCTCCTACCCTGGCTACTGAGTGCTGGGATTAAAGGCGTGTGCCACCAGTCCATCATGACAGGAAAGGCATGGCAGGAGCAGATGTGTCAGCCATCCCACGGTCATATCAGCAGCATGTCAACCAAACCCGTGCTCATGGTTTATGCTGTCTGCGCCTCCCTCTGTCTGACCCTTCACAGTCCTAGTACGTGTGAATGCCCGGAGTGACTGGACAGTAATGACATGAGCCACTCTCACCAGGAAGATGTGCAAATAACGCTTTCAGTTGTTATTTATTTGTTTTATACATGAGTGTGTTTACATGTGTATGAGTGTGCACACAAAGACCAGAGGACAACCTCACTTATGTCCGGGAATGTGGTCTGTCTCCTTTGATAAAGGGTCTCTCATGGGCCCAGAGCTCACCAATCAGGATAGAATGGCCGGCCAGGGACCCCCAGGGATCCTTCTGTCCTTGCCTCCTCAGTGCTGCCATTACAGGAATGTCCCACCACACTCGGCAGCTGCACATGGGTGCTGGGGATCAAACTCAGGCCCTCAAGCTTGTGTAGTAAGCACTTTACCCACTGAGCCACCTGCCCACCCTGAAGCTGAGGTCTTAGTAGTTTTGAGTCTTCCTATTCAGGCATGTGATGTATTGCCCTGTTGGTTTTGTATTTTTATTTTAGCAGCACTTTATATTTTTCAGCCTAGAGACCATTTACACATTTTATTAAAGGTATTCCTGAAATCTGGGCATGTTGACTCATGATTATAATCCAAGCCCTTGGAAGTCTGTGTCAGGAGAAGTTTCATGAGTTCATGGCCAATCTGGGCTCTATAGTGAGTTCCAGGACAGCCTGGGCTACAGTGTGAGACCCTGTCTTTAAAAAAAGGGGGGGGGCTGGAGAGGCAGCTTAGTAGTTAAGGCATTTGCCTGTAAAGCCAAAGGACCTTGGTTTGATTCCCTAGGGCCCACGTAAGTCAGAAGCACAAGGGGGGTGCACGTGTCTGCAGTTCGTTTGCAGTGGCTGGAGGCCCTGGTGCGCCTATTGTCTCTCTCTCTCTCCCTTTCTCTCTGTGTCTGCTTCTGTCTCTCCTATACTCTCACAAATAAATAAATTAATTAATTAAAAAATAAAAAGTATTTCTGGGCTGGAGAGATGGCTTAGCAGTTAAGGCACTTGCCTTCGAAGCCTAAGGACCTAGCTTCAATTCCCCAGGACCCACATAAGCCAGATGCACAAGGTGATGCATGTGTCTGGAGTTTGTTTACAGTGGCTAAAGGCCCTGATGCCCATTCTGTCTTTCTCTCTCTCATATAAATAAATAATTAATATATATACAAAAATAAAGCTGGGTGTGGTAGCCCACTAATTTAAAAAGAAAGTATTTCTGAGTACATTTTTGTTTGTCATGCTAGTGTGAACTTTATTGTTTTGAACTTCAAATAATTTATTGCTCATATATAACCACCAGGAACTGACCTTTGAAGGGGAGTGCTATGTAGGTTTTCTGGCAACCCATAACGAATGATGGATGGATGGACAAGAGAAACGTGTCACCCATTTATGTAACCAGAGCTTCCCATGCCACCCGAGGTCTCACAAATGGGGACTGGAAGACAACTTGAGTCTTATGCCTTGATGAAGAATGGACAATTATGTAGAAGTGTGACGGGGCTATTGGGTATCACTGGGGGGTGGGTAACATGAGGGCATCATGGCAATGCATTCTGATTCTTCTTGGACCTGAGCGTAAGACAGGACCCCTCCTGAGTGAGGCTCTTGGGAGATCCTCATGGGGAGGGTGAGTAAGACGCACACACTTTAGGAGGAAAAAGAAGGGCAGAGAAAGAAAATGGGGTCACAGAGGTCTGTGATCTTCCTAAACTTCACTGAGCTTAAAACACTCAGAAGGCCAATGTGCCCATGTGTTTTGGGGTAACATTTCCTATAAGTAATTAAACTGATGTCTTATGACCTTGTTAAATTCACTTACCAATATTTGTAGCATTTTTTTATAGATTCCTTGGATTTCCTTACATAGATATTTGTGTCTTCTGCAAATACAATTTAAACTTTTTTGTTGTTTGTTTGTTTTTTGAGGTAGGGTCTCACTCTAGCCCAGGCTGACCTGAAATTCACTATGTAGTCTCAGGGTGGCCTCGAACTCACGGTTATCTTCCTACCTCTGCCTCCCACGTGCTGGGATTAAAGGCATGAGCCACCACACCGGGCTCACAATTTAAACTTTTTAACATTGGATCTTTTATTTCATTTTCTTACTTTCTTGCCTTGGGTGAAACTTCAGCACAGCAATGCAGGAGAGTGGTTAGAGGTGAGAGCAGATGTCCTCCACTCATATGACTATAGAATCCTCGTAGAAGACATAGATGGGAAAGTGTTGTTTACTCCTAGCTCATGGAGAGGGTGCATTATGAATTAGTGTTGGATTTTTAAAAAGTGCAGCAACTGTATCTATTCAATCACTTATGTGATTCTTTTCTTTACTTAGTAATGCGGTAAATTATACTGACTGATTTTTCAAACAGCAGGCTTACCTCGCTTCCCTTGGATAAACCATACTTAGCCATGTTGTAATATTCTTTTTATACATTAGTAAGTTTTCTTTTCATATCCTACTGATGGCTTTGTACTTTAACAATAGATTTTGATCTATAATCTTTTCTTGAAATATCTTTCCTAGGTTTGGTATTTGAATAATGCTAGACACAGAAAGTACTGAAAATGTTCATTCTTTCCCTATTTTCTGAAACACTATTGAATGGGTGATATTAGTTTTTTTTTTCTGAGATCTTTTAGTGAACTTAGTATTAAACTAGTTAGGCCTATAGCACTCTCATTTTTTTATAAAAAATTAAATTCAGTTTAGAATTTAATAGGTAAAGTGAATTTTGCATTGTCTACAATTTTTTGATTGTGTTTTTAAATGAGATGATTCATTTCATTTAAGCATTTTCATGTATTGACAAATATTTATGGTACTGGCTTTTTAATCTTCTTAACAGCAAAAAATTTTAACTGCATTTCCCTTTTAAATTCCAGGATTTGGTAAATTGTCTATGTAATTTCTCTCATTTCTTTTTTATATTTTTCAGATCTAGCCAATGAACCAACTTTTTCTCTGCTGTCAGATTTCTACTTCATTCTAGTGTGTTTTATATATTTATTGCCTCTGCTTTGGGGTGTAATCTCACCTATCCTAGCTTTTGGAGGTAGAACTTAGATGACTAACACATTTATTATTTTGCAGTGTAGATATCTTATGCATATTAGCCTGTTCATGCCCCACATACCATTACTGCCCTTGTTTCTCCAGATAAAGAAACTGAGTCTGCGTGAATGTGTGATTCCTCCAGGTTCTGCAGCTGGAACAACTACAGCATGGGCTCAGACCCAGGTGGAGGGGCTCCCAGTCACTGTGGGTTCCAGAGGCCAAGGACAAGATGTAGGAATTGCATGTTTGGTAGCATTGGAAGGTCAAAGCATCAATACTGCTGAGTACTTTCATCATTTTCTTCACACCTCCTGTGTGTTTTGTCTCCAGGTCCTTCTGAAATGCTACAGGAGCTAGGCAGCTTCCGTGGCAAGGTAGACAGATGGGATAAAAGGGCCTTTGAGAGGTGGCTATGTCCTAACCTAGGATGGTAAAGAGGGTGACCCCACTTTCTCCTTCTTCCTGGAAATTTTCCCAGCAGCAGGCAGGCTTTCTGGGCTTTGTGAGATCTATACAGTCCTTGTGGTGGTTTGATTCAGGTGTCCCCCATAAACTCAGGTGTTCTGAATGCTAGGTTCCCAGCTGATGGAGATTTGATAAACTCAGGTGTTCTGAATGCTAGGTTCCCAGCTGATGGGGATTTGATAAACTCAGGTGTTCTTAATGCTAGGTTCCCAGCTGATGGAGATTTGGGAATTAACACCTGCTGGAGGCGGTGTATTGTTGGGGGCAGGCTTACGGGTGTTATAGCCAGTTTCCCCATGCCAGTGTGTGACACACTCTCCTGTTGCTATTGGCCACCTTATGTTGGCCAGGGGGTGATGATGATGTCCACCCTCTGCTCATGCCATCGTTTTCCCTGCCATCATGGAGCTTCCCCCTCAAGCCTGTAAACCAAAATAAACCTCTTTTTTCCCCCCAAAGCTGCTCTTGGTCAGGTGATTTCTACCAGCAATGTGAACCGGACTGCAACAGTACCGGATACATCATGGACCAAGCAGTACAATGACCTTCACTTAAGCTGACCAATCATGGACTCAGGACAGCGAGCTTCCTTCATGAGGTAAAAGTCCAGCTTCCACTGGGACAGAAGATTTGCCAGCTCTGGAATCCCCTCTACCCTACCCTTTCTTTACTTCTTACTTTGAGAAATAAACTTTATTCTTTTAAACCCTTTCCTGCTTTTTAATAATTTAATCGGCAGAAAAAAATGAGCTGAGCTCAGTACCATTAGACAGTATCACTTTCTTTCACCTTTTTTTGTTTGTTGTTGTTTACCTTTTTTTTTTTTTTTTTTTTTTTTTTTTTTTTTTTGAGGTAGGGTTTCACTCTAGCCCAGGCTGACCTGGAATTCACTATGTAGTCTCAGGGTGGCTTCGAACTCATGGTGATTCTCCTACCTCTGCCTCCCAAGTGCTGGGATGAAAGGCGTGTGCCACCATGTCTGGCTGTTACTTTCTTCTTTTAGTGTGTACAGGATGTAAGATGTACAGTTGTATCTTTGTATCTGCGGTGGGGGTGATGGAAGGCATTTGGCTCCAATATACTCAGAAGATTCCAAAATGATGGCTACTTAAGTCCCTTCTTTAAAATGCCACAGGACTGACACACAACAGAGATCTCAAGTCATTTGGAAGACTTTGACATTCTTGTCAAGTGAGTGTATGAGGACATTTACTTGCAGCCTTGTGGATGACTCCTCACACTTCTCCAGCTGTGTGCTTAGGGGATTATGGGTAGACATCTAGTGTGACTAACGTAACATTTCATTAGCTACAGGGGCTGCTAGACTGGGCTGAGAGAAGTTTCCAAGGTCTGAGCCCCAGGCTGTGTGATGCATACAACTTCCAGAAGAGCCCTCTACTTAGAATCACATGGTTTGGGCATGTGCTCCCTGACAAAAGAACAGATGTTTCCTTTAAGAACAAAAGAACAGGGCCTAACAGTTGGTCTAACATTTTGCCACTAATAACATTGAACGTGCAATCAACATGTCCTGGGGAGAATGTCCTCACAGGAGCACAAGCCAATGCCAGGGACTTGGAGTTAAAACACAAGAGCCCGGTGGCTGCTCTCATCCTAACTGGAGGGTTTTAACACCTTCCAAGTTCATGAACTTTGTAACTGCACAGTAATGATGGCCCAGCAAGTTTCAGGATCCCACCCCTGCCTTCATTCACAGATGCGTTTTGATCCTTGCTGGGGACCCTACGGACCCTGGGGCTCAGCCTGCAGTGCAAGATTAGGGATACTTAAGAGAAATCACAGCTCACAGCCAGACGGAAAACACTTCACTGCTGGTGGTAACTTCAAAGCATACAGGACCCCCCCACCCCCACCCACCCACATACACATAAACAAAAAACAAAGGGCCCATCTCTGAGCCCACCCCCAAGAGTTCAGTTGGCCTCTGTATTCAGAATCTTCCACTCATACATCACATGTCACCAGGGGTTTAGTCACATCCCTAGAACAGTCCTTCCCAGTTTTGATCTCTAAAGAACATATCCTTTGAGGTTGGGCTTGGCTTTAACCCAAAGGGAAGACTTTCTTTCTTTCTTTCTTTCTTTCTTTCTTTCTTTCTTCTTCTTCCTTCCTTCCTTCCTTCCTTCCTTCCTTCCTTCCTTCCTTCCTTCCTTCCTTTCTTCCTTTCTTCCTTTCTTCCTTTCTTTCTTTTGTCTTTGCTTCTTTCTCATAAACCCAACACCAACTATTTTCTTTAAACAGGCATAAATTGGTAAAATATTGTTTTCCTTCTCTTAACCTCTTTTCTTTACAAAAACAGTGTGTGTGTGTGTGTGTGTGTGTGTGTGTGTGTGTGTGTATGCTAAGGTCTCCTGCTGCTGCAAACACTCCATTGGGCTTTATGTGGGTGACTGGGCAACCTAAACCCTGGCCTGAGGGCTTTGCAAGCAAGTGCCTTCAACAGCTGAGTTATCTCCCTGGTCCCCTGTCCTTTACTTTTTTTTCTTTTATTGTGAATTGTCAATCACCAGAAGAGAACAGGGTTTGGATTTTGGAAATTGTCACCCATAGCATTGCCCATTGTTAAAATCTGTCCCCTGAGGGCTGGGGACACAGCTCAGTGGCAGAGCACTTGCCCAGTATACTCAAGGTCCTGGGTTTGATGCCTAGCACCACAGGGGGAAAAAAGAAAGCAATATATGCGCCCCCTTTTCAAATCTTTCCTTGCCCTTCAGTTCAAATGTCAGATGTAATACAACTCAGTGCCAACTGGCTCCTTCTTTCTGGCCTGCCTGTGCTCCTGGCTTGGTTAAGTTCTGAGCTGCTTGCTGATTTGGACCACCTATACTGCGTCACTCTGTTTTTCTCTCTTGCAAATGTTGGGGGGGGCGCGGGCATATGGGCACTGGGGTGGGCATGTGTTACCTGTAGGCCAGAGGACAACCTCAGGTGTTCTTTAGGAATGCTGTCCACATCTTGCGAGACAGGGTCTCCCATCGGCCTGGAACTCACTAATGAGGCTAGACTGGCTGGATAGCTACCCACAGGGTCCATCTCTTTTCACCTCCCCAACCTTTGCATTCCTACATGCTGAAGATCGAACTCAGGTCTTTATGCTTGCAAGGCAGACACTTTGCCTGCTAAGATATCTCTTCAGCCCTCAATCACCATCTCTTTATGGTGTATTTCTGAAAGTATGTGTCATTATTCTAATTTGTATCAAATGTGCCTGTGCTGTTTTATGCTGGTGATGTGGGCAATGAGAAAACAAAAAAAAAATGGAGTGACTTAAAATTTCATAACTGAATCTATGAATTGCATATGCCCATGCCATTTTTCTTTAAATATGATTGAGTGAATGTAATTGCAAGAATGTTGTTTTTTGGAAAGTCAAAGGTTGTGAACTCAGTAGAGTCCATAAAACTGTTGTAAAAAGTCTAATATTTGGGCTGAAACCTGTGTAAAAACATAATCATAACCAGGAATGGTGGCTCAGGCTTGTTTGTAATCCCAGCACTCATGAGGCTGAGGCACAAGAATCACTCTGCAGTGATTTGAAACCAGCCTGGGCTACAGAGTGAAACCCTTTCACAAATAAAACAAAATAAATAAAATAAAAGCAAAATATTCCACAAACTTCTTTTTTGCTGCAGATGCTAAATTTCAACAGTAGATTCCACTGGATACTGATTAAGTATGGATTATACAGTATTGGGTCTTAACATTGGTAGATGGTAGAAGATTGTAGATGGAAATTTCTCTAAACAATGGGAACATTGATGTTAGACACATCAACGTTTATGTTGGGTTAATCTCTAGTCAATCATGTGGCTGTGGACAGTCTGCTTGTCCCCACGTCCCTTTCCTAACATGCGCTTCCTCAATGACTGCAAACTTGCAGTGGTCAGAAAGCCCTCTAGGCAAATGCTTTAACCATAACATTGTCGTGCTCCTCAAGCATTCGAAACAATAGGGTGCAATACTGTGGCCTGGAATTCCTGGCCACTGTGGGTTGTTCTCAGGGTGTCTAAAAAAGTTTGGGACAGACAGGCCTAAATGCTAAATGGCTATTTTTCTCTCTTGTTTCCTTCCTTTCCCTTTCTCTCTTTTCTGTCTTTTTTTTCTCTCTCTCTCTCTCTTTCTTTCTTTTTTTTCTTCTTTTTGAGACAGGGAGTCCCGTGTATCCCAGATTGGCCACAAACTCATGATTTAGCCAAGGATCACCTTGAGCTTCTGATCCTCCTGCCTTCTACTTCCTGAGGGCTGGGATTATGGGCATGTGCCACCACACGTGCTTTATGCTGTGACCAAACTGAGAGCTTCATGTGTGCTTGGTGTAGAGACTTATATTGATTATCAATAGGATAATCACCTGGAATCACCTGGAGGGAATCATCTAGATTAGGCTAGGCTATGGGCCTGACTATAAGGGATTATCTTGATTAGATTAGTTGAGATGGGAGAAACTACCCTACATCCTAACTGTTGGCAGCACCATCCCAGGGGCTGGGATCCTGGGCTGTATACAAAGGAGAAAGCTAGCTGAGTATTCAGCATTCGTCCCTCTCTACTTCTTCAGTGCTAATGTGATGATGTGACTCTGGTCCCCTGACCCTGCCATGCTTTTTCTGCTATGATGATGTCCCATGAAAACTGGATGCTGAAAATAAACCCTTTTCCTTTCATAAGTTGCTTCTGGTTGGATATTTTGTCCCAGCATCAAGAAAGTGATTGTTATACTAGACAAGCATCCCACCAACTGAGCTCCAACATGACCACTTTTCATATTCCAGACTGAGAGTGAAATTCCACAGGCCTATCAATGCCTCTGTTTTCAGGTTTCTTTCATGACCTGATTTAAAACCTAACAAGAGCAAAAGTTTGTTTATTATAATTCATCAATGAAACTACTGGGTGGAAAAGGGTGGGGGGGGGCAGGGGATAGAGACTGTAGCTGAAATGATAGGAAAGCTTTCATGTCTAGGGTCATAAAAAAATGTTGTTGGACCAAAATGGGAAACAATGATCATTGAACTAAAAAAAACTTTTAGACAAAACTGACTGAATTTTCACATTTGGAAGCAAACTAACCCCTGGTGACGCTGTGCTGTGTGGTATATGGCCCTGTGTCAGAGGCTTGGAAGCCTGGGCTTCATGGGCACAAACACGGCTGTGTTGTTTCTGTTCAATTAGGTTTGAAAGCTCATGAATAACAATGATGCTCACCTGTCCATACTGTATCCACAGTGAGAGCTCCAGGTTGAACCATCTCCCTGACTGGAGGAAAAGAAAAGCATACAGAACACAGATGTGTACACCATACCGTGTCCCTGAGCCAGATGGGCGAATGAATCAAGGGATTTTTCTAGCAAAGTGACCAATTCATATCAAGTTATTTCCTCTTTTTACCCACCACTTCTTATAACTGGGGGCTGGGTTACCCATCATTATCATTTTCAGTGCCAGCATATACATCAGTGGATTTCTAGGGCAAGTTGAACATCCCTCTTAAGTTGCCAATATACCCTGGTTTGCCTGGGGTGGTCAAGGTTCACACTGGTGGTCTAGCTCTGGGATTCATTGTACTTTCACCCCTACCACCCAGCTGTAGGTGACAAATAAGAGACACACTATCTATCCATGCCGGGTGGTGAGCACTTTGTGATCGCCGCGCCTTCATCCCCTGGCAGGTTTGGCCCAGGTGACATAAACCGGTTGTCAATTCACAGCATCGAGATGGAACTAAGTGTCCCGATGACAACTTGTTCATCCATATTCATCCTTTTAATAATATTCCCAGACAAGCTGTCTCTGCCCATTCATTGAGTGTTTTTTCTATCTGGAAAGATGCCAGAATTGTCAGCCAGTAGGGTTCAGTCTTTCCTTGCCCAATTTGCCAAAAAAAAAAAAAAAAGACAAAAAACCCCCGCAAAACCAAAAAATATATCAGAGAAAGTTATTGATCTTTTCCCTTGTACTTATTCAGCTAATTCTTTTTTTCAGCTTCCTTTCTGTTCTTCTTCATAAGCTGACATCCAAAATAAACTATTTCTTCAGGTGCCAACAACATGTCAGTGCCAATACCATTCACAATTTGAGTTGCCCTTTCCCTTTTTTCCTCACAAAGACCCATTTCTTGGTTTTATCGACAACATAGGTATCTGTCAAGCTGGCTTCTCTGAGACAATTATTTTTGGGTTGTTTTGAGCCTGGACTGGTATATGAGACTGGACTCTGTTTGGACACTATCTTTTGATATGACTGCACATGACATGCCTTGTGTGTGTGTGTGTGTGTGTGTGTGTGTTTAAATATAGAGTATTCTAGTTATCAGGAAATCTTTTATACTTAATTTTTAGAAGAAAACCTAGAAGATTAGTCAGAGACATTTAAATAGCTAATTAGTTTCTCAACAGGAGTAGATTTTGGATTTGGCCCTCAGAAATATGAGCTATTCTTTCAAATATCTTTGACGCTGAATAGAGTTACACTTCCCACTGTGAGAGCTGTTCACTTCCTGCTTTTACCAAGCTGGAGACTTCATCTCACATTGTCCTATGAGGCAAGATCAAAGAACAGGGCCTACGGACTGCATGCATATTATCAGAGAGTGGGCAGGAGGTTATGATGACAATAAATATTTAGGACGTCTGAGAAGCATTTTAGAATTGGAACTGGATGACAGTTAGCAGATGCTGGTGGCTCGTGCCTTGCATTGGGACAGGTTTGCAAGCTATTTACCTGAATTATATTGAGGACAGCTCACCCTTCACCTGAGTGGTATATGTTGTACACACATGTTCTGATGGTGATCACATGCCCTGTCCCAGGGTGAGTTTCGTCACAAGTACATAAAAGAAGACCATGTGTAACAGAGACTTCTGAGAAGCTCTCACTCAATTGTTGGTCAACTTGTGTTGATTGTAAACCAAGTTGACATTCCTTCCTTTGAAAGTTGCTTAGTTCTCATTGCTGTGTACAAATACCTGACCAGAAGCAACTTCAGGAAGGAAAAAGCTTATTTGATGTATGTTTCAAGGAGCTATAGTCCCACTGTGGCGGGGAAAGCCCAGCAGGTCAGCCCATCACATTTTGACCAGGGGCAGAAAGCCAAGAGTGAATAGCAGGGAAGATCTGGCAATGGAATTTCAAGGCCCACTCCAGTGACCCACTTCCTCCAGCAAGGTTCCACCTCCTAAAGGTTCTACAACCTTCTCAAACAGCGCCGCCAGCTGGGGACCAAGTGTTCCAACACATGAGCATGTGGGGACAGTTTACATTCAACCTACAACACCGGAGGATGCTCCCTTTCAACACCTGGCTTCACACGCAGCCATGTTCAAAATCCTCTATGATCCTTGCAGATAATAGCATTGTAGAAGTTAAGTCCCATGGGAACTTGAATCATCTTTTCTTTTTATTTACTTTTTTCTTTTCCTCTGTCTATTCACCCTCCTCCCATTCTGTGGTTCTAGGATCAGGACCACTGATGGTAATTTCATGTTTATTTAGATAGGAATTACTTGCAGTTAGGAAGAGAGAAGTGTTGATGTGGTAGAATGTAAGCTATTTAAAATTGATATCTGCATTCTAAAAATATGTCTGTGAAATTTTCATAATTCTGAAATGGGAATGGAACCAAAATGTTTAGTCAGACATCATAATTATGGCTAACATTTATTAAAGGCTTATGGGCCAGCTACTCTTCTAATTGCTTTACGTTTATTAGCTATGTAGTTCTCACAATAAACCAACGAGACAATTCTTATCATCTTGCTACAAGGCAAGAAACAAACCTGAAAGGTTGTAGCTCATTCTAAGTCACTGATGGGTGATGGAGCCAGTATTGGGAGTTAAATCTTCTTATTTTGCCATTAGCATGTCACATGGCCAGTGCGGCTCCAAATGGTTGTAACTCTTGTCCCTTAACTTTTAAAAAATTTTTCAAAGGACTAGTCTTATCATAGGACCACTATTTGAAACTTGTATTTCAAAAGTGTTGACTATAATTGATAATTCCTCATTAGTTACTTTTCTTGTTTCTATTATCAAAAGTCTGAAGAGAAGCAATTTAAAGCAGGAAGGGGTTATCTGGGCCAACAGTTTGAGGGAATAGAGTTCATCATGGCAGGAGAGTCAGGATAGCAGGAGCTGGAGTTGGCTGGTCACATTGAGTTGCCATCAGGAAGCAGAGTTGAGGAACGCTGGTGTCCAGCTCGCTTCCTCCTTTTTATTAATAGAACACCAGCCCTTAGACGACATCGCCCGCATTTAAGGTAGATCTTCCCTTCTCAGCTGGGCCTTTCTGGAAATACTCTCAGAGAGCAGAGGTGCCCAGAGGTGTGTTTCCATGTTGACTCTAAACCCAGTCAAGATGACAACGGAGATGAATCTTGCTTAACTTTGTTATCATTTCCTAGGGCTGCTATAAGGAAACTCCTACCAAGTGGCGTCTGAAAAGTATAGGAATGTATGCTCCCATTTCTTGGGGTGTGAAGTCTAAAATCAAGGGGTAGTGAGGCCATGCCCTCACAGAAGGTTCTAGGGGGAAGATCCTTCCATGCCTCTTCCTGGCTTCCTGACTGTCTTGGGTGTTTCCTCGGTCGTCTGCTTCCAACACGGCATGGTGCTCTTCTGTGTTTTCTCCTGTCCAGCATTTTTCCTTCTTATAAGGTCAGTGATCGGTAGGCATTTCCTAACCTCAGTATGGCCCAATCACAATGGTTCTATCTGTGAATAGCCTTCCTTTTAATGAGGCCACATTCTGGGCTCTAGATATTAGGACTTGAACATGTCTCGGGGCTATGGAGACAAATCAACCCTCAACAATGTGTATATTGGTTTATCTCATATTAAATCTTTGAAATTTCTTCGTGTGTGTGTGTGTGTGTGTGTGTGTGTGTACATGTGGAGGTCAGATGACCATTTTGGGGTCAATCTTTGCCTTTCTACCCTGTTTGACGCAGGGTTTTTCTCTCTCTGGATTCTCACTCTGTTCTTTGTTGGGCTTGCCATGAGCTGTCAGGGAAATCCGCTTGTCTTCTCCCATCTCAACGTCAGCATCAGCATCCTGTTGGGCTTACTACAGGGTCTGTGGGGATGAACCAGGGTGTTTAAACTTAGCAGTGAGTGCTTTCTCTACTGAGCCAAGTCCCCAACCCTAGCCCTTCCTTTCTCCTAATTCTGACAATAAGAACAATATTTCTACATGCGATTTCTCTCTTTGTCCCTTAACGTAGGTGCCTTCTTCTCTTATCCCATCCTTAAAACAGCAACTAATCTGCCAGCAGATGTTTACCCCCATAAAAGTGGGCAGTTTCTACCACACCCGAGAAACCTAGCACTTGGGTGGAACAGGTCTCATGATGGACTTTTCTTTTTATCTTATAGCAGACCACTTTTTATTTTCCCTTCTAAATTGCTCTTCCATTAACTGTCCATAACAGTCAGAACAGTCGAGCGGAAGCAATCGTATAGGTGATGTTTACAGTTAACATTTTCTAGCCAGGACTTCTCCATATTTTTGTGAGAACCCTACTTATTTTTCAGCCTTCCTCGTATTTCACCAAGTTGAACACACATAATTTAATCATTCTCACATTTGGCACTTAGATTATTTCCATTTTCACCATAATGAATATTTATGCTCATATCTTTTTCTTTTTTTCCTTTGCATTGTTTTTCTAAAAGGAATTTCCTAAAAGAATATACTATTTTGGAGTAGTTTAATGGCCTATTGTTGGATGCAGATTGCTGTCAGGAATTGCTCCAGAATCACCCCAACTTTCTAGTCATCAAGCTTATCACTTACTTTTTTGTTTTCAATGTTTTCTTTAATAATCTTAATTTTAACTTCTTAATTATCACAGAGGAATATTTTTCAAATGTGTTTCTTTTACACATGAAAATCATCTGGGAACTGAAAAAAAAAATACCGGGATAACATAGAGGGAGAGGCCCTGCTCCTTATCTTTCCTTCACAGTTGTTAAAACACACTAGGAGGAAGTTAGATTGAATTTGTTACATAACCCAGCAGTGAAAGTTTCCTAATTTGACACAGCTGAGATAGTTTCATTCTTGCTCTCTGTGCTTGTGTTTTCAAATTTTATACTTTAAATATCTAAAATTTAAAGTAAATATACGTGTTTGTTTTATTAATGTAGTAAGTTTTTCAGTGCAATATCTCACTGTACACAGCTTCTTATTTTCATTAAATAGTAAGGTTGATATTTCTCCTGTTTTGGGTGGTGCTTTCCTCCTGGTTTGCCATGGTAACCACAGGTCCTAAATAGTAAACTAGTTGAATGGAAGGCGATTCACTTCAGAGTGAATTCATAAGTGTCTGTCTGCTCAAATTAACTCTAGTAAACAAAATTACCAGCTTATCACTTGCTTTTCTAAACTGGCTCATGCTCAATTAATTTGCAAATTTATCAAATTTTATTAAGAATCTAAAATGTATAGCAATATTCATTTATTAGGAATGTACCTTTATCTCAGATTGGAAATGTATACATTTAAAATTTGGTATATGAGTAAAAGAGCCATAAATACATATCCTTAATGATATGTGTCTTAGGTCACATTCATTTTACATCAGGCACTCATTATGAATGAATCCAATAGTGTCCAGTTGAGGGCTGGCAGAAGATGATGTTAAATAGTCAATGTGATTTTATTTTATTTCAAATTAATTATGTTTTTCCAAATCTACTGTTTAACAGCAAGCATGAAGTTGGCTCCATAGTTAGAGTTGGTCTGGGAACTCAATTCTACATCTATTTAATGCCAACAGCCTTCTTGGCTGCTAACCATAAACTTACTATTGCTTTAGAGTTGGGAATCTGGCCACAGGAAAATCTTGGGTAGTAAGTTATCTCCACGCACTAATGTCAACATTTAACAGGTCTTGACTTTGGTCCTCTTCTAACCCCAGAACCACCCTACAGATCTAAACAGGTTCCTGGCTTATGAGCAAAGTGTATGCTTGTGTTATGTACATACAAGCTTATATATAACATATGCATGAATATATGTATGTGTAATATGTATGTACACACATGTCTATATAAATACATACATGAGTTTTCATCTTACTTCTTTTGCATTCTAGACTTACTTTATAATTCCAAAGTGAATGAATAGTCCAACAATCATAGCAGCAAAGGAAAGAGAATGCTATCATGGCTAGCTTCAGCTGCTCTCTGTCAGAGAGGAGGATGACTGATTCTTAGGCCAGATATTCTTTTGTTTAAAATAAAACATGCTGACAGAGAACATTTGACGTAACGTTTGAATGCTCAATAGGCTGAGTTGGAAAGAAGCAGTGAACTCAAGAGACAGCCTAAGTCGTCTGTGTGAGGAAGGCCGAGGGAGGAGGAGAGGAGAGAGAGAGCAAGGAGAAGACAGGCTTTCTGGAAGTTCAAGAAAACACGTTAGGCAGCGAAAACTTCCCATTCGTGGTGATGACCAAACAAATTGAAAAAGACCAGGAATGTCTAGCATTTAATTTCAGAGTTGTTACTTTGAGGTGTTATGATTAATCCTCTTCCATCTCTCTGGGTCTTTGGTGAATCAAGGGACCGGCCCTGCTCCTCGGCACTAGGGTGGCGAAAAGAAACACGCAGGAAAGATAGCCTACTTCCCAGAAGCATTAGTCTTTAGTTTTATTGTTCAAAAACCCCTCTGTGAACTCTTTATGTCACAAAGAGCTCCTCTGGCCACAGGCAGTCACCACTGTTCTTCAAAGGTCACATCTGGCCCCAGAGTAGCTCCCTTGAGGACAAGAGGGTTCTAGTTCTTTCCACACAAGTCAGTCCCAGCAGGCTGTAGGGGTGGACTGTCACATGTACAGATATTTGGGATCCCACCCTGTTGGCAGTCTGTCACAAAGGGCTATGGAATCTTCTAGAGGCTGCCATGCTAGCGTTTGCCAACTTGTAGGTAGGTATCTTCTGGTCACCAGAATGCTCAGCTTGGACACACTGACCCTTAGACTCTTCTCTCACAGGTCTGGAATTTTTCCTTTATGTTTCACTTGGATTCAACCCTAGAAAACTAGCAGCTTGCCGACTTAGGATAAATATTTTTGTCTACTGGAGGGGATCCTCTACATTTTTAGTTTTAGTTTTCTCCAGAAAGACTATCAGAGCCTGAGTTTTAATTATTATTCAAAGAAGACTCGAGGCAGACAAACTTAGCTCCCTAAGCCAGGTATAACTGGCATTGTTGCATCACTGCCAATGTGTTCCCTCATGCCTTGCAAATAAAATGCATCCAATATATATTTCTGGATAAATGGATGGATGCTTCATCCTGATGGGGAAACAAGAAGAAGAAGCGAAATTGCAGAGACATTCCGGCTGAATGGGAATGCTATGAAGGCTAAATGTATTCATTTGTCTTTTTACCTAATAGGCAATGAAACATTGCCCTGTTAGAAGAGAAACTCAAGGCTGGGTGAGATGCCAAAGGTGCTTTTGTACAAAGTTCCCAGCTGTCCTTAAGCTTGTCATTGTCTTCCCTGGAGCATGTTTCTTAAAGTTCAAAGACATTCGTTACTGATACAAAGGGAAATGCACATACACAAAAAAAGGAGAGCAGATTTGTAAGCAGAGTTCTGAGGCTGGAATTAAGCACTCATAGAACTGCATGGGTGGAGTGCCCAAGTTGCCTACCAGGTGCACATTTCTATAAACCACACTCTACACAGTCTATGAGACAAAGAGAAGAAAACCTGAGATTCTGAAACACACAAGCAGGTAAGGGACCCGACATGGGCTTTGCTCCGATCTCCACAAACTGTAAGGTCTTAAGCAATTGCCAACCCCTTGAGGTTTCAGTGGCCTCATCTGGATATTGAAGGCAATAGTTGCTGTCCAGCTTGCTTCCTGAGATTCTCCTTAGTTGCTTAGTTAGCACTTAGTTGTTAATAATTCTTCTCCAGTAATAGAGGTGTTTTTGGTTAAAAACTGAGTCTGGTGAGTTCCCTTCCCAAGCCCAGGGGAGGTAGCTGAGATTCTCTGTGGGAGGAGAATATATGGAATGGGATTGCTGGGCACAGGGCAGAAGATATGATGGCAAGAACCATAGTTGATTCCATATTCACAGAAAGCCCTGTAAAGAATCTTATTTCTACTTGGAATAGTTGAATGAAGACAGAACTTTTAAGGAAGATGGTCTAAATGCCGTTTTATGCATTTAGTGGAGGAAGGCCCCATCTATCCATCCTTCTGAAGCTCAGGCTCCTTGTATGTAAAATGAAGAAAATCATTTTAAAACCATTTTTAGCCAGTCAGAAACTTCTCAGGATTTTTAAGACCATTGTAACCTTAGCTTCCTTTCTTATAAGGTATGTATATGAGATTATAGACTTCATATCCAGCCCTTGCAGGAGCCATATGCCTTTGTGATACTGATATTTTCGGGGTCATTTTTCCAGTTTTGCACTCTGGTTTTCTCACGTCTGTGGTTCAACGTAGATGGACGATTCCCGAAGGCTGGGGCTGGGAACTGCTTCCTCGCTCTGTGTGCACTCTCAGTGTTTCATTGTTAACACCAGGGTGGAGCTGTAAACAACAGTCACTCTTCCTCCTTATTCTCCTCAAGATTTTAGTGAACTCTTTCTTTTTGTTTCCTTCCCCCATCTCCTCCCACTCTCATCTCGGACATCACAAGCTGGGAGATGAGAGCAGAAAGTTTCAATTGGAGCAGACACGCAGGGGACACTGCCAAGCCGCTTTGAAATAGATCGGTGTAGACCAGGACTTTGTGTGCGAGAAACTCACATTTTTAGAAGCTCTGCTATATTCAGCTTAACTGGGTTGAGCAATTGCATATTCCCGTGGGGCAAGGAAGCTTTGTCCAGGCACAGGGCCCAGTAGCCTCATGTGCAAATCCAAATTTGGGGCTAAGGAGTAACTCCTAACTTTGGAAGAGAGTTGGCTCTATGCAGCTCAAAAGAGGAAGAGACAAATTGTAGCCCTGTCTTCCCAGTGCCCTCACCTTCCATCCTCACCTCTCTTCATAACCTGTGTGAAAACAGAAATCAGACCCACTTCCTACAGCCACCTCGTCCATGTCTAAGTTCACCACATATTATCTTGCAGGTTGCTTTTCGCAAAGGCACTTTGATGCTGACTTAGTAAAATCAGCGACAGACTAGTTCACATTTTTGGTTCAAATGTAGGTAGTCAGTATTCAAAAATGAAGAATGCTAAGAGAAAACATTCACTTGGATAAATCTAAGTACCTCATTTATTCCAAGTTCACATTTACAGGGTAACTAGAGATCTGTCTTTCAGTTTTATCACATTTTGAGCATTAATAGAATAATCATTTCTCTAATTTACATACACTATATTGTAGTTGCATACAATCACATTCCCTCCACCTATACACTGTCATATTTAGCTATTCGAATAATGACAACAAACATATTTCTTCTCAAAGTAGCCAAATTTTAACTGAAAACAACTTAAAATTAATTTGAGGCTGATGATTCCTATGCCCCCCCCCCCAAAATGATTATTTTGGGCTGCAGTAAGGAAGCAAGTGGAGGATCTTCCATACTCTCCCACCATGCATCATAAGTAAGTCACATACAACACAATGGTCTAATATTAGATAGCAATGTGCTTATGTAAGAGCTGCAACAAAGTTGGAAGCGAAACAATTCCATGAAAATGCGAGGAGGTTGGAAATATTTTTACAAGAACGTTTCTCCCTGTTGCAAAGAGAGCTAGCCTAACTGCCAAAATGTGGGCAAAGCTAGAGAATTATGCAATGGGCGGCTAGAAATCAAAACATGCAACACAAACTGTGACTCTCTCGTTATCAGGGCCGCTTTGAATTAATAGTAAATTCGAGCAGGTGGGGTTGAGTCGGTTGATGACTCAGGAAGGCTCATAGGAAACTCGAAGCTGTTAAGCAAAGCACCTCTTCCTCCGCTTGAATTTCAGTTAGTTAAATGGCCTTTCAACACACAGCTTAATCTGCAAGAGATCTGCATGTGGGGCCAGCAGCAAATCTGAACCCCACCTATTGATGCTGACCTGAAACGTTGATGGAAATGACAGAAGGTCCCAAACAGGTTGTTCCTGTCAGTTCTTTCAAGTCAAGGCAAACAAATGGGACAACTGTTTTCTGGGTGTGTTCTAGCAGTGTCCAGGACAAGGCGGGTAGTGGGGGGCAGCAGGGGGTTATAATCAAGAACCTAGCTCTATTTTGGGTCCTGCAAAACAGGAAAGTACTCTTAGCTCAGCTGGCCTCTCGTCTGTACCTCTGAAATTGCTTCTAGATTGTTCTGCCGCTGCACCTCAGCACTATGTCCCCTAACACCCTGATGGGAGGTGACCTTCTTGTGGTTACTTTCTGTTTAAGTCTTACAGTGCCTGTCCTCCTGAGCATGGCCATCTTCCATGATTGATGTTTGTCTCTCTGTTCAGACACTTTCCTCTGTCTCTCAGCTATTTGCTGTTTCACACATGGTGTCCTCTCCGACGGCCTCCCTTGTCCTCACTTCTGACTTCTGAGAGCCGTCATCTTACCTCAGTGAACACTTCAAGTTGCTCTGTCTTGATGTGCCTTGTTTCACCTCTCCTAGGTGGCACTTTCCCAGTAACTGGACTGGGCTGAACTTGTCATGCTTGGTGACCTTACTATTGTCTCCCTGGGTTTCAGAAGTGGCTATGCACATAGCATGGCTATTCCAGGTGTGGTGGTTTCATTTAGGTCCCCCACCATAAACTTACGTGTTCTGAATGCTAGTTCCCCAGCTGGTGGCAATTTGGGAATTGGAGCCTCCTGGAGGTGATGGGGGTGGGTTTATGGGTGTTACAGCCAGCTTCCCCTCACCAGTGATTGGCACACGATCCTGAAGCTGTTGTCCACCTGATGTTGGCTAGGAGATGATGTCCATCTTCTGTTCATGCCATCATTTTCCCCTGCCATCATAGAGCTTCCCCTGTAAGCTGAACTAAACCCTTCCACAAGCTGCTCTTGGTCCATGTTTTCTGACAGCAACTCGAAGCTGACTGCGACACCATGATTGGCTGGTAAGAGACCTGAGCCTTCCTGGCCATCCTTTTTTGATCCTTCCTAGACCTACAGTGATGTCTCCCCCATGATAAGCCAGTGTTTACCTGTTTCTTAGCTGGTGCTTGCCTGCACACAGCACTGTTGTGGAGGTGCTGTGTCCCAGGACTCTGAACCTTCAAGGTCCCCAGTTGCTTGCACTGTCTTCAGCCACGCATGTCTGAATGGCTCTTTGTCTTGGGTAGCAATGAAGACAATGTCATTCTCTTCCCAGGTATCACTCTCGGTCCACCCAGTCAGGCTACATAGCATGACAGGCTTTGGCAAACGTTCTGAAGGCCAGCACGCAGCAGACTTCTTTGGCCCCTTTCTCTCATCACTCTCTATTTTGACACCTTAAGATGTATGTGGACATCATGGACTCTGAGGACAAGGTACGGGGATCACTAGCTGGACAGGTCATAGATGGGCCTGGAAACTTTGTCCCCGAGTTCATTCACTCTTGCATGAGGGATGAGATCACTTTGTGTTGTGTTTACACGAGTGTTACTTATCTCTTGTTTTTGTTTTTTTCTGTGACATAGAGTCAAACCTAACCCTAAATTACTCAGGACCTAGACCCCGTAAGATTTTTAATTATTGTGCTATTATATTCAATGTACATCTCAATTTGTGTATAGAGAAAGCCACATGTAAACGCATATGTCTTAGGATGCACCATGCAGCTTATTAGAATTTCTGCATGAAAACCGTGAGAGTGGAGCATGCCATCTGGAATAGGGTAGCTTGGTTATAGACTTGGGGGTGTGTCTCTCTTTGCTTTCCTCGTTTATCTCTGGAGTGAAACTGTTTATGAGGGCTTACAAGAACTGAATTTACCATGTGGAGGAAACCTGCTCACAATGGAAAGTTTAATAAGGAGTCTGTTTTACTTCTATATTTCAGATTTGCATAGCATTAGTGATTGAGTAGTGACTGAAAGGTGCCTACAGCTCAGAGCAGGCAGAAAGGAGTTGTAACCTAGTGCTCTTCCATAAATGCTTGTGCTCCCCCAAGTCCATATGTTCACCCCAAGGGTGAAGTCCTTATGAGTGAAATGAATACCTGTGTAGAAGAGGTCCCAGAGGGTTCCTTGACCCACCTCATCGTGTGAGGACATAGAAAAAAAAAAGTCACCATTTATGAAGCAGAAAGCAGACCTTCACCAGACACTGAATCTCTTGGTTCCTTGATGCTGTTTCTTTGCCACCAAAAGTGTTGAGAAATGAAATCCCTGTTGTGGCTAATCTACCTAGTTCATGGTATTTGTTACAGAAGCCACAACAAACAAAAACACCTAAATATATCTATTAAAAAGAAAATTAAGAACAACCCCTTAAAAGTTTTTTTTTTCCTATTTCATCAAGGGTTTGATTTTTTTCATATAATGGCTGATCGCCAGTGGAAAAGCAAGACTCCTGTTGGCACCTAAACTCTGTTTGACATGGAGGAAGGGTTGATTGCTCAGAACAATTCTTTCTACCCTGACTTGAGGGAATCTCTTTGAAGTTGCTGGAAGTTCAAAGGTTGTCAGCACTCAGAGCTCTAAGACTCCCAGCAGCCTCATGTTAGAGTCTGTATGTTTTGGCACTTGACTGTTCATGTTGTGGGCTTTATTGCTATTTATGAGATAGGTTGGTTATCCTCTATCTGAAATGTCTAGGAACAAAATGCTTAGGATTTTTATCCTTTAGCTTTTGGAAGTTTTGCTATACATGATATATCTTATAGATGGGATCCAAGTCTAAATGAAATTAATTCATGTTTCATATACATTTTACACACATAACCTGAAGGTAACATTATACAGTAAGTTCTACATCCCTAGCCATCAGGGAAATGCAGACTAAAACTACGTTGAGATTCCATCTCACTCCTGTCAGATTGGCTACCATCATGAAAACAAATGACCATAAATGCTGGCGAGGATACAGAAAAAGAGGAACCTTTCTACACTGTTGGTGGGAATGCAATCTGGTCCAGCCATTGTGGAAATCAGTGTGGAGGTTCTTGAGACAGCTAAAAATAGATTTTCCATATGATCCAGCTTAGGCTTCTCAGATGTGTACCTCAATGGCTCTCTCCAGCCCTAAATGATCTTTTGAGAAACTCCCTCAGTTAAGAACTCAGGTGGTCAGGTGGTCAGTATCTGGCTGTCATGAGAAACATGCTGTGAATAGTTAATGTTTTTCCATGGGCCAGTGGCCCTCAGTATATTCATTCCTCTTGCATGTATTTCCTCCTTTACTGTGAGATCAGCAAATGAACATGTGAGAACTTTTCACACTATGCTCTTAGCCCCCCCCCCCATCATACGGAGGTGTCTCCTTCTTTGCAAAAAGGGACAGGCTGGTCCATTATCCTTCTACCCTCACAGCAGATCACATTGTATCTGCTTTATATATCAGAGCACCATGTACTGTTCTGTTTAAATAAAAGGCTCTGCTGCTGAAAGATAAATGAAATGGAAAAGTTCTAGCGCAGGGCAAATCCATCACTATTGTTAGAAAAGTGGGCGCCAACGTGCGTTCTGTTGAGTGTGGATAAACACCATCAGAAGGGGCAGCATTAGAAGTCCAGCAGATTATTTTAATCAGTTTTTATATATCAAGGGTCAAATGAAGGGCAACAAGCTGTTGCATCTTTTCTTAGCAGCCAAGCATTTTGCAACACCTTACTGTGAACGTGGAATGCTGAGAAGGAGGGGGAATCACATGACAAAGGGGTATAGGAGGCCCGGGTCAGCCGAGTGGCTACTGTTACTTAGAGAAGACTGACTCTGCACCCCTAAATAATTCATGTGCAGGAAAATAATGGAGATCAAGGATGAAACATGGAATTAGTATTTTTTTCTTAAGGATTCCAGTATGGGTAATCTGAATGCATCTCTGTATCTCTCTCTCTCTTTCTCTTTTTGGCCAGTTAATGAGTTACCAGATATTAATAAAAATGAAATAAACTTATGTTCAAATTCAAGCTAATTCTCTACCCATATAAAAATGAAATAAACTTAAGTTCAAATTCAAGCTAATTCTCTACCCATAGTGAGAACTAAAAGGTCACGAGATCCTGGAACACCAGCCAGAAAGATCAGTACGGAGGAATGAGATTTCTAGGGAAACTTAGTCACATTCTAATCTGGCTAAACAGTAAACTTAAGTCATCCATTGGTGACCCTCAGGTAAATGGTAGTTTTCCAAGGAAAAGTTGTCAGGTATGTATAGAAAAGCTAACCCTCTGGTATGGTAGAAAAGCCTGCTGTGACCAAAGGGATTCTGCGAGGGGGAGTGGTTGATGACAAGGTTCTATGTACCAGAAAAGAGAAAGATACCTCAGTGAGGAATGACACATTCTTGCTGCCTAAGAGGAATGGATTCTGCCTACGTCATTTGCCAATTCCATCATTCATTCAACTCAACATAAATCTTTGAAACAACATTATTGTCTGAGGTGCTGTGGTTACATTGGTTGACAAAATAGAGATACATTCCTGTGAAGAAAGACAATAAACAAAGGAATCATAGATTCAAGACATTTGTATCCATGACCTCACAGTGCCTGACACTACCTATACAAGACCATCATAATAGGAGGAAAAGATTGTGACATCAAAATAAAAGAGAGACTGATTGAGAGGGGGAGGGTGTATGGTGGAGGGTCAAGTTTCAAAGGGGAAAGTGGGAGGAGGGAGGGAACTACCATGGGATATTGTTTATGATCATGGAAGTTGTCAATAAAAAATTTTTAAAAAGTAAAAGAAAAGAAGAAAGAGGGAATGTGGCAGGAAGATTTTTAATTTCAAAAGAATAGCTATAGGACATTCTCAATGGGAAGACTTAAAGGAAGTGAAGAATTCAGCCGTGTGGCAATGGGTTGGAGGAGGAAGAAGGAAAGACACACAACTCCTGTGAGCAGAGGACTCGTGATGCCACAGGAAGGGTAAGGAGGGAGAGAGGAAGAGAAGTGATGTTATTCATGCCTGCTGAGTATGGGTCAGTCCAGCAGCACCCTGACCTTCTGGTTTGAGGAGTACCACTGCTTCTTTTTCTCTCTGGCATCTCTCTGTCCCACTGTGGGCCACAGAGCACTGACTAGCACCAGGGATCTGGCATTGACTCTCAGCCCTGCCCCTAATCTACGTGGGTCATAACCTCACCTAGCCTTAGTGTTCTAGTCCTGAGATGGGAGGTTGGGATAGCTGGTTTCCAGCTCTTAAAAGAGGTTCAGTGTTTCATCTAAAAGCATACCTTAGTATGATTGGATTTTATTTCATATGCTAACAGATTTTTCTTAAAGAATGTATATGCAATTTCTTGTTTTAAATGATTTTTATTTATTTATGAGAGCGAGCGAGAGAGAGAATGGGCATACTATGGATTTTTGCTGCGGCAAACTCGAGACACATGCACCACATTGCGCACCTGGCTTTACCTGAGTACCATAGGCACCGGGGAATTGAAGATAGGCCAGTGGCCTTTACAAGCACCTTTAACAGCTGAGCCATCTGCCCAGCCCTTATACACAATTCCTTTATACTTATAACATACAAGTGAAAAACACAAGTGCAAAACTGAATTATAGTAAATTATTTTGGACTCTACTATTGCTGTCATAATTACCTGGTAAGTAGATTAGGGGGGAATTGGTGAGAGGAAAGGCAGCAATTAGACTTTCATGGTCCTACACAACCATACAGAGCTTTTCTATCTATGTGAGAGGAAGGTAAAGGAAATAGAAAAAAAAAAATAATGACATAGACAGCAGAGAAATCCGAGCAGCGGACTTTAGGGCATCACCCAAGCAGGGGCTGGCAGAAGCAGTATTAGAATCCGTGTTCCTCGGGCGAGTCTTGGGACTTTCCCATCCAGCCGCAGTGGGAACAATGATGATGTCTCCTAACCCTGCCGCTGTGACAGGCTTTTCAAGGGAGTCATCCTGTCCCTTTTCTTTTAGCCCTGCTCTATTCTAGGTTAAGTACTCCTTTATTCCACTGCCGACTCTGCCACGTTGAATGGAAGCCTGAAGGTTCCCTCTTCACTCACAAACATGAAGGGGACACCCAAGCTTAACGCTGGCCAATGGGAAAAAAAACTGATCCACAGTGAAGATCAAAATGTCAGCAGGGCCACAGAAGAGATGGGGACTGTGCAGTGATGGGAAACAAGTTGGGAGAACACATGACAACTGTGGTTTGGGAGACCAAAACAGATACCATTTCAGCTGGCTTGGAGGAGACGGGCCAGGAGTTTCCCTGCCGGAGTTTGCCAGGCACAGAAAAGAGCAAGTGCCATCCAGGCGGACTCGTTACACACAAAAGCATGTTTATGGAGAGGCGCATGGCACGTTTGGAATCAGTAGAAATCCATCATGGTGGGAGCCAAAGTTAAGTTGGGAGTGGAAAGGGGAGGTGGCTTAAGAGAGTAACTTGAGAGGAGTGAAAACTGCATATTCAGTTCGATGCATTCAAGAGTTTGGAATTTAGAAGACGCGAAGTCAAAGCGTCACCGGTGGATAGGAAATTGGGTCTCCCTGTACCTGTATGCTGCAAGCGAGCGCATGCTCCGGGTTGGTGCACGCCCTTTCCTCCCCCTTTCCACATTCCTGCTCCTCTGATGAAAGTTCTGGTTCTCCTGATGAAAGCTAGCCTTGGATAGACCACCAGCAAATTGTCCTTTATTTACATCTCAATTCTTTGCCTGCTGACATCTCCGATGTGGCTTTAGGCCTGATGACGCTCTTCCTCCAAGGACAGCTGGAAGGCTCTTGGGGAAATATGCACATAAGACCCTTCCTAAGGGACAGTAAGAGTATGTCCAAGAGCATCCACTTTTTGTGGGATTATAAGTTTCTGAAGAGAAAACTGTTAATTTCTGAACCTAGAAAATAGACTTGACTCCCAGACCCTGAAAATTCTCATCCAAATTAAAAAAAAAAAAAAAAAAGAAAAAAAGAAAAAAGAAAAACACAACCGTTCTTTTCAAATGGGGTAACATTTCTGGAATACATCGTTCCCAAAATAAGATCCTCCAATTTGGAAAAATCTAGCTGAAATAAATGAAAATAACAGATGGAAGAGAAATAACAGAAGCCATCCAACGAACAGCAAGAGATATGAAGTGGGGAGTCATCTGTCTAGAAAATGGTACTCGGTTGTACTTTTGAAATTAAAGGTACATTGGCTTCGGAAGAGAGTGCAATTTCTCTCTTGACAGTTCCCCTTTACACATTATGTCCTTTCTGGGCCAAGGTTAGCGCATAAGAGGTAGAGTTTTCCTTTCTATTCCTGAGTCTCCCGTTTCTGCAGTTTCCATCTGTTCAAAGGTGTTAAGATCAAGTGTTCTGGTCTCCTAGATAAAAGTTTGGGCTCTTGGCAGAGTGCTGGGTAAATACAGTCATGTCATTAGCACAGGGATGTTTAATACCACATTATTTATGTTCCTTTTGGCTTGTCTGGGTGCGACTGCGGCAATCTGGGCTCCCCGACAGCAGGCAGAGCTCCCCCCAACCCCCTCACTTACAGCAGGCCCGAGCCTGCTGCTCCCCGGCTGTGGTGTGGAACCCTCACCTACAGCAGCCGTCAACGTCTTGGAGGACACCTCCTTGAGTCCTGTTTGGAAGAGCACGGTTTTGTGACTTTATTCACACTGGAGACTCTTTGGGTTACGTAATTCATTATGGCATTTCCGTATGTGAGGCTGTGTAGTTAACTGTGAGCTCCTGGCACGTCTCTGGCTTTCAGTGTTCTGGACTGATTCTTCCTGTGAATCCCTCACAGCAAGGTTGGGGGGGTCCATGCTCTATCCTATTACTTAGGACTTTGGTTTCTGGCTGTATCCACACCCCGTCCAGCAGCTTGCCTTTCTTCTGGTTGCAGAGAGGAGGTATGTATGCAGACAGCAAGATGAAAACTTTGACCAGATGACTGAGGCTTTGTGTCCATCTCTCACCAGTGCCTACCCTGCAGGTCACGCCGAGTGAGCGGAACCCCTCTTTGTAGAGACAGCCATACACCGCCTGTATTTTGTTTCTCTCACGGTGATGTCACCCACCCTCTGCTTCCCTTAGTTGTCTGTGTCCTTCTAGAGTCAAAGGGACAACCTAGGTGGAAGTCTTCCCTGGAGTCAATCTATCTGAACGGTGATGGCTACACAAGGAGGAGGGCAGGAGAGGGACATGGGTCAGGCTCTTCACCACTTCCCCGCAATGACTCCCAGGTTTAGGACATCCCACAAGACAGCTGTTGGTCAGTTGTAGGGGAACTGACTTTCCATGCTGGGTTACTATGTCCTTTAAAAAGGCATCTGAGGAGGCCCGGCATGGTGGTACACGCCTTTAATCCCAGCACTCAGGAGGCAGAGGCACGTGAGTTCAAGCCAGCCTGGGACTCCATAGTGAGATCCAGGCCAGCCTGGGCTAGAGTGAGACACTACCTTGGAAAAACTAAAAATAGAAAAAAAGTGTCTGAGGAGACGGCCGGTGGGGGGCGGGGGGGATAACCAAAGGAAGACAGACTTCATCACTGACTCACTTTCTATTTCCTGGCCATTAAAAAAAAAAGTGCTAACATATGTCTGGAGTCTGTTTTCAGTAGCTAGAGGTCCTGGAGTACCCATTCTCTCCCTCTCCCTCCTTCTGTCTCTCTAATAAATAAATCTATAAATCATAAATAATTGTGCTAAATATTCAGAGATATTTAAGTTGAGTTCCAATAGCAAATGTTTAAAGGATTCAGTCTAAGGTATTCTCAAGTGAGAGCCAGAAAGGCCCAGAAAACCACACACTACAGACCTATTTCTTTCCATAGGCCCTCCTTCCATATTCTTAGCAAGTCTTAGACCAATGGGTACTGAGGGTATACCATGGCTGCCCACCACCAAAGGATAGCCTGAATTGATGTTTACCAGTTGATGGCCAAGGTGGGAGGAAATACCATGTTCTTGGCTTTCCTAAGGATTCTGGCTTTTACTGCTGAACGACTGACTGTTATGTGGAAGCAAATAAGAAGTGGCTGAGAGGGGAGTTGGCTAGAAGGAGGGGCTGAGTGGGAACACATGGAGGAAAAAAGTAAGAGTAGGGGGCAGGGAGGAGAAAGAGAGGAACAGCAGACATTGGGACTGCCCAAGCAGGGATGCTGTCGCAGCAAGACTGTGGCTTCGCATTTGAACTGCGCTCCTCACGACCCCGGCAGTCAGGGAAAAGCATGTTCTTTCCTTGTATCTGCATCTCTGGAAGGGAGCATATTTCTTCTGCTTTATGCGGCAACATAAACCACATGAAGACTGGGGACTGAGGCAGTGAACCTGCCGGCCGACAGATCGAAGAAAAGAAAATACACGGTAGTCTGTGAAGGAAGCCTTTTACTTGCACCATCACTTTTTTGTTTGTTTATTTGTTTTGTTTTCAGCATCATTTTATTTTGGTCCCAATTACCTCACGTATCTGACAACATTGGATAGTTATCTCCCTCAAATTGTTGGTACCCAATTTTCCTTCCTGACTGGGTCCCCCTGATTCAGGTAGACCTGACTCCTGATGTATGATTGGTCAGCTGTATTTTGCACAGCAAGGTTTGTGGAACGGGATACTCACTGATAGAGTTTTTCAAAAGGTATCTTTCCTGTGCCTCCCTGGCTCAGTCTCAGGCCCTCCTCTGGCATTCTTTTTTCTACTGCCATTGCTCTGAGACTGGTCCTGTGAGGACCACCACTACTAGCCTCTTAGTTGCAAATGGTCTCGGCTCACCCTCCCAGACTCCCTTTCAGTAGAGAATCGATGCCATCTTTCCATGTCAAAACACCTCTCTCTCCACTGCCTGTCCTAGAAGTCCAGATATTCAGCACGGTTTTCTCCCTGCTTTCTCTCACTTCCTTTCTCCACTTACCTTCTCTCATGCTTTAGAGCTCTCTGTTCCACTTACCCGATGAGTGTCTCTAATGCCACCACTGGTCATGTACTGATCGAGCTCAGTTGCATTCTATTCTGCTTCTCTTATCCTAGTTAGACATGTATTGGTCGTGTCCAGTCAGATGCCTTAACCCAGCTAGTGTTCTGCACTTCACATTCCTCCTTCAGAAGCATCATCAGTGTCCACATTCTACAACTGCATCTCTCAGAACCACAGCTCTGGTGATGCCACACTTCCTGTTTCAACCTTCAATTCTGGATTCTTCAAAAAATGTATTTATTTATTTGGAAGAAGAGAGAGAGAGAGAAGACCGAGTGGATATGCTAGGGCCTTTAGCCACTGCAAATGAACTCCAGACACATGCATCATGTTGTGCATCTAGCTTTACACAGGTACTGGGGAATTGAACCTGGGTTATTAGGCTTTACATGCAAGTCATCCCACCAGCCCCCTGGCTTTTTATTAACTTCCAAGTTATTTTTTTTTTCTTTGCCTTTGCTTTTAAGGCCCTTGGTCATCAGGTGGGTCCTGACTGGGCAATTTTTTCAACTTTATATCCTAGTATGAACCATGTGGTGTTTTCTTTCTAGTCTTTATATGTTCTTCGGTCATCTTCAGGCTACTCATTCTATTTTCCTTGTTTTTCTCCATTCATTATATATACACAAAAATCCCATCTCTCCTGTGAGAATCCCTCCATCCCTTTCATAATCTTGCATTACCCAGTGTGGTTTATGTTAGCTATTTTTTGGTGTTATCACTTTCAACTTATTTTAAAATAATGGTGTGTAAGCCATCTCTCCTACAAAATGCTTAAGAAGAAGAGAAACATGTCACATGTATTTTAAAAACTTTTTTCAGCATGTAGTAGGCAGGTATTCTATTTACTGGATAAATGGGATTCATTTTGACTTTATACCATACTTGGTTAATCAAAGCTACCTTCATCTTCTGTCTCTCATTTGTCCTCCTCCTCCTGCCGTATTTAGATCTAAAACACAGACTGCTACCATATGGTGCCTTTATCATCACATACTTGTGGGAGAAGGAGAGACATGCTATTACAGGCTACCAATCCTTTACCTGCATGAGACACAATTTTACTTGAGAGCAGATCATTGATCTAAAGTTTCATAGTTTCCATTATTTTGTTGGGCTTTTCAACCTACTTTATCAGCAGATTAGTTACTTTCTCTTTGCCACGAACAAATACTTTTCTGGAAGCAGATTAAGGCAGGAAAGAGTTTCATTTGGCTTTTAGTTCCAGGAACACATTCTATCATGGAGGAGAAGGCATGGCAGCAGGAGAAGAAAGCAGCCAGCCACATGCAGTAAAGTCAGGAATCAGCGAGTGAACAGGAAATGGGGCCAGGCTAAAAAATGTGGAGACTCACACCCATTGATACACTACCTCTGGCAAGGCTCAACCTTCCCAAACATCCCCACCAGCTGGGAACCAAGTGCTCAAACAAATGAGCCTGTGGAGGACATTTTACATTCAAACCACAACAACTAGTAATTTAAATGATGGACATGTACTATAAAGATAATCTTAATTCAACTTTACAAAGGTTTTGTTATGAGAGACTCTTTAACAAACTGGAAACCCAAGAGTCTATGACAGGCAGATAGATTTAGTCTTGAAGGGATATGACTTTCTCATTATTTTTAATATAACCTGTGCATTGTGATCGAACATCACATGCCATTTAGTTGATACATACAGAATAAAAACAGGGAAATCCAAGAGACCAATGGTTCTAAATAATGAATAGATAGACTTTGTTGCTGTTCAAAATGGAGGAAGAGCATCATTACTTACCTAGTCCACTGGGTAATACTCATACCTTTGAGCTGGAAACAAAGGACACTATTGGAAGACTCAGGAAAGTGAGCAATGGAAGGCATGTGGAGGAGAGAGATCACAATTTGAAGGGTGGCCATATCTTAATCAGCTTTGGCTGCTACAATAAAATAACATACACTGGGGGGCTTAAACCATTAGAAATTTGCATTTCACAACTCTGGCTGTTGAGAAGTGTGAGATCAAGCTACAAAAGTTAGGTCTGGGTCTGGTGAGGGCTCCTGTTAATTTTATAGATATTTGGTTTCTTACTATATTCTTTCTTACTATATTAGCACATGGAATAAGGAGCCAGTCTTGATGTAGTCTCTGTTTCCCTCTTCTACATGTCTCAGCTTTGAATCACAGAATGCCTACTGAGATGTTCAACAGAAGTAGAGAGAAGAATCCAAAAGAAAGCCATCAATATGCCCAGGAGTCCAGGAAGAGTTCCCCGACAACTTAAGAATGTAACAATCCTCATTGTTTTGTTGTTTCTTTTTTCTTTCTTGATCATGTCCAAGGCGAGCTACTAGTCATGGTATAGTACTGCCTACATGTGCTGGTGGTGATGACATTGAGATATATAAATGTCAAGAGATAAGCCATCTTCCTAGTCAGAGAAACTAGAGGGCTACAGTGGCCTGAGCAGTATGTGAGAAAACACTTCACTACTTCTCTCTTATACTCTTACTCTTTCATACTAAGGTTGGCTCCCACTGCACAGAACATTTTAATGCCATGATACCTAAATCCTAGAAAGACACACATCTTTTTGTCCAAAAGAAGTCATAAATGTAATCTCTGGGTGTCAGTGAGTGGGGAAATCTTTGAGAAGAGATCGCTTGGAAGGAATATACTCTAATCATAGGGAAATAAGCAACACTTAACCTAACATACTTCCTGAACTGTTTCTGTAGAATATATAAATTATGCCCAAAGAAGCAAAAGCTTTACAATGACCCATAGAAGAGGAGGCAGAATTTGCTGTGGCATCTGAACCAATCACTGCTGAAGCAAATGTATGTGCTCATCAGTTTTCTGTCATGATGACACACCTAAGCCAAACCACTTATAAAGACAGAGGTTTATCTTGGATCATACTTTTGGACATTCTGGCCCATGAATTTATAATGAGATAGCACATCATAAAAGGAAGATGTGGAGGAGAAATATCACTTCAATTCACCTTCATGGTTGGTAAGTAAAAGAGAAAAAGGGTTCCATGATCTCCTTCATAGGTATGTCCCCAACAACCTAAGAACTCATCCCAAAGGCTTCACTGCTAAAAGTTCCACCAATTTCTAATAGTGATACTTTGGAGCCCAAGCCTTTCATGCATCACATAGGCCACCAGGACATCCTCAACTTCCAAACTATAATATCAAGCTAAACCCAGTATTGTTCAGAGGATTTTAAAAGGATGAAGTCTCACCACACTGTATGCAGTATATCAAGAATAAAATACAAAACCAGTTAACAAAGAAAGAGCCAGAAAATGTGATCAACTCCCAGGGGAAAGAAAAATCCCAAAACATGAAAAATCCAAAATGGCAATTGGTAAGCAAATATGTTGAGAAAACTTTTCTAGGGCTGGAGAAATGGCTTAGCGGTTAAGGTGCTTGGCTACAAAGCCAAAGGACCCAGGTTCAATACCCCAGGACCCTCATAAACCGAACAAGGGGGTGCAAGCATCTGGAGTTCGTTTTCAGTGGCTGGAGGCCCTGGCACGCCTATTCTCTGTCTCTCTCCACACTGCTTATTTCTCTGTCTCTCCCAAATGAAAAATAAAAAAGAAAACTTTTTTATTCGTGCACCATGAAGTAAAACAAACATTCTTGAAATGAGTAGAAGATAAAAGTTCTCAGCAGAAAAAAAAGAAACATTTAAACGGAAGCAAAACTGAATATTTTATAATGTAGACGTGTAATATCTAAATTGTAAAAATTTCTTGGGGCCCCAATAGATTGATGGAGACATCAGAAAAAAAAAAAACAGTGAAAATAATGATAGAATTACATTCTGTAATCTGAGGATCAGAGAGAAGAAAATGGAAAAGAAACTGAATATAGACTGAAGAATCCGTGGGAACATATCAAAGCCTCTCATGTAGGTCATTGATGTCCCTTGAGGAAAGGGAGGAAAATTCTATAATAAACCAACTTGGAAAATAGGCAAAGGAATTGAACATTTTCCCAAAGAAGACTGGCAAATGATCTTTAGGTATACAAAAAGGCAGTTAACATCAGTGATAATCAGAGAAATGTAAAGCAAAACTATAACAAGATATCATGTTATACCTGTTAGCTTGGGGTTGGGGAAATAGCTCAGTGATAGAACACTTGCCTGGTATATATGAGACACAGAGTTCAATCCCCAACACTGTGGAAAAAACATGCAATATAACAGTTAGTTAATTTTTTTTGTTTTGATGTAGGGTCTTCCTCTAGCCCAGGCTGACCTGGAATTCACTATGTAGTCCGAGGGTGGCCTTGAACTCATGGCAATCCTCCTACCTCTTCTTCTTGAGTGCTGCGATTAATGGTGTGTGCCACATGCCTGGCTAGTATGACTTTTACATAAACAAAACCAGAAAGCATTAGCAGGGTGTAGGGAAATTGAGACCATTCACATTCTTCTATGAAGAAAAAATCAGACTCCCATAGTTACCTGCTATATGTTTCTACTTACATGATATTCTGGAAAAGGCAAAATGATAGAGTGTGAGAATAGATCATGATTCTCAGGGGTTTGGGGAAGGCAAAAAATTTGTTTAGCCTTATGGACACCAGCATTAAAATCCAGTTGTGCAGCAATAGTGCTATGAGCAAAGCTCAGGCCTCAGCAGTAGTTGGCAGACCCACACACTGTCTCATTCTTGACCATGACAGCCTTGTAGAGGACCTTATGTCATTTTAAATTGTTTTCCTTCTGTATATTTTCTTTCTTCCTCATTAACAAAAGTACACTTTTGTTCAGAGTGGCAAATCGAAACTTCCCCTTTCCCAATCTTCATGTAGCTAGCGGTGACCCTGGAGGTTCTAAGCAAGGAGGCTAAGGGAAGTTGGCCAGAGGATCCCAGTTAATGTTACTAATCCAATGCGGGCTGCAATTACTTCCTCCCTGTTAGTTCCTCCCCACTTCTTTTCTTCCCTCCTCTCTCTAGTTTTTCCTATCTGGAACATGCATGATGGTTTCAAGGGCAGTCACATCTGGGACTCTGGCCCTTTAGGTCTCCTGGGAGATGTATGTCGTAAGCATAGGATGTTAGAATAGAGACAGGGACAGAGAAAGCATGTGGAGCCTGGACATCGCCCTAGGGAGAAGCATGACCCTGTGCTCCTCCAACTCCACTTCCTGTTAGTGTGAGAACACTGAGTCCCAGCTTGGTGACGACACACTAGATAATTTTCTATTTCAGGTGAATGAACCCAATGGCCAACTAACAATTTTTTTTAAAACATAAATCTAACCACTAATAGGATCATAAATAAGATATGTACTTAAACTACTAAAGAAGATAAAAGCAGCTAGATGTTTGTATAGCAAGCCAAAAGTAAATGCTGGAAAAACATAGAACTAAAAGTGATGAAATGATGAAGTAAGTCCAAATGTATTATGTATGATAAGAAAAAGATGGAAATAAATGAAATAAAATTTCAGAAATGTCACTTTTCAATAATGAACCAACAAAACAGTAAAAATTACAGGAGTGTCAGAAATATATTGAAAAAACCAACAAAAGGAAACAACGTGTAGAGGTAGAATTAACCTCAGGCAAAATAGAAATTAAGGCAAAATTATTAAATCAAAGAAGTTGTTTTGCCTGAAAAGAGATATAATTAACTGTAAGAGTTCCTTTCTTCTTAAATACACACAAAAAATATATTCTTAGAAGAAAGATAAGTTGGTTGAAAGACTGCTGTGAGACCCCCTAACACTATCTTCTAAGCCTGTACAGGTCATGAAATCAAAGAGATAAAGACATATAAACACGGAATGATGTGCAGTAATACTTCATGAGGTTAAAATGATGACCACATGTTAAGGTAAGAACATACAGTAACATTTTCTTTTCTTTCCTCTCTTTCTTTCCTTCCTTCCTTCTTCTTCTTTCTTTCCTTCTTTCTTCCTTCCTTCCTTCCTTCCTTCCTTCCTTCCTTCCTTCCTTCCTTCCTTCCTTCCTTCCTTTCTTTCTTTCTTTTGAGGCAAGCCCAACAGACTGGCTTTTTTATGCAAGAGAGAGGGAGAGAGAGAGAGAGAATTTGCACACCAGGGCCTCTAGCCACTGCAATCGAACTCCAGACGTGTGTGCTTCCTTGTCTGCATGTATGACAGTGCACACTTGCATAACTGTGCGTCTGACTTATGTGGGACCAGGAGAGTGGAAAATGAGTCTTTAGGCTTTTCAGGCAAGTGCCTTAACTGCTAAGCTATCTCCCTAGTACAACATTTTCATATTTTATCCCCTCTCCTCCCTCTTTTCTTATTTACTGACATAGAATTCTGTGTAATCCTGGACTAGTCTCCAACTTAACAGCCCTCCATCTTTACTCTCTAGAGCCCTGACTTTACAGGCAACATGTCCATGACACATATTATTTTTGAGTGTTCCATATAATCCTTTTTAAAAAAAATTCTATTTATTTATTTGAGAGAGGGAAAATGAGAGAGAGAGAATAATAAAGGGAGGAAGAGACAGATGGAGAGAGAGAGAAGGGGCACACAAGGGCCTCCAGCCACTGCAAACAAACTCCACATGCATGCACCACCTTGCTAATCCATCTCTCCAGCTCTAAATACACTTTCAAAACCTAGATACGAAGAAAAATCACAAACTGTTTAGGTTCTATGCTCTAATTTTTATTCAAGGGGGAAAAACTCTACAGAATGAGGCCCATGAAGTCACTGAAAACTTTATTTTGATGATGTGGAAAAATTATCATAAAATTATGCTAAGTTTAAGAAGCCATTGTGCAGAATTATATCCTTTATTACTCCGCATGTTTTAAAATATTTTATTTTATTTTACTTATTTAGTTGAGAGAGAGAGAGAAATAATGGGCACACCAGGGCCTCCAGCCACTGCAAATGAACTCCAGATACATATGCCACCTTGAGCATCTGGCTTATGTGGGCCCTGGGAAATCAAACCTGGGTCCTTTGACTTTGCGGTCAAGTGCTTTAACCACTAAGTCATCTCTCCAGCCCCTTCCCACATTTTAAATGTATGGAGTGAAATACTTTAATACTTTCACAGTGGGTTACCTTTGGATGGTGAAATGAGAAAAAAAAACATACATTTTGCATGTGTTTTATGAATTTTCTGTGATGAGATTTATTTTATTTAGAATATGTGAAAAATGATAATTGGTGATAAAAGCTGAAAACAAAGCTGAATATACAGGGTGAATGAATTTTGCAAGTACATGTATGAATTTTTAGAACTAAAGGTTTAAAAGAAATATGCTGAAATATTAACCATGGTTATCTTAGAGCTGTGGGATTTATAATTTTCAGCTTCCCAGACTTTCCAAAAAGAATATCTATCATCCCTATATTTAGGAAAAAAATTAATAAAAAATTAAGCCTTCACTGGAAGTCCCCCTCTCATGATGGCACAGGGATTCATGCCTCAGAGCATGCACTCTTCCCAAGCATGCAGCAATGCAAGTAAAATATTTTTTAAAGGAAAATAGAAAATAAACAATGAGGTTCAAAAAGTGACAGCAATCGAAAGTCACAGTGTAGCCAGCATATGAGGTCTAGAGACAGTCTAGGAGACAGGTCTGGAAACTGAGGATCTAACTTTTGTTGTAAATGACATCTAAACATGCTCTTGTGACACAAGTCCCATCAAGTAGGCTCACCCTTTAAAGCTTAGTGCTGGGCAGGGCTTGACATAGCCAAAAGAGGAGCCTGAACAAAGTGTACTGATCCAGGACCTGCCTTCTGAACTACAGGGATAATGGACCTGTGGTCTGCTTCGTGCTATAATACTGAACAGTAGGACAATAGCAAGGCCTTATTGCTAACCGTCTGAAATGATTTGCATACCTGGCTAGAAAGGAATCTGGGTAGGCATGTCTCTCCTAGTACCCATGGATGTCATAAAAGCTAGCTTTTGATGATATCAAGTAGGGTAAGAGGGTCAAGGAGAAGTGATCAGAACAGTTTCAGATAGGTATAAGAAATATGTGGGGAGAAAAGATAGATAGATCAATAGATAGGTAGGTAGATAGATAGAAGATAGATAAATAATAAAATGGGTCTTTTTCCACTTAAACTTATTAAACACACAAGGAGATCTCATGCTAAAAAAAGATCCAATTACATCAGCAGCCAGAGCATGAAATCATTCCAAATGATTTTTGCAGTAAAGTAGAAAGTCCAGTGATCAGCCAACATTAGTCCTTCCCATGTCTCAAGTAGACATCTTTAAGAATCACTGAGGTCCATTAAATGGCATGGAACCCAGACCAGTGAATCTAGTTATATAATGGTTGGTCTATTTAAGGGTTTGGTGTAGAAACCCTATATAGATATGTGTCAATCAGCTTTCTGTTATAGCAAAATACCTGCAAAAACTTAAAGCTTAGATACCGATCCTTGGTTTTCTCATACAATCAGCTACCTTCTTAACTCCCTAGAGACCTTCTCAGCTTAGTTAGCATAAAGCCCACCATCCCTTTTATGGATGTTAATTTAGTCATTTTTAGGGGAATCCCATTAGCAGCACCAGAGGATCTTTGGTGGAATCCTCCAGCAGAGCTAAGGTCCCTGGTGGATACGAAAGTCTCCTCCCATGAACTGACTTCATCTGCCAAGGTTCAGAGGGTGGCGGCAGCACCTTTTACACACTGCATGGCCGAGCGTGTGCAGCTGTTGTCCACCTTGGCCGAGGACCCAGCAAGGAACAGTGTTAATCTGGCTCTAGGAAGAATCCCAGTTAGACTGTCTGTAACGGATTTCTACTAGTGTACATTGCTCATCATTAGATTGCCCATGAAAGGTTAGGCGGCAAAGGTTCACAGACAATGATCATGTGCTAAGCAGTCTTCTGGGGTACAAGGATGCTGGAACATCTAAGAAGCAATCTGATAGGCTCACTGTGGTGGACGGCACATTTAACCACAAGGCTCACATCAATCCCTTCACTATTGACATTGGGGCCAGAGGACTTCATGGTGGGACGTGTCCTCTGCACTTCAAAGAGCTAAGCAGCATCTCTGGAGGGCTAAGTAGCATGTCTACCAACAGCAGCCCCTCTAAGTTGTGACAACCAAAGTTGTCTCTACACATTGTCAAATATCACACCTCCCAGGGGTGTGTTGGGAATGTAGGAGATATTGCCCAATACTGAGGAATAGTTAAGTTAAAGGATAGACTAAGATCCTGAACCCCAATTTTTAATTTGATGTAGAATTTCGGGAGAAGTGATCAACTTTAGAGCACATGGCTTCAAGCTAAATGGAGCAACTAATGGGTGAAGAACATGAGAAGGAAGTGGGGGCCCAGTGGAGCCCTGGAGTTATAATTTCATCAGGCAGAGTTCAGTCTGCCCTGAAATTAAGAGGGAACAAGGGCTACAGTCACTTGTTGCGGATAGGAAAGAAGCCGGGAGTGATCGCTCGCATCTAATGCAGCACTGAGGGCCGAGAAGGCACACCGTGAAAACAAGTTCTAACTGGCATGAAATAAAAGGATTTTAACCACATGCAGTAAATCAGTCTCTAGGCTGTGCCAAGAAGGAACCTGGAAGGGACACAATTATGGAGATTACAACTAGAGAGATGATTAGGGACTTGGGGAGTTCTTTTTTCAAGGACTTGTTAAGGAAATGGGACTGTAATTAGAGGAGGGAAGTAGGCTTTCTCTCTTGCTCTCCCTTTTAGGTGAACTGAAACTTCAGTAAATACATAACACGAATCTATGAAACTTCCAAATCAGTGGGAAAATGTTCTAACCTCAAAAATCACTAATGAACATGTCCTGAAGCAAAGTAAAACTGCATTTGAAAATCAGCCTCTCAGTTACCTGTCAAGTTGGGAGCTTCAGGATTTTTTCCATATGTCCTAAAGCAGGAGCTGACAAGTGACGAAAATGAAAGTTGTGAATAAAATTAGGACAGCCCATTAGCCCAAACAGGAGAACATGGGATGAGCCTTCGAAGATTTGTGGACTATTTCTCTCTCTCTCTCTCTGTCTCTCTTTGTAGCTGGTATTCTTACTTTGAGAAGAGTAGAAAATAAATTTATTTTTTTTTTTTTTGCCTTTTTGGCAAGGGAATAAAAACCCAAACTGAGATCTGAGGTTTTTATAGTTTGGCAAATTTCAGAGATATGAAAGCAGGATTTTTGGCACTTAGGGATTGGGAGACAAATGACATCATATGGCTTAAGGGAAATGGAGAGCTAAAAAAGCACATTTGGAAAATTTCAGAAGCTGGCTGCTGCTGAAATAATTTTAATTTTGTTTCCAGTGAATTTAGTTGTCATAAAAGACACTAGATTGACGAGTGTTCTGAGGAAAATGGCAAGTCCTAGATATGATGTCAGCTCTGCATTGAGGGAAATTAGGTCAGAGGGCAGGCAGTGCTGCAGTTTCTTCTTTTATTATTATTAATTTTTTGTGTGTATATGTGTTCATATGTGTGTGAGTCAGTGTGTGTGTGTGTGTTTGTGTGTGTGTGTGTGTGTGTGTGTGTGCAGGCTCATGCATATGTGTGCATATGGAGGTTAGGAGTTAATGTCAGGGTTTTCCTCAATTGCTCCTAAATTTATTCTTTGAAACAAGGTCTCTTGCTGAACCTAGAGCTCATCCATGTGTTTAGACCAGCTAGCCACTGTGCCTCAGGTATTGCCTGACACTGCATCTCCAGGGATGGTATTACAGACACACACTACACTAACCAACACTACATAGATTGTGGGGATCGGAACTTGATTCCTTATGTTTGTGAGGCAATCATTTTACCCACTAAGCCATTTCCCCAGCCTTGTTTCTATTTCTTTCTTTCTTTTTTTTTTTTTTAAGAAAAAAAGTTATTATTTACTCTAGAGAGAGAGAATTGGCCTGCCAGGGCCTCAACCCCTGCAATTGAACTCCAGATGCTTGTGCCACCTAGTGGGCATGTGCACCTTTGCGCTTGCCTCACCTTTGTGCATCTGGCTTATCTGGGATCCAGAGAGTCAAACATGGGTCGTCAGGCTTTACAGGCAAGTGCCTTAACCACTAAGCAATCTCTCCAGGCCATTACTTGCTTCTATTTGTTAATCTACATTTGCCTAATCATCAGGGTTTGATTCCGCTTCTGCCTTGCCATCAGCCCACACGTTTTCATAGAATGGCTGTAGGGCACTCTGCAGATGGTTCAGTGGTTAACAGCACATGCTGCTTAAGCACGAGAACCTCTCTGACTGCAGATCACCAGTTAGACACCTCAGAGCCCCCATAAAAAGCTGGATGTGGCCAGTCTGTGGGAAACACAGATCAGAAATCTCTGGGGCTTGCTGATAGACAGCAGCTCCTGGTTGAGGCAGCGATCCCTGATGAGCCATCCGGCCTCCACATGCACATACATGGAGTATGTTCATCTGAACACACATGTGCATATAGCATATGTCACACACATATAAAAAATAGCTCTGATAAAAACACTGATGATCAGCACCTAGTTATCAAATGGGAGATTTAAGGTGGAAGGTATGTCTAGGTTAGCAAAACCCTTTGTACCAGTTACTGTTTCATTTTTAGGGCATTTTAGTCTTTCTTAATGCTGGGAAAAAATGCTTGACCAGGACTGGAGAGATGCCTTAGTGGTTAAGGCACTTGCCTGCAAAGCCCAGGGACCCATGTTTGACTCTCCAGATCCTGCATAAGCCAGTCACACAAAACTGAGGTAAGCACAAGGTCATGCATGTTCACTAGATGGCACACGTGTCTGGAGTTCAATTTCAGTGGCTGAGGTCCTGGCATGCCAATTCCTTCTCTCTCTCTTTCTCTCTCTGTCTGTCCCTCTGTCCCTCTCTCTGCTCTCTAAAATAATAAACATCAAAAAAAAAATTGCTTGACCAGAAGCAGCTTAAGGAAAGAAAGGGTTTATTTTTGGCTTCCAAGAGGAACTATCCACTATGGTGGTGAAAGCATGCAAGGCAGACTTGAGCAAGAAGCCTGTGTCACACCTCCACCTCTGCAGGGAGGAAGTCACGAGGGAGGGCTGAAAGTGACACCTCAAAGTCTTGCCCCAGTGATACACTTCCTCAAGCATGGCTCCACCTCTGAGAGGCTCTGTAGCTTTCCCTGAAACCACCACCAACTGCGGATTAAGTAGTCAAAAGCATGAGTCTATATGGGGAGGGTCATTTTACCTGAATACCACCACACCCTGGCATTAAGTTGAATAATCCAGCTGCAGTCTCACTGGTTTGTAGCGATAAAGTGAGAGCCAAGTGTCACTACCCAGTCTCTGCTTCTTGGGCACCCTAGCATCCCAAAGCCTTACTGGGATGTTTTGGGACATGACACATTTGGAAGGTCAGGGTAGATAGCTCACAACTTGTCTATTCTCTTACATCTCCCTAAGAAGACTTCATGGGAATCCCATTCAGGAAATGACAGACAGATTAAAAGATGGAAAGTAAAGATGATGTCAAAAGATAAGTAGGAAAAATATTTTCCTTTCAGAGCATTAATGACTACTTCCTTCACCCTGAGTTTGTCACTGAGGATGTATTAAGGGTCAAGGTAGAGCAAGGGTAGGAGAAGTGAGGTAGGAATTATTTCTGGCCCTATGTTTCTCTTTTCTCCTTAGGCCTGTTAATTTTAAGTGGCTTTCCAACAGTGTATGGAGAGATGGTAAATGAAAAGTTATACTACAGTGTTTTTAAAAACAAATCAAATGTTAACATGCTATAAAAAGAAAAGACAGTGGAAAGGATAGAATATGTGCTCGGTGCTGCAAATCCACAATCAGAAAAGACAAAATTCTTTTTCAAAAAACTATTTATTTTGGATATATCTAAAGAGAGACAGAGTATGGGCATGCCAGGGTTTCTGGTCGTTCACATGAGGCTGAGAGTCCCATAGGATCAGAGAAAGTTCTTGAGTTTGCCATAACTGCTCTTGGAAGTGTGTCATCTACTCAGAATTCCCAATTACAGAACCTGGGGTCCTCTCTGCACCTCTATCTCTTTTATTTTATTTATTTATATATTAGAGAGTAAGAATGAAGCAGATATGTATGAAAGAGAGAGAGAAAGAGAAAGAGAGAGAGAGAGAGAGAACTGGCACGCCAGGGCCTCTAGCCATTGCAAACAAACTCCAGACGCATGCGCTACCTTGTGCAACTGGCTTATGTGGGTACAAAGGAATCGAACCTGGGTTCTTGGGCTTTGCAGGCAAGCACCTAAACCACTGAGCCATCTCTCCAGCCCCTGCACCTCTCTCTTAATCTCTCCTCTGTATCTGCCTTGCTCCAGGAAGTCACTAAAACTAGGATACTAGGAGAGCAGAGGTTCTGGTCATTCCTTATTTCCTGTCTCTATTACTGAAGCTATGGAAGGGGATATTCTGATATCCTATCTGCTTCTTGCCCTCTGACTTTCCACTTTCTTTTTCCCTATCCTTCCTTTACTTTTTTTTTTTTTCTTTTTTGCAGGATAACCCTGGTCCTTGTGAACTCTTGAGCTCATCTCCTTTTGCTTCTCCACAGTCTGTGCTGCATGCATCAATTATTCTCTCTTTTCCTTCAATCTTCAATTACCTTTTCTCTGCACTGACTCCTCCCTCTGGCAATAAGCATGCTTGGATCTCCTTCATCTTAGGAGAGAAACATTCTACAAGAACTTGTGTGTCTCCCTCAGCTGTTATCTCTTTCAAACTCCCTCAAAAACAATCACCTTGATTTCTTGACCTAAGCTCAGGACTCATCAACAGAATTTTGTCCTGCTTCTACCTTACCCCTAGAAAGATGGCCCATGTTTTTTTTTTTTTTTTCATAGAAATGGCTCTGGGAAAGTCAGTGGAAATGGAAGAGGGTAGCTTTCCTCTTGTCTCTCTCTTTCCTGCCTGATACCTCTGTTAGCTTTTCCTTCTTAGAACTCTTTCCTCTTGAGTTCTTTGATACTGCTGTCCCTTGCTCATTTCCCCTTATCCTCCACTTACTTGAGACTCTCCCAGGAGCCAGCCTGACCCTCATAGTGATGCTCCATGCTGTAGGTTCTCCAGACAGTTCTGTTTGCCCCAGTGACTTCAGCTATGTGGCTTTGGCCTCATAGTCCTAATTCTGACCTCATTTTTATACTTCCCATTCTGGCCTGTCTTCCAGTCCTCCATCAATTCGGTAACAGAAATCAAGGAAGGCAGTATGATGAACTCCAACTCATGTCTAAGTAGATGAGTCACCCAGCTGTGTGGTAGGACCACGAGGCTTCAGACAGCCAACTTCTGGGCCAGCAATGTGTCACTAGGTGCTTCGGTGTGATCTTTATATGCTTTCATCTATTCCTACTAGTTTCCTGAGAAGAGATAATCAACACACTCTAGCTAGCTCTGGAATTGTGGTAGGGACCTATTGCAGACAGAAAGTGGGATGTGTTCATGCTTGGTATAATATTCATTATTCAAGCTATTTTATTTCTATGTATGCATGTTGGTGTGTGTATGTGTATGATGCATTTATGTGTGTGAGAGTAGGCACACATGTGTGGAGGTCAGAAGACAGCTTCAAATATCAGCCCTGACCTTCTGTCTTGTTATGGACAGGATGACTCATTGATCACTGATATCTTGCTGACTCACAAGGTTCTGGAAGATTCGTCTGTCTCTACCTTCCTTTTTTGTGTAGGCATATCATCGCTTACTACAGATTACAGATTTGCATAGATTCTAGGGATCTGAACTCAGGCATTTATGCTTGTGAAGGAAGAAGAGCTTTGCTTACTGAGCATCTCTCCAGCCCTAGTCAAGTTAATTTAGTGCATATATTATCCTTTTTGTTAGAGGTGGACAACTCTGCCTTCACTGAAGATTTTTAGTGGTAGATAACACACAGCATGAGAAGATGGTACCCTTCATGTCATTATAGAGGACTCCAGAGAGCAGAGTGGTAGAAAGCTAGAGAAGTGGTAGAAAGGTAGAGAAGCCACGGATGCTTCTTCTATCTTTGTAAAATACAGATATCTCATCACATTAAAAGTTAACCTTGAAAAACCAAAAAAAAAGTTAACCTTGGCAGTGGTTATGTTTTGTGGAGGACAGAAATTACAATTAACATTGAGAGTCCTGACTAGCAAGGGAAATAAAAGAAAAGACATCATTTAAGGGCATAAGAAAGATGAGCAAATAAATGAATGAACGCGACTGCCGTCTTTTCTTCCTAGGGTCAGTTAAACCTGCCTAAGCTTTCTGATGTGCTTGCTGAGGCACCATAGTTGTAGCTAAGAAAAATGCCAGGAGATGGGGGAAGTGCTCACCTCAGGAGGAGCACTGCGTCGCATTGATAAGAACAGTTCTTAAAACAATTGAAAGCGATTAATCCTTGCATTTCTTTGGGTTTTATTTGGCACCGCAGTTGACAGTGATTGGAAACATATGCGATTGCATCCACATTACACTTTCTCCCAGTGTTGTGTTGGAAGCCAGTGAGAACATCTGGATGGTTCTCCTGTGGGTGGAAGGAGATGCTGGAGTCATTCTAAGAATGCAGACACTTACCTGTCCCAATGGGAAAGTGATTCACACAGAAATTTAAAAAAAAAGATTGAATGGTAACATAATTCCAGTCTTTGAAGTTTTATCTGCACTCTCAATTGAAGGTGCGCTTAAGCTCCATGGAAACGGATGTGTCACCTCAGGGACCCTCATAGCACTCTGGGAGCACTGAGTGGAGTCTATAGGGCTTGGGGCTCTCTTCACACACCAGAAGACACTTCCCAATGGGATATGGGAGCCTCGTTCAATTCTGTGCTGTTTCTATGTAGACATTCTCAGGTCCTTTGAACTGGAGGCTTTTATCGTATATCGACCCAGTCAATGTAGATGAGAAGGTCCCTTGAGGCACTCATGTCACCACAGACACTCTGTCCTCAGCTCTTATTGTTCTGATTGGATCTCTGAGGCCTTGGAATTGACACAGACCAATCAATAATGACTACTTTTAAGGAAGGAACCATTCTTGCAGACACTGCTCAGAGAGTTCAGATTTGCAGATATTTTTCACATTCAATTAAGAAGATGGAGACCATTCAACCATTGCTGATCAGAGACCCAGAATTCCTGTAACAAAATTCTGCCCAACTAAATTTGGCTGCAGAATTACTTTATATGAGAAAATTTGGGACTTGTCCCCTGACTTGATGCCCAGTGTTTGAAATATGCAAAAGGAGCCGTGTGCGATACAGAACTGAGTGTCCATTCTGGATGCTTGAAAGAGGCTCCATGCCCAAGCTCTTAAAATTTTGCTTTCATCAGGGAAATGGCTGAGTGATGAGGTGGCTTCTTAATAGCCCGGAGCTTCTGTTTGTACCCAAGGAGAGAGCATCATCAAAGTGTATTGTCCCTTATAGCAGCTGAAAGACCGTAATTCATACATAGAAAACAAGTTGTGTGTGTGTTGGGGGGGGGGGGTGTGAGGGGGAGGTAGCCCAGTCGGTGAAATGTTTGCCTCACAAGCATGAAGACTCAAGTTCCATCCACAGAGCCCATGTAAACATGCCAGGAAAGATGACATACATCTGTGTGAAATCTCAGCACTAGGGAGGCAGAGACAGAGTCCCAGAACTTCCTGGCCAGCCAGTCAGGCCTAAATTAACAAGTTCTAGGCCAGAGAGACCCTGTTTAAAAAAAAGAGAGAGATGGATGACACCTGCCTGAGGAATGATATCTGAAGTTGTGCTCTGGCCTCCACACATTTGTGCACACGTGTGCAACGTGCACCTGAACAGAAACATGCACACATGCATGCATTAAACGAGAAAGCAACATGGCTTCCTGGATATAAATTCTCATCCATCCACTATGGAATTTCCAGTCACAGAGGTGGGTTGCTGGATATCACGTGGAGGATTTGGCAAATGGAGTGAATGGGCTACTCATGTACCTAGTGCTCAAAGGAAGCAAGCAGTTTTATCAATAATGAATCCACACAATAAGTACACAGACAGTAAGTGTCCATCTTGATGAGTCTTATCTCCACAAAAACAAGTCACCAACTACTGACTGAGGTTTCTCAGAAGGCACACTCCTGACGTCAGCTGGCAGATACTGCCTGAAACTTAGCATTCCTTTGCTTTTCTCTCCAAAGATTTGTTTTGCATGTTGTTTGGTTCTTTCGTATTTTACTCTTTTTCTGGCTCAATATTAAACTTGTGAGATCCATTCATGAGGTTGTGCACTATGTTTGTTGATTTTTAAAGCTGCTCAGTACATATTCTATCGTATGATTATGCCAAGGCATATTTACCCACCCACAATGGATGGACATTTTAATTCCAGTTCTTGGCCTATATGAAAAATCTGCTCTGAACATTCTTGTGTTGTATTAATAGCCAAAAAGTGTTCTTGTGTTTTCAGTAAGTACCAATTCCACCAGCAATGGAGGAGTAATCTGGTATTTCACATCTTCACCAATACTATTTTCAATATTTTAACTTTAGTCAATGCTATTATCTTGAACCAGTAAACATTAGACATTTTGCATTAATCATATTTTCATGTGCTTTTGGCCATCTGGTTGGACTTTATGAGGTGCCTATTCAAGCATTCTCTCATTTTGAAAACCTAGGTTGTTTGTTTCTTCCTTATGTGTTTTCAGTGATTCTGTGTGTGTGTGTGTGTGTGTGTGTGTGTGTGTTGACAAATTTGTCAAATTTGTATTGCAAGTATCTTCTTGCAGACTATCTGTTGCCTTAAAAGTAAGGCTACTCTTTGAGGCCTCTGTAGTAGTTTGAATGTATGTCCCCCAACAGACTCAGGAGTTTTTTAATGAGAAAGCTTGTCTCCAGCTGCCTGATTGGAAAAGGTATCACGGGGGGTGGGGGGAGATCCTGGGGTCCAGCCCTAGGGTGTTACTGGGGGAAGATCTGAATTCCAGCCTAAGGTTTGCACGGTGAGCTCAGGGGCTCCTGCTGCTGCAGGCTCCCGTGTGCTTGCTTGTGGTCGTGTCTGTGCTTAGACCTGTGAAAGGGGGCCAACATCCTCCGCCGTCCGTGGAGCTGCCCCTGGCTTCGTAAGCTTCAAATCAATCCCTGCTTCTATAAGCTGTGTCTCGTTTGGAGGTCATCCCTGCAACATGCAACATGCAGCTGACTACAACAGCCTCTTTCTTGTTGACACTGAAAGTCATGCCCTTTTTTAGCATTAAAGTTCATAAGAAGCAGTGAGAACCCCGGTAGAAAAGTAGACCTTGGCTCTGAAGTAATACGGTTGGGGACGTACATCTTCTGTGAAGCCTTCCATATCCCCCCAAGCCATACATTTATTTCTTTATATCTTGATAAGCTCGGCACTTGTTTCTGCTCTGACTACATATTCTTCCCGCTGATGCTCTACCACTCTCTCAGCTTTGATGACTGTTTCCTGAAGACAGATGTGTCTTCTCTGTGGCTTCAACAACGACCTCAGGGCCTGGGACATATTCCACTTAGTCCTTGCTCACAAAAGCAAATGTCCTAAAACAAATAAATGACCGGATGATGTTAAGTATAGAAATGACATGACCCGATTTGTAATTTAAGTAGATCATTCTAGCAGTTGTATGGAGAGAAGGGCTGGAGATTTCAAATATCAAGTGGCAATTTAGATTATGCTGGTTGAAGACAGCAAATCCACAGAAAATATGCTGAACAATAACAGGAGAAGTCTGTGTGTGTTTTTCTTCTATAGCCAAGGGACGCTCAATCAAGCCCAAGGCAATGATGATGTCAAGTTTTGTTAGTGAATTTACTGAATCTGACTCAGTGATAGATGACAATACAAGACAACAAAAAAGATATGTCACGTAGCCCCAGATGACAAACACCAATTGAATAGTACAGACAGGAAGGGCTGAGAGCTTAGCAATTACCATGAGCCACAGTGTTCAGGATTTTACTAGAAAGATTTTTTTTTTGCCTCTAATATTAAGATGTTAGCTCAACATGCTTCTTTTATTATGATGATAGAAATGTTATTACGAATGTAGAATTTGAGCAAATTGAATGAGAATGTATAAAAGACCAAACCTGCTGTTTCTGCTGTCTCCTGGGCTCACAATCAACTTGAAGGAGGAAGGAGTAAGGAAGGGGCGCAGGGAAGCCTAGAGTATTAGCATGGATGAACTCCAGGTGGCTCCAGCTGTGTAGGGTGAAGTGACCCATGGGCTCCTGGGCATGACCCAGCCTATGGTGAATACACCCTCTGCCTCCATGCTGTGCCCTGTGCTAGCCAACAGGAGGTGCTGCCGTAAACCCTAACAAATGTGACCCTGGTGATTATGCAGATTGGGGGCATATATAGCTTGTGAACGTTCAGGTTCATTCAGCCTTTAGTTTAGATTTTGAAGCATTCAAAACTCCCATCAAGTTTAGTTTGGTAAAGTTGTGTCTCTGTGTGTGTGTGTGTATGTGTGTATGTGTGGTGTGTGTGTGTGTGTACAGGCACACATATATGTGCCTGCGAAAGAGGTCCTGAGAATAATATAAAGGTGTCTGTCCTCTCCATCTTTACACCTTGAGCTAGGGTTTCTCTTGGTTCTGTTTAACTACAGTGTTGGCCAGACTAGGTAGTCTGTGAGCTTCTGAGTTCTCCTAGCACTGCCTCCCATTGCTGTCCGTGTGTTGGGATCACAGACACATGCTCCACTTTGAATCTGGCTTTGCATGGGTGCTGGGGGGCGGGTATAGAACGTCAAACTCCAGTTGCAGACTTACAAGCAAGCACCTTGAACTGCTGAGCCAGATCCTTGGCCCTCAAGTTGATTTTTTTTTTTTTTTTTGGCAAATTGTATTGCAGTAGAGACATAGTACATAAACGTCACTATTTTAACCATTAATAGGTGTAGAGCTCTGTGACATTAAATACATTCATGTTGTTGGAAAACCCTGTCTCTATCCATGTTTCACCTATTCCATCTCTTTAAACTGAAATTCGGTACCTATTAAACCATAATTTTCTATTTCTTCCCCGCCCCCCCAGAAAACCACCATTCTACTATTGTCTCTATGAATCTTATTACCCGAGGACCCTCATAAAAATGGAATCACACAGTACTTGTCCTTTTATGTTTGGCTTTTTAAATCGTAGCATGACATTCTCAAGGTTCATCTGTGTTACAGCATGTGTTAGAACTTCCTTCTGTTAGATAGTTGACTAATTTTCTGTTATACATATATGGCACATTGTGTTGATCTATTCCTAAAACTTCATTTAAAAATTTTCCTCTTTTTCTAAGGTGAATGGGAGATTGTTTAAAAATCTTTTTATTTATTTTTTATCCAAAGAGAAAACAAAGTAGGAAGGGAATAGAACTGCAATCTAAAAAAAAAAAAGTATTTTTATTTATTTGCAAGCAGGGAGAAAGAGAAAGAGAGAAAAGGAAAGAGAACAGGTAGGCCAGGACCTCTTCCCATAGCAAACAAACTTCAAATGCATGTCCCACTTTGTGCATCTGGCTTTACATGAGTTTTTACATGAATTTTGGGGACAGGCTGTCAGGTTTTGCAAGCAAGTGCCTTTAACCACTGAGCAATCTCCCTAGTCCAGAACTACCATTTATCGACAACCTACTTTTGCCTGGTACTGGGAATCATTTTTAATCACCACAGCTATTCATCTGCCCTGGTTACGAGGCAGGCATTGTCTCCTCACCCAGTCATGAGGTGGCTATCCCACACCACCTCTTACTTTCAATACTCCTACTTGCTGTGCAGGTTATGCAATATCTAAATCAGCGCTGGTCTTACATTGTTGATGACACGCATTTTCTTGTACCCAAGGAGCACATAGCTGGGTAAGGAAAACCATCTCATCATTTCAATCAACACAGAGGAGCATTTTAATTCTTCACATCCATTATTTAAAAATAAAAAAAAAATTCAACTTCAAACACTTAGCCAACTGAATGATGATAGCCAAATCCTTTACATGGAAATTTCATCTGTAAAATGAGAGCTAAACCTCTTCAAGTTTTTAAACTTTCCTTTCCTCATTCTGTTCAGCATGATATTTGTGAATGACACCGTCATTGGTTTCTAGGTGTTGTGCAATCCTGTGAGCTAATTCAGGGATGGGAACACTGACTCATAAAGGAAGGACTATATGTAGAGGCTGGAAGTGTATAATGTGATTAACTCAATCATCAGCACTTTAACCTGGGTTTTTTAAAAATACAACTATTTATTTAATAGTCTTTATATTTATCTAATAGTATTTTGAGTTCTTAGTTTTCGACTGGAATATTAAATTTTATGTAAATTATTAACCAGGAGCCAACAGGTACATTTTTTTATAAGATTCAAAGTATCTGCAAAATTTGGCAATTACTAAATTGTACAGTTTTAGATTTTGGTTTGTTCCTTAGTTCTAAAGCAAATAATAACAGTTGAAAAAGAGTACATTTCAACTTCCAAGGTAATCAGTAAAGTATTTCTTAAATAAGCTATAATATTCAATTATGAAACAAAACATTACACCTTACAAGACTTTGATTATCCTAATTTTTGTTTGTTTGTGAGACAGAGCCTCACTATGTAGCTTGTTGTAATCACTTCATGTTGCTGGGACAAGCATCCAACCAGACGCAGTTTTTGAGAGCAAGGGATTTATTTCAGGCCTACAGATCCGAGGGGAGTGCCATCAAGGTGGGAGAAGCTGTCTCCCACTCATAGATCCAAGCAGAGAGAACCCACCAATCAGAAAACTCCACGAGCACACACAAGCCACCAGTGCTCATACTGCTTTCTCTACACCTTTGGTCTGGAATCCAGATCTGCCCCAAAACCCACCTTATGGCTAGACTCCAGAACCTACCCCCAGTGACACCTCCTACAGCCAGATGGCTGGGGACCCAAGTTACCTGAGTCTATGGGGCCATACATTTACACTATCACATTCAAACTACCACATAGCCCTAGTTGGTCTTGAGCTTGTCAAGTACACTTATGGTCCTCTTGCCTACTTTCCAAGTGCTGGGGTTACAGGTGTGTACCACCATAACTGGCCTTTTGAACTCAATTATTTTAACAGGCTTTTTATTTTTATTCATTTATTTGAGGGAGAAAGAGAGAGACAGAGAGAGAGAGAGAGAGAAAGAGAGAGAGACAGAGAGAGAGAGAGAGAGAATGGGTGTGCCAGGGCCTCTAGCCACAGCAAACAAACTCCAGACACATATACCGCCATATGCAGCTGGCTTACATGGGTACAGGGGAATCGAACCTGGGTCCTTAGGCTTTGCAGGTAAGCGCGTTAACCGCTAAGCCATCTCTTCAGCCGTGTACTCAGCTCTTGACTGGGCAGTAAGCCATGGGCATGTTGCTGATTGGGTCAATTTCAATAGAGTCTTATGGTTTACAGAAGGCCTTCACTTCAGTTTCTGTTAATGACTCAGATGACTACTAACTAGATAATCAAACTTGTAGGTATGACACGGGAAAGAAGAACAAAATTAGGATCACAAAACACTTTTCTAAGTTGGAAACATGACCTGAAGTCAGGGAGCCCAGCAGTGTGATCCCCAAAGCCTGTCACTGTGCAAGGAAAGACATAATAGGCTGAGGATTAGTGAGGACCCCCTGGGGTTGCAAGTGAGGGAAACTTAGCTTCATAGGTTGGGTTCAGAAGAGGGAAGTTTTGTCTCCTGAACTAATCATGGCTGGCTCTGAATTTGATCGCTAAAGGACTCACTCAACTTCTATCAACTTCTGGTTCTTTTGATTTCCCTCCAAAGCGGGCACTTGGCTTCTTAGCATGACTCCACATTTTGAGTTTAGTCAAAATAGTTGGACAATTCTCTTCCCTCAATGAACAAAATTTCCTGGAAGGCCTGTAGTGCACCCGGGTCAGGTACTCTGTGAGGCTAAGTGCTATAGTCCAGGAAGTGGGCCACTGCTGCTTCTGTGAGTCACATGGCTAGACAATTCCTCCCGAACTATGGGAGGTGTTCATCGAAGACTATAACACAAGAAAGGCTTTGGGGGCGCTGTTGACTCTAAAGATGATGTGGTTGATGTTAGTGATGCTGGGTGATCAATGAAAGCTGGAAGTCTGCTGTGAGGAAGGACAGTGGGTGTAGTGACAGCAGGAGCATGCTGTCTGTTCTCCGTGCTTCAGGCCGCTTTGGATTCTGGTCATCTTGTTCAAGGAAGACATTGACAGTGGAGTAGTAGAGAAGCTGGGGAAGTGAAACACACATGCTCAAACTGATGAAGACTTGGGGATATCTACCCCGGAGGAAAGAATATTCCTGGAGACATGTCGGGTGTCTGCTGCGTGAATTGAGGAGGCCCTTATGCCACTCCGTGAGCACCACCACCACCTAGGACACGACCCCAGCAAGCCCTCTGCTTTGCAGTGGAAGGAGAGCAGGCTTAGAACCAAGGGTCCTGGGCCATGTCTGCACTCGGCGAGGGTTGACACCTTCATTAGTGTGTCTCATGCGAACATGTGAGTGTTTCAAATAGTTGTGCTAACGATCCCATGAAATAAATAATGAGATTCTGCTAACAGAGTGCCTGGTAACGCTGTAAGCACCTGGACACAAGGTAGCATTAGTGTGCAGCTTTGAACAATGATGAGGAAGGAATTATCAATAGACAGTGAGCCAGCAGGATGGAGGGTCCTTGTAGGTGAGGAGATTGCTACCTCTGGATGTGTTTCAGTGGAGGCTTAAAAGCCACTTGGCAGAGAGGACTCAAAACGCTTCACCTGGAGCAGGGGGACTTCAGGTCTCATTGAGTTAGAGAGTCATTGATTCTCGATCTCTACCCATTTCTTAACTCCTTAAGATGGTTTTTCAAATTCATATTCATAATTTATCTGTTTTTGAAAATTTAACAAGTAACAGTTTTAGTGATAATTATTGCATTTCTATATTTATAGATAACTGGCACATATGGAGGTGGAATAGCACAATTTGATATTTTCTCATGTGCCAGGTTTTTTTTTAAATAAATATAGAAGAATCCTATAGTTATGAAAAACTATTTGTTAAAATTAAATGTATATGCAACTGGGCATCTGTTCTGTTCCCCCAGGTCTTAAGAACCAGTTTTTGTGTTGCCATTAGATGGAACCCATCATGAACCTCAAGTTTTAGAGCCACAAGTCTCAAAGTGGTCAAATAAAAATTGGAAAAAAAAAGAAACTTTTCCTAATTCTTGTACATAATGCACTTCTACTTATTCTGGTTAAAATTAAACTTTCTATCTATAAAACCTGAAAATCATCTTCTTTCCCCCACCCAGGAAGTTGTAGTGGGATTTATTTATTTTTCTGTCAGTGCTAAAAATTTCAAGTAGACGGCATGGTATAACTGAAAGACTAAATTCTAGTGCCAACTAGACTTGGGTATAAATCTTGACTCTCTCTCCTTCTACTTGTGTGATCTTGAGCAAGTTGTTTATTATCCAAAAACCCTCTTACCCACCTGTAAAAGGCAAAGAGTAGAGCTACCATTTAGGTGGTTATAAGGGTTGAAGAAACATCCACAGAGTGTTTTTTCTCTTTTTTTTATTGATTTTTTAAAAAAAACTTATTTTTATTTATTTATTTGAGAGAGAGAGTGAATGGGGATACCGGGACCCCCAGCCACTGCAAACGAACTCCAAATGCATGCGCCCACTTGTGCATCTGGCTAACGTGGCTTCTGGTGAGTTGAACCGAGGTCCTTTGGCTTTGCAGGTAAATGCGTTAACTGCTAAGCCATCTCTCCAGCCCCTGAACTTTTTACTAGGTCACAAAGAGCTAAGTTTTTTTTTTTAATTTTTAAAAAATATTTATTTATTTATTTGAGAGAGAGATACAGAAATAGGCAGGGGGAGAGAGAGAGAAAGAGACAGAGAGAGAGAGAGAGAGAGAGAGAGAGAGAGAGAATGGGCACTCCAGGGCCTCTAGCCACTGCAAACAAACTCCAGATGCATGCGTCCCCTTCTGCATTTGGTTTACGTGGGTCCTGTTGAGTTGAACCTGCATCCTTTGGCTTTGCAGGCAAGTGCCTTAACCGCTAAGCCATCTCTCCAGCCCAAGAGTTAAGTTCGATTATGGTGTTTTCATGCACATTGTTTGTTTCTTTTCCCACAACTCCCCCTCCTTTCTGCTTTCACTCTGCAGGTTTCTTTCATGCATTCCTCCATCTCATGTTTTGAACATGTAAAAATACAGACCTAGGGCTGGGGACCTGGCTCAAAAGGTAAAACACAAGCCTATGGACCCATGTTTGACTCTTTGATACAAATATAAAAGCCACACACAGAGGGTGAGTGTGCCTGTGACCACAACATGCCTATGGCAATGGGAGGCAGAGCCGGGAGAACCGGGGGTGCGAGCTAGGCGGGCTGCCACACAGAAATGCCGGTGGAGTCTGTGGCAGGCGCTGCACTTGGAAGTGTGGCTAGGTTTGCAGGGTTGACAAGAACAGCTGTTAAACTCCTACCTAGGCAGTGACTGAGTGCTTCCTATTGCAAGATGTCCAGAGATGTGCTGGCTACCAAATCAGCACATCTTCTTTTTACATCCTCTTCCCCAGCTGCACAGGACTCGCGGTGGCAAACGAGGAGCTGATGTGCAGGGATGTCAACATCCTATAGCTGGAGCTCAGATCCAGGACAGGTCTGCTCGGCAGCCTGAGCCTTTAACCTTTATTTTCTACTGCTTAGCTAATAGTCTAGAAGACTCTGTAATAGAGCTAAGACAACGTGAGTGGTATTGTGGAGCTAAGGAAACTTCCATTCTGGTTGGGTGGGGCTTTTGCTGTGTAGATTCTGATAGGCAGGCCAGTAACCAGGGGCTCTGGTCTTCCATGGGGTTTAGTCTCTCATTAGGTCCATGTCTGCCGCTCTCTGTTGTGCTCCCGGTATAGACCACAGAAGGCATGTGTATTGTCTGCCGGCTGTAACTTGCACGTTCAGACAGTCTAGACACGAGGATCTAGGCACAACTCTGCTTGACTGATTACTTGTTTGTCTCCCTTCACTCCGGAGAATCTCATGTGGAATGTATCATTTACCATCCCGTTGCTGGGACAAAAATACCTGCCCGGAAACAACTTAGGAAAAGACTTTGTTTGGGCTTAAGTTTCCAGGATATGTAGTCACTCCATCATGGCCAGGAAGCCATGGCAGATGGGTTTGTCACATTTCAGCCAGCGGCGCAAAACATAGGGTGGACGGGGAAGTGGCCGTGGGCTATAAAACCTTGAGGTCCACCCTCAGTGACCCACTTCTTCCAATAAGGTTCTGCTTCCTAAAGGTTTCACACCATTCCCAAATAGCACCACCCGTTGGGGACTAACTGTTCAAACACATGAGCCCATGGGGAGTACTTTACACTCAAGCCACAGTCGGGTGCATAGTGGCCTTTGTCTCCATTGGTGGCCCAACTGCAGCTGTTTCTTCTCCCACCAGAGCACCCCAGGGGTGGGCTCTCACACACCCACCCTATGGCAGAACATGTCCCATAGCGCCCAGTGGCCTCTTGTGATTCCCCCTAGTGTGTCCGGAGATGCCCAAACACCTACTGTGTGTGTGTAAGGACGCAGCTCCCTGCTCTCACTCAATGTCAGCGTTTAATTTGCTAGCTTTCCAATTGAGGCTTAATTTTTGAGAATTCAAATCTCCTTTCGAGCAAATTAGGTTAAACCGCTTGTGATGTGGGAGCAGCATTGACCTTGAATCATTTTCTGTGTTTTCCCCTTCTGGAAAGAGGGATGACAAAGGGGTCAGCAGTTAAGACTTAGCTCTGGAAAGGCCAGGAAGGGCTGATGACTGCAAATCTACGGATCAGGGAGTATGCCCACAAGTCAGAGGTGGGTGCTATCTTTTCCTAGAAATGGGCTAATCCACACTTTAAAAAAAAAAAAAAAAGATGATTGCATCTAGCACTATGCAAATTTTACAGTATTTTATTTCCTTTTTTTAAAAAAGTATATTTATTTATTTAAGTGAGAGAGGAGGAAAGCAAGAGAAAGAAAATGGGTGTGTCAGGGCCTCATGCCATTGCAAAGGAACTCCAGACCCTTGCGCCACTTTGTGCATCTGGCTTTACATGGGCACTAGAGAATCAAACCTGGGCCACCAGGTTTTGTAGGCAAGTGCCTTTAATGCTGAGCCATCTCTCCAGACCCAGTATCTTACTTCTTTGTGATTACCAAGCTGATAGACAGTTAACAGATTCTAAACAAAATTTAGGTAGGTAATGTGAAATAATATGAACAGAAATTCAAGAATGTCCAGCTAGTGTTTTATTCAAAATGTAATTGTACATCTTTTATTTTTTATTTTTAGTTCAATGAAAGTATTCCCTATGTCCATAAAGAAAAAAAAATAAAAAAAACTGCTACTAGGCACCTGCTCCCTGGTTTCCTTCCTGGAGTGTCTCCAGAAGGTCTGTAAAGAGACCCACTCAGTATTTTGTTATCAAATTGGAGACATATTGCAAGGGAGCACAGAGACATAATTGAAAAGGAATACAAGGCAACTATGTAAGGCAGTTGCTCTTGGGCTTAACACATATCAGAGTCACCTGTGAGGCTTGTTAAAGAAACTCACCCTCAGAGTCCCTGATATATACCTGGGGTACCTAACCTCCCTCCTCTCTTGCTCCCTGAATACCCAAACATATAGATGTTCGCGTCCCTTTTATAAAATTGCACAGTATACACATATAACCTAGGCACATTTCTAACATACTCATTCAGTCACCTCTAGCACACTTTTATAATAACTAATACAATGCGCTGCTACGTGAGTAGTTTTAGGTAATCACAAGAGGAAGGTCCATCCTTATCCAATATAGACCTAATAACTTTGGATGGCCTTGTTTCTCCTGGTATTGAATCTGCAGGTGTAGGGCTACCGTAGGTTAGTGGGCTTTCAGGGTACCTGAAAAGGTACATTTCCTATGAGTTCACAGGTTGCGTGCTCCCTCCAGACTAGAGGTCTCATCTTAATAACCATTGGTTAATAGCTAGACATAGTGGCAAATACCTATAATACCAGCTCACAGAGGGCTGAGGCAGGAGGATTTCAAATCTGTACCAATGTGAGCTCCATGGTGAGACCTTATCTCAAATAAGCCAAAATCAAATCAAGCCCTCTCCCCACCAAAACACTATTAATCCAGTTCAATAGTTATATAGCATGAGATACATAGATAAATTTAAATGTTCTAATGGCTTCCAAACATGAACATTGACATCAGCCAATAATTTTATTTAAAATATTATGATATATGCTTAATTTATACTATATTTCATTATTACAATTAATAATATGTTCAGCTTAAATATTATCATCAAACCATCCCAAATATTATCATTATATTATTAGCTACAAGAAAAAAAATACTTTTTACTTTTACTTATTTATTTATTTGACAGAGAAAGGGGGAGAGAAAGAGAGAGAATGGGCATGCCAGAGACTACAGCCACGGCAAACAAACTCCAGATGTGTATGCCCCCTCGTGCATCTGGCTTACATGGGTCCTGGGGAATTGAACCTGGATCCTTTGGCTTTGCAGGCAAATGCCTTAACTGCTAAGCCATCCCACCAGCCTTATTTCTTTAATTTTAATTTTACTTATTTAGAGAGGGGGAAGAAAGAGGCAGAGAGAAGGGGAGAAAGAGAGAGAGAGAGAGAGAGAGAACAAGAGCATGCAAGTATGCCAGGGTTTCCAGCTACTGCAAATTCCAGACACATGTGCCACCTTGTGCATCTGGCTTATGTGGGTGCTGGGAAATCAAACCTTGGTCTTTTGGCTTCACAGGCAAGTGCCTTAACCATGAAGTCATCTTTCCAGCATGATATTTTGTATTTCTATCCTAAGTCTTCAGGGTCTGGAGAATACCATGTTCATATCCATTCTTAGTTAGAACTAGTCACATTGTAAGCACTCATGGCCACACGTGGATACTGGCTATGTATTATCAATGAGCAGCAAATACCCCAATGAATTGTGCTGCAAAGAATGTGCTTGGAGGGATTACCAGGGGTTCCATCTCACCTGTACATTTGAATCGCTTGGGAACTTTTGAAAACACAGGAATGCTCTGGTCCTCCTTTAATATATATGGGTTTTGGACAAAACCGTTGGAATCATCTTCCTAAGTAATTCTAATGTGCAGGTAAGTAACTAAATTAGGACCCATACATGTGTCTAGAGTCATGTATACACGTACATTATGTGCTGCATCATGACTGTTCAGTAAGTGAAGGACTGTGCAGACAGATGGTCGATGTAATCCCATAAGATCATCGCCACCTACTGACATTTATAGACATTTTAGGTTTTATAAGCACATTCCATGGTGTTTGCACAGTAATGATCCCCTAACCATGCATTTCTCAGAACATATTTTGTTTTAAACCAGCTACAGCCAATGATCTACCCACCCATGTTCCCTTGGCAGAGCCAGAAAGGAAGACCATGGGAACTCACACGATCTCTGCAGCCACGAGGCAGGCAGACATGCCCCAAACGGATTGTTCTAGTCTATGCGTCTAACCCTGGGAGACTGATATTATTACAAGTGTAGCCGAGAGGTAGAAAGGTTCAGGTGGCCCACAGTCTCAGTTATGCTGAAGCAAGGACAAGCTTGGAGTCAAAGAAGGGCCATAGATTCCCGGCCTCAGTCTTTCCAAGGTAACATCTTGCTGACCTATTTAACTTGAAATCGAACATTGCCCCATTCCGGCTAGGACTGTGGGTCCACTCTCACTTCTCCATTTGCTCTACAGTCTCCTCACTTTGAGAGAGAAATCTCAATGTGAGTTTCATTAGTACTAAGCAAATAGAACCAGTGGCTTTTTTCCCATAGAGGATTTAGGTAATTTTCCAAATGTTTGAGGGTGATAAAAAAAAAAAACAAGATAATTAAAAAGTGCAGGATGTTTTCTCCTACTTTTCTGTTTGAAAGGGAATTTCCTTAGGGTCATCATTAATAGTTGATTCTTTGAGTTGAAAAAGATGAGTAAGAAACGTTTCTACCCTTGACTGGTGTACATTGAGAATTCTTTCCTGAAAAGTTGAAAACCACCTCCTGTGGGGGAACACAGTAACCGACAGCATGGTGCACTAATGGAGCCTCAGTCTGGCTGAAGGGAGAGGAAAAGGGCAGAGAAACACAGCCCTGGCTGTTTGGGCCAGGACAGAAGGTCCTGGGCTCACAGGGACCCTTTGTTCTACATTCCATACATTTGTGACAAGTTTTCTTGAATTAACGTGTTTAGGGTCTTTTATGATCTTCTGTTGTATAGAATTTAGCATAGCTGACAAGTGGTTTCAACTTCAGATTTCAAGACATTTACACCTTTATTGACTCTATGCACTCTCTTCTCCATACTGGTTTGGAATCCAAGGTTTATAATTCTATATGCCTTCCCAGGGTGGATATATTTTCTCATGTGTTGGTGACTGGTCCTCGTATTTGATTCCCAGCTGGTGGTGATTTGGGAAAGTTGCGGAGCCTCTGGGAGGTGGGGCCTTGATGAAGGAGGTGTGTCGCTGAAGGCAGACCTGGAGGTTGATGGTGTCCGGAGACAGCTCACGCTTGCTGCTTCCTTTCAGCCCACGTGACATTTAGTTGTCTTCTCTGCTCTGCTTTCCCTGCCATCATGAAACTTCCCCTTGAGGTGGTAAGCCTGAAATAAATCCTGTCCCTCTTTAAGATGCTTTCGGTCTAATGTCTTGTGCCAGTAATAAGAAGGTAGCTGCTACATTTACCTGCAGTGGTTTTTCATGCACAACTTTTCATGTACCTTAAAATCATTAAGAAAGAAAACAAGCCAGGTGTGGTGGCACAATGTCTTTAATCCCAGCACTTGGGAGGCAGAAGTAGGAGGATCGCTTTGAGTTCCAGGTCAGCCTTGGCTAGAATGATACCCTACCTCAAAAAAAAAAAAAAAAAAAAAAAAAAAAAAAAAAAAAAAAAAAAAAGAAAAGAAAATGAAAAAGAAAACAGGCTGGAGAAATGGCTTAGAGGTTAAAGCTTAAGGACCCATGTTCAACTCTCCAGGTCCCATGTAAGCCAGATGCACAAAGTGATTCAAGCACACAAGGTGGCACTCATGTTTTGAGTTAGATTGCAGTGGCTGGAGGCTCTGGCATGTCAATTCTCTCTCTCTCTCTCTCTCTCTCTCTCTCTCTCTCTTGCATGCAAAAAGAAAACAAAGTATTTTGATGTGGGTCTCACTTCTCTAACCCTAATGGAATTTGGTCTTATCCCATCCAGCCAATTACTTGTGCATTCTTGTACATAGGCAGTGAGTCTGATATTTGAGGCCTATTGTAGAGACGCTTGGCCCCAAAGTACTTCTTTGAAAATTTCTATTTTGAATCCCTGGCTTAAATGCAACTTCCAAAAAAAAAAAAAAAATAAGTCTGTTCAAATTCACTGAATTCTTAAATTAGTTTGAAAAGAATTATCTTACCCATCCTCAATTAACTTGTTAACACAAAGTCTTTTCATTGAGAATCTGAGGATGTCACAGGGAGGCAGGAATATTAAAGGAGATGAGTATGGGGTTTTGGCCAGTTTGTACTAGATTCAGTTCAATAAGAAAGGAGAAGATCCTCTTTGTGGAGACCATTTCTGAAGTTGTATGGTTAGGTCTGGTTGAAATAAGTCAATAGCACAAGGCAAGACAATTTGCCCCCACAGTGGTTCTTTGTAGGAGGCGCTATTGTGATGGTTTTACCAGGCTGAAATAGAAACACACATCTAGGGTGGCTTGGCAGTGGGGAGAGGGACATTTGCTGACATCAACATGACTTGGTGCCACCGAAATTACCCCCAAATAATAAGTACAACTCTTGTTGTTCAAGCTCCATCATGTATTCTGACTGGAATGGATACCCTCCAGTAGGATGGCGTTTAAAACATGACTTCTACTGAAGTCTCTCGGCTTCATTTACGTAAGGCTTCCAAAGCTGAGGGCAGGGATATAGAGATGGCTCAGCGGGTGAAGTGTTTGCTCACAGGCATGAGAACGTGAGCTCAGATCTCCAGTGCCCACTTCGAATGCTAGCTCTGGTGGCAAGTGCCTGCACACCAAACACTTCAGAGGCAGGCATGGGAGGGTCCTCTAGACTTGCTGGCCAGATAGTATAGCTGAATTGGTGAGTCCTAGCATGAGACCCTGTCAAAAAATAAGGTAGCGAGTAACTGAGGAAGACCACCCCCCCAACATAAACCCGTGGTCTCCACACACATGCGCACACATGTGTACACATGTGTGCCCATGCACAGGAAACACACCAAGTGCACACCCAAAGCTGACATGCCAAGTGTCTCCCAACTAGTAGCCTTTTAGGCAACCGTCTCCTCCTGCATGCTGGGAGGTGGTTTGCATTAGCCAGACCTTCATGAAGAGGTGTGACAAGGTCCTCAGGATAGCATAGGAACGGTGGTTAAGTGAAAAGGACACAGGACCTCGTCTCTAAATCCAACTGAAAGATGGTGTTTGGATGGAAACAAGCAGAAGAAAACGCCATGTGTTCTGGGGTCTGGGCTACTCCCAGCGCCCACTGGCTAGAGCTACAGAGAAAGTGTGGTCAACATTCTTGAGCAGAGTTACACTCCAGAGTTGGAATAGACACATTCTGTGTCCAGCAAAGATGATGGTCCACTAGAGAGACCAACCTACCATCTTTTTTAAAGGTATCTTACCCAACAAGGCCACTTGAATTTGAGCCAAGGAAGAGGTGGACATTTCCTTCGGGGATAGGAGAGACAATAAACCCAGAGGACTGATTTGGATGCATGTAAGAGGGAAGACAAGGTTGGCTTCTATTTGCACTGTGTAGAATTGAGCTTCCTCAATGAGAAGCTACATGAAATGAGGCTTCAAAGCACCTCCGAATAAGGGCACAGTGAAAACAAATACATCTCTTGTTAGATAAATGCCTGGCTTCACCTAAAGCAATTGTCCCTAAGACCTGTCAAGTGGGTTTTTCTAGAAAGCTCTATTTTGTAGTGGCTCGAGGGGTATGTGACAAGGGTGAGAAAAGCGACACCCTGTCTCTCTCTGGGACTCTCCCTTGGCATCAGGCATACTTATGTGGAGCTCCTACAGTAGTCTTCCTTTGCTGCACATGTGAAAAGCATTCAGAAGTTCCCTGGTCATAACCTATGACCTTCAGTAGACCGATGGTACTCACACGTCATGGCTCTATAATCCTATTTTGATTCTCAGCACCAGGACAGCTCCTGAACCACCCCCATGTACTCCGATTTAGAAGAGTATCACATAGTGAACGAATCCCAGTTCTGCTGCCAAGGTGGGGAAGGTCGGACCCTTCTTTGACAACTGCTCTGCTTGGGTTTGATTTTATCAGTTATGGAGGAATCCACCTCAGCTCCCCAATCTCTTTCCAGCTGCAAACCTCTGCTGCAGTAAGTGGAAGGGAGGAAGAGTGACGACACAGAAAGAACTGAAGTTGATGCCAGGGGTTTCATAGTTGAAAGACTATCAGAAGACAGTGTAGTCAATGGAAAGAAGAAATTGTAGGTATTGGTAATTGGGAGACTTGAGAAGAACTTTCCTGAAACATGTTACCTGAGATCAAGGGAACATACACAATTAAAGAGCATTCTTCTGTAGTCAAGTTCAGGTTGGAAATGTGGGGCCATTTTTATACAGGTGACAGAAGGTAGATAATGAGTTTGCTTTGAGAGACAAAAGCAAAGTACTAAATAAAGTGTTTGAAGGTGTGCTTTGAGATGGTGGAGAAAGGAAGACCATTCCTTGAAGAAAAGATGAGACAGGGATAGTTAAGTGCCTCAGAGAAGCATCATCCTATAACAACTGAAGGAAAACTAACTTCAGGGATGGTTTGCAGAAACCAAACAGTCAGCACTTACCGTTCAAGATAAAAACTTGAGGTTTCACTTGGCTGAGTATGCAAGCAATTCACGGACAGTGGGTTACCACGCCCCCACAAACAGCTGTCAACATGAGTCCCAGAATTGAGTTATCATTTATATTCGCAAAACTACACTAATTATTTCAAGTAGATTTTTAATGGATTATTCTAGAGAAGGACAAAAATGTGAGAAAGAAAGTAGTGACCTCTTGCCCAAACCCAAGGACATGTTAATTTGCTCTTCTCCAAACAGGTAATTGAAGCCATATTACCATGTAGGTGGGGTTAAGTCTAGTTCCTGTTAGATGAAGGCAAAACTATTTTCTTCAGGATCTACCACAGTGGGACTGACTTGTAGTTACGTACGTCTGAGACCCACAAGGTGTAGCATCGGCCAAGCCAGTTAAACTGGTACAGGACATGAGATAACCATGGCATTTTGGAAAGAACGTTAGACTGGTAAGGTGTCTTCAGATGTACTTACTGGTTATGAGAGACTCTTGTTTATTTTTCATATTCAACTCTGGATGGGCCTTGGGATTTACCATACTGATGGGAGAATACACCTGCCCCCCTCCGCAATTTCTTTTCCTGATCTTCAGAAAGGGACAAAATTATCCCATAAGACCTTCAAGGCAGAGGGAGAGAAAGGCAGCCTATATGATGGAAACAGCTTTTATGTGCAGTGCGAACTGTGACACCCAGAAATCCACCAACAGTTTGAACACCTCTCAGAGAGCTGAGCTGAGGTGCGTGTGTGTGTGTGTGTGTGTGTGTGTGTGTGGAAGCTACACAGTATCAAAGAACAAATCCAAAGGACACATTTTCAAAAGGAAAACTTGCCAACAAAGCTGCACCGCGGACAAATCAACATGGAAACAGTGGCTAATCTAATCGCTGCTAAAGGAACAAATGTTCAGCGTTTTCCCTTCAACTCAGCTGGCCTATTATACCCCTGAATACCCGGGCTGACAATGCCTCCCCTGCCCGCCCTCCCGCCTCAGAAGTGTCAGACGGGAGACATGGTGCCAGCAAAAAGCCTTCCTGAGCTCTTGTTAGCTAACCGCGGTGTTTTGTTCCGCGGCGGCATGTCTGCACAAGCCGACACTGTGTCAGTCATAATTACCACCTGTTCGTGTGCTCCCTTCAGGTCCCATCACCTCTGTGGCATTAAGCAGCCAGTGGCAGGAAGCAGTGTCGATTGCCCAAGAGCCGCGACTGTCAGGCTCTGGGTTTCAGGGCGTAATTGCTGCCTGTTCACAAATAGCCTTGGCCTCCTTCCTCCCTTCCCCTCCTGGGCTGGGCAGGAAGACACTCGGCTGCATGCTCCTGCTGACACCAACTCACTTTCTTCAGGCCGCCGAGATCACAGACGTGTTTAATGTCCTTCTTGCGGGCTACAAATCGGGTCTGAACTCTCACACAGACATGTTCTTCCATGGAAGAACTTTGTTTGCATCTTTAAAAACTCCACAGACCATAACCCCTGCTATTTGGTACCCAATGCCAGTTGTTTCAACAGTATCAGTGGCTATATATATATATATATATATATATATATATTCATTGGAGTAATGGTTTAATGGTTGGATTCCATATCAGCATCTTTCCTCACTTCTGTTACTATCACAAAGGAACGGTAACACCTAACACTAGCTAGCATTCATTGTGAACACTCTGTGTGGCCGGCACTGTTTTGAGCTCTCTATATTCAATGTATAATTTGATCTGCACAATGTTCTTAGGAGGTGAGAACCCTTGTTGTTCCCTCATCAAGATGATTTTTGGAAATACTAAAAGCTCATCTCAAAAATCAGTTGCCTGGGGAAATGCTCCCAGACCCCTATCCCCTAGTCTGAACCGGGTACTCTTGTGTACTTGGTTCATATCTGAGGAATCACTCCTATTTGTGCTATTGATAATTTTTGCTATTGTAATTGTTTATTTCCCAGGGGCTAAGGCCTAATTAGCTAATATTCAGTTAGTACATTTAAAGATATTTTATCATATTCCTTCCTTATTTCTAATTTTTTTTTCAAAAAAATGTCATAGTTGAGCAGGAGAGATGGCTCAGTGTTTAAAGGCACTTGCTTAGAAAGCCTAACAGACTGGGTTCAGTTCCCTAATACCCACATAGAACCAGAAGCAAAAAACGGTGCATGCATCTTGGAGTTTGCAGTATCACTAGGCCCTAGTGTGCCCATTCTCCCTCTCTCTCTCCCTTGCTCTCTCTCTCTCTCTCTCTCTCTCTCTCTCCTTACAAATGAATAAATAAATGTTTTTGAAAACGTCACGGCCATCTCAACTCCTGTACTAGCTTACCTGTCTAGGCCAATACTGCACCTTGTTGGTCTCAGAGCTGTGTGTTTGCACATCAGCTTGTATCCTGGGCCCTAGTGCACTGCATCAGGTGCCGGTGCTGAAGATGAGCCTAATTCAACTGTCTTCTGACTCGGAACTGGTTTAGTAGTAACATAATCATTAACTAGAGAAAGATGATGGGAGTTAAAGCATTGCTTCACTACATTTCCCCACTTAAACTTGCCAGAATATCAAGTCCTACACTTCATTCAGTTAGCATGCAGTGCGGAGAAAGATACTGCCCCAAAGACCATAGTACGTAGAGTTTTATAACTTCAGATTCGTGTCAGCAGATTCTGTAGGTTCAGAACTGTGATGTCAGGATGTTTTGTGACTGTTTTGCTTTCTCATCTTCTTTGTAAGTTGAGGAAGGATGAGAAGGGCTCCATCTTGGGCAGCAGGTGATTCCCAACGCTGGCCAGTCATGACAATTGCCAGGGAAAACAACAAAACGAAAGCAACAAGCAAAACCCATTAGCAGGCGTCCTCCTGCCAACAGGCTTCTGCGTCAAGATGTTGGAGTTGAGGATTAGGAATATGTGCTTTCAAACTTGTAGTTAATTTTGACGATTGACATGCTGAAAGCCTTTGGTTTAGGTAATGACTGGAAGCAATAGGAAGCTGTCTTCTGACGCGTGGGCAGAAGGACATCAGAGGGCATCACATGAGTCACTCTCTAGCCACATCTGTTAACAGCTGGCAGGCAAACAAAACACAGGGAGTTTTTGTTGAGTCAAAATTCAATTAGAATCGCCTAGAGGAGGAGGAGGAGGAGGAAGAGGCTTTCATCAACAGCCATGTTCACAGCCCACACCTGCCAATGAACTCGGAATCTAAATGTGAGGGAAACTTAGGCATAAGGATGCTTTGACACGCAGCCAGGTTGGTGGAGGTATTAACCGAACCCTCAGAAAGGCTCTGCTGGAAATAATTCAGATGCCATCTTAGCCTGAAAAGGCCTTACATCATCGTACTAGCATTCCTCAAAGCACCTTGAATCTCCACTTCCTTGTGATGCTTTGAGCGTACGAGGCTTCAGACAAGCTATGGGGAGGTGCTGCCCGCACTTCAAGGGGCCTCTGAGAGCTACACGAGGGGCATGGGAAGACCCGGGGCTCAGGCAACTGTTAACTTGGCTTCATCCAGTCCTGTCTGTGGAAGTTCTCCGGTGGATTTATGACTTGAATTTGAACTTGGCCCTGACTTGCTCTGGTCATTGAGCTTAAGACGCTTGCATCTTACCTTGTGTTTGCCATCACAGCCTCTGCTACCCACCCGTGCGGCTCCAGCAGTGACTCTAGATCAAAGGGATTTCAACTGGAAGTCCAAGGTGGGGTAGCATACGTCTGAGGCTTCTTATTATGCGTTAGTGTTCAAGTGACCTGGAACTCAGAATTCTCCTCTTCGTATTTGAGCTTTTAAATGATAGGATGTGGAGGACTGATTGAGCTTGGTTTTCTATTGGTGTGACTGAATCTCCTTGGTGCACTGACATCTTCATTGATTAGGTCACATAACCTTGAATGAGGGCATATATAACCATCAACGCACCACACAAGATCCTTTCCCCCAACCTTGAGCAGAATGAAAGTCTTTGTCACTGTCTTAGGAGCCAAATTGAATTCAAACTTTGCCATTGACTTGCTTGGGTTATTGGCTTCAAGACTCACGTGCTGTGTCCAAGCAGAAGTCCTCAATGATTTTGCATGGTTTGGCTCTGTCACCTTGATTCTCTGTCCATCCTGAAAACAATGTACCCCTGGTATAGCTGCTGATTCAGCCAGGCCTGTAGGACCAGGGATCATATGGAGCCCACTGTAAACTAGGAATATTTTGGTATAGTTTATTATAACCAAATACAGTCTATAAACCTATTTTGGCTCTGATTCAAAGAAATACTTCTCCTTCCTGTAACTAGAGATAATTGGTGAAACTTAATATACCAGCATTAAGAAATTGATGTCACTTTTTGCAGGTTATAAATTGATTATTTTTTCTTGTGTTTAAAGAAAGAAAAGATGGAAAGAAAGTAAGAGCGTCCAGGAGTGGATCATGATGGTGACTACAGAGCGAGTAGTCAAGGGTTTGCCGTAAGCGTGGAGTTGTGTACATACACTTGAGTCTTTGTAATGTAAAGAAATTATAAAATTAGCATTCTCCTAACTTCTGTATCGCTTGGACATGAATGAGGTTAGCTTGTCAGGATTATTATAATCTTGTAATGTTATGGCCATGCCAATGAGTCATCCCAGCCACAAAGAGTAAAGCTTAGAGCCCTAGACATTTCCACTGGGTAACTGATGTCAACGTTCATTTCAGTAGAACCTGGTGCACATTTGCAGTTGGAACGCTCAGAGAGAAATGAAGATGCAGAGAACTCAAAGGATAATTACCCTTTTTTAATATTGACATACTTACATGTTGTTCCAGACGTAGATTCTGTGTAGGCGAAAGCTATTTGATTATAAAGGATCCAGTTTCTCCAAATTTTTTTTCAAGGTTAAAAAAAAAAGCTTCATTAATTAGCATCAAGGAAAATGAGGCATCTGCTACTTTTTGTCAACAGATTTTAATAATATTGAATACTGCTAATTGGATAGAACTGAAATATAGCTCATTTTATGTCAAATTAAGATAGTTTCCTCTGTTATTTTTTCCACTAAATTTTATTTCAATTGTGGCAAGTCTTCAACATTTTTCTCCGCCTTTTAAGTCAAAGTGATTTTGGATTGTCTCGGAGAGAAAGGATTGATGGGAAAGGTGCTATTTTTACTGTTGATATATATGATGGTTACCGTGACCTGGAAGAAGAAAAGCAGTGCCAGCACTGAAGTTCAAGGTTATCTCAAGTGCGGAAGATGAGACGTGGACCTTTAATGGGCCCCCAGGGAAGTGAGGCACCCGTGGGAGTGATAGGAATTTGAGATAGTGGATACGTCCACCTTAAAACTTGGCCACTCTTGGGCTGGACAGATGGCTAAGCAGTTAAGGTGCTTGTCTATGAAGCCTAAGGATCCAGGCTCGATTCCCCAGCACCCATGTAAGCCAGATGCACATGGTGCCTAGAGGCCCAGTTTGCCCATTCTCTCTTTCTCAAAAATAAAAATATATTAATTTTTTTTAAAAAATCTTGGCTCTTCTTACCAACAGATACAGAATAAATAGAAGGTAAACACTTGGCTCAATTTATCCCCAGCTGTGATTAATGAATCAAATCTACAGGCACTCGGGCTGGAGAGATGGCTTAGCGGTTAAGCGCTTGCCTGTGAAGCCTAAGGACCCCGGTTCGAGGCTTGATTCCCCAGGACCCATGTTAGCCAGATGCACAAGGGGGCACACGCGTCTGGAGTTCATTTACAGTGGCTGGAGGCCCTGGCACATCCATTCTCTCTCTCTCTCTCCATCTGCCTCTTTCTCTGTCGCTTTCAAATAAATAAATAAAAATAAACAAAAAAATTATAAAAATTACCGGCACTGGTGAATGGACCCGAATCTCACAACAGAGGAATAGAGCAGCTCAGTGGATGGGGAAGGTGTGAATAGGGTCGGGCAGCTTGCGGTGCAGGTCATACTTTGCTGGTTTTCAGCGCGTGGCTCCTTCCTTTCTGCCACGGTGGTGAAGCAGTCTACCATGGAGGGTGGGAGGGGGAAACTGCAGGATGGCTGTCACATGATTTTCTCCTCAAATCATCAGAGAAAGTCTAGAGTTCCCGGTTTTCGAACATTGGCTTTCCCATTAAATCCTTGTGGGCGTGCTTCACGTCCTGTGTCATTTTCTTCATGTCCTTTTAGGTTTCTGCAAGGAAGCTTTCTATCTATGCCAAGCCCATTGCAAGACACTGGAGCTGAGGCTGTTGTTCAGGCTAAACAGATGCTGAAAACCCTCACCCCAAACGCCTTGATTTCCCCGTGGTCCGCACATAGGTACAAGACCAGTAGGGGGAGAAAACCACTCTTGACACACCCATCCCCTCTAATGACTCAACGTCATCATGTCTAGGTGTTTACGTGGTACACTGCAAGACACTAGAAGGTGCAATCAGTGTGAATGGTACCTGCACGTGTCACCACTGTGCAGTCCACGTGGCTGTGCGAAGTGATGGTTGTTCTGACGGGGGTTCCCAGTGGTTTTGCAGGCAGCCGAGGCTTGCATGTGAAGTGTGTCTCGAGGCCTCCTTCCTGCATGCACGGCCTGAGCTCCCCAGCCCACGGTCTGTGACTGCGCATCCCTCAGTCACAGAACTGAGCTTTGAGCTCCTCTCTCCTGGGACAGCCTTTTGCCCGGTAGCTGCCAGTCTTCTGCAGCTGCCTGTGCCTCTAAACATCTGCCTCAGGACCTCATAAGTAGGATCCTTGGGATTATACCCCAATTCTCTCACTCTGAGCTTTTCAGTTCGAGCCTGTGGGACACACGGCTCAGGGCTCCAGACCTCCCTTCCCTGGGGTGAGAGAGTCAGTCACACTCTTGTCCATCTTGGTCAGAAGGTTCCACCACCTCATGCCTCTAGGAGTTTCTTCCCCAAACCTTCAGTCCTTGCTCATTGTGAGTTGAAAGCTGTCTTTTTTTTTTTCTTTGAAGGTAAAAGCTTGTCATTTATTGGAGAGCTGTGTATTTGAAATAACAATCTTTATCTTCCCGATGTTCTTCCATAGAAGGAAGTCACATTCACAGGTACAGGAGTGCGCGCACATGCACGCGCGTGCACACACACACACACACTTTTACATTCCTACACAACCTGCTGTAGGCTTTACAGCCTCTAGGCTACAAAACCTAGCAGAAACAATGCTTCTTTGTTTCTGGGCTGATTGTTTAATTCCAGTGGGTCCTTGAATCAGCACAATAATCGATTTTTGGCATAAATCATATACAACTGTATTTAATATTCAAAAACAATTGCCAATATTTTTAGAGCTCTTATTTTGTAGGAAATGTCAATAGAGATGCAGAAATGTCTAAGATATGATCCTTGCCTGACTAAACACCTTTAATTATAAGTGTGATCTAGGGAAATTTGTCATTCCCCTGCCTCGGTGCAAGATGGCTTCCAAGCTAAATCCCTTTACACCTAGTGTCTCTGTGACCTGCAGAAACCCCTCCCTTCGCTTCCACCCATAATATTTGTTATGTATCTACTGGGCATGGGGGATTGGGGTCCAGTGATTGATCCAGTTCCCACGATTCACTGGAGGAGGCAGATAAGAAATTCATCAATTCTAGTGGCATGTGGCATAGGCTAGGTTAGACGTTAGAGGTTAAAAGCCGAGTTTCCAGGGAAATATTGGCCTGGCCCAGTTCAGTCCTCTCTGCTTCAGGAGCAGAAATCAGAAGTGTGGGCAAACGAATCGGCATCCCGGTTAGCGCGTGAAAGGAAACAGAATTGCATGGTACAAACGGAGGGGCAGAACTGGAGGCAGGAGGGTCCAACCTGCATTTCAAGTGCTAACTGTGTGGTCATAGGCAAATGAGTGGGGGTCAGGGCAGGCAGAGGTCAGAGAGCTGGCTTAGGCTGAACACCTCGAGAGGCACAGAGGAGAGAGGATGGGTGGCTGGGCATTGCGGGCATTCTCTGAGGGGCCTTCAGGTGGCTTCAAGAGAGAGAGGCTGGGGGTGGCAGAGCTGGCGGGCACAGTGCTAAAGAACTCTAAGCCAAGCTCAGAGAACCTCACTGCAGTCACAGGCTCCCAGCACACACACGCAGTGCACTCCACTGAGGCAGGGCTGCCCTGGAGGCTCTAGGCCTGTTGAGAGGACGCTCAGGCTGCTGGGGCAGTACTGAGGGGTTGCTGGGCCACTTTGGCACTGGAGGTGAGAATGGGGGAGAGAGTTTTTGCTCCATAGGAACTTAGGGTCATGGCCAAGTGGGGAGCACCTGAATGGGCTTGGACTCAGTGTTCCCAAGCGGTCCCTGACCGATGATGATGCCACGTATGACCTTTTGACTTCATTATGGTGTGACAGTGACATGCATTCAGTAGAAACAGAGCTTTCAGTTTTCCATTTGGACACTTTTCCTGTGCTAGTGATGCATGACTCCTTTGTCCTAATGCCAGACAGCGTCAGGGAGCCATAGCTCCAAGGTCACAGGGGACAGTCTACAGTGTGCTGTGTGACCATCATTTCTTCAATATTGATCCCATCTGTGGCAGTTTGACTCAGGTGTCCCCCATAAATGTAGGTGTTCTGGATGCTAGGTTCCCCAGCTGATGACCATTGGAAATTAACTCCTCCTGGAGGCAGTGTATTGTTGGGGGCAGGCTTATGGGCATTATAGCCAACTTCCCCTTGCCAGTGTTTGGCACACTCTCTTGTTCCTGTTGTCCACCTTATGTGGGCCAGCAGGTGATGTCCACCCTCTGCTCATGCCGTCGTTTTCCCCTGCCATCGTGGAGCTTTCCCTCGAGCCTGTAAGAGAAAATAAACCTCTTTTTTTTCCCCCCACAAACTGCTCTTTGTTGGGTGATTTCTACCAGCAATGAGAACCTGACTGCAACACCATCCTTCCACAATCCCCCATCAGTGGGTGTCCACGGTAGTGCAGTGCATAAGAGAACTGGGTGATTGGTGACTTCGCCCAACTCTAAGCTGACGTCAGCATTCTGAGCATGTTTAACGTGGGCTATGATTGGTTTACTACATTAGCTCTATTCAATTCATTTTTGACTTATGATGGTATTTTCAACTTAGGGTGGTTTGTAGGGATAATGACCCCTGGTAAGTTATTTAATCTTAAAAGTAGGAAAAATACAAAAGGACACAGGAGCAACACTGTTGAATTAGATGTGTGCCTGATGAGGTGGTTTGGGAGAAGATGTCATCTTGTTTTTATTTATTATTATTATGTTTTATTTTAGAGAGAGCAAGACAGAGAAAGAGAGAAAAGAAAGAGAGAAAAAAATTGGCATGCCAGGGCCTCAGCCACTGAAATCAAACTCCAGATGCTTGCGCCACCTAGTGGGCATATGTGACCTTGCGCTTGCCTCACCTTTGTGCGTCTGCCTTACACGGGATCTGGAGAGTTGAACATGGGTCCTTAGGCTTTGCAGGCAAGTGTCTTAACCACTAAGCCATCTCTCCAGTCCAGAAGATGTCATCTTTTATGCTCAGCATGGGCACGGAGAAATGGGCCAGGTCACCTGGTTCCAGGAGGACTTAACTCTCACTTGCCTCTTTTTGGCCAGATACCTTTGTATGGTAGCAGGCCACACGATGTGTATTACAACCTTTCACATGAGAACCCCAAGGATTCACAAATGCTCAATAATTAGTTTTTCACTAATGACATTCTCGTCATCTTGTTTATAATGGTTGTAGTTGGCATCAATAGGGTGATTTTTTTTGTTGTTGTTGTTTTGGTTTTTCCGACATAGGGTCTCACACTCTAGCTCAGGCTGACATGGAATTCACTATGTAGTCTTAGGGTGTCCTCGAACTCTCTACGATCATACTACCTCTGCCTCCCAGAGTGCTGACTTTTACAGATAAGAAAACTTGGAGTTCTCACTGGCTTGCCCATCTCAAGAATTCACAGGTTGTTAAGAAGATGAAACTCAAGGGGCCCAACTACAATCCCTATCACTTAACTGAAATTTAGGTTCGACTAGGCATTTTAAGTGACAAAAAAACATGACAGAATTCAAGAAATGGCTGGCTAGTAATTCAGGGATTGAATACAGATGAATTTGCTGAAAACACAAACTGGATGGATATCTCAAAATATGATAGGGAAGGAACCAAAATGTTGTCATATTTCTTGAGGTCATATTTCGTGTACTGGATAAAATATGTAGCTTGCAAATTTACTTCTTCCTCCTTAGCATAAGTGGGCAGCATAACCTATACAACCGAGAATGATGGCTTTGCATTGTTATAAGTGATACAGAGACACACTCTTGTGCACAGCACCCGTGGGAGTGTTTGTGAAAACAGCCTCCGTGTGTGGAGGTTTCTGATGGCTTGTGTCCCATAGTTGTTGATCCTGACAACACTCATTCCTGCGACACTTGTGCCGCTTGCTGTTCTGTGATTCATTGACAGTACACCTTGAACGCGTGTGTCTCTCCAGCCTCGGAATATGCACAATCACGTTGAATCCAAAGTAACAGTCATCCAAGTGCTCCCAAAATCCTTACAACTGGTGACTGACAACTCACTTTTTCAGACTCTCTTTCTCTTCTATTCATTTTATGATGGAGCTGCTGTTTGGAGTAATTGTGAGCCACTTAGTTGCTGTGGCAATGGGCGACACAATGAAGAAGAAGAGCTCACGAGGTTCTCTGTGGATAAGAGACACATATATCTGTCCCCTCTGGAGCCAGTGCTGCTGGAGCCGATGGGTTGTCTTCTTGGATGAGGGAGCAGAGGCCTAGGAAATTGTCGTTTATTTTCTCTTCATTGTGGTTTAATTGTAAAGTGTTCCCCATGGACTCATGGGTTTGAGTACTTGGTCCCCGGCTGGCGGTGCTGTTTGGGAAGATTGTATAACATTCAGGAGGTGGAGCCTTGCTGGAAGAAGTGGGTCAGTGGAAGCAGGCCGAAAGATTTTATAGCCAGTGCCCGCCTCCTGTTTGCTCTGCTTCCGACCATCCATGCAATGTTACCAAGTGGTCTCCAGCTGGCAAGACTGTCCCATCGTAGTGGATTATTTCCCCTCCAAACGGAAGCTGAAACAGGCTTGCCCTTCCTGAAGTTGCTTTTGTCGGGTATTTTGTCACAGCAACAAGTAACTTTCTAATGCCCCAGCATCTGTCCAGTAACTGCCTACTGGGAGTCTACCACCTGCTGGGGATGGTCCAAGTAGCCGAGGACACAATGGGCCGTACAAATGTCTGCCCTCAGGGAGCGTGTCTTCTGGTCCCCTTGTCTACCAGCCTGCTAGAGCTGACATAACAGAAATTTGTGTTCTCACAGCAGAAGGGGCCAGATGTCTATGATTGAGGCATCTCAGGTTTGTCTTCTCCTGAGGACACTTTGCTTGGCAAAAAGATGACTGCATTGTTCCATTTACTCATATTTATTTATTTATGAGAGAGATAGGTAGATAGGAAGAGAGAGAGAATGAATGATCACCAAGGCCTCTAGCCACTGCCAACGAATTCCAGACGTATACGGTACCTTGTACATCCGGCTTTACGTGGGTACAGGGGAATCAAACCTGGATCCTTAGGCTTAGCAGGCAAGTACCTTAACCACTAAGCCATTTCTCTAGCCTGGCTGCCTTCTTCCTGTGTGCTCACATGGACTTCCTGCTGGGTGCACATCCTTGTGTGTGTGTATGTGTCCAGCTTTTCTCTTCTTGGGACACTGGTTAAGTTAGATTACAGTCAGAGGGCTCATTTTGGGTTTGTTCCTTCTTTAAAGGCCTTGTCTCTAAATGTACTTGCAGTCTGAGCAGCTGGGATTCAAGGTCTCAGCATAGGAATGTTAGGTGATTCAGTTGTGCCCATCACACCTGCTTAAAGTTACGTGGATGGCTAGTAGCCGGGTCATGATTAACCTCTGCTGTTTTGACATATTGTCAAAGCAAGTTATTTGTCTCCTATCTATAAGATTAAGACTAGAAACAGTACTGTTAGGTTGCAAGGGGGCTTGGATGACACTTGACACTTTGGGGTGATGGCTCTTTCCAACTAGCCTCCCTGGAATTTTCCAGTTCATTGCTCAGATCTTACCAATCACTCCTTGGCCACCTACTACTGCCAGTGCTTGGACACTTTGGTTTCCTCCAAAGACTTCAGAATTGACACCATTTAAAAGCAATGGCTTCCTCTTATCTAAACCGGAGCTTCCTTTTCTTTGACGCCAAGACTTTCCGCTTTGCTAAATTCAAATGCTTCCCCTCTCCAAGCCCTTAATGCTCACCAGTAAAATTCCAAATGTATTAATAGCCATATATTTTGTGTTTATCTTTTTATTTTATAAAGAAATGAGGTTTTACTGTACATGTATGACTGCTATGCTGGTATAAATAAAGCTATTAATGGAATGCTAGTTTTTTTTTTTTCTTTTTAAAGAGGATGTCTGAAAAAGTCCTCCTGCTTCCTCTCTGTGTTTCCTTTCAGTTCAGGAGGTCGGTACCACCTTCTGGGTGCTCCTTCCACTGACAGAGACACATGAAGACAGCGTCCGCATGTGGCAACCTTGGAGTGCTCACTTCCACGGCAGCATAAATGTGCATTTGCAAGTCACTTAAGGAGCCCAGAGGAAGGAGAGATGGGGCATAGGGAGTAGTGACCTTGGCTTTTACAGAAAAAACAAATCTTGGGGGCATTCAAATCTTAAATTATAAAAAGTTAAGCAGAAGTGAGAGAGTGAAAGAAGTGAAAGAAGACAGGCATGATTATATAATTTTTTAGTTTAACATGCACATAATGTAATATTGCAACATTGTCATGTAAACAAAACTTCTCATTTTTTTTTTTTTTTTGCTATTTCATTTTATTTATTTATTTATTTGAAAGAGAGAGATTGGTTGCACCAAGACCTCTAGCCACGGCAAACAAACTCCAGACACATGTACCGCCATGTTCATCTGGCTTATGTGGGTACTAGGGAATTGAATCTGGGTCTTTAGGCTTCACAGGCAAGTGCCTTAACCACTAAGCAATCTCTTCAACCAACTTCTCTTTTTCAATGAAAAAGTATTTATGTGCATGTTTGTCTGTGTATATGGGTACATAAACCAACACCAAATGCTTGTGCCACCTTTTTGAATCCTGCTTATGTAGGAGCTTGGGAATTAAACCCAAGATGGCAGGATTTGCAAGCAAGTACCTTTAACCACTGAGCCATCTTTCCAGCCCCAGAACTTCTCAAGTTTCTAAGGCATTCAGTAGCTACTTCTGGAAGGCGTAGCTGACTTCACATGTGTCCTTTTCTGTCCTACGAGTGCCCAGTTTTCAGGCAGTGCAGTCTACTTGAAGGCAGAAAAGAGCCATTATTTAGTAGAAAATAATTGGCCACGTTCAATGATGAACAGAAAGAGAGATACTTGAGATCCATGTGAAATAGTAAAGGCATTCATTCATGCACATGAATTCAGGTTTGGTTTTTAACTAAATTTTCTATAAAAATAACAATTTGAAAAGGCTTTGCTTCTGTTTTAATAAAAGCATAAATAGCACCACAGCATGCAGAAGGGCCGACTGACTTTCTCCTATAAATATGTGCTGGCTTCTTCTCCACACACCTAGCCAGCTTGAGGCTTGAGGGGTTTTCAGGGCAAATAATACTGTGGTGTCCTATTTTCCTTAGGATGGAAAAGTTCATGTTAGCTACCTCCAGTGACCTTTTGCTGTCTAAATATTAAACAGACACTGGTGTAACTTCCTGAACCAAATAAGACTGTAGTGTTAGGAGACGGGCAAGGGTCAGCGAGCTTTTCTATAATAGTCCAGAAAGTCGATATTTTAAGCTCCACGAGTCACACGGGCTGTTGTTACTTACCTCTTTAGTAACGGAGCATGGGTAGCCCTGTAATGCTTGGGTGTGGGGGTTCCAATGTGGCTTATCCATGGATACTAAAATTTGAATTGCATGTCACAAAAAACTTTATTCTTTTTTTCTTCTTAACATTCTGTTATGGGGGAAACCAACTGCCCTCTAATTGGACTGGAGGCCCATCCCATAGGAAGGGAATACATCCCTGATACTGAAAACTTAAAACAGGGGTAGTCATGAGCCCTAGGGGTATAACGTCTGCTGTTGTCTGGCTAAATGTATATACTATGCTTATCAAACTGCCCAGTAAGCACTTCTGTTAATGTTCACACCCTTATATTAATGCTACTCTCACTTTTGGTTGAGAATCTTCTCTTTTCAGATGGCAGTGACCATGGGACGACTCAGAAGGTATCATGGTGATGGAAAGAAATGACCGCAGTGCTCAGTACTGTAATATCTCTATCACACCTTCCAAGGCTCAGGGTCTAATGTGGAAAAGGTGGCAGAAAGAACGTAAGAGCCAAAGGAAGGGCAGGACTCCATACAACATGCTCCCTCCAGACACAAAATGGCCTGGATATCCATGGCCTCACAGTGCCTGACACTACCTGCATAAGGCCATCATAAGAGGAGGAAAAGATCATGACATCAAAAGTAAAAGAGAGACTGATTGAGATGGGGAGGGGCTGTGATGGAGAGTGGAGTTTCAAAGGGGTAAGTGGGGGAAGGGAGGGTATTACCATGGGGTATTTTTATAATCATGGAAGTTGTTAATAAAAACAAAATAAATAAATAAAAAGAAAATGTAAAAACAAACAAACAAACAAAACTTCCATGCTTTCAGGCCACTACGAAATAGGCCGTACCCTCCTGCTTACCAGCCTCTGAGATAAACATTTGTGTGGTGTTCATAGTTGAATTCTGATCCAGATTATTATACCACATTACTGATTTGAATTGGGGAATTAAGGTAGAGATTCTCAGCTAGATATTAATAATGCTGGACTATCTAGACAGTTCACTTGATGTATTGTTAGAATGTTGGTTTTCTGCCCATCACGTGTTGCCAGAATCTACAAATCTCCCTACCTTTATGAGATTCTAATTCTGTTTACTCCATGTTGCATGGTCTTGATTTGTTGTACTACTTAAACAGAATTCCACACTCTGGGTGACTTATAAAAAATATATATTTGGCTTATGGTTCTGGAGGCTGGGAAGTTCAAGGTCACAGCTCCAGCATCTGTTCAAAATCAGGTGAAGGCTTTGTGCTGTGTCCTAACATGGAGAGAGACAGAGAGAGAGAGAGAGAGAGAAGGGGGAGAGAGAGAGAGAGAGAGAAGGGGGAGAGAGAGAGAGAGAGAAGGGGGAGAGAGAGAGAGATGAGAAAAAGGGAATTCTACTCTCACAATACCAGCCTCACCCTGTGACACCTGGTATGGGTGTGATTATTTTTTCTTTCTCCTTTTCCTTCTTCTTCCTCCTCTTCTTCTTTCTCCTCCTCTTCTTCTTCTCCTCCTCTTCTTCTTCTCCTCCACCTCATTCTTCACTCTCTTGTTTTTCTTTTGGATTTTTGTGTGTGTGGTATGTGAGCCTGTATGTGCTCATGCTGTATCTGTGTGGTTGCACATGTGCATATGCATGTGGAGGTGAGGAGTTGACAATGGTGTCTTCAATTACTGTCAACTTCATATATTGAGGCAGGGTCTCTTGTTTGAATCCAGAGCTCACCAGCTGAGCTGGTCTGGGTATCCAGCTTGCTACGTGGAATTTCTGTCTCTGTCTCCTGAGTACTGGGATTACAGGAAGGCTGGAGAGTCTACCGGGACTTTACATGGATGTCGGGGCACCAAACTCCTCTAATCCTTGTGCTTATGAAGCAAGATTTTCGGCCATCTTCCAATGCTCTCCCTATCTAGATCCTGGATCTTTCTTAAGATGGAATTAGGAGAAAGGGAGTGGAAGAAAGACAAAATCAGAGATGTTTCAAAGACTGGAGGGTATGGGAAGCTAGTGTGCCTGTGTTGGAAGGTGTGTGGCAGGAGGATTAGTATGGTTGGGAATGGGATATCAGTTTGGGATTTTAGGCTGGGAGACACTGTGCAAAAGAGCAATACAGGATGGAGAAAAAGAACTTGAATAGTGCTGTTAGGTATTAGTAATTAAATCATGTTTGACCTTCTTCTAGAAACACAAGTTGAAGATTATTGCCCCTTTAACATGCTCTTTGGTCGCTGCTGGGCTGTGTATCTCTGTTTAGATTGCTCACAGAGACTGGGGTGGTTCGTGACGTGTATAGCTAGCAAAGTATCATAACAGGAGTAACATTCGGTGCACAAGGTGGGATATTGTATTTGGTGGAGAGGGGGTAGAAGAGTTTAACATTTTAAAAGAAGAATAAAATTGAATTAAACAAAAAAGATATTGTATTTCTCCTCGTTCTTTTTCTTAGGAAACATGAAATTTCTACTTTGTGGACTTTGACAAAGAATCAACAACAACAGAGGCTGGCCTTGCCAGCATTTTTGACAAGTTAGAATTTTAACTTTGGAATGTTGTGGTAAGGAGTGCTTACTGCTTCCCAGAGGAAGGTGGAGTCTTTGTTTCAGCTCATAGGTGGAAGGAAGTATTGTTCTGCACTCCACGCTGACTTCCCCATGGGAGGAATATGTTCTCTGATAGACCTAAATAGAGCATTAAGGCAATAATTCATATTAAAAGGCAAGCGTCATTTCATGAAAGAATGTATGTGAATAGACTTGGAATAGTTATAACATAGTTCTTATCCACTGAGAGCTTTCATGTTCAGGTAACATGAAAAGGCAAAAAAAAAAAAAAAACAATGGAAGAATGAAGGTGACCCTGACTTATAAATTTAAATATCTATAGATGTATCAGTACCATGAATTATTTGGACAACTATCAAATTAGAAACTTTATTTGAAATGTAGAAGATGATGAAAATATCCGTTGAATGCATTAATGAGTGAATAAATGTCATAAACCCCTCTTAATATGTCTTGGGCTTGAAGCCAATGGTCACCAAGAAAATCTAGTTGCTCTTGTTAAGGAATTTTGATTCCTTTTTTTTTTTTTTTTTTTTTTTTTGGTGTGTGTGTGTGTGTGTTTGTTTTTTCTAGGTAGGGTCTCACTTTAGCTCAGGCTGACCTGGATTCTCTATGCAGTCTCAGGGTGGCCTTGAACTCACGGTGATCCTCCTACCTCTGCCTCCTGAGTGCTGGGATTAAAGGCATGTGCCCCCATGCCCGGCTGATCCTTTTTTAAATAGGCTTCTTGACTGAGCTTTCTACATGCTTGTGAACTCTGATAGGATCATACCACAGAAAAAAATAACTTTTTAGAATGTGATTAAATTTTTTAAATTATTTAATAACTCCAGGACAACGTTAAAGGAATGAAATTGATTTTCTCAGTTGAATTAAACCTCTGGCTACAACTTATGATCAGGAACCTTACCAATTTTTTTTAAGAATGGCTTTAAATAATCAAATACATAAATTGCTCCCCCAAATCTCTGTTCATTATGCACCATATTGCGATGGAGGGAGACTTGGATGGAGATTGGTCTATGCTTGTTCTAGCACATGAGGTTTGTTTGGCTCAATCCAAATAGTGTTTGACACCACTGTAGGTACTGTTGCCTGTAGTAGTTAGAGCATGGCGTATCAAAGGGTCAAGTAAACAGTATCACATGCTACAGGTATTTACTTGTGTTTACTCTTTGAGTATGCTGAGGTCCTGATTATAAATCATGCAAAGCTATTCGTGCTTTGCTCACATAGGCTAACCCTCATTCAGCAGAAGGCTCATTTGTACTGAGCAGGTCATTAACACTCCGTTCAGTTGTTATGTATATGCCATGTCTTGAACATTCCATTCTCACAATGTCCCCTGTGCACCCCATTGCTACCCACTGGTGGCTAGTCTGCAAAGATAAGAGCAAGATTCAGCCCATCAAGGCAGAGACTGGATTCCATCCTGTGACTGGCTCTCCAGTAAGTCTTAGTCTTCAGATTCGGTGCCTCTGCAAGCTGGATGCCTCTATAGTTCCTCTACTGAGTGTTCTTAGGTTCGATCTTAAGACTGAGTGCTTGTTCTGAGCTCAATTCCTGCTCCACGAGGCCCAGACATCTCGTATGATACAGGGGTGGGGAGGGGAGGTAAGAGCACCATCCTTCAATACTGAAAAAAAATCAAGCTAAAAATCTCAGACTCAACATCTTTCAAAATCAGAATCAAAAGCTGGGTGTGGTGGCGCATACCTTTAATCCCAGCACTTGGGAGGCAGAGGTAGGAGGATCACCGAGAGTTCAAGGCCACTCTGAGACTACATAGTGAATTCCAGGTCAGCCTGGGCAAGAGTGAGACCCTACCTCGAAAAAAAAAAAAAAAAAACAATCAGGATCAAGAAAGGATGCCAGGCATGGTGGCACATGCCTTTAATACCAGCACTCAGGAGGCCTTAGGAGGATCCTTAGGAGGATCACCGTGAGTTCGAGGCCACCTTGAGACTACATAGTGAATTCCCGGTCAGTCTGAGCTAGAGCAAGACCCTACCACAAACAAACAAACAAACAAACAAGGGAATATCTTTGCATAGGAATTTATCACTTCCAGAGCAATGTTAAAAATATACTAATATTTTTAAACAGAAGAATAATATTGGATATATATTCATACAAAGAAGTAAAGAGTACTATAAACAGAACCTGTGTGGGTGAACATGAGTGTTTTTATTTATTATTTGAGTCTCCTTAAAATATAACAGAATGCTCACACAAAAGTAAATAACAAAATATATGAAGGCAAATAGTCAACCACACTACCATGATGAAGGTGTGGTGGCAGAAATGGGGGTGCCTAACTGTTAAAAGATTTTTTTGCTGCATGCTTGGATATGAATATCTCTTTAGGAGATGGTGATGAATTAAAATGTCAATTTTAAATTACTCCCACTGCTAAAGTACAAACACATCCATCCCTGATAAATCAACAAAGGAGAGCCACTAAAATAGTCAAATTCAGCCAATGAAAAGAGAGCAAAAAAAAAAAAAAAAAAAAAAAAAAAACCAACAGAGCAAATGGAAGACAAACAGCAAGGTAATAGGATAAAGCGTATTGTGGACGACGGCCCACATTAACGCTGAGCAACATGTGAGTTATTTTACTGTGGATACAAAAGTGAGAACCAATAGATGCTGGTTGCAAGAAACACTTTGCTCTAAGGAGAAAATAGTTAGAGACTGAGGTAGAATAAACATTATAAATAATATAAATAAATGAATATAACAATCCGAGGAAATTTGGAGTGAGCATATTATTTTCAGACAAAATGGATTGCAAAGTGAAGTGTATTTAAGACCAAAGAAGATAATTTCATCATAATAAGGCAGTCAATTTATCAGGAGGCATTAAGTGCTAAATGTATATATGTCCAGTAACAGAACTGATAAGAGCTTCAAGAAAGGATAAATCCATTAGTATAGTATAGCATGGTAGAGGTGTAACTATGAGTATAATTATACTATACTGACAGGTTATACATATGTATAGTCAGATACTTGAATAGCCTTCTCAATAGTTAGTAGAACAAGATACAAAATAAGTAAGGACATAGAAGATGTGAAGTCCCTATCAACCAACTTTGTCAAATTAATATGTATAGAACAATACCCAATGTCAGCATTATTTTCTTTCTTTCTTCCTTCCTTCCTCTCTCTCTCTTTCTCTCTCTTTCTTTCTTCTTTCTTTCTTTTTTGGTTCCTTGAGGCAGGATCTGCTCTAGTCCAGGCTGACCTGGAATGCACTCTATAGTCTCAGGGTGGCATTGAACTCACGTCAATTCTCCTACCTCATCCTCCCAAGTGCTGGGATTAAAGGCATGTGCCACCATGCCTGGCCTCATTATTTTCTTTTAAAATTTTTTACTTATTTATTTATTTTAGAGAAAGAGAGAGAGAGAGAGAGCGAGCAAGCAAGCATGGACACACTAGGGTCTCCTGCCACTGAAAACAAACTCCAGATGCATGTGCCACTTCATGCATTTGGCTTCATGTGAGTACTAGAGATTTGAACCTCAGCTAGCAGGCTTTACAAGCAAACATCTTTAACCATTTAGCCATCTCTCTTGCCCCTATATTTATTATTTTCAAGTGTGCAGAAACTTTTTAAAACAATATCCTCTGCCATTAAATAAGTCTTTGTACATTTAAAAGGATGCAAGTAACACAAAGTAGGTTTGCTTGGCACAATTGAATTGATTTATTATTATAATTTTTTAATTAGTTTAGAAACAAGTAAGAGGGAGAGCTTTAGAAAAATCCACAAATGTTTGAAAACTAACACTCTTTTAGATAACCCATGATTCAAAGAAGAACTTTGAAGTGGAACAAGAAAGAAGACTGATATAGACAAAAATAAAAAAATAAAAACATAACATCACTAGTTGTGGGATGTAAAGGTGTATTTATAGCCAAGATTATCATGTTAAATACTTCTATTAGGAAAGGAAGTCTCAAATCAATAGACTTAGCTTTCATCTTCAGAGAGGGGAGGAAGCAGAATGTGGTGGTTAATTTAGTTGTCAACTTGACTAGATTAAGGGCTAGCCAGAGGGCTGAGACGTCATTACTTCTGGGAGGCTGTTTCCTGGTGTGTGCACTGAGTGGGGATGACCTGCCCTCAGTGTGGGTAGGATAAGAAGAGGGACAGAGACCCCGTTGGCTGGGGCTCAGGTAGAGTAAGAACTATAGAAACGTGGTTTTCCTCTCTCTGTTGTGAAGATGGAGTCTTTCCTCTGCCCCGTTACACCAGAAATCAGAATTCTAGGCTTTTTGGTCTCTGGACTCCAGGCTATAAGACTTGTAGACTCCAGCCTCCAAGTAAGACAAACCTATGATTTCCCTGAGGCCTTTGAACTTGGATTAAGATGTATTACTAATATCTTGGGGTCTTCAGCTTTGAGAAGTCATGGTACTTCTTAGTCTCCATAATTATGTGGACCCATTCCTCTAACAAATCCTCCTTTATTATATATCGATGTCATCTTTATCTATCTAACTATATATTTATATTATTTATGTTTATATTTGCTACCTACCCACTTCTCACCAATCTATATTTCCTAGTGGGTCTGTGTCTCTTGAGATTCCTGATCAATACCGAGGACCACTTGCACATTGTTACAGTGATGCTCTTGAGAAAGCCTGACAATAATAACATGCCAAAGATGCAAACAGTTTGAAACTGTTATGACTTGTTTCTGGAAATACAAACTAGATAACGACTACTTTTTCACAAATCAACACGTACCTAGGCTATGACCTGACTGTTTTACTCTAAGAGAAAAGGACCATACAAAGATTTGTATAGGGACCAGCCAAGGCTATAAACTAGTGAGTGGGTTAAAAAAAATAACTTGTGCCATATTCATATAGTACAGTGTTATTGAACCTTAAAGGCAATAAATTATTGATACATACCACAACATAGATGAAATGTCAGAATAAACATATAGGATAAAAAAAACCCCACCAGATTAAAAGATATAGTTCATGATTTCATTCATGGAAAATTCAATAAAGTTGTGTAGCATACAGCTTGTAGTGATGGAAAGGAGACCACCGGTTCCTGAAACAGAGGGGAAGGAGGAAACGCTGAGGGCTGGCCAGGCTCTCAGGACAACGACTGTGTGCTCTGTCTTGACTGTAGAGATGGTTTTATGATGGCATATGTATCATCAGATATTCTTCATTTTACAAGTAAGCTGTGTAGTTTATTGTTTCACAGCCGTAGCTACCCACCACCCCATCCTACCCCTGGAGCCCTTCTAAAATATCAATGATAAGGTTTTAAAAAACATCATCAATCAAATCATACCACAGCTTAGTTTTAAGAGCAAGAAATGGGAACAAATCACATGTGTCTTTTGCTCCCAGTGAGCGTTCAATCACAGAAAACACACGGAGAAACAGCTTTCCACACTGCTTGGTATTGTGTATGGTACTGATTCAGCACAGTGTTAGCTCATCTGAGAGTGATCAGACGCGCCTAGGAGGTAAAGAAGCTGGGTTTCAAACATGTGCATCAGGCTGGCACCACATTCAGTAAAATGAAAGTGAAGTTGTATATATAGTAAATTACAAGAACACACTCAAATATCCCTTTAAGGAATTCTTAAAGCATGGCACAGTATATAAATGGAAACTTCTCTGAGACAATAACTTTTCAAATCATATTTTAAAGATTCTAATCTCATCTACGTAGGACTCTCTTTAATTTGCAGTGAGCACACACACTCCTAAAATATATGCCAACAACATGTGAATGCTTACTGACTTCAGTTTACAAACACATACGTCTATGTATGTATACAAACAAATAAACACACATAAATGAGGAATCAGATAGCCGCATAGATCAGGCAGGCTGGTGGATGCAAGGGGAGGGTATTGCACCAAAAAGAAGGGGGAAAAAAAAACAGGAAAGAGATTGAAAGAGACTGAGAGGGTGAAACAGTGGAGTCCTCAAGCGAAGGGACAGATATGCAAATGTTCATCGACTCTGTAATGAAAAATCTCCTTATTAAACTGTGCTTTATCTGGGAACAGCCTTCCTTTTAGGAACATATCCAAGCAGAGATAAAGGCATCTTACCACCCTCATTAAACCGTGCATGGTTTGATGCAATCAGACTTGTATAATTTGCATATGGAGCAGTTTAATCTAGCTCATCCTGCCTTGCACCTATTGTTAATCATGCCTAGACTCCCTCTCCCTCCCCCTCCTTCTCTACTAACCCTTTGATTCAGCAGATAAATGAATAGACATAAGGACATCAACATCTTTGTGAGTGATCATCAGCCTTGTACGTGCATGGTATCTCCTGGTTTGCTGATTATGTCTTGCTTGACATTCCGTATGTTTTTTGATAGTGTCCGTCTTTGCTGATTTAAAAAAAAAATGCTGTATACTGACAGATCAGAATGATAGAAAATCATTATGAATGTACATACCCAAGCCTAAGTCTCCATTCTTTGGCTACAGATGATAAAATAGGTGTGATCGCCTTAATTACTATAGGCTGGGGCCTGCTTCCAACAAAGCACCTTTTGCATCTGTGTGCAATTTCACTGGATAAGACTAGATGAGAGTTTTGTAATTATCCCTGGGCTGTGAAGTAGTGAGCAGTTCTGAGGCTAGCTGCATATTGCAATTCAGAGTTTGTCTCTAATGAGTGTGAAAAAGATCAGAAGCCTCTGCTTCAGTCATGGGACAGAACATGCGGGTGGAGGAATTGGAGCAGGGTGAGGTTCCCCCACCTCCCCTCCATCCCGACTTCACATCCTAAGGGTTTTCTAGTGATCCGTCACCTTAGGGTCACCCCCACACTCTTACTCTCCTGCAGTTCAAGGTGTGTGTAGGGGGGCATAGAGGGACAAAGACGATGGACATTTCTCTCTTCAGTTAGTTGCATCCATCAGATATGGCGGGGGACAATTAAAAGTGTGTGTGACTCAGTCCAGCCATGGGACAGGTGTACACTGATGTTTCAAGGTAGACATCCCACCCCTAGAAGCAAGGGAGGAAATATGTGAATGCATCACAGATTCGGGGCTCAGAAACATTTAGGAGTGTCAGGGGAAAACACTTTGAAAGCTTTTAAGCGTGTGTGCGCCTCTGGGGTTCATTACATTGGGTTGGTTGGGTGCTGGGTAGACACACGCTTAAATGGCAGGTTACAGGGTTAGCAAGAGAATGGTCAGGGTGGGTGGAAGCAAGGCTCCTGTGCCTCAGAGAATCCTTTTGAGGACAAAATGCTGGTCTGCACTTTGAAGAGGAGGTGAGAAAGGAATAAGGGAAAATAAATTCCAGGATTTGAGAAATAGTAACCTTTAGGGCTAGGACTGAAGGAGCCTGGAGGGTAGGAGAACAGAACAGAGGAAGGGAGATGGGCAAGGTTGGCTTCTTACAAAGCTGCTTGGCCATGCTTTCTCTACGGTGCTCACAGATTCACCAGCATTTGCTTTTCTCTCTCCGCTCTGTGTCTTCAGGTTGTAGAACTAAATGCTGCAAACATCTGTAGCCTAAAGTCAAGCATATTTGGGTGTCCAAACCTTTTCCTCCATATCCAGCCACAATATATAATTATAATAATACTGTAGTGACAGTGATGAAAGACAGTTTTCAGCACCTGCCAGGCACCAAGTTAAAGGGCTCCGTAAATTTTCTCATTAATCCCCCTCCAGTACTTAGGTATTTCCATGCCTATTTTTGCAGATGATGTACCAGGATTCAGGAGGTAATTTAGGTACCTTTCTCAAATCCCTCAAAATTTGTTAGTGTTTATCTTTCCAATATCCACTCATGCCCCTGTTCCCTATCAGCATGCAAAGAAAGGGGTGGGTGAGTTTTCATGAGGGCATTTCCAATGCCCGTGCCTCCTCCGGTGGCAAACTCTCCCTGCCGCCTCCACATCCCTGGCTTACGTGTGTCTGACTCACCCAGGCTGACGGTGTGGGCTGAGTTCATCCAGTGAGTACTGTGTTCCCAGAGTGTGGGTTCTGGTCACAAAATGGGGGGCAGTTTGAATGTAGAATATCCCTCGTAGCCACATGCATTTTGAAAGCCTGGTCCCCAGCTGCTGGCAGTTTGGGAGGTGAAGTCTTTCTGGCAGAGATATGTTGTGCTCAGCTCACTTTGCTGCTTTTTGGCCAGCTGCTGTGGCAAGAACTGATGCCCGGCCTCTGCTCTACCACCCTTTCTTTCCCTGCCGTCACAAAGCTTCCCCTCTAGACAGTAAGCCAAAACGAATGAACTATTTCCCCCCAATGGCTGTTTTTGGTCAGACATTTTGTCCCAGCAAGATGAATGCAACTACAACACAATGCAAACCGGAACGAGAGGCTAGGTTTATCACTGTAGGACCTAGGCCAGCTTCTTTCATTTCTGCCTGCATTAAACCCCACTCTTTCTGGCTTTGATTGATACCAGACACCCAAGATGTTCTTTTCCAAAGGTCCCGTTGCTAACATAGAGTACAGCTGACACATGGATGACTAACTGATGTCTGGGACATCATTCCATTCTCTTAGCAAGAGGTCCTTGTTTGTTTTAGTTTGTTTTGTTTTGTTTTTCGAGGTACGGTCGCACTGTAGCTCAGGCTGACCTGGAATTAACTAGGTAGTCTCAAGGTGGCCTCAAACTCACTGCGACCCTCCTACCTCTGCCTGCTGAGTGCTGGAATTAAAGGCATGTGCCACCATACCCGGGCAGAGGTCCTTGTTTTTATGTCTGATTTGGAGACATCATTTGCTCATGTCTTTGGAATATCCATATAATTTCTGTGCATTTCTCAAATTGTAGTTCAGATCCTATCCTGAAACCTTGCCTCATGATTCCAGCCTACCTGGACCTTTTGATACCATACTTTCCTACATGCCGGTGGGTTCAAAATACTCTCTGGCTACGCTCTGCTGCTTCCTCTCTCCACTGCAGGCATTGTTAAGCCCATCGACCCATTTGTTTATTCAGGAATACTATTATGTGACAAAATTCTCCTGGTTTGTGGTGACAAATTGGAAAATGCGTTCTTTAAAAAGTGAGATACGCTTCCAAAGAGGAAGCAGGAGAGCTATGGGAACATGTGATGGAAACTTTGGCCACATCTGGGGATGAAAGAGGTCCATGAGGGTGCCCAATCTTTGAGGTGTAATAGAGTTGTATGTATGTTTGAAATTTTCTAGAACAGGCCTCTAGCTGTCATCAAAATCTCCAAGAGGGTCACAGCCCCCAAAACGTGAGGAATCCAAAATTAAGTGTACACATTCTTCTATTTTCCTAATGAGTGAAATCTCTCAGAGTTAGAGAACTTGGTCTTAATAATCCTTATCTATGGCTCAGATGCACTTTAATGCATTCTTATCATTTCCCGAGACTCTGAGGAAGGGAAATTTTTGCTTCAAAATAGATTGTTTCTTCTTATAGTCATGTTTTTCTAAAACCCCCACTTTAGTCATTATAAATGCTGTTCAAATCCTGTTCTTCAAAACTTCATTGCCTGAGATAGAAGCTTGGCAGGGAGAAATGAGGATCATTTTTAGCAATTGATCATAAGTTTGGTCTGAAAGCTGCACGTTTCAGTGCCTGCTGACCCTTCTTTTAGATGTCGGGACACTGCTGCCCCGTGCTCCCTGTGATGCTGCCAAGGTGAGGAGCAGGCACAGGCGTTTGAATTTCAACCTCGCCTCAGTAGGTAACTAGCCCTGCTCCGTCTGTCTGCTAGCTAACGGGGAAGAATACAAAATGCCTTTTCTCATTCATAATGATTGCTATCAGAGCTCTGGGAGATCTGATTGAAACACGGAGTCCCTTCTAGCCAAGCTGGGAATCTGGAAATTAGCTTTTTATAGTTTCAAGAAGCTGTGGAATGAAAGAAGATGTTAGAAGAACAAGTGGCACCCAGGTCAAAATCAATATTTATTGGCTTATTAAAGGAATGGGGGGGGGTGTTGGGAGCAAGTGTCTCTCCACGTGTGTGGGCTGGGGAATAGGAAGCTCTATGTGCCAACTGCTGCCTGCTGGTGAATTCCAACTTCTAGGGTCGAGTATTCTCCTTTTTCCTTGAATTTAACAACCTGAAATTTCTCACTTAACATTCCACAAGGCATGCATGTGAGGCATTCAGGTATTAATTCAATTATTACCCCAGAAATGATGACGGCTGGTTTTTATTTCATTCCTTTCTCTTCACCCTGCCCTTCCCTTACTTATATGCTTGTCTTTTCTCTCTTTCAGCATTTATCTCTGTGGGGGACATGCTGTTAGGATTTTAATCTTCAAAGACAGTCTGCCGCTGTATTACAGAAGTCACGGATGGGCTCTTGAGTGAGTCTCTCACTCTATTAAGGTATCTAGACACGTGGACATGGAAGGTTCTAATGAGACTGGATTCCCATGGAGTGCGGGGAGTCCTGGGAGATGCCCTCCCCATCCCACCCCTCTCCTTTGCCTCGCCTTCCACAGACAATGAAAATCTCCTTCATTGCTGCTGATGCTAGAAATGTGTCCTATAAGACTTTTCTCCTTGGGATCAAAGTGCTGTCTTGGGGGGAGAGGGGTTAAGTACTAAACCTTACATGAGCCTTAGCACACCTGATTAATTCATGCAATTCAAGCATTCAAAACAACTTGTGTTGAGAAGACAGTCTGTACTTCACACTGCATAACATGCATTCTATAAATCAATGAATATCACTTTCCCTGAAACCTTGACTAGCTAGCTGGCTTCCTCATTATATCAATTTCATAGTTGGCTCAAAAATTTTTTTTCTATTTAGGTGACAAGTGACATGACCAGAATTTGACATCAGTCTTACCCACTTCAAATGTAAGGGCTCTCTACTACACAAAATGAAATAAGACCACAATCCCTATATAATAAAATACTTAAAGCACTAGTCCCTTCCCAACCTATCTTCCAAATTTATATCACAGCAGATCATTGTAAACTGTACTATTTGAGTATTATCAGAGAATAATCATTGAATATTATTGAGTGCCAACTATGTGGCAAGAAATTTTCTAGTTTCTGGGGATATGGCAGTCAACAAAATAAAGATTCCAAATCTCTGTAAAGCTTTCATTCTAGCAATACTAATGGGGTAAAGAGTGTGTACATATTTCCTATCCTGTATAGTACACTAGAATTCTACCAGTCTATGGGGAAATAAGAATCAAGGACAGACAATGGATCAAATGGTGGATGGAATTCTAAGTTAGCAGTAGGAGGCATGTGGCCCTATCTGAGAATATGGCGGTTGAGTAACCCATAAAGAATGCGTATAGGAAAGCCATGCACAGAACCTCAGGCAAAGTGCCAGGCTCCACCGGCGGGGGCAGGTAGTGCCGAGGGAAGGACCAGGCCTGCTGGTTCCTCCCAAGGGGTTGAGGAGGAGATGAGCGTCCGACGACTCAGACCTCTCCTGGCCACCAGAGAAAACCCACACTGAGTCAGGAGTCTTGTGGAAGCAGGAACTCGATTTATTGCTATGAGCAGTTGCCTATATAATGTTGGGGACGAAGGCGGGGATTTTAGGATGGGGGGAGAGGTAAGGGCCAATAGTAAACTGTGACTATTGAAATGATAATTCTAACTCCCATGCGGAAGTAGCAGGCAAGAAGCCATTAGGCGTCTTGCTGAGTCACGTCTGGCCAGAGGCAGATCACCAAACTTTAGCTAGGCTCAGGAAGTTCCACTAGGCCTCACATCCAGGCCTCTCAAGGCCCAACAGCAAAGGAAGTAAATTGGTCCCAGGCCAAAAGTAGATTGTATAGAATGTGTTTCAGGAACAAAGAGACCAACATGGCAGGGTGTCCGAGCTGAATGAAAGAGGGGGGTTTGAGATGATAGCAGATGAGAAAAGTAAAGTAACAGTGAAGGAGGAGTTTACAGAGCTGCTTGAAGCAATAGATAAGATCCTGCTATCTGATCTGAGTGAGATGGGAAATCATTGAAGGATTTTACGCAGAGAAATGACCTCACCTGAGTTACCTCATAATAGAACCACTAGGTTGCTATAGTGACTGTAGTCTGCAGAAAACAAAGATGGCAACAGAAAACCGGGGAGAAGGAGATTGTGCTCCTTTAGCTTAGATATGGTATTAAAGTAGATAGGATGGTTGTGGTGAGATGTGACAATTATTGGGATTTGTGATGGTGAACAGGAATGAGAGAAAAGGATCAAGCCTAAGTGACGATTTTTGAGTGAAAACATAGAAGGTTAAAGTAGCCCTTATTGAGATGGGACAGATTTCAAAGTAGGGCCATAAGCAGTTCTTTTTAGGACATTTTAAGTCTATAATTCTTGGGCAGGAGAAATGGTTCAGCCATTAAAGGCACTTGCTTGCAATGCCTGTCAGCCCAGATTCAGTTCCTGAGTACCCATGTAAAGCCAGATGCACAAAGTGGTGTATTAATCTGGAGTTTGTTTGCAGTGGCAAGAAGCCCTGGTATATCCATTCTCTCTCTCCCTCATCAATAAAACTATTTAAATTCTTTAATTCTTTTACATATCCAAATATTAATAAGCAACTGAATATCTGAGTTCAGGATTGATATCTCAACTGGTGATAAAAATTGGGGTCATTAATATTCATATGATATTTAAAATCAAGGTGTACATAAGGAAAATTCAAAGACTCTGTCTTGTAGTACACCCCAAATAAAAAATTGCAGTGATGGTTTGAGAGATGTGGAAGTAATACAGAAGTACAGGGAGATAGCTATACCCAAGGGTCTTGTGTCATGGAAGCAAAGTGAAGAAACTGAAGGAACAAGGCCATGGTGCTGATGGATTAAAGTCAGATAAAACCAAGAATTTACAATCAATATGGAAGTCTTCACTGGCCTTTATGAGACATGAGCGTAGCAGAATGTAATGGTAGAGGTGAAAGTCTAGTTAGGGTGGTATTTAAGAAAACAAGAGAAGGGTCGTTGGAAACGGTAAGTATATAGAGTTCTTACGAAGAGTCTTGCTATAAAGGAGGGTAAGCAATTTTTCTGTAGAGGAGGCTGTGGTGATGACTCAGTTGGTCAAGTGCTTGCTGTGAACGTGTTGAAGGGCCGAGTTTGGATCCCCAGAACTCATATAGATGCTGCATATAGCACGTCATCCCAGTGCTCAGGAGAGAGACAGGTGGATCCCTGGAGGCAAGTAGGCTAGCTAGAGTAGCCAAATCAGTGAGCTCTGTGTCCAGTGAGAGACTCTGCCTCAGGAAATACAGTGGAGAATGATGGTGAAAGATACCTGACATCAATCAACCTTTGGCACATATACACACACAAACACACTTGTGCATGCATATGAACATATATACATGCATATATGCACACCATATATGCAAAAAATAGTATGTAGAAAAAAAATGAGACATTTTCTTTGCCAGATGGGAGGCATAATAGCTTTTAGTGTGCTAATGAAAATGGGCCTTGTAAGAGTAAACAAAACTGGATGAGGTAGACAAAAGATTAGAGAATTACTAGAGAAAGGCTACTGTGTAGGTGAGAATTGTGGGGACCTGGTGGCGATGATGGAGGGAAAGGCCTTAGCACAGAGCACTCCGAGAAGCAGAGTTTCTGGAAGTCAGTAAACAGAGCCATGAGAGTTTGTTGAACTACACACTAATGGCTGCCATCTTCCACTCACTTGGGAGCATCATTATCAGATGAGGATGAAAATAAAGGAGGAAGTATTAGCACTTTGAGGAGCTAGGATGTACTTGGCTAGAGAAGGAAGGAGTCGATAGTCCAGTCATTAGTGGTTTGCTTGAGATTAGCGAGCATGTCTTTGAAGTGATAACAGTCAGTGGATGAACGATGAATCTAGGCAGCAGAATATGTCAATTCCCCTCCTTACCAAAGGCCTTACAACTCCAAAGCTCTTGGAGAATTGACACGATGGGCCAAGTGAAGATTGGCTTACTTTAGAATCTCCTCTATATGGGCTGAAGAGATGGCTTAGCAGTTAAAGGCACTTGCCTGCAAAAGCCAAAGGACCCAGGATCTATACCCTAGGACCCACGTAAGTCAGATGCACAAGGTGGCACATGTGTCTGAAGTTCGTTTGCAGAGGCTAGAGGCCCTAGCATGCCCACTCTCTCCCCCACCCACTCTCTGTTTTTCTCTCTCTCATAACTAAATAAAAATGAAATATTAAAAACAATCTTCTCTAGAACTGTAAACATGCATCCTCCACAGTTTGGGCTTCTCCTTTCCACTGTCACTGGGAATCCATCTTTACCTATGAGGCTTCCTGCATCAGCCTGGTAGACTGATGAACGTTATAGATGGTTAAACCAGAGGTCACCTAGCACAAAGCTGCCTTTTTTATTTTATTTTATTTTATTTTGGCTGGTAAGATAACTAAGCTAAGAGAAGAGAAATGATTTACATAAACCCATCTCATTTGGAATGAAATGGAACTGGTATCCGGATTTGAGTCTCCTGCCCAATGCTCCTTCTAGCACATCCATCCTGTTGGCTTCTTGGACTCAAGACAACTGCACAATTCTCTTGATCATGAAGCAAGAGTGGTTCTTGTAATGAATTTTGCAATGTCACTTCACGCCAGACAAATAGGCCATACTGATATGAAATTAATTTCATTTGATGGTCAAGGCTCTAATAAGGCATTATTTAAATAATGAGACCCAGGGAGAATGAGCAGAGGTGTCAGATTTTAATCTCATCACTGACCAGTGAGAACTTCCAAATCCTTCAAATCCTCCCGCTTTCCATACTGTGTCGTGTTCTCAGGCTACCTCTTAAAATTAAGGGTTGCACATCACACATGTTCAGCACTCATTCACGTCAGGTTGACAGTGCCAATTCTAGACCTTCCATTTGGGCTGATTACTGTTAAGTGTGAAAAATAAAGAGAGTAGCATACTATTGTGTATAAACAAATTTAATTTTTTCAGTAATAACAGTGCCACGACACGGGAGATGATAACATGACAGAGAAATGATTATGGGTACACGCTATGAAAAACACTCATGCTTGGGCTCCCGTAATTACGTGGCCCACTTTTGTCATCACGGCAACGAAAATGACATGACGGGATTAACATTTTCTGTGATGTGTTTTCTCTTCGGTCTGTGGAAGCAAGTTAATTGCTTCAGCCAGTTGGGATTTGCGCGGCCTGAATCACGAAAGAATGGAGCAATGGGTTGTCCCCTGAATGTGACGGCCAATTATCTGATGGGACACAACGGCACTAGGGATGACTCAGAGGTGGACGGTGGGCAGGTCAACTTGGATTCGAAGTTTCCAGAGGGAGTGGCCTCTACGTCTGAATCAGGATGAGTGAGATGATCTCATTGGCTAGGGTAGAAATTGGCCACAGCAATGACGATTTGATCCAACCTTCTCTAAGTGTGGGGAAAGAGTGCTCATGCTATTGCTGCAGGGTGCATCTTGTTAGAACCCATCTCTGATTTCAGTATTTTCAGGAGACTGTAGATGTGCATGTAGTGTGTATGCACACATGCGGACATTGGATGGCTTATTAGGGAGGGTGCAGATGGGGGAAAGGTGATTATTTGCAATGCAATGTAATACTCAAGACACTCATTGTGGAGCAGAAGTTGAAGGATATCTGTTCTTCCATCTCAAAAAAGAGACTTTTATAAGGAAAGTCATCATAGATCTCTGCAGTACCTGGAAGGCATATTTGGAGGATTTAAAAATATTTTTTTTTCATTTATTTACGGAGAGAGAGAGAGTGAGAATGGGCTTGCTAGGGCCTCTAGCCACTGCAAACAAACTCCAGATGCATGTGCCACCATGTGCATTTGGCTTATGTGGGACCAGGAGAATTGAACCTGGGTCTTCAGGCTTTGCAGGCATGCGCCTTAACAGCTAAACCGTCTCTCCAGCCCTGGAGGATTTTTTTTTTAACCTGAGGTCAGGTATCAATGAGACCAACTGGCAGGTTTATTTGAATATAATGGCATCAGTTCATTACTAATTAATCCAAAAGATATTTTTGTTAAGTTTATTTATTTATTTACAAAAGAGAGACAGCAATAAGAGAGACAGGAAGATAGAGAGCAAAGAAAATGGAAGAGAAGAAAAGAGAATGGGCACACCAGGGCTTCCAGCCATTGCAAACAAACTCCAGATGCATGTACCACTTTGTGCATCTAGATTTACGTGGGTACAGGGGTATCAAACTATGGTTGTTAGGCTTTTCAGACAAGTGCCTTAACTGCTGAGCCACCTCTCCAGCCCTGGAGGATATTTTTTCTCAATTTTTATTAACATTTTCCATGATTATAAAAAATATCCCATGGTAATACCCTCCCTCGCCCCACTTTCCCCTTTGAAATTCCATTCTCCATCATATCCCCTCCCCATCTCAATCAGTCTCTCTTTTATTTTGATGTCATGATCTTTTCCTCCTCTTATGATGGTCTTGTGTAGGTGGTGTCAGGCACTATGAGGTCATGGCTATCCAGGCCATTTTATGTCTGGAGGGAGCACGTTGTAAGGAGTCTTACCCTTCCTTTGGCTCTTACATTCTTTCCGCCACCTCTTCTGCATTAGACCCTGTGCCTTGGAAGGTGTGATCGAGATGTTACTCAGTACTCCAGTCACTTCTTTCCAGCACTATGATACCTTCTGAGTTGTCCCAAGGTCACTGCCATCCGAAAAGAGAAGATTCTCTACCCAAAGTGAGAGTAGCATTAATATAAGGGTATGAATATTAAGAGAAGTGCTTACTGGGCAGTTTGATAAGCATAGTATATACATTTACCTGGAGGATTTTTCACTGTCACTAGGATGTCCTGTTTCTTCCTGCCTCATCATATATGTCTAAGCAAATAGCCAGAAAAGGTGGCTGCCTATTTACACACTAATCTATCTATATCTTTTCTCCACTCCATGGCATCTTTTCCAACTCTAAGTAAAATGTCTAGCATCAATGTCACTGTGCTCCCTGGGGATGGTAGACAATATTTGGATGCATTGTGGATGCTTTCTGTAGGTGGAATATCATATATTCCCAAATTTCCCAGACTCTCTGTGACATGATGTCTTAGCCAAGAAGTCAGTCAGTATTAGCAAAGCATTTCACATGGGACAACAGGCACTGGCCGGCAAAATGGCTACAGAAATAATTTATGCCAAGTTGTAACTTGGAGCCCTGTTAGGGAAGATCATATATTCTTCTGGGCCACATGGAACTAGCAAATAAATCTGTTCCCACTTACATAATCTTCTGAAAGTCTGCATTGTTTTTTATAGGAAGACTTGGCAAGGGAGGAGCAATAATCTTCATGGAAATGGTCATCTTGCTTTGATAAGATACCATCAGTAGAAATAAAAAGATTGCTAATTGGTATTACAAGAAAAGGCTTTATCCCAATGTGGAGGCAAAAGAACTCCTTAATTTTCCATCTGTTCAGATAGTCGTTAACGTAGCTGCTCAGAGCGCTGTGTCTTGTGCTGGATGACTGCAATGGTACATGTGGGTCTCTTCTTGGTGAGGAATTCAATCATCAGAGAAAATGATTTATACAAAAAGAATAGAAGGAATCCTTCTCAGGTAGCAATGAGACCAACTGGCATGCTTATTTGAATATAAAGGCATCAGTTCATTACTAATTAATTCAAAAGATTTTTTTGTCAAACCATTGTGCTAAATGTCAGGAATAAATAAAGGTAATTATGACCGGCCTTTGCATGCAAGGAGCTTACAGTCTGGAGAGGAGAGCAGGCATTGAACATATGGTGTTTTTATTACTTTGATTTAAGCATAAAGAATTGGTAGAACAGGTGCATATGGGAAGAATAAAGAAGGATGCTCTAGCTTGTTAAACCTGAGTGCTTCAAGGTCTGTGTAGGACCAGGTCTTGTTGTCTTCACAATGACAGTCCAGTGATAGAGATGGCAAGTCAGCTGACTTTGAAAGTAACAAAGTCATGCAGCCGTGTGTTGTGTGGTAATATTTGCAGTGGACATTGATAAGAGAAAAAAATGCCCCTTCCCTGTAGGAAGACTTCATTTCTAAGGAACGACTGAGTAAACTCATGAACTTTGTCTTTCTCAGATATGAAGATAATAGGATAAGGGGATTTTAAGCAGAGTGAAGGACAGAGCAGCTTATTCCAAGCTCAGTATCTGTGATTTTTCACAAAGATCTCTCGAAATGCTGAGAGAGCTGACTTGGAAAAATTCAGAGTGGGTAGGTTCCTTATATCCTTAGAAAGAGTAGGCACGTTCTCAAGTACTCCCATCACTTTCTCAGCCAAGTTCTTCCAACCCTCAAGGAAGGGATTATGCAAGGGAACAAAGAGGAATGAAGTGCCAGAGACAGAGGTCAGATGTGAGCCTTGAGGCCAAAGATTTGGTAAAGTACTGTCTCTCTCTCTCTCTCTCTCTCTCTCTCTTCTGGAGGCTTTGTTTTCTTTCTGGGGCTATTCTCCTGGTCAGTCCTGATGGGCTGACCAAAGTTGTTGGGTTTTTTTGTAAATATTTATTTATTTATGTGAGAGAAAGAGAGATGGGAGAGGGAGAGATAATGAATATAGGTATGCCAGGGCCTTTTGCTACTGCAAATGGATTCCAGATAACACGAACTGCTTTGTGCACCTAGATTTATGTGGATGCAGGGAAGTACAACCTAAATGCCTTTCACCACTGAGCCATCTCTCAGGCCCTATTCTTCCTTATTTATTAAAAAAATTGTGTGTGTGTGTGTGTTCATATGTGTGAAGACCGGTGTGTGTCCGATGCTGTGCATGTGGAGGTTCAAGGTGAACTTTCTGGGGGCCATTCTTCACCTTCCATCTTGTGTGAGGCATGCTCTCAAGCTGTTGTTCACCCCTGTGCTGGTCTGTGGGCTTTAGACAATTCCCCAGCCTCTGTCTCCCATTTCACTGTGTTGGGATTAGAGAAGCCTACCACAGATTCCAGGCTTCACACCGGGGGTGGGGGGTAACCTCAGGTCCTTAAGTTTGCAGAGCAAGGGTTTTTATCCACTGAGCCATCTCCTGATCCTTCAGAGTTCTTCTTTTTCTTATTATTTAATCTGGAGAGGTAATGGAACACTGGGGCAGCCTCGGGAAGCTTAGGGCATACCTGGGAGGTTGTCACTAGCCTCATCACATGAGGTTCAGGGATACAGCCCCTTTGAGCCTCCCCATTTTGTTGTGAGGATCCAGTCTGCTTCCTCAGCTAAAGATGCTCAGCCAGTTTCCTCAGGAAAGTGTGTGTTGCCTCCAGGGTCACTGTGAGCTACACAGGGCACCCAACCAAGGAGTGAACATTTGGGCCAACCTAGGATTTCATTACAACCAGCAAGGTAGCGGGCACAACGTCTCTCCAGTTATTTCATAGTCTCCTTCCTCTTCTCCAGACCCTCTTCCCAACTCCTTTCTCTGCCTCCGTCACTTTTCTTTATAATAGCATGCACACAGTGTCACAGAGGTGCCCCTCCATCTCTAACACAATGGATGCTGCTGTCAGTTCAGATAAGAGCACCTGCTGGATAGAATGGCAATATGTTCAGTCCTGGAAAACACGATCATAAGTTCAGTTTATTAATATTGCAACGGTTGCACTAAATGAGATCACTTGGCTAACAAAACATTTATCAACAAAACGCTGCCACCTACTGAAGTTTTGCAAACAGCCCAGATGATTGGATAAGATCACAAATTCGCTCTGTCACAAGCTTATGGTCTTTTCTAGAAATCATTCTGCAACAAGACTGACAAGCCGCTGAAGTTTGAGACAAAACGTCCCTTTCACACAGCCTGCTTAGGAAGTGTTGGGGTGAAGCCTGTGGAGTGGCATCCCAACAGAGAAAGGGGACCCGGGGCGGGGGGCGGGGCTCCTTGATAGTTGGTCACAGAATTTTCCGATAGGGCTTGGGGAGTGGTCCCAACCTTCACTAGGAAAGGGCTGTGCATGTCAGGAACTATGTGCCTATGGGGTTACATGTATGTGTGCATGTGTAGAAGGCAACCTCAGGTGTCATTTCTTAGGCACCATCTACCCATTTATTTTATTTTATTTTACTTTAAAATTATTTTGTTTATTTTTATTTATTTATTTGAGAGCGACAGACAGAGAGAGAAAGAGGCAGAGAAAGAGAGAGAAAGAATGGGCCTGCCAGGGCCTCCTGCTACTGCAAACTAACTCCAGGCGCATGTGCCACTTTGTGCATCTGGGTTTATGTAGATGCTGTGGAATTGAACTCGGGCTGTTAGGATTTGCAAGCAAGCGCCTTTACCCACCGAGGCATCTTCCCAGCTCCATTTTATTTTTGAGGCAGGGTCTCACGCTGGCTTAGAACTTGTCAAGTAAACTAGACTGGTGGGTCAGTGAGCCCAAAGTTCAGCCTGTCTCTGCCTTCCAGCACTTGGATTATATATGTGCACCGCCATTTTTTTTAAGCATGCCGGTTCTGAGGCTCAGACTTAGGTCCTCATATTTGCAAAGCAAGCATTTTACCAATAGAGCTATCTTTCTAATTCGTGTTAGGAACTATTCTTGCAAAGTGACTTGTAGCATCGGCACTCAGTCTGCAGCAAAGACACCCAAACCCAACCAGGTTTTCAGTTTCAACCTTGGGAAAGTAAAGGAATTTGGTTCCAAAAGACATTCCATGAAACTTGTGACCCCAAAATAGCAAGTGTTCTATGTGGATCTAAGGTGTGGAAATCTTCTTTCATTTAAAGACCCCTTAAACTGTGGAAACCACTTCAGGGGGATAATTAAGTTCTGTGTTTACAAAATTCAGACTCCTTTAGTAAGTACTAACAGAACTAATTTGTAATGTCCAGCGGAAGCGCAGGGGGACAAAAACAAAAACAGTGACACTTTAGGTGTGATTATCTTCCAAAGCTAACAGTCCTTCTCCTTTGAAAGTTCTTAGGATATAATTTTGAAATGTTGAGCAAAAGAACAGGGCTCTAAGTGTCACCTGTCATCCCCCGCAGGTCAATTCAGTACCAAACTGGACTGTCTGGAGAAGAAAACACGATGGTGCTCCTGGAGAAATGTAAACACTGATGTTACAGATGAGTCAAAACAGTTGGGAGTTGGGTATGGTGGCACACGCCTTTAATCCCAGCACTCAGGAGGCAGAGGTAGAAGGATTACTGTGAGTTCAAGGCCAGCCTGGGACTATAGAGTGAGTTCCAGGTCAACCTTGGTTAGAGCGAGGTCCTACCTCTACAAAACAAAACAAAACAAAACAAAAACCACAACAACAAAAAATCACTTGGCCAACACACTGTAGGTTCCAAAAGGAGGCCTTGGTTGCTAGGGTCTAGGGTAGTTGCTTATTACAGGCACCCGTGAAGTCAGACACCTAAGCAGTTAGGATATCTGAGACTGAGTCTTCAAGCAACATAGTCTTTCAATAACTGATGCTCAACTTCACTGGCATTAGGAAATTTTTCAAGAGCTCACTTTTTCTTCTTGAAATTTCTATCCTTCCCTGACAGCTATGGGGTTATGGTTGAAAAAATGTGGGGTGTGTGTATATAGCCTTGCTTGTATCTGATTGATTGGAGTAGGAAACTCCTAGCCTGGGCTTCTCTCATACATGTCCATATCCTGGTTCTGTCCATTTGCTAAACCTGTACAGCAAAGTGGGCTGGAACAAGGGAAGGATATATGGCAATGAAAAAGAATAAACAAGCCAGGTGTGGTGGCACACACCTTTAATCCCAGCACTTGGGACTCAAACCATGAGTTTGAGGCCACCCTGAGACTACATAATGAAATTCAACTCAGCTTGAGCTACTGTGAGACCCTACCTCGAAAAACAAAACACATAAAAACAAACAAACAAAAAAGAATAAACAGGCAGGCAAAATGCTAGGCTTAGGCTCAACTCAATGTCTAACAACCAATGTTGTATAAATTGATTGAACAGAAGTATATGCCAAACTCCACGAGACATATTACCTGTACTAATTCTTTTTTTACAAAATTCCTCAAGGAAGGAATCCTGTACCTACATTAGAGACAAAGAAAGTAAGCTTTAGAAAGGCAAGTGATGTGGCCTAAGTTCCCCCAGAGTGAAGCTAGAACTGAGAAGACATCTTCTATCTTAAGAGACCCTGATGTAGACAAGTGTAGAACTTCTGGTAATGATGGCGGACTCACAACCATGGTAGAGCTCCGAGGGTAAAATCAGAAGGCGGTGAGAACTAAGGACAACCATAATCTATCAACAAGACAAGGGTAGAGGGCTGACCCCCTGGAAGGAGATAAACCACCCCTCACACATCAGCCAGGGCCCAGGTGAAACCACAGAGGTATTTATAAGATGAGCAAGAGTGCTGCTTTCACTGGAAGCCTGACCACCCGGGCCAGGGTGATGGAGACAGACACTGAGGAGACTCAAAACACACCAAAGTGAAATCCAGAAGCTGCTGAGAGCTCGATGCTAAAGTAGCCTTAAAACACACCCACCGTGGCTCAGGGAAGTTTGCTGAAGAGGGAGTGGAAAGAATGTAAGAGCCACAGGGTGGGAGGAAATATCCAGCGACATTGCCCTCTCCACAATGACAGACTACTGCTCTCACAACTGATAACCCACAGCTCCATGGTGAATACCAGCAATCCCACTAAGGATAGCCGTCAGTGGAGTGGGGGCAGGGAGGGGCAAATGATGGTACCAATGTATGATGTGTCCATATAAATATTCTACTTAATAATAAAAAATAAAATAAAATTTATAAAAGACCCTGATGTATCCTCAGTCTCTCTCTCTCTCTCTCTCTCTCTCTTTCTACTGAGGATTGAATCCAGGGCCTCACACTAGCTAAGTCAATAAATACTCTACCACTGAACTACATCACCAGCCCTCATTATTTCTTTTTCTTTGGAGACAGGGTCTCACTAAATTGCCCAGGCTTGCATTGAACTCCCTCTGTAGTGCAGGCTGGCCTTGAACCTGTGATCTTTTCTGCTTCAGTTTTATGGCACCGTTGGGCACAACCAGCTAGCATACGTTCTTCGCTTGTGCAGAGAGGGTTAAGTAGGGAGGGGAAGAGAGGAAATCTTTCTCTTCTATCCAGGAAACTCGTGCTTCTCTCGCACATGGGAGAACAGAGTTCACAGTGTGCTAATAAATGAGATCATGGGTAGGAAGCCCTTGGACCTCCTTAGAAGTAAGTGACTATAAAAAAAAACCCAAGCCATTTGTATTACCCTTGTAGGTGATATGATTTCAAATGGACAGAGAGCACAGTTTGTCTTCTGTTCAAATTGGCATCCCTTCATGCCATTCTGGGAATTGGTTCCGAACTGACTGCAGGAAATATAAATCACCTTTGATACCCAGAACCACTTCCTAGCAAGCCCACATTTTCCCAGGAGGTTCCCTCTCGCTCTCTCTGTGCAGTAGATAAAAGCGCGCCTGCATTTCATGTGATCTCATTTCATTCTCCTCTTCGATAGATACCAGTCTGTGCCCATCATTCCGGGCAAGGCAGGATCCTGTCCCAGGCACTGAAATTCAAGGTGGTCCTCTTGGAACACCAGCTTTTCCCTTGGAATATCTCCATCACTTCTATTGTTACCGGGAAGAAAAACTCTCCTTCTCATTGAAAGGAAAAAGCACCTTCCGAATGTGTTACAATAACCTGCGTGCAGCTCTCTGATTATAAATATCAAGTGTTATGAAAGCCGCATCGGCGCACTGATCAAAGGCACGAGGGACTCACTGCTGTAGCAGCAGGTGACCCAGTACAATCGGAATAAAGGGAAATGCTGAGTCGACATGGGGTCCCAGGAAATTCACATTAAAGACTTTTTTTTTTTTTTTTTGTCTGATGTATTTTCAGCTGCGCTTATGAAAGGGTTTAACTAAAAGCCAACAAAGCAGTTGATTTTTTTTTTCAGTGTTACCTGATAATTAAGAATAAGTTTGAGATTGACTGATCAGTGATATTTCCTACTTTCAGCCACTAATAAGTCCCGGAGTGTTTGTTATAATAATCACTTTCAGCTTAGGAGGAAAATTAAAAAAAAAATGTTATGGAAAGTGTTTCCATTGACCTCTTCCCTCTGAGGAATGGTGTGCTAAAAAGCCTGGGTGAGATATGGGTATAAACGAGAAATGTAGGCATTGCTGGCAACAAACTTATCAATGCAGGGCACGGCATGAATTTCTCTTTCTCTCTCTCTCTCTCTCTCTCTCTGGTGTATGCACATGGACATACCCTTGTGGTGCTCCGGATGGTCCCCTGTGGTGGTCAGAGCAGCGTGTTGGGCGTCTCCCTCCATCTTTCTTCCACCCACTTTCATTGGAGCTGGAGTCTCTTACTGAGACGCTCCTTGGCTTCCCCATCTCTTTGGGAGTCTGGGGTTTATAGGTGTGGCTGTTTACATCGGATCTGGAGATTTGAACTGGGGTTGTTTCAGGCCTCCTCAGGACCTCAATGGTTCCACAGAAAGTGCACTTAACTGCTGAGCCATCTCTCCAGCCCACTTCCTTTACCTTTCATTTTAGTTTTTTTTAAAAAAAATATTTATTCATTCATTTATTTATTTGCCAACAGAGAGAGAAGAGAGAGAAAGAGACACAGAGGAGGGCTCCAGCTGCTGCAAACAAACTCCAAATGCATGAGTCACTTTGTGCATCTGGCTTTACACGGGTTGCAGGGAATTGAACCCAGGTCATTAGGCTTTGCAGGCAAGTGCCTTAGCTATTGAGCCATCTCTTCAGCCCACAATTTTATGAGAGTAGATTTGCTATTCTCACAACTTAGGAAAAACACCTGACAGGAACAACTTAAGGAAGGAGAGATTTATTTGGACTCATAGTTTAGAGGGCACAGTCAGTCCGTGCTGGTCACTGGAACTGTTCAGGCCGTGGGGCTTCCAGCAGCCATTCCACCACCGCGGCACACGGGAGCAGAGACAGGCGAAGAAGGCCCAGCCATCGTCTTCAATGCCTGCCTTCCGTGACCTCCACCAGCCAGGCCTCACCTCTGGAAGTTTCCACAGCCTCCCCCAAGATAGTGCCACTCGCTAGAGACCAAGGGCTCAAACAACCCAAGCCTGTGGGCTATGCCATATTTAAACCACCATAGGAAATAAATCAATCCAGCCTAAGAATCACTGGCCACTCTGGGAGAATGCACTCATTATGATTACCTATAAAGCAACTTGGTATTTATATATATATATATATATATATATATATATATATATATATATATATATATGGCGTGGGCAAACCATTCTCCCATTTTTAAGGACACAGATTAAGTTCTTACTTAAGAATAAATTTGTTGGGGCTGAGGAGGTGATTGAGTGTTTAAAGGTATTTGCTTGCAAAGCCTGCTAGCCTGGGTTTAATTACCTACCTACCCCAGATAGGATATGTCCCAGGACCAGATGGTCTGAACTGCTAATATGCAAGGAAGAGAACATTCCAGATCCAGGAGAGAAAAGGCATGGGAGAGGAGGGGAAGGAAGGGAAGTGGGAAGTCAGTGGGCATTTTTTTGAAGCGCCAGAGACCCTGTCATGCGCATGCACGCACAACACACACACACGCACCCCACATGTGCAAATAGATAAATAAAAAATTGAAAGTAACTGTGACAGAATAAATTCATCCCTCACAAAACACCCAGAGAACAACATTTATTAATGACTGCCCCATATTAGAACCCATCTGAAAATCTCTGAGACACCAAATGGTCGGATTTGTGCCGCTTCATGACACGGATGCTGAGGACGGATCCACTGTCGTACTGGAGTCGGATAAAACACGAAGCAGGATGTAGGAGCCTAATTCATTTCAATTACCTTCCGGTTGCTAAGGAGCCTCAACCAATGGGTGGTACTGGAAGAAGATTGGCAGGTATGGGCAGGCAAGACCAGGATGCTGCTCTCTGCTTGAGTCACCCCTGCTGCCAAAACGCTGCTTCCTTTGACACCTGGCTTGGGCTGGCCAGCACCCCACCCCCCAACCCACACACACACCCTTTGTGGAAAGATTCAAGACTGTTCCTAGGTCCTGGCATTGGTAACACTCCAATCTTCTCCCAGGGCCTCTGGCTATAGGAATGGCATTCACTTCCTAATATTCACATCGAGTTGACTCATCATCATCTTTTTGTTTTGCTATTCATCCATCTCTATGAAATTCATGCCTTTAAATTAGCTACCTCGATGTGGGCATATCTATGGTATGATCCGTTTCACTGGTGAGACACTAACTGATGTAAATGTGGACTTGATTGACCCAAGGAAGTCCTAGAGAGCTGGTGGAGGATGGCATTTGGACACATATGCGAGGGTCTGTCCAGACGAGATTGCTGGGGGAGTTGGCAGGTCCAGCCATGCCTTCCCCTCTCCTTTATTCCGTTCCTTCTCCCCCTCTCCCCTCCTTCCCATTGCCCTTCCTTCCCTTCCTCTCCCACGCCTTTCTCTCCTGGAGCTGGAATGTTCTCCTCCTGCGCTTGGGCATCAGAAACTCAGACCATTTGGCCCTGGGACTACAGGACTCACTCTTACAAACCCAACCCCCAGGCTCTCGGGAGTTTGTCTCATGACTTGCCTTTGGTTTCCTTTGTTCTGAGCCTTCATCCACTGTTGGAACCCCAAGATTCCTAGCTTCCAGAATCACATGAGCAACTTGTCCAAACAAGTCTCTATCAATCATCTCATGAAGTCATCTATCATCTATCTATCTGTCTATCTATCTATCTATCTATCTATCTATCTATCTATCTATCATCTATCAATCATCTTTCTATCTATCTATCATCTATGTATCTCATATCATCTACTTACCTATCAATCATCCATCTGTCCATCCATCTATCTACCTATTCACTCATCTGCCCATTGACATATCCATCTATCCATCTATTGGTTCTATCTCTCTGTAGAATCCTGACTAGTGCATTTTAGTATCTATTACATTACAATGATTTGACCTTAAGCCTAAAGGGGTCTTGTTTTCATTTTTTTCTGTTACTACCATTATTATTATTCTTTATTATATTACATATTTCCCCTTGTTTCTCTGCAGTAGTGGCTTTGAGGCTAAATGTACCGAGTTCTCATTTTCAGAGACGTGCATCTACTGTGTTGCACGTCATTGAACAATGAAAGTCTAAAAGATTCCAAAGACTCTTAAGTCTTCCAAACTAAGATCTGTAGCAGGGCAATATGAATTTTCTTTTCTTTACCTGTCTTTGACGTAACCTCCCCACTAGGTGCAAAGTATGAACTTACTTCACAGTGTATTTTCTTCCTTTCAGAGGAAAAATAAAGTCCCGTGGGGCACTTGTTGGGCAGGCGGGCACAGCAGTAAGTGCTCTGAGAGGAGAGGCCATGCTCACACAGGCCTCTGGATGCTCTTCACCTGTTCTCTGAAGGGTGAAGCTTTCCAAACAGCCAGACCATAGGACACATGTGAGGGATCTATGCTCCCAAAGACAAGGTTCTTGAACCAATGATGAAATGAGATCTGGGAGAACAAAAGTGAAGTTTGTCAGCTGGAAATCATGCAGAATGCTGGACGCAAACAGCCTGAGTGATCCGTGTGTCATCAGGAGAGCCACCCTGATTTAGAAAAGCAGAAGCAACAACACAACGTTAGCGAATGCAGCCCACGGGAAGCCGCGGAAGTTAGAGAAGATATAAATACGCACCACTCCCAAAGCTGCGCACCTGCTTCGTTTTATCTTTGTTTTACAGCATCTGCCACAGTGTAGGCTTCAAGGAGTAGTTAGCGATTTCCAAAGCATTGTGGCCAGATACCTAGGACCAGATCCCTTAAGCTGTGCCTTAGGATTCAGCTTAGTTACCCTGAGGCTAAAGTCAATGAAAGGACTCGACCATCATCATGCCATCACAGGACTGTTCCCACAGTACAGATTTAATAAGCTGTGGAGTCAGGCAGGCTGGGCTGGTGATCTGGCTCTAACCACTGCATCTGTGAGATACTGGACAGGTTGCTTTCGCCTCTGTTGTAGTTACTCTGCTTGCTGATGGATGAGCCATCCAACCAAATCAGCTGATGAGAGGAAAGGATTTATTTTGGCTTAGAGCCTCCAGGGGAAGCTTCACAATGGCAGAGAAAGACGGCATGAGCAGAGGCTGGACATCAACTCTGTCGCAGCAGTAAGAGAGTGAGCTGAGGTGAGTCAGAGTGGAGCTGGCTGTAGTGGCCCTAAGTGTGCCCCCAACAGCACACTCCCTCCAGCAAGGTCCCACCTCCCAAATTGCCACCAGCTGGGGACAAGCATTCAGAACTTGTGAGCTTATGGAGGACCATCTGATGATTCAAAGCACCGCAAGCTCCCTTGGTTCCATTTTCTTCTTTGGAAAATAGAAATAATAAGTATGTTAAAGCGCTGGTGAAATATGAGATCAGATATACATGAGAAGTGTTCAGCATTGTTTCTGGCACAACGTCAGCATTATGTCACAAACGAGCTGGTGTGTCAGGAGGACCGACGGAGCTGCCTCTGCTGGCTGGTTTCCACAGACTCTGCAGTTTCCTTCCCTTTTTTCTTTCCCTTTAGGCTGAAGACGCCCACCAGGTTTGGTATTTTATGCATAGGTCAACACCTTGATAATCCCAAGGCAAGCCTAAGACTCAGGCACATGTGCTGTAAAGAAACAGGAAAGACAGACACATTCTAGGGGCATATTTTATGTCTCTCCTGAAAAAAAAAAATTAAAAATCTTAGTATGGAGTTCTTGTTTGGAATTCAACGTTTCTGTCCAATATTCCACAACTCGTCCTTTTCCTTCACTGGCAAGCTTAGGGTACATATGTTATTCATTCAACTTATTATCTGTTATCGTATGCGAATATCCTTGGCAGCTCAGAAGGTTCCTGTGTATTTAATGACTAGATGGAGAAGTTAGCGCAGCTGGTCCCGAGCTTCCAGGAAATCCCTGATCGGTGAGTCTCCTGATGTCACCCCTTCTCCTCTTGCTTTCTCCCCAGCTCAGGTTGAATCTCATGGGCTGCTAGCAAAGCGTGTTAGTTTCTTTTCTTCTTCCTGTGATGAAATACCTGACCACAAGCAGCTGGGAAACCACGCAGGAGACCAGAGAAGAACAAGAAGGGATGAGAAAGGTGGGGTGGGTGGAGGACAGAGGAAAACATGTAGTATGAAAGGAGACTATGGTAGAGGTAGGACATGAGAGGAAAGGAGGAGGGAAGGGGCAAAAAATTGTTTATAAAACACCATAATGAAAGCCGGGCGTGGTGGCGCACACCTTTAATTCCAGCACTTGGGAGGCAGAGGTAGGAGGATTGCCGTGAGTTCGAGGCCACCCTGAGGCTCCATAGTGAATTCCAGGTCAGCCTGGGCTAGATTGAGACCCTACCTCGAAAAACCAAAAAAAAAAAAAACACCATAATGAGGGCTGGAGAGATGGCGTAGTGGTTAAGGCACATGCCTGCAAAGCCTAAGGACCCAGGTTCTGCTCTCCAGGTCCCACGTAAGCCAGATGCACATGGTGTGACATGTGTCTGGATTTTGTTTGCAGTGCCTAGAGGTCTTGGCATGCCCATCCTCACTCTCTCTCTCTATCTTTCTCTCTCTGTGTCTCTAATAAATAAATAAATAAATAAATATAAATCTTAAAAAAATAATGTAATAATAATAATGTAACGTAACAATAATAATGTGATCCAATTCATTGTATGCTAGTGACAATAAATTATTTTATTTAAAAAAGCAACTCAAGGGAGGGTTTATTTTGGGAAGGGGATAAAGTCCATTGTGCAGGTTCTGTGGTGATAGAGAGGTGCAGCTAGGGCCCCTTACATCTGGGCAGTACAGGAAGTAACAACAAGGCTGTAAAAGATTCCACAACCTTCCAAAACAGCGCCACTAACTGGGGACCACATGTTCAAATGAGCCTGGGGTGGGAGACGATTGGCCTTTTAAATTCAAGCCACAATGCCAAGGTTGAGGATTTACAAGATTGGTGATTCTGTGGCTTTTAGGCGTTGGGGAGACGATAAGCAGGGATATAGGACTTGATGTTCAACACCTCGCTGGGCTTGTCCTGAGCTTGCAAAGAAGCCATTCTGTAGGCAAGAGACAAGGATGCTCAGGGATGGGATGTGAGAGATGGGATAAAATTATAGTGTTTCCTTTGCAGAGATTCTAGGGGATCGTCCCATCAATGAGTATAAGGAGGGAGAAAGGCCATCTGTCCATCTTATTTTCTTTTGCCATTGGCTTCTTTGAAGCAGAGTATGTATCCCGAGAATGTTTTCTCCTCTATTCCTCTCAGGTCCTCTTTCTTTCACTTGCTTTTGTGGTTCCAAGTTCTAACTACTACCATCTCCTATCGGCTCCCTTTTCCCTCTACCTTTAATCTGCCTGACCCCTCTCTTTGATGGCAGGCTGAACAGTTGCCCAGCCCTTTCTGAAATGGACAGTCAAGGTCCAGCAAACCGAGAGTTTCATTTTGCCATTGTCAAGTGCTTACAGTCCTGCCCTGAGTGGGTGTCCCTAATGCAATTCCATTAGAGAACGCCACGTCCTTCCTCCCAGCAAGGTGCACTTTGCTGTAACTTTGATCATCTTGCAACCCCACTAATAGCCTTTTACTGTAGGGAGACTATCTCTAGGAGCATCTAAGAGGACCTGTCCATTTGATGCCTCCCAAGGAAGGGCAAATGGGGAGCCGAGAGAACGATAGATGTATCGGTTTCCCACTGTAATTGTAGTGAAGAAATTGGTTACCTGCAGGGGCACTTCGGGCCTTCCATGTTCACCCACATGTTTCCATGCCAGTCTCCTCTCTACAGCAGGCATTGAAAACAGGCACAGAGTTGAGCGCATTGTATGCTCATGGCACGTGTGCCATTAGAAATACAGACCATGTCCGCATCAATATTGTTAATGAAACATAGCTTCAAACAGGGTTGCAGCAGAGCCGTGCAGTGCCCCAGCTACAGCTTCACTCTATGAAATAAGGCTGATGCTACGTAGAAATGGGTTGTTGTCTCAAATCAGAATACAGTTTCTTTAATTTCTTATAATCACTCCCATCTTCTGCATGGGCTCCCATCCTTCTATGGCTAGAGGAAAAACTGCTTATGAAAGGCAGATTTCCTTCCTCATGAAGACTCTCCCAGACTTCATTTAGTCTCTGTCAGGTAAGCGAGGACTGCCTGTGCTCACAGCCCACAGAAGGAGCTGCGTCCTCCTCGCCTTGCTGGAGAGTAGGGTCTGTGGTGGCATCTCCTTCGGGGAACATGTCCCCTTTCCTGGTGCTGCACTGGCCCACGTTCATCTGAATCTTAGCTATGCCCCCATCCAACTCCTACATGTCCCATCCAATGCTTAGATTCACTGATCTGTCTGCGCTGCCTGTTCCTGGCTTGCCTCCCTGTCAGGATGGGTTGTCTTGTCAGCCCTCCTCGTATCTCAACCCTTCCCTCACTGGGAACTCTTAAGAATGCCCCTAGAACTGGCAGTACAGTTTAAGAAGTAATGATCATATGAACGCTGGAAAGAAACATCAAGTTCAAAACATCAATTTCAAACCAGAACTCATTCCTAGCAAGACAAAATATCACAGAACGAGCCCATTTATGGCTTCCTACTGGCAGCTCTTAGCCATTGCTCTGAGAATCCTGGGTTTGCATAGCAGTCCTAAGGAAATTTGAACCGTGCAAAACATGGCACATGTCTTTGGCCTGAATAACAAGATCCCTCCAAGGCTACGTGGGAGCCAGGGAGACAGAAGGACCTACCTGTCGTCCTTCCTCTGATGAGAATTTTCTGTTTGACTATGGTATAGCTGCTGCCTGCAGGATGTAGAACTTATTTGAGGACTGTCATGATCTATGCCAGGGAAGGTGATATAGAGGCCACAACTCTAGACATCTCCTTTATCCAGATAAAACCTCATTCTGTTCTTCCAGGTTATCCATTTTCCACTCAAGTCTACTTCCTTGCCACATCTCAATTCTATTTCTTTCCAAACCACGGTGGCAACTTCTCAAGTGGGATAGGCATCTGACTGGTAAGCAAAAAGGGAGATTTGAGATCTAGAAACCATTATACAAACCCCCATTCCCAAGACATTCGTCCCATTTTGCACTTAAAGATCTAATTCACAACCAAAGATGAGAAATCATTGTCTTGTTCTAGCTGGAGTCAGCCGTTTCTGGAGTCTGCCATTTCTGGAGTCTGTCCATTTCCAGAATCAGGTAAGAACAACAGTGGAAGGCCTGGAAAATCTCAGAGCACTGTGGTTTAAAAGGTTACCAAGAGTGCACAGAATTTTCTTTTTTAATTCCATATATTTCATTTTATTTATTTGTAAACAATGAGAGATAGAAAGGAGACAGAGAGATTGGGTGCACCAGGGCCTCCAGCCACTGCAAATGAGCTCGAGAACCATGTGCCACTTTGTGCATCTGGCTTTACATGTGCCTTAAGCGCTGAGCCAACTCTCCAGCCCAGTTGTAAATGTGAAAAACCCACTTTAAAACTCACAGAAGATAATACAAAACGTTTACTGTTGGACCACTGAGATTTCTGTCACTGTGACAAAATACCAGAGACAATTTACTTATAAAAAGAAAAGGCTTATTTTGTCTTGTGGTTATAAAGATCAAACAGCCCCATTATTTTGGGCCTCTGGTGGGTGTGCAGAAGGTTAAGGGGGGAGGAGTTAATGTTAAGGACACATCTACAAAGGTCACAGGACCCTCCTTCTAAATGTCCACTGCACTTCCCAACAGCACCTCCCTGTGGACAAATTTATTACATTGGATATTCCTGGAATAAACTATAGAAGGACATTGGGGTACTCTTAAAAAATTCCCAGAAGGTGAGCAAAAAAGAACCTGTGGGGGAGGGGGCTTCTTAATAGGTTGGGGTGGAAGGGAAAACACAGTAGCATGACCTTCTTAAGTCATCCCAGCCAAGGGGACCACAATAAAAGCCTGTCATGACTCCTTTAAGGTTGGACAGGGGTTCCAAAGGGCTGGTGTTGGAACAATGTCTGAGAAGATGAAAGATTTGAAAAAGTTCTCAATAGGCTAGGGGCAGGTGGTTGCACTTGGAGGAAGCTCTGCTTTACCCAAGGAAACAAAGGGGTGTGTATTGTTTTGTTTTGCTCGCTTGGGGTTTTGTAATTTCTTTTACTTGTGGGTCAGTTAGATCTGCCAGCAGACTTGGAGCTTATAAAGGACTCTACCTAGTAAGGGTCTTTAGACAGCAATGGTCCCCAACATAGAAGGTCTGTGAGGGTGCCTCATGTCCAGGGGTTAGGGTCATCAGTGGTAACTCCTGGGACACCATCAACACAATACATTTGTGTGATGCAATAAAATTTCCCTCACTTCGTGTATTTACTCTGGGTTTCTACATCCTCCAGCTCCAAATGGAAGGGTCAGAAACTCAGGCTAGGTTCTATCTAAACAGATAAAGGAGTAGGAAATTTCAAGGATAGAGATAAACGAATAAGAATGTTCCAGCATCAAGATTAAAGGCATAAAACACAGTAAATGCAGGGACCAGAGAAGCAGAGCTCATGCAGAGAGTGGTGGTGTAGTTTGGCTCCCAGGAAACAGATCCTAAGATGATATTCAAATGCAAGTAATGCATTCGGGAGGTTAAGGAGCCAGTGGGAGAGAGGCAGGGAGGGACACATGGAAGGGAGCTGGTCCTTTCACAGTGCTAGATCAAGTTCTTAATCACCCTCATTCCCTGGACCCCAGGCCTTCTGGGGAAACTTGGGACCCATGGGATGTGCAAGGTGTATGCATACCCCTTCAGTCATTGGCTGAGGGTCGCTCCAGAGCCCATTCATACCTCGTTACTTCCTCAATTTTGGCAGCAAAGTATGTGGGTGTTGGACACAAGAGAAAGCCCTCAGGCAAAGAAATACAGGTGCTGACAATTGTCTTGGGTGCATCCTAAGGACTAGGAGAGAGATGGGCACAGAAAGAGCGTGCTATGGAGGTATGCCCACGGAGTTTTGCAATAAATTAATGTCCTCGGAAAGAGGCAAGACGAAATTGTATTCACTCGCTTGTGGAAAAAAAAAAAAAAACTCAAGTAGAAGATTTGGAAATAGCAGACAAAAGCACAAATGAACAGTAAATTAGTGCACAAAAATTAAATTGAAGAATTCTCTCAGAGAATAATGGAAAGGCAGGAAGGGTTAGAAAGCATGAAATGAAAGTTGAGGTGTAAGTGATGGATCCAAAAGTCCTGGTACTCAACTGTCCCTGAAGAAAGGAACAGAGATAGCGGGGGAGGAGGGTAAGAGAGGAGAATGTGATTTCATTAAAAAGCCAAGTTCTTAAGCCAAAGTATTTTATTACTAGCCAGTAAGGATAATGCTACAAATACACAGGCATGAAGCTTTTCTAATGGAAGTTCTTTTTATTAATTTGTGTGTGTGTGTGTGTGTGTGTGTGTGTGTGTGTGTGTGTGTATGTATGTGTTCATGTATGTAGTGGGGCGAGCACATGTTGCAATGCACTTGTGGAGGCGGGTTCATGTGGGGGGCATGTGTATGCCAAGCTACACTTGTGGAAGCCAGAGGACTACCTCAAGCATTGCTTTGCACCTTCCACCATCTTTAAGGCAGGCTCTCTTTTTGTTCTGCTGGCTCATGGGTCGATTCTCCAATTTTGACCTCTGAACTTGCCCGAGGAGCCCTGGGATTACAGCTGCTTGCCACTGCATCTAGCTTTTTGTGGGTTCTGGGGAGCCAATCTCAGCTTGTCATGCTTCTGCAGCAAGCCCTCTATCCACTGAGCCATCTCCTCAGCCAGCCACTGGGAGCTCTTCATCAAAGCTAGGAAGGGGAAAGACACAAATGAAGAAGTAAAATAGCAAGTGAGTGAATAAAGCTAATCTATTGCTCAACCATGACACTGTAACAATTAGCCATCGACTTAGGAAATCAGAGAGAAGATCTTCTACCTCACATCATACTTCAATAAACCTAAATTTAAAAAAAAAAAAAGAAATCTATAGGAGAGGAGAAAGCACGAGGGTCTTTTTCATACTTATGTTCAAGTGATGTCTACAAGCATTCTGAAGACAAATTCTACAAAGAGATTAATCTTTTAAATAGGGGTGTTGGGACAACTGGAGAGCTGAGTATAAAGAATGAATTGGGAGCTAGAGAGATTGCTTAGTGATTAGGGTGCTTGCCTAAAAAGCCTAACGACTCCATGTTCGATTCCCCAAGACCCATGTAAGCCAGATGCACAGGGTGGCACATGCATCTGGACTTTGTATGTGGTGGCTAGAGGCCCTGACATGCTCTCTCGCTCACTCTCTCTCTCTCTGTTTGAAAATAAATAAAAATATAAAAGATAATCAGAAAAAAAAGAATGAATTGGGAGCTCTACTTCCAAGGATGCACAAAAAATTCCTCAAAATGAGTCAAAGGTGTAAATGGAAAAGGTTAAATCTACAAGACTTTTAGAAGAAAGATTATGTGTTGAGTTCATTGTGACCTGTGTGATTTGGTGACTATTTCTTAGCTCTAACAAGAAAAGCAACAAAGCAAAACCTCAGATATATGGGGCTTTCTCAAAACTAAAAGCTTTGGTGCATCACAGGACCATTAAGAGAGGGGAAAGACAGCTCGTGAATGGGAGGTAGCATTTGCAAATTGAGTATTTGATAAGTAGCTGGTGTTTAAAATACATAAAGAACTTTTAAAACTCAATAATAAAAAGGCAACACAGTTTATTACAAAAAAACTGTACAGATGATTCAAATGAACTTTTCACCAAAGATATACAAATGGTTAACAAGTGCATGACAAATATATTTGCCATTGTCAGTCATTCTGGGAATGCAAGTTAAAATTGCAATAATCCAGCACTCCACAACCACTAGAAGGCTCTAAGCAATGGCAACTTACAGGAAGGGCTATGGGGATGGGAGAAAGCGGAATCCTCATGCCCTGGTGGTGGTGATGCAAAATTGTATGGTACAGTTATTTGGAAGACAGCCTAATGGCCTCAAAAAGTTAAATACGGAGTTGAGATTTGATCCATTAATTCCTGGGCTATCACCAAGAAAATTAAAGACATGAAAAATTCATAAAAAGTGTTTAAGGTAGCAGTATTCAAAATAGAAACAAGGTGGGAGCAACCTTAATGCTCATCAGCTGAAGAGCATGTGAGATGTGGTGTGTCCACAATAGAATGGTGATCAACCCCTGAACACTGACGTGGATCAGCCTTGACAGCCCGAAGCGCGAGAACCAGCCGCAAGACTGCAGACTGCCTGCTTCTAGCTGTATACATTAGCACTGGGCAACCATGGAGACAGAAGGTACCTTTGTGGCTCTCTGGGACTAGTAGGGAATGGGAAGATTGGGGAGTATAACTAACGGGTTTAGTTTAAGGTGATAAAATATTCTAAAATTGTCTGTGTTAAGCATTGCAAAGCTCTTACTATAAAGGGTAAATGTCCCCTTCCAAAATTGCTTGGAGGAGCTGAGAGGATGGATCAGCAGTTAAAGGCACTTGCGTGCAAAGCCTGTTGATCTGATGTTCAATTCTCCTGCCACCCACCTAGGCCAGATGTAAAAAGTGGTGCAACCATCACGCATTTGTTATAGCAACAAGAAGCCCTTTTATATCCTCACACACATACACACGTGTACACATGCAAATAAATCAATGAACATTTAAAAATCACTTGGGACTAGAAATATTTGAGATTTTTCTTATAATTTTTGTTTATTGTTATTTACTTATTTGAGAGTGACAGACAAAGAGGCAGTCAGAGAGAAACAGAGAGAATGGGTGCGCCAGGGCCTCCAGCCACTGCAAACGAACTCCAGATGAGTGCATCCCCTTGTGCATCTGGCTAAGGTGGGTCCTGGGGAATCGAGCCTCGAACCAGGGTCCTTAGGCTTCACAAGCAAGTGATTAACCATTAAGCCATCTCTCCAGCCCTTTGTTTTGTTTTTGATGTTGGGATAGTTGTGTATATAGAACAAGATATCCCAGAGGTAGGAGTTACAGCACATGATAAAGATGCCTGACATCTGTTTTCGTGATGGGGATGCAAGTCAAAACAGTCATGAGCTAGCACCCACTAGAATGGCTAGAAACAAAAAAAAAAAAGCTGAATCCTGACGTTGCGTTGAGGATGTGCAGAATCCTCAGTCCTCAGGGACTGGGCCCCAAGTCATTGCTTTATGCTTTGTATTTACTGTGTACTCATAGCCTGGAGCTAATTTTATCCAGTGGTTTTAAAGTTGCCTGCGTTGTGACTGCAACCAACCACATGAGGTCAGATGTGGAATTTTCCACGTGAGGCATCATGTCAGAGCTGGAAACGCTTTGGATTTTAGAGTTTTGTATTAGGGACGATGCTTCATTGATATTAAAAAAAATCATTAAATTGTGTGAGGATTGAAATGTATGTGAATCATATCTCAATAATGGCTTAGCAAAAAATAAAAAAGAGGAATCTATTTCTGTAATCTTGAAGTATAGAAAGCTTTGCTAAGTACACCAACCACAGAAGTTAAGAACAGCTTGATAAATCAACATTCAAAAATCTATATTTGGTAAAAGATATGAAGTTAAAAAAAGTGAACGTCTGGGAGGAAATATTTGAAATATATATATTATATATATGTCTATATGTCAGACAAAGAATTAATATCTAGATTATGCAGAGAGATTCTATGAGCCCTAAACAGAGAACTCCAAGCAGCTAATCACTTCAAATGCTGTCTGGGATAAAGGGATAGGGAGGAGGGTTCTGGCTTCTCTGTGGATGGAGGGAGAGAGAGAAGATGCTGGAGTCTGGGGCTGTAAAAAACTCTTTGCTCATGAGCCTGGAATGGGCATTCTAGTTCCTGAAACAAGACTGTTCCTGTGACTGGAAGAGATTGGATGACTTTCATTTTCTGTGAGTCATTGGGAACACAAAGGGATTGTTTGGAAATTCCATCCAAAAAGCGAATACGCAGAAGAAAATGTGAAAAAGTCCAAATGCCAGCTAAGGATTTGCACAGGAAGTTTCAGAATGGATAAAGGTTTTTTTTTTTTTTTTTTTAACTGCTTAGCAATGTAACTAGTTAAAACCCAGTGGAGAAAAACACTCGACCTCAACAGCTAAAAAAGAAAACCAAATCTAAATGGCATGTAACTAGTCCATGAAACTAGAAACATCTTAAAAGCTTGGCAAAAAATGTGTGGAAAAAAATCATTATTTTCATAGCAGGTGGTAGTATAATTTGATGAATATCTTTTCTAAGATAATTTGTGGTTATTAGAATTAAAAATCTTCAGGCCTGTCACAGTAGTGTGTGACTATAATCCTGGCATTTGGGAGGCTGAGGCAAAAGAACAGTGAGTTCCAGGCCAGCCTGGGTTATATAGCAAATTCTCGGCAACACAGTTATATAAACGCTGACGGGAAAACAGAAATGAAAATTCCTCACTTCCTTTGATCTGCAATTATAAATATACTGCAGTAATGTCACTGCAAAAGAAGAAAAAAGGGAAGCATCTATATTATACATATAAGATATTATCAAGTGAACTTTGGAGATACTAAAACAACATCCATGCAACAATGGCAAAAAAGAGGTGTACACGGGCCAGCACTGAACTATCGCCGAGACATGCCATTAGGTGAAGTCAAAGCCACCTCCAGTAAAACGCACACAGAATGGCTTTGACTTGTGGATGTATTAAAGAACTTATCTGATAATAGATAAAATATAACAAGCGGGGTTTTTTTTGGAGGGACAGAAATGCTAAAAGTAAGTGGAGGACTTTCATTTTTCTAAAAGTACTTTGTTTATTTATTGGAGAGAGAGTGAGAAGCAGATAGAGAGAGAGAATGGACACATCAGTGTCTCTAGCCACTGCAAACAAACTCCAGACACATGTTGCCATCTTGTGCATTTAGCTTTTGTGGGCTCTGGGGAATCAAATGTGGGTTCTTAGGCTTTGCAGGCAAGTGCCATATCTCCAACCCCAGACTTTCACTTTATAAGCACTGCTCATCAGAAGTACAATGAGAACCACAAAATCCAAGCCACATATTTAATTTAAAATTTTCCCAAAGCCACGTTACAAAAGTAAATAAAGACAGATGGCATTGCTTTGAGTAACATGTATTTTTAATCAAATCTATACAACATATTATCATCTCAATATATAGTCTGTATAAAATGACTCTTAATGTCACATTTTTCAGTCTTTTTTTTTTTTTTTTCCTCAAGAGACTTTCAAATCCAGGTGTATTTTAGACTTGCAGTGCTGGGCAACATTTCCTGTAATCAGAAATCTACATGTAGGAATTTTTAAAAAAGAGAACTCCTGGCATCAGAGGGTGCACATGGAGTGAGTACACCAGAGTTCCGAGCTAGTTGCCCACCTTCCAGTTCAATTCTCTATGTACCCTTACTGCACTGTAACCTCCACAATCTGTGCCTCTGCAGTGATAATCCCATCCTACTCCAATCTGGTTCACATTTAAAACAGAACACTCACCGAATATCCTACAAGGAAAGATACTTGCTTCCTCCTTAATAAAATAAGACTCTTACCCTGAGATGGGTAGACCATGATACAAAAAAAGAAAGAAAGAAAAAGAAAAAGAAAAGAAAAAGAAAAAGAAAGAGAAAAAGAAAAAGGAAAAGAGAAAGAAAAAGAAAAAGAAAAGGAAAGAAAACCAGAAAGCAGAGAGATTTCTACCAAGGATGCCTAGGCCCACAATGGAAGCGTCCAATGAAAACAGAAAATAAAAGAAAATGACCCCAAAATGAAAATAAAACAAGCTATGTGACCCTGACCAGGTGAATTGCTGAACTGAAAGCAAATTATGTATATATATAAAAATTGCATAAATGCAATTGAGCAGAATTGTATGTTAAAGCATGCAGCTTTTGTCAGTAGGCTTAATTTAATTGAAGAAAAGCAGAAAGGCCTTAAAAGAGAGATAAATGCATTGAAGGTGAGCTTTTAAAAACTTTTCTAGAAGCTCTCACTTTCAGAGTCACTCATGTGGAGGACAGAATTTCTGAGCTGCAAGACAAGACAGAAGAAATTGATTGGGAGTCCAAAAACTTTGCTAAGTACAAAAAAAAAAAATCATGTGAACAGAATATGAAGGAATTAGGGGATACCAAAAAATGACCAAACATCTGGATCATGGACATACCAGAATGGTAAGAAATCCATCTAGGTGAGAGGCATAGAGAACATATTCAACAAAATTACTGAAGAAAAATTTCCCAGTTTCGCAGAAGAGAGGCCCATCCAGATACAAGAAGATCACAAAATACCAAACAGGCAGGACCAAAGAAGAGAATCTCTAAGGCACATTATAGTTAAAACTCTGAACGATGAAAACAAATGGAGAGAGCTAAACGCAGCAACAGAGAAGCAACTCATTACTTACAAAGGCAATTTCATCAGAATTACTCCAAGATTTCTCAGTGGAAGCCCTTAAAGTCTGGAGGCCCTGGAATGGAGTACTTCAAAGTCTAAAAAACTATGGGTTCAAACCCAAACTACTGTACCCAGCAAAAGATACCCCACAATATATGATGAAAGAAAAACTTTCCATGTAAAAGCCAGCTCTCTGATTATATGAACACAAAGCCAAACCTACAGAGAATACTTCAGAAAATACTCCACACAGAAGAATCAAACAGCCAATCTTAAGAGTCTACAACAAAACATCAAAAACATTATCCACCTTGATCAAGCAGGATTAATTCCAGGGATGCAGAGGTGGTTCAACATACACAAATCAGTGAACATAATACACCACATAAATAAACTTAACACAAGAACCACATGAACATCTCAAAAGCTGCAAAGAAGGCCTTTGACAAAATACAACATCACTTCATGATGAAAACACTGGAGAGAGTTGGCATGGACAGTTTATATCTCAACATAATAAAGGCTATATATAAAGCACCCAAAGTCAAAATAATACTTAATAGGGAAAGACTCAAGGAGCTCCCTTTGAGTTCAGGAACAAGACAGGGGTATCTATACTCATACTGTACTTCAACATAGTAGTAAAAGTTCTAGCCCAAGCAATAAGACAGAAGAAAGAAGTAAAAGGGATACAAATTGGAAAGGGAAAAGTCAAATTAGCCCCATGTGCAGATGACATGATCCTATACATAGGTGCCCAAAGGTCTCCACCTGCACAATCACATAAAGACAAATGCCACATGTTCTCACTCATCTGTGGTTCTTAACCTGAATAAGCTTGAGTTGCTGACATAACCGATAGGCAATTTGAGGCCAAGACAATAGGGATGGAAGGGTTTGGAGGGAGTGGAAAGGGGTGTTGGGGGAAAATTAACCCAAAATGAACTGGTGCCACAGAAACCTTTTCTCCTTGAAGGTAAACTCAAAGATTTGACCCTCAACAAGAGCATAAGGGGAATGTCTGCATTGAAGGGTCCTGGAGAGGGTGGGATGAAGTCTACCCTTAAAACATTTTGGCACTGTCAGTAACTTCCAGTACCAGAAATCTGTGCTACCCTACATTGAGCTATTGATCAGAGTGACCTATGAGGTCCCCAAAACAAGACAGACTTCTGTCAAAGCACTTGATTACCTGACCAAGGTAAAAGGTAAGGCCCTGTTGCTGAAGACACCTTATGCTGCCGACACAGAGCACAGAGAGACCCAGCTGGAATTTGGGAGAGTTAGTCCCCAGTTAGCCCATCTAGTGCTGGAAAACACTACATAAGCTGCTGGGGGAAAGTGGCCAACAATGGTGTGAGCTAGCAGGGGTCTAAGCTACTCAGAAGCAACCAGTCTGACAAGAAGTACACACTAGTTAATGGTAGCACACAGCCTTGGTGGGTAACCAATGGCTTTCTGATTGGCTAAGAGATCCTCTCAGTGGAAACGAACTCATATCTGGAGCTGGGCGGCATGTCAGGAGGGAAAAGATGGTATCAACACATGATATATCCATACAAAATATGTTCTTAATAAGAGAGAGAGAGAGAGAGAGAGAAAACTCCTGAAGCATCTGTCTTGGGCTGCTCCCACTCTGGGCTCTGGAACACAGTTACTGCTGGCTGGGACTGGGGAAGCTCGGAAGGGTGGGACCAGCAGAGAAGCCAGAATGTCCTGCTTGCCTGGGGGGTGGGGGGTCTGTGACAAGGGACAGATGATTCTCAAGAGGGGTGGACAGATCTCTACTGGGTCCAGGGACCCAGACCTTCCCTGCCTAGGAAGCAATGGATTTTCTGCACCAGTGCTGACCTTCCCCCAAGCCCCAAGCATGTGGGCAAGTGACTGCTCCCTTCTCTGGCTACTGCCTGACCCTGTCACCTATCCTGTCCCCTCTTCCTGGGCTCCTCTTTATTATGCTACCACATGTGCTTAAAACTGTCTTGGAGCTTTCTTCAGAGAGCATAAATATCTGGTCTCTGGGGCCTTTGGAATCCAAGCACTGTGTCTGCCGACACTTTGCAACTTCTCCACACCTCATTTTCATGCCAAGCCCCAAGACCAGCACCTAATTAATGGAGTCAGGGTTCACTTGAGATCCCCACAGTCCTTACTTTGGTTTGGACAATATGACATTTGCCTCACTTTGTTTTTCTCCTTCCATCCATATTGTATTCAGAAATATCAGCAACCAGAATTCTTCCTCTGCTCACAGGATAATTGACTCCCCTGGCACAAAGAAGATAAATTACCCTGAGTTGAATTATCCCTCACTCCTTCCAACCTCCAACAGGAGCAAAACGGGAATTAAAATTTGAGAAGGAACCAGGGTTGATCACTATTCAGAGTAGCAGTGTGGTGGTTTGAAAAGATGGCCCCCCAATGTATTCAGTTTTTTATTTGTTTGTAGTTTGCTTCTGCAGCCACCTGGCTGGAGGCAGTGTCACTGGGTGGATCTTAAGGTGTGGTGGTGGGTTTCAGATTCCAATCTAAAGATATGCAAAGTGTTCCTAGCTGGAGCTTCTGAAGTGTGCTGTGTGGCTTTTGGCTTGTGGCTTGTGCTTCTCTCTCTCTCTGCTTGGTCCTGTGAAGGCAGGCCAGCTTCTGCCATTTATGGAACTTCCGCTGGATCTGTAGGCTTCAATAAATATCCCTTCCTCCATAACTGTGCCTGGTCTGGAAGTTCATCTCAGCTAACCTGAAGCTGTCTGCTACAAGCAGTTTTTGACCTGAGCCATTTGGGTGGTGGACATGAGGGCCGTGACATTATAAGTAGTCATTCTCCTTTTGGACAGGTTGACCAGTGAGTCAATTCACAGCCATGTCTCCCCTTGACACCTGGGATGTGGGGGGGGTCTTCACCAGCCTGGTGGTCTCTTCTTTGGCCATTAAGTACTTAATCTTGACTGTTCCTCCCCGGGGAAGGCATAGTGGCCAGGTTTTGGTCTGGAGATTGGTAAAGGGAAGAGAGACTCTGTGTTAAGTGAAATCACAGTTGTTTTAAGAACCCCATTTCTAGGCCACTGCATGGTACTTGGTACCTTTGGTGGTTTTATTCATCTGGATATTGGTTTTCCGGATGCAGAAAGAGTAAAAAGAAATGATCAGCGTATACCTTCATTTGTTTTCTTGTAAGCATCACGTTAGCAGGCTATTGTGATATTTACACTTAGGGAACACACTACTCATTTTCATGTTGCTGATAGTTTATGACAATGATTACTAATACTGGTGATGCTTTGTACTCACGTGGTGATTTTCATCCAGGCATTTCAATAGCTTTCACATCAAGGTATTTTCAGAAACAAATTCATGTTATATTATTTCAAGGATATTATTTTCTCCTTTCCAATTTCATATATTTTAAATCTTCCTGATGCTCGGTTATGTATGTCAGCTGAATAATCTCTCACCTTTGCTAGAGCTACACGAGACCCCATCGTCCCCACCACATCAGTACATGGTATCCTAGATTTTAGGCTAGTCAAATGTTTCCTACTTGATACTAGTTCCAAGTAGTTCTTAATAAGCACATGATCATTTCAATTGGAAATACCAATCTCCATTCCAAATGAAGAAAATTCTGTATGATGATAAGTAAGGCCCACTTCACATCTTGGATGCAAACCTGGTGGTGTGATGAAGTCTTGGGTACAAAATTACTCTTAGTTTAAGTGGAAGTTTATAATTCCAGTAAGTGATTTCAGGTAAGAACACTGATCACCTGAAATCAGAAATATGATCACTAGGGCCTTAATAACAATCAGAATATATGTCATATATATATATATATATATATATATATATATATATATATATATTTTGGTTTTTCGAGGTAGGGTCTCACTCTAGCTCAGGCTGACCTGCAATTCACTATGGAGTCTCAGGGTGGCCTCAAACTCACAGCAATCCTCCTAACTCTGCCTCCCGAGTTCTGGGATTAAAGGCATGCCCCACCACGCCCGGCTTATATGTTTTATATTGAATTTACTTTTCTATATAATATTCTAGAAGACTCCAGTTGGTTTTCAGTCAACTATGGCTTTACATATTTACTCAATTTGAAAGAAGAAAGGTTATTTGGAATTGAAATGATCGACCTCATATTAAGCATTACTTTACATTAGTATTGGTAATGTACCTGTCTAATGCCGTACATACAGTAGGAACTCAATTGAAGAGATAAGTTAAATGGCTGAAAAGTATCTTTTTTAAAAATGTATTTTATTTATTTATTTATTTGAGAGAGGGAGAGAGAGAATGGGCACACCAGGACCTCCAGCCACTACAAACGAACTCCAGATGCATGTGCCTCCTTGTGCATCTGGCTTACACGGGTCCTGGAGAATTGAACCAGGATCCTTTGGCTTTGCAGGCAAATGCCTTAACCGCTAAGCCATCTTTCTAGCCCAAGGCATCTTTTTTTTTTAATGTGATGATAAAACAAATCACAGCGTGTTTTGCATAAGTACCCTTTGAAAGTATTGCTTCTCCTCTAAAACATTGCAATAACTTTCAGTGAAAACATTCAAATGAGAAAAGAAAAAGGCAGTTATTCATTGCAATGTTTTATTTACACAATGCCAAGGCATGTGAGTCATTGGAAATGGTTGTGTATGGTGACGAACTGGTTTCACTAGGTGAAATAGAGAGCTTGGCATCCCAAATGCTTTATTATTATCATTAGTATTTTTTTCATGGTAGGGTCTCACTGTAGCCCAGGCTGATGTGGAATTCACTATGTAGTCTCAGGGTGGCCTTGAGCTCTCAGTGATGTTCCTACCTCTGCCTCTCAAGTGCTGAGATTAAGGGTGAGTGCCACCGTGCCCAGATTAAAATGATGATTAATCCTTTATTTCCTTGTTTTAAAGTTTGGAAGACTCTATCCCCTGTTAGTTTCCCTCAATTTTCTGGTTCTATATTGTTACCTTTAGAAATATTATTTCCAGAGGGGAGAAAAGAAATAAATTATTCAAGTGGTATATTTACCCAACAGGAATGAGAAGAAAACACTTTTATTGAGGGATCAGCATAGTTATTTACACACCTGTATTGATGATGAATGCTAGCGAGTCTCACACACTCGCATTTATGAAGGGGCGTGCCATTATGAATCATCTGGTTTATGAATTAGCTTGTAAAAATAATGCGATTGCAATTGAGGCTATAATGCCTTGTGAAATTTACTTTGCCTGTTTGCTTTGACAAGTGAGGTTTAGTTTTGTGATAATATTTCAAGGCGTACGGTGAAATGCCCTGTAGTCTGTTTTGCAAGGGCAATGAAGCTTCAGTGGTCTGTAATCATACTGTTGCTTCCAGAGAGCCAATCATCACTCAACAGGAGAATGAAATGGCTGCGTGCTCATTAGAACTCTCAGGCCTAGTGAAGATGTGAAAGAAGACCACTGCAGGTATTGATGCGGCAAGCTTCCTCTGGTCTTTATCTCACTGTGGTCAAGTCCACCTCTTCAGAGCATTATTCAAAGGGCTGCTTGATCCCATTGAACAACATCAACAAATATTTATTTGAGTGTATTTCTTGCATTCTAGGCACTGACCAGCTCTGAGAGTGAAGCTGGAATAAAACGAAAAATTAGGGTTTCCCTTATGGAAGTTACATTCTTGGGAAAGGATCTCCCCAACCAAACAGCACCACACAGATGCAGAGCTGGGACACGGCCACTCCCCGCGTGTGTGGTTCCTGAGCGTGTCCCTAGACCAGGCTCCGCACAATAGCCAAAACTCTATCCATGATAAAAACTGAATCACATCTCATCTCTTCACTGATGATATAATTAAGAAAACAGGGGCTGGAGAGATGGCTTAGCTGTTAAGGCACTTGCCTCCAAAGCCTAAGGACCCAGGTTCCATTCCCCAGGACCCATGTAAGCCAGATGCAAAAGGTGATGCATGTGTCTGGAGTTCGTTTGCAGAGGCTAGAGGCCCGGTGTACCCATTCTGTCTCTCTCTCAAATAAATAAATAAATAAATAAATAAATAAATAAATAAAGGAGAAAGTTGTTTTTTTTTTTTCTTAAAAGGAAACATACCAAAAAATCCAAAATAACTAACCCCTAAATTCATTGCTAGGGCCTGGAGCGCTTCCCTTGTCCTAAACCACCTTGCCATCAAAGTCTTCTCCTCCCCCAGTGATCTTTCAAATCCAACCACGCTTTTGCTTATGCTGCACCCTCTGGTCATGCGGCTATCTCCTTCCCTTCATCGGACCACCAGTTCTTTACCATTACTGGACACTCCACTTAAATGTTTCCTTCTCAAAGGAGCCTTACCTGGCCCCTTATCTGAAAGTGGTTCCCTCAAATTGTGGCTCTCTGTGTCAGCCTCGTCAGGGTTCCTTTATAGCACCCGCAGCACTTGCCTCTATTTCATTTCTGTGTTTTGTGCTTTCTTGTGTCCTCCCAAAGGGCTGTGAGCTTGGCACAGGGAGGTTCGCATTTATCTCGTTGTATCCCCAGTGCTTGATACTCTGCCAGGAACATAGCACACACACAGTCACAGTTATTGACTCTTTGACTCCGACTGTTGAGTGAATGGGTGGATGGGAAGGAAGGCTGCTTATGCTATTTCCTCCTAGTATAACTCTACACACTCCTTGTCAGTGTAAGAGGAGAATGCTCAGTCCCCTGTTCACCACACACACACACACACACATGCATGTACACACACACACATGCACATACACACACGCACACACATTGGAGACTGTACGGGGCCCCCCACTACAACTTCATACTCCCTTATTGTTTTGATTTCACCAGGCACATTCCTGTGTTGATATTTACATTAGCAGCTCTTGATTTTGACCGGGCTGAGATAACAAGTATCACAAGGATCAAAGTTATGTTGGTTTTGCTCATTCTTATGCCTAAAGCTGGTACGAAGCCAATAGACAAGCTATAAACACTCCATATAAACGAATGGAATGAATGGAAAGTTCAAGCAGCCTACTTGTTTTGATCAGGATGTGCTAAGTGCACATATGCCAGTCTGGCCAAGCTGGAATTGTGTGGAACAGCCTAGGAGGTAATGACTGAAAGAGAATGTCCCCCAAGTTGACCAGTCAAACCCCAAGTGCCAAAACTATGCAGGGTATGGGTGTGTTTTTCAAATATTTACCCAAATTAGTTAGAAGCTAATAGACACATTTTTTTTCTGGCTCAATTCCTAATTTCTTCCTTTTCCTTTCTTTCTTTCTTTCTTTATTTATTTTTTGTTTTATTTTTTTTTCTTTAGGTAGGGTCTAACTCTAGCCCAGAGTGACCTGGAATTTACTATGTAGTCTCAGGCTAGCCTTGAACTCACTCATGGTAATCCTCCTTCCTCTGCCTCACAATGGTTGGGATTAAAGGACATGTGCCACCACACCCTACTTCAATTCCTGGTTTCTGAGATAATTTTTTTCCTATTTCTGCTGTGTGGATGAGACTATCACCCTCATAATTGGATCTTCATTAAAGGCTTGGGAAGGAGGACTGATCGGTAGAGCTGGGTGAGGAATCAGAAGAGGACTGGAGGTCAAGAACTGGAGAAGACCTGGCCTAGCTACAGGTGGTCAAAGTGAATCAGAATAGAGCATGCAGACAGGAAAGATCTGGACAGCGTTGTCACCAAGACAGATGTAGCCCAAGTGTCCGCAGACAAGATCTACCGATGAGTGGTTATAAAAACTAAGTGTGGCATGGGCATTCAATGGGGCATTACTTAGCCTTGAAAAGGAAGGAAATTCTGACACATGCCACAAACAAGTGAGGACATTATAAGACACACAAGTCACAAAATATACCACATGATCTCATTAAAGCACAGTGTGCGCCTGTGCACATGCCAGGGTCTCTTGCTGTTAGAAATGGATAACCATCTGACACTAGGTGAGTGGCTGGGGAATTGAACCCAGGCTGGCAGGCTTTATTTATTTATTTGTTTGTTTTGTTTTGTTTTTCGAGGTAGGGTCTCACTGTAGCCCAGGCTGACCTGGAATTCAGTATGTAGTCTCAGGGTGGCCTGGAACTCATGGTGATCCTCTTACCTCTGCTTCCGGAGTGCTGGGATTAAAGGCGGGTGCCACCACGCCCAGCTTTTTTTTTTTTTTTTAACTGCTGAGTCATCCCTTTAAAAAGTCATAGAGACAGAAGGTTGAATGGCCTGTGTCACAGTCAGGTTCACTTTGCTAGAACAAACTTCCAAACAAGACGCAGTTTATAGGAGGAACAGAATTTATTTCAGGCTTACAGTTCCAGGGTGTAGTAGGCAGCTTTAGGTTTGCTGAGATGAACCTCCAGCCCAGGCACAGTTATGAAGGAAGGGAATTATTGAAGCTTACAGATCCAGGGGGAGTTCCATAATGGCAGAAAGAAGTTTGTCCCCTCTTAAAGGAGCAAGGAGAGAGAGAGAGAGAGAGAGAGAGAGAGAGGTCCCAAGCCAAAAGGCACACCATACACTACACTTCAGGAACTCTAGCTAGGCACACTTTGCATATCTTTAGATTGGAATTTCAAATCCACCATCACCCCTTAGGGCTGGATCCAGCCAGGTGACACCTCCAGCCAGGTGCCCACAGATCTAAATTACAAACTGTAATAAGACACTGAATATATTGGGGACCATCTATTCAAACTACCACATTCCACCCCGGCCCCCAATAGATTCATAACCATCACACGTTGTAAATCATATTTAGCCCAGTTTCAAAGGTCCCCATAGTCTTGACCAACTTAAGATAGTTCCAAAGTCCCAAGTCTCCTCTGAGAATATACGATTTTCTCTTAGCTCTAAGTCCTGTGAAATCAAACAAGTCAAATACTTTCATCTGGCTCTCTCCCCTTTTTTGGGGGAGCTGTGTAGGGTCTCACTCTGGCCCTGGCTGACCTGGAATTCATTATGTAATCTCAGGGTGGCCTCAAACTACTGCGATCCTCCTACCTCTGCCTCTCGAGTGCTAGGATTAAAGGCGTGTGCCACCATGCCCAGCTTTAAACACTTCCAACATATAAAGGTGCACAGTACCACACAGAGGGAGTTCTATAATGGTACAAAGGAGAAAACCCACCACCAAAAGCAAGAGCCAAAACCTGCAGCCAAACAGCAGGGAACCCAGGCAGAATGCAGACTGCTCTATGTATACTTTAGGCTGGAATTCAGATCTACCCCCAGGAACACCTTATAGCTGTACCCCAGGATCTGCCACAGGGGTACTAGGCAGCTAGAGATCCAAATTAAAAGGTTTAATAAACTCTCGAATGGGGATATCCATTCAAACTACCACAGTGGGTAACTGGGCCTGGGAGAAATGAGGACTTAGGGATTCATGTGCATAAATGTTTCCATTTTATAAGATCAAGAAAGTTCTGGAGATGGTTGGTGGAGATGGTTGCAGAACAACGTGACCGTACTGAAAGCTACTGAACTGTGTATTTAGACAGAGTCAAATAGTGATGCATATATTTTGTGACAAAGAAGGATAAACAAGCGAAGGAGAAACACATGTCTAATGGGCGTCTGGGGCTAGAGGTTGCAGTCAGTGGTGTCATTTCTTCTAGTCATGTTATTCTAAGCCTGTGGGGTGCGTAGAGCCGGAGTGACCATGCGTTCATTCTTCCACACCCCTGTGTAATAAACAGCTGAGAATGAAGCCCTCCCAGAGACAATAGGAAGTAGGAACAGCTGGGCCTCGGTTTCTAGAATGTACTTTCAAGTTGACAAACAAATGCATTCAATCAGAACATAGCTAGCAGTGACACAGCACTCAGAAAGTTAAACCTATTCCACAGCTCTAATCTGTTTCATTTTGTTTAAAAATATCCTTTCTGTCTCTCACACATGTATGTATATAAATTTGCCCCTGTTACATCTGGATGGTGTGCTGGTTAACCTACATGTTACTGTAAGTGGTCGGAACTGTAGCAATGTGGATGTTTTGCAGTACGTGTTCTGTTGTTTTGGTTATAGAAAACAAGATGCATGAATAATAAATTGAAGTGTGTAATAATATAACTAAATCACATTTATGGGGTGTTCTTTGTTTTGCAAATTAAAATGCACAAACAGCTGAATCCTTTTGTCTTTATTAAACAGTTTTCTGGATTGCCTCAACTTGGAGCAAGGACATAAATATTCAAATTGAGTTTTTCACTCTGAGGCAATTTTGACATTTCCATATTGGGTTCCTCGGTGTTTTATCTAAGAAAAAGGAGCCACATGTGACCAAAATATGATTGCTTATATTACAATTCTCCCAGTGACATACCTCGTAGTGCCTGATATTTTTTTTTAGCAAGTCTTTGGTAATGAAAACATTGTTAAGGGTTTCATATTAACCACTTGTAGAATTAATACTAAAATGTTTATGGGAAGATATTTAGATTTCCCCACAGCTCTATGTCTGTCTTGTGCAGGTCTGAGTTGTGCTGAGTGTGAAGGGTTTTAGTCCAAAAGAAGACTGGACATGCCAACTGCTTAGCCTAAGTTCTACTGGGTCAGCTGGGGAAACGCTGCTGCCCTAGCACGGTCTGTGTCCTTCCTCACCTCCTCACTAGCTCACTGGGAATAAGCACTGCTCACCTAGTCAAGCCTAGATTCCTTCACCACGTAGACAGAGGTGAACAGGGACGTCCCTCAACAGTGCCATGCAAGGCGGTGGCCATCTGGTATAAGAGAAAGTGTTCCATAAATCCTGGCAGAATCTCCAACCCCCCCCCCCAATACACACTTAAAAGGAAAAATCTGTTTGTAGGGATCCTCACTATAATCCTCAAAGTCTCTCTTCCTTTAAGCACGTTCACGGGTAGCTCATGACCTGGTGTTATTAATACGTCCCTACAGAAAGTTTCACTGTACCATGTAGGCCAGTATCCAAGTTGCTATTATTGGCTCTCTCTCTCTCGTCTCTGTCCGCTTGCTGGTCTTTCTCTGCATACAATAGGCATGAATATGCATATGCAAAAAGACGCTCTTTATTTCACCTTCCGTGGCTACAGTTTTGGGCTGTCTGGGTTTAGGTTTTCATGTGTTCAATGTTGCCTTAATGCATTTTTGTTTGCCTGAATGAGTTATGCCCGGCCCTCGCTTGAATCTGTTCATTAAGGTTTCATGAAGTCAGCTCATGATGAATTCACAAGCCAGAGCTGCAACTTTCTCCCTGTTTATTTTCCCTTTCTTTCTTGTGTCATGTTAAAAAGTGCAGCACCAGCTTTTCCTCCTGGAGGAGGGTGGCTCCAATCCTCCCGTCCCAGCTTGTCACCTGGGAATGACAGGCTCTGCACACTTCCTTTCTGATGGGAAGTGATTTGAGTGAAACAAATGAGTGATTTACTGGGCAATAGACTAGGAAGTGATTCTTTGAAAATGGTAAACATTACAGTACATCAAATCGGGAAAGATTAGTTTTCTCTTGTGTGTGGTCTCAGATTGCTGCAATGGGTTTGGGCTTTGTCGATCCAAAGCACAGTTTTCTTTGCAGGGGAGAGTGAGAGGGTTGGGGGAGGAAAGTCTAATCCCAGGGGTTTCTGGAAGATGCAGCTCCACATAGGCACTGGGTTTGTCTGTTGAGATGCATTTTCAGGCATTGCCTCATCGAGGGCCTGAAATCCACAGAAATGCTATTGGTAGGATCACGGTGGCTTTGCTTCGTCTTTACTGTACAGCTTTTTGAGCTAAATGGAAAGGACGTGATTTGAGAGCTGGAGATGGGACATTGTACGGTAATGGATTCTGTGCAGTAGTGGATTGTGGGGCCAGAAAAGAACTTTGTGTGAGGGTAAGAAAGCCGAGAAGAAGCCCAGGGCAGCCGTGAAGACTCCCCACGATGATCTGTAGGGACAGTCTTCACGGCTACTGTATGGAACCTTTTTTTTTGTTTGTTTTTTAATTTTTTTTTAATTTTTTTTTTTTTTTTTTTTTTTTTTTTTACCTTGGGAAGATGTGAACATGTCTATTTAGGGCACAGACAACAGACCAAAGTAACAAATGCCACCAAAATCCAATTTTGTTGAACCACTGAGTTGATTGGGATTACTTACCCAGCACAAGTGAGGTGTCCTTGTAAGAGCATGGGTGACCCAGAGGCCGCGGTACCACCACAGAGTCTTTTCCTGAGTGGCAACATCATGGAGGCTGCATCAGAGATTCTCTGCCCCGGTTAGCCTTCCACATTCTATACAATCTAGCGTCTCCCCAGCTCACTGCAGATGGGGGAGGGTAGGCAGGAGGGAGCAATAGCTGGAATCCCAGGTGAGGGTCATGTGACTCATCCCTCCTCCATCTACTAGGGAGTGTCAGTAATTCCATCACCATGGCCATAGACCTGGCTGTCATTGTATTGTTCGGCTCCAAAGTTGCCATGGCTACCAGACCAAAGCATCTTCTACTGCAAGATGGCATGATGCTATGTCTGGAGGAAAAGCACCATATAACAATGGTGTGGCTTAAAATGCTTGGCGGTGACAGTCCACCTGAGGAACTGTGGAAGGCTAGCATAGGCAAGTTAAGCTGGCCAAAAGATCTTGTTCCTCTCTTCTCTTCTGTTCCTTTCTTTCCTCTCATGCTCATATTCTTTCACTTCCGGCAGGCATTTCTATGTGTCCTATAAAGTTACTAATAGGTATATCACTTGGTATTGAATACCAAGGATTAGGTGATATACATAGTCTAAAGTTGTAAAAGGATTCCTTTTCAAGGCAGGTATAATAACCACTTTGAGTAAACAGAATTTGGAACCACTTGCCTGGTGGCTGACAGGTGTGTGTCCACACGATACATGCATCCCAGCATGGCTATGAATTCAGTCCAAGACACAATCATAAATATAAAATATGATGAAATTTTTTTGCAAGATTTTTCTTGTGTCTCAATCATGCTGTTCTTGGACATCAACCTTGTGGATGACAACATCATGTGGCAATGTCAAAGATCAGGTATGTCTGCACGGTTTACTAGCAATATGGAGCATGTCCACAGCATGTCTGTAATCGAGACACTTAAAGAGGAAACAGACAAGGGGGGTTGGAAAGCTATCTCTACGAGGTCATCTTGGGCATCAAGAGTGACCAGTAGCTTTGCCTGCACTCCAGACAACAGGGTGGAACTGAAATGGTGGAATCTTCCTCTTGGGTCCTTGTCTTTGGGTCATGTAGAATGTAATGGACAGACAGTGAAGGAGGATTTATCTACACAGGAGCAGAACAACCAAACTCGGATAAAGACAAACGAACTGGACTCTTGGTGGCCACAGGTTTTGCCAACTAGGAGTGCAAAGCTGGTTATCGTTCTAACTCTTGGTTGGCCCTGGGGTGCATATCAAATGGTCTCATTGCGTATTACAGCTCAAGGTCCTTGGTGTCTGGGTCTCACACACAGGAGCAACTGACCTGTCCTCAAGTCAGGTGCAGAAATCTTCCCCTGCCATCTAGGGTGAGCTTGTGCCATGGCAGAAGCGGGCATGCTTCCAAGTGCTCTTCTTCTTGGGTTTTGCTCTTTAAGGATGTCTTCTGTCCTTGGGGTCTGGCAATCTGTGAACCAAGAAGCTGGGTGCAGCAGTTTGTACACATGTGTCAGCCCTGATTGGTTGTGCAAAATAAGTGAAAATCACAGACTAATAATAAGGAGGGCCTGTCGGTCAGCCCACCAGGAATTCAAAAGTTCCCCCCTCAAGTGCTCCCTCTGCCCTGCGCCAAGTAGCATCGCCAACTTTCAGCAAAGATGGCGGAGAGTCTTCAGGCAGCAGTCACTGTCCTGAGGCTTTTCAGAGCTCTGCATGCCCACTCCAACTTGCTTGCAGCCAATCCCAATCACAGTGAGAGGGAGAGACAGAGAGAGATTCTCCTTTCCAGTTTCAGAACCATTCACTGCCAGATTAACCAGAAGATGACTCTGGGGTGGAACAGATCAGTTCCACTTGAATCCTTCTGGCTTTAACTTTCCATCCCAAGCATCATGGGTGCGAGACGCAGCGCACTCTCTCATTGTGTAGTCAGAGTATACCAACGAGAGTGATGTTGGTAGACAACCAGGACACCTCTGTGGTGCTACAGCCCTCATATGAGCGGGAAGCGATGCAGGAATGGCCAGGGTTTTGGTAGGAAAGCTGAACTAAAGACGGAGTCTTGATTTCTGGATTTTCAGATCTTGCTTTTAATGTCTTTCAAAATTTGAACGTGTCTGCTTCCAAATTCTCAAGTTACCCAAGGGAGCTTCTTCTATTGGTGTGCTTGTGCTTGTGTGTGTGTGTGTGTGTGTGTGTGTGTGTCCATGAGGAAGCCAGAAAACAGCCTCAAGTGTAATCCTCACAAATGCCATCTAGATCGGCTGGAATCCAAGGATCTTCATGTCTCTCTCTCCCCAGTGCAGAGACTCTAGGTGTGTGCCTCCAGTTCCAGCTCACTTTTGAAAAGAAATTTGTTGAAAAAAATTTTTTTGAATATTGGAGTTGAATTTATTTGCTTAAATCTTCATGTGGTTCTAATAGCAATGCTGTGAGCTTCCTGAAAAGGAAGGGGTTGAAGAATGCTCCTGCCGCCTCTGTTTTCCAGAAGGATTTGTTTAGTTGATTTATTGTTTCCTTTGATGGTTGTTAGAACTCACCAAGGAAGTCATCTGCATCTGGAATTTTCTTTTTGGAAAGAGTACTAACCATAAATTCAATGTCTCTAATAGATATGGGCGGGTACTTGGTATACCTATCTCTTTTGGAATATGCTGCATTAGTTTGTGTATCTCCGGAACGATTTTCACTCAACTTGTCAAAATTACTGATGTGAAATTATTGATAGTATTCCTTCATTCTCACTTATTGTCTTTCAGTGTGCAATGTAGGAACTATTACAGGAATTTCTCTCAGTATATTGTGATAATTTATCTTGGTTTTCTTAATTATTTTTTTGGGGGGGGAGTTTACTGATTTTGTTGAACTTTTAAGAAAGTCCTACTCTTTTACATTAAATAATTCTCCTACCATTTTTCTGACTTTATTGTTTTCCATTCTTATTATTTCCTTTCTTTTGTTTGTTTTGTATTTCCATTAACTTATTTTTTCTAATTTCTTTATGTGTGAGCCTAAATAATTGATGTTAGAGACTTACTTTTTTAATACAGAGGGGTTCATGACAAAAAGTTCCCTTTAAATTATTCTGTGTTAGTTGTTTCTTCATAGGTTTTTATATATTGTGTTTTACTTTTCATTGAATTAAAATTACTTTCTAATTTCACTTTTGAGTTTTTATTTTATTTATTTGCGAAAGAGAGAGAGAGAAAGTAGCAGAGTGAAGGAAAGAGAGAGAGAGAGAGAGAGAGAGAGAGAGAGGGAGGGAGTGTAGCAAACAGCTTCAGGTTCACTGAGATGAACTTTCAGACCAGACACAGTTATGGAGGAAGGGATATTTATTGAAGCCCACAGATCCAGGGGAAGTTCCATAAATGGCAGAAGAAGCTGGCCTGCCTTCACAGGTCCAAGCAGAGAGAGAGAGAAACACAAGCCAAAAGCCAAAAGCCACACAGCACATTTCAGGAACTCCATCCAGGCACACTTTGCATATCTTTAGATTGAAATCTCAGACCCATCACCACACCTTAAGATCCGCTCAGTGACACTGCCTCCAGCCAGGTGACTGCAGATGCAAACTACAAACAAATAAACAACTGAATATACCGGGGGCCATTTATTCTATTCAAACTACGAGAGAGAGAGGGAGCGCGAGAGCGAGCGAGCGAGAGAGAGAGAGAGAGAGAGAGAGAGAGAGAATGAGCATGTCAGGGCCTTCAGCCCCTGTAAACACACTCCAGACACATGCATCATCTTGCACATCTGGCTTACTTGGGTCCTGGGAAGTCAAACCTAGGTCATTAGGCTTCACAGGCAAGCACCTTAACCACTAAGCAATCTCTCCAGCCCCATTTTTGAGTTTTTGATAATGATTCAATATTAGAGATATTTTCAGAAATATGACTTTGATTATTTCTAGTTTACTTTGAGTACAGGCAGGTGACAAGATTTGTATGATTTCAATCTTTTAAGATTTATTGTGTGTTGTTTCTTTTTATGATCCAGAGCAGGGGCTATTTTGGTGAATGTATAATTTACACTTGTAAGTAATATGTTGCCTGCTGTTCAAGGAAGTGCCCTACAAATGCTAATTAGAAAAAAATGAAGTCCTACTAGAGTACTTTATATCTTTGCTTTCAGGTGTATGATCAGCTACTAAAGGTACTAGATACTGTAGCAGAAAAGATCAGCAACTTTGAAAGGCTGGAAATAGAACTATTAAAATGAGTGCACAGAGAATGAAGACTGAAAAACTTGTATATGGGAATGTAGTAAGGGAAGAAAAATACTTGAGAGAATAATGTCTGAAAGACTTTCCACTTGATGGAAATCACTGGGTACAGATCTACAAAGTTTCATTGATCTTAAGCAGAACAATCAGAAAAAAATTGTGAAATGATACATGATAATCAAATTTTCTAAAAATGAGATAAAAAACAATTTTAAAAACAGATATAATCTGCACAGAAAAAAAAGAAAGGCAAGGTGGTTATATTCTCATCTGGAAGCAGACAGGCCAGTATGCATTGAAGGGTATCTTTAAAAGATTGGGGGTCAAATGTATTGACCCTTAATTTTATTTAGGACTGGGGATTGAATATAGGGTCTCATGCAAACTATGAAAGCACTCTACCACTGAGATACCTCCCCATCCTTGACCTATAATTTTTTATTCAGCAACAATACCCATTACAAAGGCAGGCAAAGTAAAGAACTTGGTACTAAGCAAAATAATGACAGTATGTTCATGCATTGAAATCCTCAGAAGACCATCGGTGTAACAGAAATAGAAGAAATGGGGTGCACATCTTGTCATTTTCTCCTATTGAAGCCCATGACAGACATCATCAATCACTAGGGTTCTATTGTCACCAGAACCCAAATGTGGCTTTTGGACTTCTTCTAATGTAGTTACAGATATCTCTTACCAATAAATGTTCAGTTCCCTCATGTGCCTAAACTTCGTTCAAGAATTAACATCACCTTTTCTTAGAAACAGCATTTTATTTGTTTAGTCAATATTCGTATGCCACCTATTATGTCCCCATATCCTTAGAAGGGATTTGAAATAGTAACTATTTTATTACACGATTTAAGAGCTTTTGAGATGGGAAGATGGCTCACTGGTTAAGTGTTCGCTGTGTAGTCGTGAAGCTCTGAGTTCAGAGCCCCAGAATCCGTGCAAATGGGAGACACGGTGGTGCGCACCTGTGCTTCCAAGGCTTGTTGGATAGCTCGTCTAGCAGAACCAGTGGGCTCTGCATTCAGTGTGAGACCCTGTCTCAGCAATACAAGGTGAAGAGTGACTGAGGAAGACATCCCACATTGATCTCTGGTCTCTTCCTACCAGCACCGTGCCTCGTGTATGGTCTATATCAACTCAGATGTGTCTGTTTAGGAGGAAGCAAGTGGCAGCAAGGGACAGGCTGAAACAGACCAGGCTTGGAGGGAAAAGTTCCTTGGGCTCTTTAGCACACAAGGGGATTGTACCATTGATGCAGTCGTCTTCTTGATTAATTCATTCCACAAATATCCAGAGTGTCCTGTCTGTGGGCCAGGCACGGCTGGGAAGGAGAAGCAAACATTAAGCCAAGCACAGCACAGAGCATTTCCATGCTACCAGGTGTCACCCGTGACACACTGACAATGGGGTCTATGACAGCTCTGCTGAGTCGAGGACTTGCCAGCCAGCACAGCAAATGGAGTGGATGCCCTGACCCGGATGCAAAATCCCTGCGACCACAGCTGGGAGGGCTGGGGGCAGTCAGAAGGTGACCATTGATTTCCACAGGTGCCTCTGTGCACGAGGTGCCTCTCTGCCCTCCTGCAGCTCTTTTCTAGAGCACAGAGATTGTGCCTGGTTCCCCCACAGACGGGGGCTGAGCAGGAGCAAGAGAAAACAGTAAAAGAGGCCGGCATCCTCGGCAGTATTTTCTGTCGGACAGGAGAGTAGGGAGACACACGCTTCTACCATGCAACACGGAGCCCTTCTCTCCTTTCTCTTGTCGGTTCGAATTACCCAGCTGCCTCCATGGAATGGAGTAAAACGATACGAAAGGAATTGTATTCCTCCATGTAGGGAATTTCTTGAGCTCTGACATGGAAGACCTGACTGTTTGGTTGAAGAGAGGTGAGGAATTTCTTAACCATTCAATAATGTGAGAATTGGCCAACAGCCTGACCCTGTCCACTCACCACACACCCTGGGTGTCCCACAGAACTCAACAGAAATGCTGAACACAAACGTAGACCATATGCTTAATTATTTTATTTATTTATTTATGACAGTGAGAAAGGGGAAAGGGGAGGAAGAGAGAGAATGGGCACGCCAGGGCCTTCAGCCACTGGAAACAAACTCCAGATGCGTGCGCCACCTTGTGCATTTGGCTTACATGAGTTCTGGGGAATTGAACTGAGGTCCTTTTGCTTTGCAGGCAAATGCCTTAATTGCTAAGCCATCTCTCCAGTCCCCACATGCTTAATTATTAAGCCTGGTGGTAATCTAGGCTGGTGGGAAGCTGCAGGGGTGGAGGTGGGCAGTACTGCTTGTCATTGCCCAAGGTCATTCATGATGGGCTCTGGTCTAGGTGGTGGGGCTGCTGCATCAGATACTCTAGAAAAATCTCACTTTTCCAGGAATTTTACTTTTCACTTCAAAGCCCGTTATATGCTACATTTTTCAGTTGCTCCAAAGCAAAATATTGTCAGGCCACATGTCTTTAATGGGCTGCTCAACTTCTCCTTGTTTTCCCATGATTTGGAAAGTTACCTGTGAGTGTACATGCCTCCCCGGGCCCAGAAGGCTTTGTGGAGTAGGAGAGAACACTGCCCTCTTCCTCCCATGGAACACAAGGGGGTGAAGGACACCTCCATCCACCCCAGCAGTGGTAAGTCTGAAGTGGGGCTCATGCTTATGGAATGCTGGGCAGGGTTTGATGTATATTTGCATATTCATAGATAGACTGTTGGGATATAGGTAAAAAAAATCACGTTTAGATTTTTATGTATATATGTATAAAGATAGGATAGAAGTATAGAAAAAAATAATATAGATACAGTAATATATATATACACATAATGTAGATATATGACCAAATGAAATAAAAAATAGTTTCATTTCTATAATATAGCCCCCTGTGGTGGTTTGATTCAGGTGTCCCCCATAAACTTAGGTGTTCTGAATGCTAGGTTCCCAGCTGATGGAGATTTGGAAATTAGTGCTTCCTGGAGGCAGTGTATTGTTGGGGACAGGCTTATGGATGTTACAGCCAGTTTCCCCATGCCAGTGTTTGGCACACTCTCCTGTGGCTATTGTCTACCTTACGTTGGCCAGGGGGTGATGTCCACCCTCTGCTCACGCCATCATTTTCCCTGACTTCGTGGTGCTTCCCCTGAGCCTGTAAGCCAAAATAAACCTTTTTCCCACAAGCTGCTCTTGGTCAGGTGATTTCTACCAGCAATGTGAACCTGACGGCAACACCCCTGTTATCTATTTTCCATTTCAGAGTTACTACCAGTGGTGATTTTCACACATTTAAGTGTGCAGGCACATGTGAAATCTAGCACATTTACATTAGCATGATTGCTCATTTCATGCAAATTGGTATGGGCTCTGTTAAGTGAGAGTGGGGCAAGGTTCTTACATACAACCACTGGTTGGGAAGTTCTCCTACTTAAAAGCAGGAGAAAAATCTACTGGATTCAATTCTGTAATTTTATTTTGAAGGAAAACATGGGGAGCCCAAACCTGCAATCATCATTTTGTGTCTACCATGTCTACCATCGGGTAAAAACCATTCAAAGAGGGCTGGAGAGATGACTTAGCGGTTAAGGTGCTTGCCTGCAAAACCAAAGGAGCCAAGTTCAGTTCCCCAGATGCATGTGTCTGGAGTTTGTTTGCAGTGTCTAGAAGCCCTGACATGTCCATTCTCTTTCTCTTTCTCATAAATAAAAATAAATATTTTTAACTTTAAAAAAAATCATGCAAAGAGGTTTATGTACACAAGACTCACTATATAACTTGTGGGGCCCCATGTCAAAATAAAAGTATCGGTTCCCTTGTCTAAAAGTCAGAATTTTCCCAAGAGACACATGCCAGGGATTTGCAGGCATGAGCACAGGGAATACGTAAATGACGCTGGCCCCGTGTGCACATTCTCAAATGAATCCCTTATACAATCCAGCATTGGAAGCATGGCTCCCTTGTCTGTGTAAGTGTCTTGTAATGTCTTATAAGCGTTTCCATTTCCACTGTTCCTTTCGGTGGCCTTTACCTGTCGGACATCACAGTTTAGAACTAGCATGCATGCCGAAACAATATCTGCTCCCAAAAGAAAAGAAGATATTTGACCCTCAGATTGGTCATCTGGACAATGTGAATTCTGTATGTCAGAGCTGTTCCAACTTCCAGCTACCAGATGTCTGTAAGAATTCATAGCAGGCTATTAAATTTAGCAGATCCTGTCTTAATTAGATTACCCATTGCACAGCACGACGGCCGAATGTCTCTCTGATGGAGGATTTATAAAGATTTCTGGTGGGAATTCTTTATGAAAGATGGAGTCTTATATCCACAGAGACTGACAAAGGGGTGGGGGAAGAGAGAAAAAGACACCCCACCTTAAAAGAGTGTAAAAACGTGATCGCGGTGTGTCAAAGCAAGAAATGTGGGTCTTTCTTTCGTTAAGGCTTCCTCTTTAACAGGGATGGTGGGAGATACAGATGGGGGAGGGGTGTCCGGAACAACCAGCCAGGAAAACAGCAGAAAGGAGGCGGGAATCTACAAGCAAATTCTTGTCTTCAAATCCTCCTATAAATCGAGAGCCAAAAGAGGGCGGAATGTTCCCCTTGCCTGGTAGTGCCTGACTTTTCTTCTTTTTCTTTTCTTCTTTTCCTTTCCAGACAGGAAACAAAACTGCAGTTTATCTTGGGCTGGTCTTGTGTGATTAAACTCAGCATCTATTCTAGCTCCCCGTTTAAGGTCACTAAAAAAGAAAGCTCACGTGACACAAACCCAACAGCCCGAAGCCATCCTCCTCCCCCAGTTTATTCCACTCTCTCCATTTGCCATGGGCAGAGCACCTAACCCGCAAGAGACGCCACTCCTTTATGGACGTGGGTGCATTGATGGTAACCTGGGTGAGCAGCCTTGCCACGTGCCTGGTGTGTGGGGGTCGCTTTATAAAGAAAAGCCATGTGGGCCAGATTCATGCAAAGACCTTCTTCCTTGGCTGCGAGGTCAGTGCAGACAGTCTATGAGGACAAAGGAGGGGACGCACGATGGCCTCTGATCTCACAACTGCCCTGCCGGTGGTCAGGAGGGAAATTTCGGTTTTTGCAAACCCCCAAAGCACAGGAAAACAAGCTCAGAGCGCCAGTGGGAAGAATGGCCCATCATTTGTTCCCGCGGCAGGCTGATCAGATTCGCACCGTACCCAGGCAGGGTTACTAGGCAACTGATTAAATAAACGTGCCGGTCCTACGAGCGAGCGAGCTCGCAATTAATTAACTTAACCATTTTCATTTCGACTGTTTTCTCCTCCACCTCAACCCACGTCGAGATTCTGAAATGTGAGAGGCATTGGGGATCTTCCTGCATCTAGGAGAAGGAAGAGGAGGAGGAGGAGGAGGAAGAGGTGAAGGAGGAGGAGGTGGAGAAGGAGGAGACGACTGAGACCCATTTTACCTTCCAGCCTCTCTCCTGCTCCTTTTCTCACACACACATGGAATAGCAGAACCTGCTCCGGCAGGAAATTAGCATTTTAAGCAAACAAGGAAACATACATGACAGGCCTGTAAGAGCGCTGGGCATGTATCTATTCAAAATCTGTCGTGTTTTCAGAACCATGCTCGTCACTGGGTAGAACAAGGTGAAAAACAACGTTGGGCGTAGCAAATCATTTTTATAGATTTCAACCTAATGGTGACATGTGTCAGAGAGAACCAGGCACACACTTCACACGGTGCTAGGGGACAGAGAGGTAAATCCCCTTTCCAGCCAGGCAGCCAGAGAAGTATTCAGTGGTGTGCTAAAAGCCAAGGGCATCTGGAAAGGACTGTGAGTGAGCATTCCCGGGGCGGGTGTGGTGGGAACAGAGACCTGGTCATGCTGGGACCCCTGCAGCCATTTTGTATTTGTGGCCATTGACTTGAAATCATCAATAAATGGTATGAAGTGGGGCAGAAGCAGGGTTAGATTATCAGTGTCTTTCTAGGGAGTACTGGCTTGATCCTGTGGGCAAGAGAAGTCGTTGAACGACTTGTCAAGGAGGTTGAATGGAATTAGGTTGTCACACCTTCAGTCTCATGGAGCTCTGCCATGTGGTATTAGAGAGGAGAGGACACTGGGGCAGGGTGGGGGGGAGACAATGGGGTGGCTTTTAGTTGTCATTTGAAAGAGATGAGGATGGGGCTGAAGAGATGGGTCAGTGGTTGAGATGATTACCTGCAAAGCCTAGACTGAGGTTTGATACCCCAGTACCCATGTAAAGGCAGATGCACCAAGTGGCACATGCATCTGGAATTCGTCTGCAGCGGCTAGAGACCCTAGCATGTCCACTGTCTCATTTTTTCTCTCTCTCTCTCCTACAAATACATAAATATTAAAATAAAAATAAATGAAAGAGATGATGAAATGATGCAAGGGTCAGGGAGGATGAATGAGGCAGAAGAGACGGGCCCAAGAGCCATTTTGTTCATGGGGCCTGACTGGGAATGGGTGGTAGGGACGGCAAGAGTGAGAGCGGGGGTCCAGGTTTGAGGCTGAGTAGGTGGTGGAGGTATTCTCACTGAAAGCAGGAGAAAAGAAGCTGAAGGGGCAGGGGGAGAGATGAATTGTACTTTATTACTTGTTAACTTTGAGCTCTGATCGACAGCAGGTTATAGGTCGACAAAGCAATTCCTTGGTAGTTTCAGAAAAGACAAGGATTAGGAAAGGTTCCTTGGCAAACCTCCATTCTAAAAGAAAAACTCCAGCATAGGATTGGATTTTCCTCTCATTTTGACTCAGATGTGCTAATTGTAAAGCATCATGGGTTTCGCTGATATTTTCTTATAAACCTATTACATATCTGGACCATATTCACCCCGTTCCTCTCCCTTATGCCCATTTCTCCTCCTATATAGTCACATTTCCATACGCGACATGGCTGCAATCTTCTTAATAGCTGACTAATTCTTTCTTTATATATAGTCACATTTTCTTAATCCTTTCATCCATTAGTGAGCACCTAAGCTGATTCCATGACTTGGCTATTGTTAGTAGTACTGTGGTAAACGCAGTTGTGCAGATATCTTTATTGTATGTTGCTTGGATTCCTCTGGTGTATATGTCTATATATCTACATCTATCTATCATTTATCTATCTATCAGTCAATCTATCTATATATCTATCATCATCATTACCCATATATCTATCCATCCATCTATCTATCTATCATCTATCTATCTATCTATCTATCTATCTATCTATCTATCTATCCATCTATCCATCCATCTATCTATCTATCTATCCATCTATCTATGCATCTATCTATACATCTATCTATCCATCCATCCATCCATCTATCTATCATCTATCTATCATCTATCTGTCTATCTATCTATCTATCTATCTATCTATCTATCTAATCCAGGAGTGGTGTCACTGGCTCACATGGTAGTTCTATTTTTAGACATCTGTGAAGTTCTACAGTGAAGCCATCAGTGTCCTATCAGTTTACATTCCCACTGACAGGGAGTGTTCCTTTCCCACCACATCCTCATCAGCATTTGTTGTCTGTTTTCTTGTATCATCACTGTGACTGGGGTGAGAAGGAACCTCACTATATGGTCTGATTTACAACCTGCTTATGGCTAAAAATGCTAAGCATTTTTTTTCATGTGTTGATTGGCTATTTGTGTTTCTTTTGAAGAGTGTCTATTCAGTTTGTTTGTATGTGTATTGATTGAATTATTTGCTAGTTTGGTGTTTAGTTTTATTTGAGTTATTTTCAGAAAGTATTTTATTTGAGAGAGAGAAAGGGAGGCAGATAGAGAGAGAATGGGTGCACCATGGCCTGTAGCCACTGCAAGCAAACTCCCCACGCATGTGCCACCATGTGCACCTGGCTTATATGGGTACTGGGGAGTAGAACCTGGGTCCTTAGGCTTCACAGCCAAGAGCCTTAACCACTAAGCCATCTCTCTAGCCCTTGAGCTTTTTTAGATTCTGAATGTTGCTCCTCTGCCAAGCATTTGTCCCGTTCTGAAGGCAGTCTCTTCATTTTTCAATCATTTCCTTAGCCTTACAGAAGCTTTCTAGATGCATGCAAAATCCCTTTTGTGACTAATAGTTCAGGATGGGGAATGGGCATATAGAAGGTGGAGCAAAACCTCCTTGCTAGGGGATGCAGTTGCTGTGTTCAAATGTGGACTAGGCTGGAATGACCAGGGGATCATTTAGCATAGTATGACGTGCCTTGTTAGTTTGATCAAATACTACTGCCAGGCAGCCACTGCCAGAGCATCACCTCTGATAAGCAGAAGGCTCATGATATCTGGGGCCACAAGCTTGGCATAGGGTCTGCACAGAGAAGTCCCTTGTAGCCTGGGATCCAAGGCTTTCTTCCATGGCAACTGCAGGTTTACAGCCTTGTTTGCACTTCTGCCTTGAACTGGCATGTCTTTCTGTAGAGTCATGGCTCCACTCAGCTTGAGGGAAACGTGAGTGACAGACACTGCTGTACACAGAAGCACTGACCCAGGAAGGCTAGGGAAACAGGACAGCACAGCCCTCAAGGCCAACGGGCCGTATGAACGATGCTTTAGGAGTTAGAAGTAACCAACACACAACCCTGGACTGTTCACTTTACCTCCACGCTCATTTGAAGAAAGACTTTGTGTGTGTGTGTGTGTGTGTGTGTGTGTGTGTGTGTGGTGCATGAATTCGTTTATATGTGTCTGGATGTGTGTGGGCACGTGTGTGTGGACGTGGATGTGAGTGCACACATGCCTGCAGGTCAGAGGTTGATGTCTGGTATCTTTCTGAATTGCTTTCCACTTTATCATTTGTTAATTTTTCTCTGGCGCGTTTGTGTGCCCAGGATGTGTGGCGTGACATGAGGCATGATGTGTGTGGCATATGCCGTGTGTGTGTGCGTGTGCAGATATGCGTGTGCCATGTGCACACCTGCAGAGCCAGAGGAGTATGTCAGGTGTCCCTCCACTGCTCGTCCATGCGTATCCTTGAGAAGGAGTCTGTTTCGCTGAATTCAGAGCTGCCGTTTTCTGACAGGGGGCTCCAGTGATTCTCCTGTCTCTGTCCCCAGGGACTGGAGTTCCAGATGTGTGTGGCCGTGCTGCGGAATAGAACCTGGGCAGTCTCACGCTTCTATAGTAGGTGTTCTGACCACTGAGCCATATCCCCCAACGCCCCACTTTATTTTTTGAGGCAGGGTATTTCGTTGAACCTAGAGCTCACTGAATCCAGCATGCCCCACATATTCTCCTGGCTTTGCCTCCGCAGTGCTGGGATTCCGGGCACATGCTGCTGCTTCTGGCTTTACGTGGGTGCTGGGGATCCGAACTCAGGCACTTAAGTTGGTGCACAGGCCTTTTACCCCCAAGCCGTTTCCTCAGCCCTTAAGAAATCATCAACTCTATATTGTGTAAATTCTTTTATTCATGAAATAAACTTTATTTATGTTACTGTCTCCTTAGTAATGAATATTCATATTTTTGTCAAGTTTTTCACCAATGTGAGCTGCATTGATTGTTTTAAAATTTGGCTCACAATCTCTAATATCTGATATTGATGTTGCTGGCTCAGCCATATCTTCCTCGTCCTTCACTCTTTCTGTGGTGTTACGTTTTAATGGAGACTTCCATAAAGTGAATTTATATCTAGATTTTTAAATTTTTTTGGGGGGGGGGCTGCTGGAGAGATGGCTTAGCGGTTAAGGTGTTTGCCTGCAAAGCCAAAGGATCCCCGTTCAATTCTCCAGGACCCACGTAAGCCAGATGCACAATGGGGAGCATGCATCTGGAGTTCGTTTGCAGTGGCTGGAGGCCCTGGCATGCCCATTCTCTCTCTCTCTCTCTCTCCCTCTCCCCTTCCCTCTTTCTCTCTCTCAAATAAATAAATTAATAAAATATATTAAAAAAAAGAAAGGAGGATTAAATTTTCATTTGCTAACAATCTGATGTGCCATCTGTAAAGTAACAAGAGAGTTTATTATTTTCGCCTTTGGTTCTCTTTTTGCCAATCTAGTTTGCTTTCTTTATTCTTTCTTTCTCCTGTCCTGTCCTTTTTAATCTGTTTGTTGCTTATTCTAGTGGTTGCCCCCATGTGTTACAATAGATAGTTGAGCTGACAAAGTCTTAAAATCAATTACTAGTTCTAGCATGTCTTGAGTCATGTATTTTCTAACACGTTTTATTTGGGATAAATTCCTTTCCATTTTACATGTTAATGTAGTACTTTTTCTTTTCTTTGCTTTGCTTTTTTCTAACTGGATGTGCCACTCAAAACTAGATAGCTTCGTCCTTTTTGAAAACCGATTTTTCTATATGTGCCGGTTTCTTTGTTCGTATTGGTTTGTAATCTCTGAGATAATTTTCCTTAAATAATTTCTCTAGATATTCCTTCAGTGAGGGCCTACTAGGTGTGAATTAACTTTTCTGCTCTTAACATGACTTTATTTAACATTTGATTTTTTTCCATGCTATCTTTAAAATTTATTAAAATAATTTCAGATTAATTGAAAGTTGCAAAGATGGTACCTAGCTTCCCCCAACGGGATGCCTGCTCTCTCTGTCTGCCTGTCCGTCTCTCTCTCCTCTCCTCCCTCCCAGGTGTGAACACCACCAACTAAAAATAGTTCCCTTATGCTTCCTTCCATAGATCCATCCATCCCGTCCTCCCACCATCCATAACCCCTGGTCACAAGCTGTAATATGACTTTCCTAATATTTCTCCATTTTTTATTAAAAAAAAATAAAATAGCTTATGGAGTATGTAGCCTTTTGGAATTACTTTTTTTTTTTTTTACCACTCAGTGGGTTTCTAATTTTTGTTTGTTTGCTTGCTTATGAATAGCTTATTTCTTTGGCTGCTAAGTAGTATTCTATGGTATAGATGCTTGGCAATTTATACACACACACTGGAGAACATCCGAGGAGGTAACAATCTGGGGCTATTAAGAGTTTTGAAGGGGCTGGAGAGATGGATTACCAGTTAAGGTGCTCACCTGCAAAGCCTAATGACCCAGGTTCAATTCCCCAGTACCCACTTAAGCCAGATACACAACGTGGTGCATGAGTCTAGAGTTTTTTTTTTCAGTGGCTGCAGGCCCTGGTGTGCCCTCTCTTTCTTTTTCCCTCCCTTCCTTCCTTCCTTCCTTCCTTCCTTCCTTCCTTCCTTCCTTCCTTCCTTCCTTCCCTCCTTCCTCCCTTCTTCCTTCTTCCCTTCCTTTCTTCCTCCCTATCTTCCCCTCTCTCTATCTCTCAAATAAATAAATTAAGTAGTTAGGAGCATTGGTATATGTTACAGTTTTAATACAACTGTTCCCCAAAGCTCTTGAGTTTGGACACATGGTTTCCAGCTGGTGGCGCCATTTTGGGAGCCTGTGGGATCTTTAGAAAGTGTGGTCTTGGGGCTGGAGAGTTGGCTTAGTGGTTAAGCTTGCCTGTGAAGCCTAAGGAGCCGGGTTCAAGGCTCAATTCCCCAGGACCCACGTTAGCCAGATGCACAAGGGGGCGCACGCGTTTGGAGTTCATTTGCTGGAGGCCGTGGCACACCCATTTTCTCTCTCCTCCCTCTCTCTCTCTCTTTCCCTCTTCCTCTCTCTGTCTGTCGCTCTCAAATAAATAAATAAAAATAAAAAAGCAAGTGTGGTCTTGCTGGAGGAAGTGGGTCACTGGGGGTGGGGGGCACATTGTCTGCCCTGCTTCCTGTCCTATGGTTACTTCCTGATCAGCTTAGCTGTGAGCAGGTGCCTGCCTTCACAGCCCCTTGCTGCCACCGTGCCTTCCCTCCATGAGCCAAACAATTCTCCCTTAAGCATCTTTAGGCGAGTATTTTACCACAGCAATGAGAGGGTAACTTAATGCAGTCAACAAATGGCCATGTGGACATAACTATTTCTAGGACAAATATTTCAAAGTGCAAGTCCTGGGCCATGTTCAATCTCCATAGCTTTTGAAGTATAATTTGGCTCTTTTTGTATAAAATATAAGTGCTCCATTGCATTCCATCATGATTGTTGCTGTTAAAAAAAAAGTCCCTTTGAGTAACTCTTCTGTTTTAGATGGGTTCAGTTTTTTTTCTGACTATTTTAAGATCTTTTTGTTTTATAATCTCTGGACAATTTTTTTTCATTTGTAATCTCATCCATGAATTATAGGATGAATGCATTTTATCCTTTCTGAGAAATAAAAAAAAATAACTCTGGTCATTACAATATAAAACTTTGCCTATGGTAAAGTCTGGCCTTGTCATTCTATTTATTATTATTTTTTGTTTATTTATTTTTATTTATTTGAGAGGAGAAGGGGGAGGGGGAATGAGCCCACCAGGGCCTCTAGCCACTGCAAACGAACTCCAGATGCATTTGCCACCTTGTGCATGTGCATCTGGCTTATGTGGGTCCTGGGAAATTGAACCTGGGCCCTTTGGCTTTACATGCAAGCACTTAACCACTAAGTCATCTCTTCAGCCTGTTATTATTTTAAAAAATCATTCAGCTTTTCAGTGTTTAAAAATTATATATTTATCTATTTATTTATTGATGAGAGTGTGTATGAGAGAGAGAGAGGGAGAGAGACCATGCCAGAGCCTCCTGCAGCTGAAAACTGAACCAGACATACACACCACTTTGTGCATCTAACATTATGTGGGTACTGGGGAATTGAACCTGGGCTATCAGGCTTTTCAAGGAAGCACCTTTAAAGTTCTGCTGAGCTATCTCTCCAGCCAATATTTCCTTATTTTTAAAGGCCTGCCTTTTTTTTTAATCCCTCAGAAAAATGTTTAACTCTTTATTCTAGGCTATTTTTTCTTCTATTTGCTTTCCCTTTAAATATTTTTCTTGTTTTTTAGTTTCTAAATTGTGCTCTCCTGTGTCCCAACTAGTACTTTATTCCTTAGATATATATTTTAAGATTGTTTTTAGAGCTATTGATCCCTATATTTCTCTTGGCATTCTCATATATTTTATTTTGAAAATTCTTCTGAATATCATCAGTGAAGGAATCATCCTTCTTTGAGTGTCTCTCTTTACTAACTTGGTTATGTGGATTTCTTAGGCATCTAAAGTTTGTTATTTTGGCTATGACAGATTAGCTTCACACAGCTCTGCTGTTTTGCATTGTAAGCTCATGCTCTGGAGCGAGGAGGGGGGGAGAGGGCTTTATCTATGTAAGGCCTTTGCTCCTGGGTTGGAGATGGACCCTTCCTCGGGACTTTTTGCCTGAGCCAGACATTCCAGGCCATTCCTCATCTGGGGCTGCTTTTGTACTGAGTCCTTTGCTTGAGAGTTCCTAAGCCACCTAAATTATGTGAATTGAAACTTGAAGACCACATAATGACAGACCCTTTGGAAAATAATTCTAGGGATTTGTTTTTAATAGGAAAACAGACTAAAAGAGTATAATATATGCTAAGATGTGCTTCTGCCCACCCCCATCCCAGGAAATTGGCAGGGATGGAAGGCACAGTTTATTCTGTTTCTCCACCTACACCCCTTTCAGACTCAAAGGGTTTATGTTTTTTCCATGCCTCAGAGTTCTACTCACTGTTAGCAAAGGTCTTTGGCTTAAGGTCATGCATTGCCCCCATCCCCAGGCTCAGCTTGTTTCCTTCAGAACAGGAAAGCTGGGCCTCCTGTACCCCAGCAGAGGACCACTTGCAGGGGCCTTCTACGAGTCTGAACCATCATGCTGGAGAGATGGCTTGGTGGCAAAAGCACCTGTTGCACAAGTGTGAGGATCTGAGTTCAGGTCCCCAGAATTCATGTAAAGCTGAACACATTTTCCACCATCCCAGCCTCCCCCCCCCCCCCATGGTAAGATGGGAGTGAGAGCCAGGAATCTCCCTGGGAGCTTGTGGGCCATAGACCGTCATAGGCAGCAGTGAACAGCAAGCGATGCTGTCTGAACCAAGGTGGGCGGTAAGGACTGACACCCGAGGTTGTCCTCTGATCTCCACACACGTGCCATGGCATGCATGTATGAACTCTCTCTCTCTCTCTCTCTCTCTCTCACACACACACACACACACACTCAGATGGGAGAGCATCCTGTGCACTGAGCTGAGACATTCTGAGCCTTTGTGACAGTTCATCTTTTCCTCTGCCTGATTCTGCCTCTGCTCATCTTCCTGGCTTTGATCCTGGGCTCAGTCCAGTGACCCATCCTGTACCCTGCGTGCTGACACCGTTTGATGTCCAGGTTGAGCAGCTGCAACAACTGGCACGTGCTGCTGCCCTGACCAACCCTCCACTGGCCTGCAGGTTCCTCCAGATGTTCCCGGTTATACTTTCCAGAATCCCCACCTTGTTCTGCACCCTGCCAAATCCTAACTTCCACTAATGCCCACAGTTCAATTAGTGAGGCCAGTTGTGGGGGGGGGTTAAAGACATAAAAATCTCTCTTCTTTTCTCTCACTGTACCACACAGGAATGCTCAAATTCAAAGTAGGACCAGAGAGTGTTCAAATCTGAAAGTAGTCATGGCAATCTTTTACTAACTCTGTCAAAAAAAAAATCAAGATATTTGTTTTCTTAATAAAACAAACACAGTCCTTAAAAATGCAAGTAGCTAGTGTGTGAAATTGGATAAAAAAGTAATGGAAGATGGATTTGGGGAACAATCTGGAAATGAGGTTCATCTACACAGAGTCTAGCCTCCACTAGACTCCCTGCCAACACTCCCACCTGGGGCTTCTCTACGTGCCTCTTGGACTGGAACTTTCCAAGGGACCCGTATTATTTTCCCCTAAGCAAATTTACCACAGTCAGGACTAGTCACCTCCTGTCCGGAGGGTGCTTCCAGTGGCCTTAGGTCACGTACTGGTTGGGCTATGAGCATCTCTTTTTTTTTTTTTTTTTTTTTTTTTTGGTTTTTCGAGGTAGGGTCTCACTCTAGCCCAGGCTGACCTGGAATTCACTATGGAGTCTCAGGGTGGCCTCGAACTCACGGCGATCCTCCTACCTCTGCCTCCCCAGTGCTGGGATTAAAGGCGTGCGCCACCACGCCCGGCCGCTATGAGCATCTCTAATGCAGGGTTCCCGCACCCCAGGGACTCAGGTAGCGAATGGATCTCAGAGCTACTTCAAATACTTCAAAAGTCTTTAGAGACTATAACGAAGTTATGATGTCCAAATTCAGTCATGAGTTTTTTGTTGTTGTTGTTGTTTTGTTTGTTTGTTTTGAACGGGGAGAAAAAACATTTATGTCATTTATATTATATGTTAGTTTGTGATGATGAAACACTCCCATTGGCCATTCTGCATATGTTGTCAGCTTGTGCAAAAGATGAAGCAAATTAATCAGTAAGCAATAAGCGTGGTATGGTTAGCAGACAAAAATTTGTGAAAGTGTGCCTCCTACTGAGAAACATAATCAAGGTGGCCCTCAGTGGTGGAAAAAATTAGGGATTACTGCCATAATCTTTCCAGGACTGTCTTTATACAAATTATTTCTCAACCTAATTACTCACTTTGCTTTACTTATTTTTTAATCCTTTCATAAATATTCTTCTGCCATCCACTTCCTCCACCTCTCTCCTTTCTTACCATACAATATATGCCCAGTGAATGACTTATGGCACTGTTCTGTAGTTCTGCTTTCAAAGCATGGCAGAAAGAGAAGGGATGTTAAGTTACAAAGTGCTTTGGCTAACCCAAACGTCATATGGGAAATAATGAACTTTCTGTTACCACGGCTTACTTCCTTCAAGTGTTCTAACACTTCAGTTCTTTGTTTTTTTTTTTTTTTTTTTTCATTTGTGCCTATGTGTGTGCATGGAGACGTTTGTGTGTGCGTGTATGTGTGTGTAAGTACACATTAATGAGTGTGGAGGCCAGGGGACAAACTCAGCTACCCTTCCTCAGGCATGATCCACCATTTTTTAAATAAATATTTTATTTATTTATTTATTTGAGAGAGAGAAAGAGAGGGGGGGGGGAGAGAGAGAGAGAAAGAGAGGGAGGGAGGAGGAGGGAGAGAGAGAGAGAATGGGTACGTCAGGGTCTCCAGCTGCTGCAAATGAACTCCAGACACATGTGCTCCCTTGTGCATCTGGCTTATGCGGATCCTGGGGAATCGAACCTAGGCCCTTTGGATTTGCAACCAAGTGCTTTAACTGCCAAGCCATTTCCCCAGCTCATGATCCATTTTTTTGTAAATATGTATTATAATTATTTTAGACAGAAAGGAGAGAGAGAGAGAGACAGAGAGAGAATGGGTATGCCAGGGCCTCCAGCTACTACAAATGAATTCCAGAAGCATGTTCCACCTTGTGCATCTGGCTTTGTGTGAAGGTACTGGGGAATCAAACCTGGATCATCAGGCTTTGCAAGCAAGTGGCTTTAACAACAGAGCCAGCTTTCCATCCCATGATCTACCATTTTTGAGAAAAAGGGGGTCTTTTATTGTCCTGGGGGTCACAGATAGGGCTAGACTGGTTGGCCAGCAAGCTCCAGATAGCCTCGTGTCTCCACCTCCCCAGCACTGGGATTACAAGAGCATTCTACCACACTTGCCCTATTTATTGGGTTCTGGCAATTGAACTGTGGTCCTCGTGGCTTGAAAGGCAAGCATTTTCCCAACTGAGCCGTCTCCCTGCCCTTCAGTCCTCCTCTGTTCATCACACTCTGAGCTTGTCCTTATTTGATGGACATGGCCAGGGGCACACGCTATTCTTCCTACTGCCGTCAGGTTCCCTGCAGAACCGCGTGCCCTTCTGAGCCCATGGTGACATGTTCAAGGACTTCTTGCACGATTTGAAATTGTCAGCATGGAATGCAATATAATATTAAATAAGCCCGGACAATTAATAAATGATGAAGACTCAGCTTGATTCCCACACACTCACTCGTCATAAGTTTGACATTTGCCTGGATGTGTGGGAGATGCTACAGAAGACAAATGCTTTTGTTTTGGTGCAAGTTTGGGGATGAGGAAGGAGATGGCCTGGATTTCTGAGGGTTTGTAGATGTGAGAGGGCTTGAGTTTAGCTGTATTTGAGGCCACAGCTACAAATTACTTGTTGCTTCGGTCAGTGAGTGTGTCTGTAAGTTTGAGGGGACGCACTTGCAGGTTCATCTTACATCTGCACTAACTTTACCGTGCAGCCGTGTGTGAACAGACACTCCATTTATTTTTCATGCCATACAAATAACATTATAATATGTTAATGAAAATTGAAATGAAAGAAAAACTTTGCCCGTGATTCTCCACTGCAATAAATGGCCATTTTCATTTGTTTCACGTTCTGTATTCTCTTACCAAATGAATACATTTTATGTGGTTATAACTGTAATATGGGCACAGTTCCACATTCTGTTTTTCATTTAACATTTTATCACAGACATTTCTCTCTGTCGTTACAGCAGCTCGTGGCTCTGCAGTGGACCTGACACACCTGGCTTTGCTAGCCTGCTGGGAAGAGTCACTTGATAGAGCTGGGTCAAGTCTATCTGTTGGGTGCTGTAGGGTCTCCTCACTGTCCACTCTGTCTGACTACTCAGTGGGGCTTATTTGCTCATGGATGCTGGAGGGAAGAGAATCCTTGCTATTACGTAGAAAGACAGACTCTTCCTTTTTTCTCTCCGGCACAGGCTCTTCAGGATCCCAGTGCAGCAGGGCTGGAGGGAAATGGAAATGGGGGCACTGTGGATCTGGCACTGTGGCACAGCTCACCAGGCAGGGGCTGCGACAGCACGGTACCCTCACTGTGTGGTCAAGAAGATGCCTGAGTTGGTAGATGTTCTGTGTAGCGAGGCATGGGGGTAAAGAATTGCTCTGGCCCAAAGAGGGGCTCAAGGGCCAGGCCTGTGTCTAGGATGAATAAGCAGGTGAAAAATATGGATCCTTCTTATTTTTGTTTATTTATGCTAATTGCAGTTTACATTTCATAAGCCATTCCATTTATTTATTCTCTTTTGTCTATGTGTGTGTATATGTATGAGTTGGTGCATGCATGTGCATACACGTGCATGGGAAGTTCAGAGGAAAACCTTTGGTATTGTTTATTCCTCTCCTGCCACCATACATCATCTATATATGAGGAAGAGAGAGAGAGAGAGACAGAGAGAGAATGAAAACACCAGGGCCTTCAGCAGCTGCAAATGAACTCCAGACGCAGCATTGGACCTGGGTCCTTTGGCTTTAAAGGCTAGCGCCTTAACCACTAAGCCATATCTCCAGCCCATCCATCCATCATTTTTGATAAAATATCTCTCACTGGCCTAGAACTTACTAAATAGGCAATAATGGTCGCCCTGCAAACCTCAGGAATCCGCCTGTCTCCATCTCCCAAGCACTAGGACAGCAAGTGTGCACCACCATGTCTCTGTCTGGAATTGCAGGAGTGTGTGCATCTCCATGTCTCTGTCTGGGGTCGCAGGAGTGTGTGCATCTCCATGTCTCTGTCTGGGATCACAGGAGTGTGTGCACCTCCATGTCTCTGTCTGGGATCACAGGAGTGTGTGCACCTCCATGTCTCTGTCTGGGATCACAGGAGTGTGTGCATCTCCATGTCTCTGTCTGGGATCACAGGAGTGTGTGCACCGCCATGTCTCTGTCTGGGATCACAGGAGTGTGTGCACCTCCATGTCTCTGTCTGGGATCACAGGAGTGTGTGCATCTCCATGTCTCTGTCTGGGATCACAGGAGTGTGTGCATCTCCATGTCTCTGTCTGGGATCACAGGAGTGTGTGCACCGCCATGTCTCTGTCTGGGATCACAGGAGTGTGTGCATCTCCATGTCTCTGTCTGGGGTCGCAGGAGTGTGTGCATCTCCATGTCTCTGTCTGGGGTCGCAGGAGTGTGTGCATCTCCATGTCTCTGTCTGGGATCACAGGAGTGTGTGCATCTCCATGTCTCTGTCTGGGATCACAGGAGTGTGTGCATCTCCATGTCTGTGTCTGGGATCACAGGAGTGTGTGCATCTCCATGTCTCTGTCTGGGATCACAGGAGTGTGTGCATCTCCATGTCTCTGTCTGGGATCACAGGAGTGTGTGCATCTCCATGTCTCTGTCTGGTATCACAGGAGTGTGTGCATCTCCATGTCTCTGTCTGGGATCACAGGAGTGTGTGCATCTCCATGTCTCTGTCTGGAATTGCAGGAGTGTGTGCATCTCCATGTCTCTGTCTGGGGTCGCAGGAGTGTGTGCATCTCCATGTCTCTGTCTGGGATCACAGGAGTGTGTGCATCTCCATGTCTCTGTCTGGGATCGCAGGAGTGTGTGCATCTCCATGTCTCTGTCTGGGGTCGCAGGAGTGTGTGCACCACGATGTCTCTGTCTGGGATCACAGGAGTGTGTGCATCTCCATGTCTCTGTCTGGGATCACAGGAGTGTGTGCATCTCCATGTCTCTGTCTGGGATCGCAGGAGTGTGTGCACCAGCCTGTCTTGTTTGGTGATTGCTGGTGATGGAACTCAGGTCTTCGTGCTCACGAGGCAAACACTCTGCCAAAGGAGCTATCTCCCTAGCCCTGTATTCCACACCATAACAGATTTGAGGTCCTTACCTACCATGCCACAGTCCAGAAATTCCTGTTTTTGGATTGTCTTTTGTGTCTCTTTGACTTGGATCTTCCCAGTACAGGGTGTGTAGGAAGAGGAGGAGAGCGGGGAAAGGCAAAAAAGAAAAAAAAAAACAAACACCCAGAAGTAAGCAGGTGAGCATGGCCATTATTTCTGAGCCCGGACACACCAGGAATAAGAAATAGACAGCCCACTATTCCTCGGAGGAAATGATGCATGAAATAAATGTTATTAGAGGCCCACGGGGATGCTTCTCCTTATTTGTGAATGTATCTCGTGCTGAAATATGCCAAGGGCTGTCAGCACTGGGCAGCAGAATTAGAAGAAGCCTTTCCTCCCATGTCTTGTTTTGTGGAAGGCACTCCCACTTCTTCTGTCTTACCAAGAGCCTGTGCCATTGGGAATGTCTACCTCCTCCCAAACCCCCATTTCTCTCTATTTTTTCCCTGCCAGCATTTGACAATGGCACACCGTTTTCAGGACAGATGCACCGTTCCCCCCTCCCCCCCCCCCAGCCCCAACAACCTTGACCATTTCCACGTTCCCTTAGACCATCTTTCTGGCCCTAAATAGCAGAGCCATCACTCTGTGTTGAGGTTCAAGAAGGCACGCTTGCTGGCAAGGAAGGTATCTGAACATCCCTGATCTTGCTCATTACACTTACGGAGCAATAACACAATGCCTGTCAGGGGTGGGGATGAATCCCACCCAAACACATTGAAAGGATCTGGAGGGTCTCCTCATAGGCACGGCAGGGGAGGGAGTAGCCTGGACCGGGTGGAATTTGCTCCCCTGAGCTGACAGGCTGCAGCTTGCCGTTCTCCCACTGTCTGATAACACCTTGTGTTTTACAGTCTCTGACTGGGCGTGTGCCTCCTTGACTCTTTCCAGCTCTCAGTGTGTGTGTGCCCAAATATGGCTTTATTTCAGTCTTATTTTCCATATCACTTCAGAGTTTTGATGCTGTAAGTTGGGCAGGAAAGGCAGTTTGTCAAGTCTAAGGCAAGACTTGTGTCTAAGGGACCTGATGATGATCTTGCTATTGTTAGGTGTGAGTGTGTGTGTGTGTGCGCACACATGCATGCAAGAGACCAAGGGAGAGGTTGGGGAGATCATGTGGGGAGGACATGGGAGTTTGCATCCTCAATAATGACAGTAATGACCACTACAGACCTGTTCTTAGTCTAGTAAACTTGAGAACTAATGGTCACCATCTTTACCGGGGACAGCCAATTATTTGTGTATTAAGACCACATGTGCTTACTGATTCTAGCTAAGTAAAGAATGTGCTTGGGGATCAGTGTTTGCTCTTAGTTTTGCTCTGCTTCTGCCCAGGACTTGACATGGTGCTGTGTTCATAGTGGACAGTCATGAAGTGGGGGCTGATGGTTTTTCCCCCAACCAGACCCTTTCTTTGGGGCCCAGGGACTCTATGGCCATTGTGTCTCCATGTCCTGAGCCTGTTTCTCATGAAGAAGGGGCCTTGTCCTTCTGCTACATGAAGTATTCTTTGTTTTTAATTTTTATTCATTTATTTGAGAGAGTAAGCAGAGGGAGAGAAAAAGAGAGAGAACACACCAGGGCCTCCAGGCACTGCAAATGAACTCCAGATGCATGCATCACATGTGGATCTGGCTTACCTGAGTACTGGGGAATCAAACCTTGGGTCCTTAGACTTCACAGGCAAGCACCTTAACCACTAAACCATCTCCTCAGCTGAAGAGAATTCTTATCTCTTATATGTAAACATGCATTTGGGGTTGATGATTTGTATTTGAATCCTGAATCTGTCATGTTTTATGTATAACCTTTGAACAAATAATTTTGCACCCTTGGGGCTCAGGCCTTTCACCCATTATGGCTCAAATCCTGCAGTTGATTTTTTTATGCCCTTTCTTCTGGTGATTTCCTTGCCTCCTTTACTTTCATTTTTTTTTTTTTTAATCACCAAGCACTACTCCATGTGTTTTTGCTTTTCTAGCACTGGGGATTTCTCCTTCTCAGCCATGGACTGGTAAGTCATTGACGGGTGCCCAGTGAATACTGATGCCAAAAATAAAGGTTTGGGTCTCATTCTGGGAAGCTGAGATACACAGGACTACTTCTGTTTTAGTCAGCCTTTCCATCACTGTCTAATCAGCTGACATAAACACCTTAAAGGGAAGAAAGTTTTATTTTGTGTAAAGCCTTCCTTCCTTCCTTCCTTAGGTTGCTTTTAAAATAGTTATTTATTTGCAGAGGTAGATAGACAGAGAAAGAGAGAAATAAGGAACGAATATGGGCATGCCATGGCCTGTAGGTGCTGTAAATGAACTCCAGATGCATGCATCACTTTGTACAGCTTGCTGTATGTGGGTACTGGGGAATAAAACCCTGGTCATTAGGCAAGTACCTTAACCACTGAACAATCTCTCCAGACCCTTAAGGGTTGTGTGTGTGTGTGTGTGTGTGTGTGTGTGTGTGTGTGTATGTATGGGTACTATATGTGGTGGTCATGTGTGTGATGGCATATGTGTAGATGTGTGTGGCCAGTGTGTCACATGCAGAGGGCAGAGGGCAGAGGGGAATGTTGGATGTCCTCCTCTGTTACTCATCCATTTGTTTCCTTGAGGCAGAGCCTCTCTTTCAACATGCAGCTATCGTTTTCTGTCAGACCAGCTGACCAGAAAGCCCCAGCCTTCCTTCTGTCTCCATTTCCCACAGGACCAGGATTATAGGCATGTTTGGCTGCATCCAGCTATTTACATGGATGCCGAGGAATCAAACAGGGTGAAATGAGCCCTCTCATGCCCCCACTATGCTGTCTTCCCAGTCCTTAAGTTGCTTTTGTTAGATATTTTTAAAAATATTTTTATTTATTTGAGAGAAAGAAAGAGGCAAGGAAAGAGAGAGAGAGAGAGAGAGAATAGGTACACCAGGGTCTCATGCCACTGCAAACGAATGCCAGACACATGTGCCACTGTGTGTGTGCATCTGGCTTACGTGGGTACTGAGGAATTGAACCTTGGTACTTTGGCTTTGCAGGCAAATACCTTAACTACTCAGCTATCTCTGCAGCCTTTTGTTAGATATTTTGTCCCAGTGATGAGTCAAGTGACTAATACACTCCTTAGCTCATCATCTCTGGAAATACTCTCACAGACACACCCAGAGGTGTGCTTCACTGGTCTCATTAACTCCATTCAGTTGTCAGTCAAGATCAACCATCATAGCTTCATACATTCCAGCAGTGTCTGTGGCCGCGAGAAAGTGGTAGGTTCACTAGAGAAGTAGCAAGGAACTAGCTTCATATGACAGGACTTCTGAGAATACAGGAGTTTAGTTTTTAATATCATAGAAAATCACTGACTTACTTTGCAATTAAAATTTTATCCTCTCAAGCATTTGTTTTGATACTTATCTATGTTTTTAGAAAGTAGACCATCCTCATTTATTTTCCCAAGTGTGGAGGTTTTTTTTTAAATTTTTTAAACTTTAAAAAAGATATTTTGTTTTTATATATGAGAGAGAGAGAGAGAGAGAGAGAGAGAGAGAGAGAGAGAGAGAATGGGTGCGCCAGGGCCTCCAGCTATTGCAAACAAACTCCAGATGTATGCAACACCTTGTGCATCTGGTTTATGTGGGCACTGGGTATTCAAACCTGGGTCCTTAGATTTCATAGGCAAGCACCTTAACCACTAGGCCATTTTTCTAGCCCTTAGTTAATCTTTTGTAAAAAAAATGTTTTAAGCTTTTTAAAAATAAAAACAAGTACATTGTTATGGAGAAAGTTGAATATTTGGAAAATCAAAAGTTATGGTTCTGGTGTTATAATTCTTTAAAATGTTATTTTGATATGTCTATTGGTCATGAGTTTGTTGTCTTTGGGTCCAACCTGTAAGGGAAGTCATGCCTGTATATTTTCTCAAAAAAGCCAAGTTCTGGGCTGGAGAGATGGCTTAGCAGTTAAGGTGTTTGCATGCAAAGCCAAAGGATCCCGGTTCGATTCTCCAGGACCCACGTAAGCCAGATGCACAAGGGGGCGCATGCATCTAGAGTTCATTTTCAGTGGCTGGAGGCCCTGGTGTGCCCATTCTCTCCCTCCCTCCCTCCCTCTCTCTCTCTCTCTCTCAATCTCTCTCATCTTTCTCTGTCTCAAATAAATTATATATATATATATATATATATATATATATATATAATAGCCAAGTTCAGAGTCTATTTTCTGTACCTGAACTTGAAAGAAGTTCACTTACTTAAGTATAAAAATATATTACACACTTTTTCGTGGGAATAGGAATTTAAAGCAAGTCCTAGAACATGCTAAGCAAGTAGTGACGTACCTCTGAGCTATATCCTAGCCCTCTCCCTCCCTCTCTCTCTCTCTCTCTCTCTCTCTCTCTTTCTCTGTCTTTTGAGACAGAGTCTCATGTATCAAAGGGCAGCCTCAAACTCACTGTGGCTTTAATCCTCTGATCCTCGTGCCTGTAGTTCTGGAGTGCTGGGATTGTAGGTGTGCACCACTGTGCCTGGTTTATGTGATGCTGGAAATCCAATCCAAGGACTCGTGCATGCTAAACAAGCATTCTGCCCCTTCTTCCCCAACTCTCTCTCTCTCTGTTTTGATTTTAAGACAGGGTTTCACTAAGTTGCCCAGGCTTGCAGTGAATTCATTCTGTAATCTAGGCAAGCCATGGATTTACAATCATCCTATCTCATTCCCCTTAGTAGCTGGAATTAGAGTCTATGCTATCAGACCTAGGATTGATTATCAGCTGTGGTGTCAGGCCTGGTTTGTTTAATATTTTTATTCTGACAGTTCTTTCTAAAATATAATTTTTTTCTTTAGTTTGAGATAGAAAGAGGCGGGGGGAGAGAATTGGCATGCCAGGGCCTCCAGCCACTGCAAATGAACTGCAGACATGAGCACCACCTTGTCCATCTGGCTTACATGGGTCCTGGGGAATTGAACCTGGGTCCTTTGGCTTTCCAGGCAAGTGCCTTAACAGTTGCATCTCACCAGCAGTTCAGACAGTTCTTTTAATCTAAACTGCTGAAAGTGACTAGGTTTACTTATCTTTGTGCCATTCCTTTGTTACCTTTCTATTATCTGAAAAACCACATAATCTTGTTAATTGAAAAGTCAGAGAGTCAAACACCTCATTTGATAGGTATTAAGTGATATTGGGCTGGTGGGAAACCAGCCTTTTTGTGAGATCCCACGAATCCCTAGAAGTGAGTGAGGAGGGGGAGGATAAGGAGAACGACGGGAAGACTTTGCTTTGGCTGCCTTTCAGCCCCATCTCCCTTCTGTTGACTGGCTGTTAACAGGTAAGACCCGATGCAGTGATTCCACCCCATTTTGGAGGCACAGTCCAGGATTTCAGGGTAGCTGCGTCTGAGAAGAGTCGTTCAAAGCACCAGTAATCTAAAGCAATTGTTCTCAGCTGTTTACTCTCCTTCCTGGAATCAAGTACATTGTGTTGCTTGCTATGTGCTCCTGTCTTGCCCCAGAACAGCATGTCTAAGCTTTTCTCTGTTATTACTTGGGTCATTCGTTTCAGGCTAATTCCGAATTCTGCTGTGTCTTGTTTAAAATGACCTGCCTAAAACTGCACTTGGCCCTTAGAATCAAGGTGGACTGTGCTTTCCCAACATGTAATGGCATCTACCTAGCAAGTCTCATTCACTTGAAGGGACCTGAGGAAGATGATTGGAAATGATTTCTCCGTTTCTCCTTAGCTAAGCTGAATTTTTCTCCTCAGCCATCTTTGGGACTCATTTCTGCCCTCCTCACAATTTCTCCTAGCCTTGACAAACTGTGTAATTATTTTTTTTATCAGCACATTTACACTTCCAGATTGTTAATAAATATATTGAAGGAAATTAGCACAAGGGGATTAGCTATGATCAGATTCTAAGGGCAACAACTATTAACTTTGTCAGAGGCTGGGAAATGGCCATTGATTTCTGCTCCTTACTTCTGCTCTGTTTCTTAACCAGATCTAAAATTACACAATGGGATTTTACATTTTGCTTCATGCAGTCACCAAGCTTTACCTCAAAGGAACCACTAAAATCTTTCAGAAGTCCCCAATTTTTCTTTTGGCACTCAGTTCTCCTCCATATATTTCTTTTTCAATGCTATTTTTTAGGGGGCATTGGAGTTCAGCTCCCCAGAACCCACATAAATTCTGGGTGGGCTTGGTAACCAGCATGTACTCCCATTGTGGAAGGTGGAAACAAGGAGTGGACCCCGAGGCCAGCAGTCTAGCTAGACTTGCCTCATCAGCAATCTCTGGGCTTTAGTGAGAGACTCTGATTCAGTAACATAACGGAGAAGATGTCAACCTCTGGCCTCTACATACACACAGAGGTACACATGCACCCACACACATGTGCCCCCACCACACACACACAAGCCATTTGTAGAAAATTCCCCAAGCAAAACAATCACCATTCCCACAATAGAGAAATAAGTATGTCTTATAACAACAACAACAACAAAAAACCTCTTTTTTGAAACCGTATCATAGTATCACAGTTAGAGAATCTTGTATCCCTACATCCCTCCCCAGTTGTATAAGTTAATGCTAAGGAAGGTCTATTTTACAACAGACTTCCAAGGGGGTAGTTAATGCATCCCTAAACCCCCAGCTAAGGAAGCAGAAAGGTGGATTAATAGACCTCACACTTTCCCCAAAGATCCTTAGAGGTAAACACAGCCCAGGGCATTTAGAAAGTTGAATTTACTATACTTTCAAAAAGGTTCCTGAAACATCATGTCTATATGATGTTAAACTCTGCTGCAGCAGGCCTGCATGTCTTTAATCTTTGTCACTTTTTATCTAAGGACATCCCAAACCCAGGTGCCTGGATTTAAAAAAAAAAAAAAAGTGTTTAGGCTAGAAACAATCTTGGCATGGCTTTATGACAAGTAATATCTTTTTCTAGGCATCAACATGAATTTGACTTAGGGCCAAAAGATATTTCCAGTGAGAGATCAACACAGGGACGGATACCAATGTGTTGTGTGCTGATCCTGGTTAACAGCAGGGGTGGGAAAATTGGTTTAGATAGAATAATGAGCCTCTTCGCCCTTCATTCAAGGCTTTCCCTGGAATCATGCTTCGCCTTAGTGTCTGAACAAACTGGAGAACGGCGTTTGTACCAGCGCTTTCTTAGGGGCACGCCAAGGCACCTACCCATTCAGCTTTGTTTTCTCCAACTGGAGGAACTCCAAAGCAGTTTTGATAAGACCAGCTGTATTTGTTCACGTTTCCAGTTGCTGTAACAAATATCTAAGGGCAACGACTTGAGAGAGGGAAGATTTATTTTGGCTCACAGCCTCTGAGATTTCAGACGTTGCTCACCTGGCCACCTCATTGTGGGGGTGATGGGAAGCAGAGCACCTTAGTGGGGAGAGCAGAGTTAGGGTTTCTCCTTCTATAGCACCTGGGAAGCAGAGGGAAAAACAGAAAGGCTCCAGGGAGGGAAGAGATGCCTTTCAAAGGCAGGCCTCGGTGATCTACTTCCTTCAACGAGGCCCAGGACTTCCTCATAATGCCATCAAATTATGAATTTGTAGATGGATTAATTCATGGACTATGTCAGAGCCTTCACCATAGAATCATTTCTCAAAAGCTCCACCTTTGAGTGTTGCTGCATTGGTAGCTGTGGTGGTTTGATTCAGGTGTTCACCTTAAACTCAGGTGTTCTGAAAGCTAGGTTCCCAGCTGATGGAGATTTGGGAATTAATGCCTCCCGGAGGGAGCGTATTGTTAGGAGCGGGCTTAGGGGTGTTATAGCCAGCTTCCCCTTGCCAGTGCTTGGCACGCTCTCCTGTTGCTGTTGTCCACCTGATGTTGGCCAGTGGGGTGATGTCCACCCTCTACTCATGCCATCGTTTTCCCCTGCCCTTGTGGAGCTTCTCCTCCAGTCTATAAGCCAAAATAAACCTCTTTCTTCCCCCCACAAGCTGCTCTTGGTTGGGTGATTTCTACCAGCAATGCGGACCTGACTGCAGCAGTAGCTAAGCCTGCAGTGCATGGGTCTTTGGAGGATTACTTCCTATCCAGACCCTAACACAGCTTGCCTGTCTTGGGTGAGCCTCATGTGGGCACTGTGGTTTTACTACAGAGCATTGATGGCTTATGCATGTACCTCTTCCTACAGATTTAGAAGCAGTCGTGGACTGACTGTACTTTACCTCAGTGTCTGGCAGATGTGACAGCCGTGCCAACTAGCGCTGTGCCCTCACCCACCCATCTGTCTTATTCCTTCTGAGCCGCTAAAACTTCCTTGTCAAATTGTCGTGTGTGTGTGTGTGTGTGCTCATGACTCTCCTTATGAGTAGAAAAGTAATGCTGGAAAATTGAGAGGTTTATTATATCAGTCACCGTGGAAATACAGCAAAAGGTAGAACCCTGTCTTCTAATTGAGTCCTAGTGACTTATCATGTAGGTTGCCTTAAATTCCCCTCTAATGATCGTGTGGCCATTTACCTGAAGTTCTAAAACTATAACGGTCCAAAGTCAATGGCAGGTAAGGAAGGTTCAAGGGGAATTACCAAGAGTAGTGGAAGTCTTTATTAGATCTGCACAAATCTCATTTCTGGGATGTGATGAGGGCCTGAAATCTACTTAATTTATTTTCTTTGATGTACAACTTTCAACAGAAAATGTCTTCCATGTTTCTTTCTTCCTGAGCCACAGCCAATCAGCACTCCATTTGGTTGGCCCCAGTTCTGTATATGTTTAATTTTAACAATCAGATACAGTCTCAGGAACAAACGCTTCTGTCACACATTAGGAATTGTTTTTTGCCTTGGCTTCATGATCTCTGGACAGGCCAGCTTCCTCTTTTCTTCTTTCTCCCTACCCCTATATATCTAAGCTTGTAATTAAATGGATAGTAATCCAATACATACAATTACTAAGTAAACCCAACGAACTCCAATTATGGTTAATGCAGTGAGTCATTAGTCCTCTGTTATAGTAGACTTGTTGGACAAGGTTAGGAGTGACAGGTACTGATGAATTTGGCATAGTATATAATATATATCTGTGAAATTAAAACATTCAGTTTCAGTTATATATGGGGTTTCTTGATCTCTCTCTCTCTCCCTCTCTCTCTCTCTTTCTTTCTCCCTTTTGCTTACACTTTACACTCCTTCATTCCTAAAATGACAAGGGAAATGTGCTCTTTCGGTTTGAGCTGACAATAGTTAATAGCTACTACAGCATGGTAGTTTGAATGTAAAATTTTCCCCATAATCTCATGTGTTTTGAATACTTGTTCCTCAGCTGGTGGCAATTTCAGAAAATGGGGGTGGGGTGCCCTAGGAAGGTGGGGCCTTGCTGGGGGAGGTATATCACCTGAAAACTTGAGGGGACCTTGGGACTTTATAGTCTCACCCCTTTGCCACTGCAAGCTAGTTTACCCTAGCTGTGCTTCTTCCCAGCTGATACGATAGGAAGTGACACCCTGCTCTCTGCTTTGCCATGTATTTCCTGCCATGACGAAACATCCCTTTGAAACTGAAAGCCAAAATAATCTCTTTCCTCCCCAAAACTGCTTCTGGTTGTCTGTTTTGTCTGAGTACTGAGACAAAGATGAAGGTAACTATAACATATAGTGGACCCTGTTTGACAATGATGCATATATAGCTCAAAAGTCTATTTTTATTTTTTTTGAGGTAGGGTCTCGCTTTAGCCCAGGCTTACCTGAAATTTACTCTGTTGTCTCAGGGTGGCCTCGAACTCACAGTGATTCTCCTACCTCTGCCTTCCAAGTGCTGGGACTAAAGGCGTGCGCCACCACGCCCGGCTATAGCTCAAAAGTCTATTGAAGTCTATATTATCATTTCCTTTTTTCTCCCCCTTTTCTTTGGATTTTCAAGGTAGAGTTTCACTTTAGCCCAGGCTTACCTAGAATTCACCATGTAGTCTCAGGATGGCCTCAAATTCACAGTGACCCTACCTCTGCCTCCCCAGTGCTGGGATTAAAGGCATGCGCTGCCACGCTTAGCTTTCTTTTACATTTTAAAATGAGGAGATGTAGTAAGAAACTAATTAAGAAGTGGCCAACAGTCATAGAAAATGTAAGTCAAGCCTAGACTAGTGCCATTTCAGAAATAACTATCTTATCCCTGTTATGAAACTAACGTCTATGCTAAATCTCAGATATGTGTGTGCACTTCCAGGAGTGTATTTATGGCAATGGTAGAAACAGAGAGGAAGGGAAGAGAGGAAGGGGAGGAGAAAAGGAGGCAGTTCTGTTGGCTACACTCTGTTGCTCTGGTCTTTCCCATGATGTAACATAGTTCATTACAGGACATGTAGCACATGTCCTGTGTTATAATCCACATCAGACTCCCAACCAATTGCCATGTGCGATTCTTTAATGCGGATTACAATTATTCATAAAGCTGGACCAGAGTGCCTTCTTTTGAATGGCAGACTGAGTAGATACGTTAAGTATAAGACATTTCTAGTTTCAGTGCTTCTGGGTATTCATCAGATGTTACTTAGCTCAAGCATGTGCACATGGTTTTAGACACTTACATTTACAAAGTTTTTGTTTCCTGGTATTCTTATCCCCCTGTGGTTATAGCATGATTTGTCAAGACATGTCTCTCTGAGCCATTGGTGATTGATTGTATCTGTACTATGTGGAATTTTCTAAAAATGCCCAGACAACCTTACCAGGGTTGCGATGCCAGTTGTGACTCTTATTTATGTATTTTTACTGCCACTCTTTTTCTCAAGAGGGGAGCACAATGTCTAGAAAGTGACAGCATGAGAGAGGAGGAGGGACGCTTAGTCTCTGTAAAGTTTCAGTTCATGGTGAATGAGAATTGGTTTAATTAATGTGTCTCCTAGGAAATCCAAGGGAGAGTGGGGCAAGCTCCAAGCTCTCACAATCAGAGCTGTGTTCTACCTAATTAGAGAAATATGAAAGCAAAATCACTTAAATCAACCAATCTCTCATTCTTCATTAAACACGTACCCCAGACTGGCATGCATTCTGACCTGCCCTTTCTGCTCATAACGTTTTGGGGTTCTAGAGTAACACATCACTCCAAAAAAGAGCGGCCTTCCTCAGGAAACTTGCCACATTCGTTAACTGAGGAGATTGTGCTGTTTTGGGTTCTGTTGTTTCCCCAATAGCAGTAAGAAGCTCCATAAAAATGCCTGTGCTTCTTATTCTGATTTAATCTTTAAAACAAAAGCTAGGGTCTCATAAAATTCATAAATATTGTTTAATATATAAGTGCAACGTAATATAATCATTTAGCTTTGTTCTTAGATGCTTTGTGCTTTGACACAATTCACATTGTTTTATCCTAAATATATTAGGCATGCAGTACCAAGGCCTCTTGCCTTTGCAAACAAACTCCAGACACATGTACCACTTTGTGCAACTGGTTGAACTGGCGCCATCAGGCTTTGCTAGCAAGTGCCTCTTACCGCTGTCACTTAATTTCTTAAACGCCATAATAAAACTATAATAAGTTGATAGGGTTAGCATTTTCCAAATGTTTACACACTGGATGACATTGGCTGAGGAGACATAGCTCTTGATAGTGAATTATTTAGAGCTTTGGAAGTAAATGGCTCTGTCCTGTGTCAGAGCTACTTGGTTTCAGGATGTCACCTTGGAATTGTACATTTATTCTCTTCATTTTAGAAGTAAAATAAAAAAAAAACAACAAGCACAACCAAGTGCTTTAGATACAAAAAATAGTAATGTGATTCTATATAAGAGCTTACTATATATATGTAGCATATATATATATTTCAATATATATATATATACACACATATATATATCCCAATGTATATATAGCATATATATATGTATATATGTCGAGACACAAATAATTTGTGTGTGTGTGTGTGTGTATGGTGTGCATGTCTTTGTGCCCATGTAGCACCTTGTGGGCTCAACGGCATTTTCCTGTGGTGGCAGGAACAAAATATTGGATATCCTGCTCCATTGCTCTTTCTTAAAATTTATTATTTATTTTCAAGGAGAGAGCGAGCAAGAGAGAGATAGACAGAGAGAGAGAATGGGCACACCAGAGCTTCTTGCTACTACAAATGAACTCCAGATGTATGTGCCGCTTTGTGCATCTGGCTTCATTTGGGTACTGGGGAATTGAACCTGGGTAGTCAGGCTTTGCAAGCAAATGTCTTTAACCACTGAACCATCTCCCAGCCCTCTATTACTTTGCTCCTTGCATTAATTTCAGCTGGACACTTACTGATTCCAGAGATTGCTGTTTCTTTCTTGAGCTCCAATGATTCTCTGGTCTCTGCTTCCCATGAGACAGAGGTTACAGATGCACATGGCGACACCCAACTGTTAGGTGTATCTCTCAGGCCTCCAGGCCCTCATGCTTGTACATCAACTGCTTTTCACCGCTGAGTCATCTCTCCTGCCACAACTTAAACAAATTGAATAAGATTAAAGCCACATCAAGTATTTTTTTCTGCTTATGATAGTCTGAAACTAGAAATCAATAATAGCAAGAGATTTGGCAAATTCATAAGTGTATGAAACTGAAGCAACATATTTCATTTATAACAAATTGGTCAGAGAAAAAATAAGAAGGGAAATATACCTTGAAACTGACATTAATTCAGTCAAATTGCAATATACAAAATTCACAATCAAAAATTATTTACACATCTATCATTTAACAACAAAGTGTACTTATAAGAACTGAAGACTATATCATTTACAATTGCATCAAAAAATAAATTTAGGGATGGAGACTAGGTTCCCAAGATTATTCAATGGGGAAATGACGATGGTCCTGGGAAAACTGGATATCCACATGGAAAAGAATGAAACCGGGCTTTTATCTTATAGCATGCACAAAAATGAACTTAGGTGAACAAAAGACTTATAAGAAGAGGCTGAAACTATAAAACTTCTAGAAGAAAACATTGGAAGAAAGCTTCTTTACACTGGGCTAGAAAGTGAGATTTTGGATATGATACACAAAGGAAACAAAAAACAAATAAATTGGTGAGACTAAAAACTTTGCACAGCAAGGAAAATAATAAAACAAAGAGGCAGCCAATGGCATGGGAGAAATATGTTCAGTCCATATACTATATCTGATTAAGGTCATGCCTCAAATATTTGAGGAACTAAATGAAATGTTTCTTATTGAAAATAGGGAGCTCTGTGTGAATAGATATTTCAAAAAGAAACACATAACTACCCAACGTGTATATGAAAAATGTTCATCATTAACATCATTAATCAAGGAAATGAAAATGAAAACTACAATGAAATATTACTTCACATATGTTCCAAAGACAGAAAAAGCACTGGCCACAGAGTAGAGAGAGGGTAACCAGCCTTTGTGTCCCCTATGGAGGAGTACGGGATGTTGCAGCAGCCATGGGGAAGAGTGTAAAGGTTCTCTAGCATATGAAAATGGAAATACTATGTGCTTCTGCAAACCTGTCTCTGGGTATATACCCAGGAGAAACGATATCAGGAACGAAAAGAGATACCAACATTCCCATGACATTACAGCGTTACTTACAGCAAGTGCATGGAAACAACCTAAGTATCCATCAGTGGATGACTGGACTACATACGGGTCTACTGACAGATGGATGAACGATCAAAATATAGTGTATAGATACAAAGAATATATTCAACCATCAAACAAACAACCATTTAAAAGTCCTGTCGCATGGGCTGGGAAGATGGCTCAGTGGTTAAAGGCACTTGCTCGCAAAGTTTTGCCAATCCTGGATGACCCAGGTTGAATCCCCCAGTACCTATGTGAACTCAGATGCACAAAGTGGTGCATGTGTCTCGAGTTTGTTTGCAGTGGTAAGAAGCCCTGGCACTCTTTCTCTCCTTTCTCTCTTCTCCTTTAACATCCTCTCTTCACCTCTTCTTTTCTCTCTCCCCTCCCCCCTGTCTCTTTCCCTCTCTCCTATCACAAATAAATAAAATAATTAAAAATTAAACTCCGGTCCTAGTCAGTGAAATGAGTTGGGCATTCTCTGTATTCTCTCATTTATATGGTACATGTAATCTATAACATAGAACTTGTAGAAACAAGGGATAGAATGGTGTTTTCAGGGGGTGAGAGTTGAGGAAATGGGGAGTTGTTTGTCAAGTGCTATAAATAAATAAATTCTAGGAACATTATCTATACTTTGATGACTATCTTAATTGAAATTTGCTAAGAAAATTGATCTTAAAATGCTCTTGCCACATAAAAAAACATAGTAACAATGTGAGGTGAAGGATGTGTTGATTAACTTGATCATGGTAATCTTTTCACAATGTCTCCATCTATCAATCTGTCACATTGTGTGTCTTAAACATAAACACATTTTATTTGTCAACTATACTTCAATTAAGCTGAAAGGAATTATCCCACAATAAGCAAACACCTAATTCTTAAACAATAAGTAGTCCAGTGTAGAAGACATTTCATATTCTTTTAAAAATGTATTTTAAAATATTTTATTTATTTACTTATTTTGAAAGAGAGCGAGAGAGAGAGAGAGAGATAGGGAGAGAGAGAGAGAGAGAATGAGAATGGGTGCACCAGGGCCTCTAGCTAGTGCAAATGAACTCTAGAAACATGTGCCACCTTATGCAGCTGGCTTACCTGGGTGCTGGGGGATTGAACCTGGGGCCTTAGGCTATGTAGGCAAGTGCCTTAACCTCTAAGCCATCACCCCAAATTCCATATTCTTTGTTAAGCAAGTCTTTAGTGAGTACCTTGGCCATTCTGGGTCTTGCTCTAAGCAATGGCAGCCCCACAGTGAATGAAAGCAATATCCCTGATGTTGGCATTCAACCCCAAGTGGAGGAACAGAGTCCAAACAGAATGTGTCCTGTCTCAGGGCGTGAGAAACATGCAAATCAAAACTCAAGCTGAGTAACAGCCACGAGAAAAGATAATCACTGATATTTTATAGCTTGTGATCAGTGACACTTTAGAAAACACCCGCTGGAAACACCTCAAGCATTTTTCGTTACAGTCCGAGGCACCTGTGGTCAGCAGCTCCTGTCCCTCTATTGGCATAAATCAAAGGATGGCTTTTCTGTTTGCCAAAGGGTCAGTTCCCTTGCCTCGGGGCCTTGCTGCATACCTGATGCTGGCACCATCCTCCTACATTCAACGTCTACAGAATTTCTACGAATCTCCACCCACTCCACACAGATGCCCAGCTTCACAAGTCTGACGAGGTCACAACTCAACACATTGGCCATGTCACAGATCCAAAATCCCTGCTACATTTCTACTTCCCTTTATTATTTACTGATTTACTTCTTTTTCTGCAAACATCTCATCAATGAATTACTGTTTCCGTTAACTTCTCATTGCTGGGACAAAGCACCTGACTAAAAGCCACTGGTGGGAGGAAAGGGTCTCTTTTGGCACACTGTCTGGAGGGGAAGCTTCATGATGGCAGGGAACAGCATGGCATGAGCAGAGGCTGGACATCACCTCTGCCACAGCAGCTAGACAACAGCAGCAGGAGAGCGAGCCAAGCTAATGCTGGCAGGCTAGGGGCTGATAAACCTCAAGGACCACCCCAGCAGTACCCCTCCACCAGCCAGGCTCCACCTCCCAAGTTGCCAATAGCTGGGGCTAAAGCATTTAGAACACATGAGTCTATGTGGGGACATCTGATCCAAACCACCACACTGCCCATGTAACTCTTTTCAATACACTGAATCTGTCTGATTATCTTAAAAGGTTTCTCTGTCCCACATGGACTGAGTGGTTTCTGCCTCTATTGGTTCATCTTCTTTCATCAAGTATAGCTGTTACGAGCATACAAGGTCCTATTAATATATTTAGACCATCTGAAAATATCTTCATACCTCACTCTGGATTAGTAATTTGGATATACCAGAGTCCTAGGTTAGAAGTATTTCTCCATAGACTTTAAAAAATTTTTTTGTGTTTAATTTTTAGTTATTTTTTGAGAGCAACAGACAGAGAGAGAAAGAGAGAGAGAGAGAGAAAGAGAGAGAGAATGGGCACGCCAGGGTCTCCAGCTACTGCAAACGAACTCCAGATGCATGCGCCCCCTTGTGCATCCGGCTAAAGTGGATCCTGGGGAATTGAGCCTCAAACCGGGGTCTTTAGGCTTCACAGGCAAGCGCTTAACCGCTAAGCCATCTCTCCAGCCCGAGGCCTACTTTTTTTTTTTTTCCTTTGGTTTTTCGAGGTAGGGTGTCAGTCTAGCCCAGGCTGACCTGGAATTCACTATGGAGTCTCAGGGTGGCTTCGAACTCACGGCGATCCTCCTACCTCTGCCTCCCGAGTGCTGGGATTAAAGGCGTGTGCCACCATGCCCGGCCCGAGGCCTACTTTTTATTTCGGAAAGTCATGGTCATATTCGATGCCAGCGTCAGACGTTCTGCTTGCCATAGTAGTAGTGAAGGGTAAGATAGCTCAGAATTGTGCATGTTGAGCTCAGTTAACCTTCCAGGGCTCAGGTTTGTACCCTAGCCCCATGCTTTGCGCTCAGTGTTTGGAACAGTTAGGACTTTTGGAGCTTTACAATATAGTGACCAGACATATCTTCTGATGATTTTCTTTTAAAACACTTGTGTCGCTGAGAGAATGGGATACTTTATTTTTATCATACTTTTCTGTTATGTTGACACTGATTCATATTGAATTTGTGTGAATCATATTGGATTTTGTAGGCACATAGCACATGTACCATATCTTTATCAGCAGGAAAGACATTCTAAGATGCCAGTGGGTATTTGAATCAATCCATCAGTGGTGCCCGAGCCTTGAAACCCTTCTGCAGTGAACATGAATCAGGCACTGTTCCCATAGCTTTGGCAGGTTGCGGTGTGTCAGCATAGTTATCAAGAGTTTCTTTCTTTTTTTTTTTCTTATTTCACAGGAAAAAAAAGAGCTTCATTCTTTCCACAGCTCTTAACAACATATGAATACATTATTTTTTCTTTAAATAAGTCAAAAAGTTTCACCTTTCACTGAAAGGAATAATTCATGGCTTCTGTTGGTCTTAGCAGGACTCCTAGTATCATTATGCTGGGGCTTTGGGGCCATCTTCAGTAAAACAAGGGTTGCTTGGACACAAGCGTTGCGACACTGTGATAGCCCATCTGATAAGTGACTGGTGAGTGGGTCATGTACGCAGTGTGGCTATCACGGTTAAGAAATAACCAGGGAAGACCAAAGGTAGGGCGGGGCAAGAGTCTACCACACTTGTCTGAACAGCACGCAGTTTCAAACCTATGAACTGCCTATTTCTTGAAATTTTCCATTCAATATTTTTGAACCTCAGTTGGCCACGGGTAACTATATAAAATAGATTGTGGGATAGTAAACATAATCTCTCCTATTATGGATACATATACTCACTTGATGCTTTTCCTGTTTCTTATCTTAGTTATAATCTTTAAAACAATCATTACTCCAACAATGGGGTAGATACCTCCCTTATTCCTGAATTTAATATAACATTATTACGATTCCACTCAGAGGTCTGATGTTGGCTTTACATAGGTATTATTTATCTAGCAAGTCAAGTTACACTCATTATAGTTTCCTGTGCTAACATTTTCTTAGGACAATTATTGTTGATACAGTTTTTGAGTCAGGAAATAAACCATCCCCCACTGTATGCTAGAATCTTCTGTTGAATCAAATGGGAGAGATAGGGAAGGAGAGGAGAGGGAAAATCTTGAACCAAAGGACTACTTTGTGTCTGTCAGTAAGAAGATATGCATCTGCAGAGAGATGCTGACTTATGGATTCATCTATGGAATTGAAGTTTCCACTGATCTCTGGGGGCTGACAAGCATAACTTGAAAATTAGGGCACTGTGTTTTGATCAGCTACAGAATAAATAAGGAGCTGAAATCAGTTGTTTGAAGGAAATATGACTACAGGGCTTGCGTTTGATCAGCAATCTTCACATTTTTAGGTGAATGCAAGTTATCTGCATAAAACTCCCTTTTCTTAAAGAGTAGCAATATTCTTCAAAATGAGATTATAAAACTTTGGCATGTTATCAGTCTAACCTCTGGTAATCCAGATAAGTATCATGTCTCCAGAAGATTGCTAGGGTTTCCTTCTTGGAGGAGCCAACAATTTTTTTTTTAATTGAGAACTTTAATAAATAAACATACTGTAATTTTCTCATATTTTCATCCTGTCCCCTTTTTTTCTGTCCCCAATCCACTGAGGAGCCTCCTCTTTCTAGGTAGTCCTTCCTCTGTCATGTTGTCTCGTTCATTTTGTCCCCCCAAACAATCCATGTCAAAATGTTGATGGGATCAGTCTTTTGGGATATGGGTAACCACTATGAGGTTATGAGTGCACCAGTTAATTCATGTCAGAAGGACAGTGTCCCAAGGTACTCCTTTTTACCTGTGGCTTTTACATTCTGTCCTTACCCACTTCCACAGTGTTCCCTAAAGCCAGTATTTTTTTTTAAATTTTTTTTTGTTTATTTATTTGAGAGCAACAGAGAGAAGGAGGGAGAGAGAGAGAGAGAGAGAGAGTGAGAGAGCGAGAGAGAGGGCACACCAGAGCTTCCAGCCTCTGTAAACGAACTCCAGATGCATGTGCCCCCTTGTGCATCTGGCTAATGTGAGTCCTGGGGAATTGAACCTCGAACCGGGGTCCTTAGGCTTTGCAGGCAAGCGCTTAACCACTAAGCCATCTCTCCAGCCCTGAAGCCAGTATTTTAAGGTACATAAAGATACTCTGGGACTGGAGGCTTTTGTTCAGTACCACTTATCTCTGTAATATAAGAAATACTGGATTGAAGGGTGACTAATCAAAGATAACTCTGCCTCCACTTCTTCTTTTTGGGGGAGGGTATTTTTTATGAGAGAGAGAGAGAATTGGCACACCAGGGCCTCCAGCTACTCCAATCAAACTCCAGACACGGGCTCCACCTTGTGCGCATGAGCAACCCTGTGTGCTTGTGTCACCTTGTACGTCTGGCTTACGTAGGACCTGGAGAGTTGAACATAGTCCTTAGGCTTCACAGGCAAGTGTCTTAATTGCCAAGCCATCTCTCTAGCCCATCTTCTTCTTTGTGGACTTGCCTCCTGACTTCTTCCTTGATCTTTTTTTGTTTGTTTGTTTGTTTCCATTAAGATCACAATGCAATGCTCTGTGACTGCCCATTATTAGCTAAGCCATATTCATGTTGGACACAAGCTTATTGTGCTGCTAGGATAGGGCAGGAAAAGGCACTATAGAAAAAAGGTTTCTGGGCTGTGGTAGAATGGCTTTTATCTGATGTAACCAAACAGCTATATTTGCATTCTAGAACATTCTGTCATTGGCAGCTGGGAGGAAGAGGAAAGAAAATGAAACTAGCCTCATTTCTAAATTGAGTTCCCCCTATTGCCCAAGACTTCCAGACTAAAGTGGACATATTCTTTTCCTCAGCCTTTATGACCCACCTTAGACAATTACTGAATGTCAGATTCAGTCCGACTGCTTTGTTGTGATCCTGAGTCCAGCTGTCAGTGATGTGATCAGAACAAGTTCACTGTTACAGCCATATTCAGTTTCTGCTCACCACTTTCGACTTCCTAGCATGCAGATGTTTAGGGGAAGAAGAGAGTCGAGTCTCCTGCAGCAGATAGAAAGGACAGACGATGACCACATAGATTTTCCTTAGAGAAGCAGCAGGTGCAAACATGGCCTCTGTTTGTCATTCCCTCATCCAGCCTCTGCCTTCCGCTGCCCTACGCGGAGAACTGAAAGCCAAACGCTAACTCTGCATGTCATTGGATTTTCTCCCCTTTTCCACTTCCCTCAGGGGTGCAAAATGCTGATGTAGTTGAGATCTTGAAATAAGTGATTTATAACTAAAATGGCCCTCTGCAGTGAAAGGTCTATGAGAGACGAGAGAATTTATTTGCTGAGTTACTATGCAAATTTCACAATTAAATCTTAACTCAGCTCCTGAGGGAATATCAAGGATTACAGAAGGAAAGGGGCTTTGACGCGATTTTTAAAAAGGAGAGAGAGAGAGAGAGAGAGAAGAAGAAGCTGCAGCCTATTCCCCATTCCTCAGCTCTGCTAGTCCACGCCCTTCGCAGTGGGAATAACTGTGGGGGGAAAGAATCAAGTAGAACAGGGACCAGAGAAGATGGAATCGGGGGAAAATGCAAAGAAACCTACTTCCTGATTTGTAAAACAGAATTAATGAATTTTTCAAAAAAATATGCATTGCCGCAGCACATGGTCTAGAGGGAAATGTATATGGAGACACAGAGCCACTCATCTATTCCTTTATTCCTTCTCTCTGAGCCCTGGTCTCCTTTTCCTCTTCCTGCATCTTTCCCAGAGTGTGGTGGGGGTGAGTTGAGCCTTCTCTGTGTCTCATCTCCCCCGCCCTCTTTCCCATCCCTCCTGGCTCCCCAGCTTTCTGAGCTAGGTAGTTCTAGCAAGAGACTTCTGTTTGACAGGCAGTCTCTTGGGTCTATCCACTGAAAAGGCCAGAGCTCCCAGTGCAGCTAAAATCCTTGCCTTTAAACAGATACTCTTGCTCCTGAACTGCATGCAAATGGGAATGTCTCTGTGCTCCACTACTCACCCAGGCTCTTCTCTTGGTGGTTTTCTCCGCCATTGATAGCAGTCTGTCCCTCTCTGGAAGGCTATTCAGCTCTTGATGGTTTGGTCAGTCCCAGGTAGCCATCAGTCCCTCTCCGGAAGGCTATTAAAAGACACTCACTCCTGTCCCTTGGATGATATCAGACTTCTCAGAGTTCATGTCCCATTGTCTTTACTGCACCTCATGTCTTCTGCCTCATGTGAGAGGAGAGCTTTCTCTCCTTTCTCGAATTCAGCCAAGCATGCTAGATGCTTTGGTTTGTTCAAACTTGTGGTAATGAATAGTGTCATGACAATACCCTATGCTACTAGTCTGTCTCTTCTTTGGTAAGAAAGCTTATTTTTCTCTCCCAGAAATACAAAAATTTAAAAAAAAAGTATAGCAGTCAGTTCCTGTAGTAGATAGCTTCAGGTCGCTGAGATGAACTTTTAAACCAGGCACAGTCATGGAAGAAAGAATATTTATTGGAGTTTACAGATCTAGGAGAAGTTCCATAATGGCAGATGAGGCTGGCCCACTTTCACAGGTCCAAGCACACAGAGAGAGAGAAGCCCCCAGTCAAAAATCCCAAAGCCACATAGCACACTTCAGGAATTTCAGGAGGAACACAGGGACTTTGTATATCTTTAGACTGGAATTGCAAATCTACCATCATACCTTAGGGCTGGACCCTAGGGTCTGCCCAGTGACATCTCCTCCAGCCAGGTAGATGGAAATCCAAGAAGTTTTAGTAAACTCCTTAATCAATAATTCAAACTACCACATTCTACCCTTGGCCCTCAGTAGATTTAAAATTATCTCACATTGTAAATTGTCTTTAGTCCAATTTTAAACATTTCCAGTCTTTATCAACTTAAGATACTTGTAAATTTTTAAGTCTCTTCTGAGATTTAAGATTGTATCTTAGTTGTGAGTCTTGTAAAATTAAATTAATTATATTCTTTTAATATATAATGGCACAGAGTAAACATTTTTAACTGTGATAAGGCAGAACAAAGAAAGCCTAGAATAATGTAAATTCAGCAAATAATCATTAAGCAAATTTCAGATCCACCGTCACACCATAGGGCTAGACCCTAAGATCCACCCAGTGACACCTCCTCCAGCCAGGTGTCTAAAAATCCAAAATGTTTTAATAAAACTCTTAAATCTATGAAAGAAAACATCTATTCAAACTACCACAATCCCATACACAGGACAGCTATTAAAAAACCCGTAGTCTGACACAGGGCTGAATTTTCTGTAAAACTTGGAAAGTGAGGTTGAAAGTTCCCACAAGTGCTACGTTTTAGTCAGTTTTCTATGACTATAACAAAATACACAGGAAATTCCTGAGATAAATCAACATTTAAATAAAGTTCAGTTTGACTCATAATTTTAAAATAGTGCATAGTCTTGACCATATTCCCTTTGCTGTGACAGAACACCATTACAAGGAACATGTTGTGAAAAAAAACGGTATCTCACGGCAGCTCCAGAACAGAGAGAGGGAGAGAGAGAGGAGAAGGAAAGAGAAAGAGCATTCCAAAATCTACTTTGAGGGTCTGTTATCGTTACCTTCTCATTGTTGGGACAAAACATCCAACCACAAGCAGCTGAAGGTGGGAAAAGGGTTAATTTTGGCTTACAGTATCAAGGGAAAACTCCAAGAGGGCAGAGGATGGATGTCAAAGCAGGGGCTAGACATCACCTCTGCCACAGAAGGTGGGAAATCACGGCAAGAAAGTGAGCTGAGCTCTAGCAAGGGGGAGCTGGCTGTAACACCCCTAAGCCCACCCCCAATGGCATGCCTCCGCCCCAAAACTCCACCTCCCAAATTGGCATCAGCTGGGGACCAAATATTCAAAACACATGATTTTATGGGAGACACCTGATTCAAACCACCACAGGGTCCATGCCCAATGATCTAATGTCTTTCCTCTGGACACCAGTTCCTCAAGGTTCTACCAACTCCCAATGATGTCACAGGCTGGCGATGTAGCCAGCTTTAAAACGTACTTGCCAAAGCATTCACTTGTAGTCTCTTTGAACCTTTTTGTTGATAGTAACCCACCCCAGAGAAGTCAGTCAGTGTTCCAGAAGGGCTTGGGTTTTCTATGTCTCTGGTTAACTCATTCAGTTGCACCTTGGAGAGCTGAGATGGCAGAAGATACACAAAAGCAGCAAAAAGAAAGTGAGGAACAAGTTTTTCTGTACCGCCCTTCAGACTAAGTTAGTGTGAGGCACACTTGTCCAGGATCTCCTCTCAAGCGTTGGTGATTTCCTGGTTTGGTAGCATTTCCCAATATCAAATGTCCTTCCCCAAAGTTTACTTCAATGGGAAAAGTAAATTTCCCCCTTGGAGGTGGAGATAGGTTAGCAAATCCTGATAGAGTTTATCAAGTTTGATATTGCTATTATGCAGATATTAATCTTGTACTGAGGAACATTAAATCTACTGAGACATTGTTTATGATAACAGCAAAACATCATCACAGACATTCCTGATCCCAGGGAACACAACAAGCTCTCTTCTTCAAAACATAATGAGTGCTCCTTTTTTTTTTCCTCAGCATAGCTTTGATATGAAAAAATTGTATAATTTCTTCCTCCCTCCATTTTTTAAATGGAGTCCTCATTCTGCAGAATTGCTATAATGACGCTGCATATTTTTAAAGATATTAAAGCTTGTGCACATTGTACAGGTGCCTTTCAGGTTTCCACATCTAAATTATATTTCTGCTGAGTGAGTCTTTTCTCCAAAACGCTTTCATAAATGTCTTTTTTAATACTTCCCATAGTCATTCGAGGAAGATGTGATAGACAATCTATATGTGGATTATTTGGAAGACATATATGTTAGAGCATACAGTATTTCAACATAACCTCCTACTTTTAACTACTAAATAACTGAAGGAAAATGAGTGTTCTACCTCTTTCTGGTAATAAATGCAAATGGTGGGTAACTCAACACACATCAGGAATCATAGACTTCCATTTTCGTAAGGAAAACACCTTAGATGTTGTTCATTCCTGGATGCTATATGATGCACCAATCCTCTTGCGACAACAGCCCTACATGGTATAACAAACTTCTACCCCAGACACATCCACTGAGAGAAAACTTTCCAGTCTCCTGAATCAAAAGGATTATTGGATTGAATTATTATTTTTATATAGATTCTCCCAGTAACGTTTATTATTCTGTCACTATGATAGTTTGAACCAGATGTCCCCATAAACGCACGCGTTTTGATTGCTTGGTCCCCAGCTGATGGCATCTTGAGAGGGGGAGCCTTGTAGGAAGAGCTGTGTCACTGGGGCGGAACTTCGGGTCTGTTAGCCCTTCCCTTCCAAGTTGGTTTGGTTCACTGTCTTTGGCTGCTGTTGTCCACCTGCTGTGGCAAGCAGGTGATGTCCAACCTCTGTTCATGCCATGCTTTCCCCCGCCACCATGAAGCTTCCTTTCCAAACTGTAAGCCAACATAAAACCTCTCCTCCCACCAGCTGCTTTTGGTTGAGTGTTTTATCCCAGAAAGAAGAAGATAGCAGCAGCAATGATCAACTCCTTATTTCATTTACTCAACAAATATTTGTTGGATATATACTAGGTACTGGGCGATTTTCCTAGGAACTTGAGATACAAAGGGGAATGAGACTGACAGAATTCCATGTCACTAGGGGATTTATATTCTGATGTTGTGAAAAGGTACAATTAATCAAGAACATATTTAAAAAGACAGAATTTATAAGGTTACTGAGAAAAATAAGGCATAAAAAAATGGCCATCCTGACAGAAGGGATTAAGTTTAAACAATGTGTTGAGAAGGCAACAGTAAGCCAAGATCTGGAAGGAGTGAGAGTGTGAGGCCGCCACATGGCTTCCTGGGAGCATCTCATTTTAGGAAAGGAGACAGGCAGAGCAAACCTTTAAGGAAAGAACATATTGCAATGCCCTGAAAGTACATGTGGCATAGCTCAAGGGAAGAACATGGGTGAAGATGCTGGGAAGACACTCAGGTAAGACGGGGCAGGGAAGCAGTGCAGTATTAACTGAGGTAAGGAATGGGGGCCAGGCAAAAATAGAGGAAAGAGACCAGTTTAGAAACTATTAGAGCAACCTAGTCACTTGTGGAGATGTTGGTGGGTGGGAAGATGCTGAGAACAGAACCATCAAGTTATGAAATAAGATGAAGAGAGGAGTGGGAAGGACATGCTAGGCTTTTAGGTTGAGAAAATGAAAGGATGAAGCCACTTAGAGAACAAGGACTGCAGGTGAGACAGATTATGGGGCGATAATCATGAATCAGTCCTCGGCATGCCTAACCTGTGATATTTTGTATATGTGAAGACAATGGCTAGGTCAAGATATTAATCAAGAATAGTCAATTCTGCCATAATAAACATTTATTCCCCCCCCAAATTTACAGCATGCAAAATTGCATAATAAAATCCCCAAAAGCTTATATATTCAACTTTCTCAAGGGCTGGGGAGGTAAAGTGCTTTCTGTGCATGCTTGAAGGCTAGAGTTCTCATTCCCAGCACCCATGTAAAAGCTGGAGGTGGGAGAGTGTCTGCAATGCACGCATTCCTGCAGGGAGACGGGAGGCACTGAAGACAAGGGAATCAGCAGCTCAGAGGCCAGCTGTCCTGGCAAATGCAGCAAGGAGCAATGACAGACCTTGTCTCAGACAAAGTGGAAGGTGAGGACCGCGAACTGAGGCTGTCCTCTGTCATCTCGTGCACGCACCCACTTACACACGTACACCATAAATATCACACAAAACATTTTCACTGATACCTCAAAAACCAAAAAGCTCAGTGTCACCTGTTTCAAATGCCTATGGAATACATACATGCCATACATATGTCCCATTTCCCTGTAGATAAATAGAAGTTTGCTTGTAGAAGCAGACATCAGAAGGATGGCATTGTGTAAATTATTATGAAGGAATATTATTTGAAATCTGATAAAAAGTTGTAGGACCAGATGTCATGGGTACAGCTCACCGTTCTCAATACAGCATTGGCAATGAATCCTCACAGCCGAGCCATCTTTGTAGCCTTAAACCCTGAGGTATGTCCTCTTGCCTTTGAGATGAAAGTCCTTTAAGGAAAGGATTTATAACAGATACCTGTTTCATCAAAACTGGAAATTCAACACAGCATATATCCTTCTTCTCTAATTAACTGAGGCATCATTTTTGGAAATACTTTTATGGATCTGAGATTATAGAGATAATCTGAAATTATCCTTTCCTTAAAGGACTTTCATCTCAAAGGCAAGAGAATATGCCCCAGGGCTTAAGGCTCCGAAGATGACTCGGCTGTGAGGATTCATTGCCAATGCCTTATTGGGAACGGTGAGCTGTACCCATTACATATAGAGGTGTTTTTGAAACCAGAAAGCCATCGGTGTCATCAAAAGGAGCCGCCACTAGTTAGATCTAGCAATTTCTACGGCAGGCTTTGAACAGACAGTGCTTTCTACATCCACTGCTTGGCATTTTGAACCAGAAAAACTTGAGATGCTGAGATGTGTTCTTTTTACATTTGTTTGTTTTGTTTTACAGTTTCATTTTGATAAAGGTCCTCAAATGTGGACGAATTATGAGACACCTTGTGGTTTAACAGACGCTGTGAACCACAGTGGCTGTGAGATGTGTGAGGTGAATGTGTGCGTGGTCCTAAGCTCATTTCAGCTGGAGAGCTTTCTGTTTCTCAGGGGCCACACTGATCATCCACAAATGTGAAATCCGTGTTTATACTTAAATTGTCACCCAGTACATCAATTGCGCTGGAACAAATACACTACTTCAGGACAAGCATTTTGGGAGACTTAACTGATGGGAACACAGGAAGAAAAAATTTAAATACTAGAAATTTAAACTGTGTACATAGCCAAGCAATGGAGCTTCATATCTCTTGTATAAGCTTGACATAGAACAGAGGCATCTGTGGTGTCATGATAAAGGTACACCAAGCGGATTGTTAATTTGTGCAAATCAGATTAGAAGGAAATCTGCACCAGACATTGCATGGGATACGAGTTTCAGTAACTCCCAGTCTCTCTGGAACAAAGTCTTGAGCAGCTGAGACCCCTCCCCTGCCACTGAGTTCTCCCATGGCCTCTTGGCTCAGCAGGGCTGAGGAGGAAGGATGACTTAGTAATTGCTTGCTGCGTGCAAAGCTTCACCCTGACCCTAACCAGGCACATTACCTCAGGCCCACAGTGCCAGACCTAAATGAAATGTAGCTCACCTCACTAGGAGTCTGGGTCTCAGCAAATCAGAATCACATATAAAAATGAAAACTTGGTCCCATATGTCTTGAAACCCATGACGGTTACCAGTGATATGATACTGCGGGGGAAAATGACTTAGATTTTGGTTGGGTAGATGGATTTTAGGGGGGGTCTCTCTGTGCAATTTTCTTTAACATAGTGGGGTTTTTGTCACTGTAATGAAAACTGCCTTCAGCTGAAGGGAGAGAGAGAAAGAGGTGGGGGGGAGAAACAATAGCAGCCTAGAAGCAGAATTTTCCAAATAAATTAAACACTTTTGCGACATGAGATTTATATTAGAAACACTGATAAAATCTTATCCTTGAAGGTGTGAAGATCCAAGCTCTTAAAATGAATGTAAACAGCAATGTGACTGCCATAGGCATTCGGCGAGATCTGTGAGAACAGGAGAAGGCACGCAGTAAGGGACAGTGGAGAGAAAGGTCGCATCTAATAAGGGGTGCTTGCAAAATCTTGGGGAAACTTGGACAGCTTTGAACAGTAGCACCTTTTACACTCATTTCTTTATAGCTGTTGCATAAAATAAAGCAAAAAAACAATAAGGACAGACTAAACAGAGATGGGCTCATTCCTGTTTGATTGACATGAATAACTGTGGATTTTCAGCATGTTTGAGCACTGGGTTCTATGGTTTAGCCTAAATTGAGGGCTAAGGAGCAGGGGGTGGGGCTCAGATCTATTTTTAGTCCATCATAGATGTGACCTTCTACAAACCACTACCTATAAATATAAACCTCACTCACCACTCAGTTCCTTAGTAAGATGGGATGAATTGGCTCATGCAAAAATATTTTTGAAATACTTACATGCTGATCCAAGATTAAGTATTATTAGCGTGGGAATAAGGGAGGAGGCAGACTGGTCAAGGAAAGCTAAAGATTTCTTTAGTTCGTCCAGCTCCCGTGGGAAATGTGTGCATTGCTAGTGGGGGAAACTGGGGCAGCTGGGTATGTGAAAAACAGAGAAAGACAGTGTGCACATGTTCAAGTGTTTGCGAAGGCAAGGGGGACAGCCCTTTATTATTAGGCACTGGATATGCTGACTTTCAGGTTTACATTACCAGGAGACTTGGAAAAGTTGAAACTCAGCCTAACTAGAGCTGCCAATGGCCTCTAATGAAAATTTCCATTTGGAGAGACTGGATGTTGACTTGGCATGACACCAGACAAGCAGCCGGCTGCAGAATTTTACACCAATTGTATTTCTCCTAATTAAACCCTGTCTGACCTCGGCATTAAGAAACAATTTGTTTCAGGATATAAGCAGCACACATAAGCAATTACATTCTGTTTGCCCCATTAACATTATTTGGCTCCTTTGCTAGCCAGGGCTGCTGCTGCAGCGAGGCCTGCCCGGGAGCCAGAGCTATAAAAAGCCTGGAGTGTTCAGAGGCGTCTTCCACCCCCTGTACAAGGAACTAAGAATATCATCATTTTTCAGCTAAGCCAAAGATTCTGGGAACAGTGTGCTTCTGTGTTTATTATGAGGGAGTGTCTATATATATATATATATATATATATATATATATATATATATATTTCTTATGAGTTAAAGATCTCTACTTATAAAAAAAACCTAAGGGGACTAAAATAATCTAGGTTTATAATAATCTGAGCTTATTTGATATGCTATGTTTCACATTCCTGTTCGGCTTTAAGTCTTACTTTTTTCCCAGCTGTCAGACTTAGCGTATTAATTTTTTCTTGATTAAACTGTTTTTTAGTAGTGTTGAGGATCAAACACAATGTTCTGAGAGGCAAGGTAAGCACTCCACCACCAAACTATACCCTCAGCCAATTGTAGATTTTAAACTGAAAAAAAAAAAAAGTTGGATCCTGGAAAGTGTTCATGATGGATTGTTTTAAAAAAAAAGTATCTATAGGGGCTGGAGAGATGGCTTAGCAGTTAATGCACTTGCCTGTGAAGCCTAAGGACCCAGTTTCTATTCTCCAGGTCCCATGTAAGCCAGATGCACATGGTGGTGCATGCATCTGAAGTTCATTTGCAGTGGCTAGAGGCCCTGGCGTGACCATTCTCACTCACTCTCTATCTCTCTCTCCCTTTCTCTAATAAATAAATAAAAATAAAACGAAGCGTCTTTATAACAGAGAGACTCATCAGAGAAGAGCCTTGAAACCTGACAGTGCCCCATCTCTCATGAGAATGATTGTCTCAGTGGTGGAAGTCCAAGATGGAGAAGATTTGGTCCTCCTGGCTTTACCCGTGATGGAGGCTAAGCACATCTGTATCTCCTCTGGTTCTGTTTCTTCTCGAATTGAATGGGGCACATGCTACCTGAGATATGTCTTGTGGAAGGCTATTACAGAGAACAGTTGTTTCATAGGCTTTATGACTATCTGATTTTTCCTTAAGTATCACCTAGCACTAGGTAATCTTTGAACACTCCTCACTCGGACTCAATTTTGAAGCATATAGATGCTGACTCTTTCTTCTCCCATCCTGGATGTGGAAGCTCAAGTGGGAAACTCAGAAGGGCAAAAGATAACCTGTGTAGCATGGAGAGAGGATGTGAGGAAGGAGTCCCAAGTAATCTCAGACTTAGCAACAAGGTAGGTGCTAGCTTTCTGTCATGACTCATTTTTACCTCTCGTTTCTTGGAAGAAAGTTTACCAATCCTGTCCATATTTCCATATTTATCTGTAAAATGGAAGTGAAACTGCCTGCCTGCACTTTATTCCACAGAGACATGAGGATGAAGAAGTTTTCCTGGTAATGAGTGTTGAGAGTCTCACAAGACAGGTGCTGTTGATGGAGCAAGGTTTCTCTTCTGTTTGCTACAGTGAGCTGTGTCAGCGTGGAAGGACTGTGGCGTCAACTGTCAGAACAGAGCTACTGTGTGGGCCCCTTCACTGCTGGCTATCTTTCTGTAAAAAGTAGTTTATTTATTTGAAACAAGAGACTTACAGAGAGGGAGTGTGAGAGAAAGATAGAAACAGACAGAGAGAGAGAGAGAGAGAGAATGGTCCCACAAGGGCCTACAGTAAATACAAACAAACTCCAGATGCATGCTCCACTTTGTGCAACTGTTTACGAGAGGTGCTGGGAAATCGAACCCAGGTCATTAGCTCTGTAGGCAAGTGCCTTAACCACTGAGCCATCTCTCCAGACCCTGGATAGGGATTTTTTGTTTTTGTTTTTGTTTTTGTTTTTCAAAGTAGGGTCTCGCTGTAGCCCAGGATGCCCTAGAATTCACTAAGTAGTCTCAGACTGGCCTCAAACTCACACGATCCTCCTACTTCTGCCTCCTCAGTGCTGGGATTAAAGGTATGCACCACCCCGCCTGGTTGGATATGGTTTTTGTTTGGTGTAAATACGATCCCCTTCCTCTCAAGAAAAGTTACCCTTTCCCCAGCTATGGGATTTATAAAATTCTTGAGAACCCAGATCAAAGTTCAAAGCTTGCTGAGTTCAAAGCTCACTTAAGTCTAGAATGTTCTTAAGGGTAATAAAATGCTAGGGTAATTCTACTAAATCCCAAAAGAAAATAACTTTTCTCTGTTTGATAAGCAACTGCTCCTGGGATAAATTGAACAGAGATCTTCCTGGAAGGGAATGTGACAGAGGTGGCCATGGCTGGAATCCAGTTAGCAAGTCACTGTCTAGACACATTTGTTTCCATTTGCCCAACTCTGCTCAAAGGATTATCCTGCTTCCAAAAGGCTGAGTGGTATGTGGACTTTAATCAATGAAGCGTGAAGAATCTAAGAACACAGGGTATTTTTTGTTTATTTTTTTCATGTGTATGTATGTATAGTTGTGTGCATATGGTTTTTCACAGACATGTGGGTGCACGCATGTGCATGTGGAGGCCAGTGGTTGATGTCAGCACCTTCCTTGGCGACTTTCCACCACTGAGCCCAGTGTTCACTACTTCAGATAGTCCACAGAACCACCTGGCCCAGGAGCTCTGCCTGCCTCTGCTTCCCAAGCACTAGCATTGTGGGTGTATGCCGCCATCCCTGGCATTTACATGGGTGCTTGGGATCTGAACTTGGGCTCTCAAGCTTGTGTGGAAAGTGCTTTATGGACTGAGCCACTGCCTAGCTTCTATTTTATTTTTAATATTGCAGTTCCCTTGGTGGAAAAAAATATTATTTTCTTAAAATTGGGCCTATTTTCCATAGGGTGCCTTTCTTGTGGGGTTTGCGCTATCTCAGTCGCGAGGAACTTCATATTCTCAAGAGGTAGTGCAGCATGGACTGTAAAAATTCCTTCTGGAACGTGGCAGTTCTGACCAGCTCTACGTTGAGATGTCAAAGCACAGCAGAAGAGCATGTGATCTGTGAAAACCAGAATTTATGAACAATCATATTTGCCTAATAAAGCATGCGTGCATAAACACATGTGCATACACACACACACACACACACACACACGGATTCTCAAGAGGTATCTACAGCCATGAACACTCTTTGGGAAACTCACCATCTGAAAACCAAGTTTCTGGAAGATTCTCAGGCATGTGAGCCTACAACCCAAATATGACTCAAATGTGTCAGGATGTCCCTGTCCCGGTGGTAATTCCTCGATGGTGAGGCAGCAAATACTGAGAACTGGGATTTAGTCATACATGGAAATATCTATCACTCCTCAAGTGAGGTTACCCTTATCCAGACATTTCCATTCTCTTCCAGTTCACTGTCATGTAGTTCTTGAGTGAAGAACTAGGCAAGAGTTCGTGGAAAAGGTCATGAAATGAACCTATCAGATATATATATATATAACCACTTAGAGTCTTAGAAGAGCTTTGTGTAGAAATCACTGTGTGGGACCTGATACCCGGGAGGCTAAGCAGGCAGAAAAATCATGTAGGGTTAGAGCTGTTACCAATGTATAAACATAAATCATTACTAATTATCATCTGTATATTTCACCATTGTATAGGTCTTACTGGCATGTGGAATAAGGATTATCCAAGTAGTGGTTGGTGCCAGATAGTTGCATAAAGTGTTTAGCTATGCTAGAAATTAATAAGCAATAGAAAAATAATGGTGGTTGTGTTAGTTCTCTATTGGTGTGTGACAATTACCACAAATATAGTAAAACTTAAAGCCACATGAGTCTATTACTCACAGTTCTGTGGGTCATAACTCTGACATAGAACCACTGGTTTTTCACCAAGGCTGAAGTCCCACTGTTGACGAGGCTGAGCTCCTACCTGCATGCTCCAGGGAAGACTATATCCAGATCCTTCCAGAAGCTGGGCAGATTTATTTCCTTTCATGAACTATGACTCTCTTTGTTTCCTTATCTACTGTGTAAGATGGGGTCCTCTCTCTGCTCAAGGTCACCTGAATTATTTCACATGTGGGCAATTCCATCTGCAAATCTCCTTTGTGCTACATTCCTAGTGACTAGCCAGAGAAGATACTGACTTTATAGGGCTCAACTCATTGGGGCAGGCCTACTCAAATATAACTTCTATAGCATCTCAAGGCCAAACGACTCATAGATTAGTCTGTATCTGTAGTACCTCTGCTGTGCTGTGCTGATGTGGTGATGAGGAGAGTGACTGGAGATCATCCAAGTACTACACACACTGATTCAGTGGAAGGTGGAGCTCTGAGCCACAGGTAGCCCTGGCATTTTTGGAGTCTTCACATACGCATTAGTCCTTTCACAAATTTCGTGAGAAAACCTGAAGTTGAAAGTTGAATGTAACCTTCCCTGATCTTAAGAGGCACAGTGGTCACAAAGCGATATTGTAGTGTTGTCTTACACAGAGCTCTGAAGGCTACATAGACATCACCTGGGCTGGACCTCTATGTTCTGGGGTCAGACTATACACTTAACAAGTTCATACATTTCTGTATCTACTATTCAGTCATTCAGCAAACACCTGCATAGCGCCTGACATATCCAAAGTGTTGTCTTGGGGCTGGGGAGATGGCTTAGCGGTTAAGGTACTTGCCTGCAAAGCCAAAGGACCTAGGTTCAATTCCCTAGGACCCACATAAGCCAGATGCACAAGGTGGAACATGGGTCTGGAGTTCATTTGCAGTGGCTAGAGGCCCTGGCATGCCCATTCTCTCTCTCTCTAATAAATAAAATAAAAATATTTTACAAAATAAAACAAAGTGTTGTCTTGGATAGTGCTAGTTCCATGGTGAGGAGAGTTTATGGCCTCTTGAAATTGATGGTCAATGGACAAGTAAGTAGAAAGTAAGGTAAACTTGGTTTTAAGTTTCAGGGGGAAAAAAAAGCCGAGTCCAGATGCTGGCAGTCTGCTCAGTCTTGGATGAGGTGCCAGAAGGCCACTCTGCAGGGACAGACGGGGGAGAAGTAACACGTGTGACTCAGCAAATGCAGGACCCGGGTAGAGGTTGAGCGCAAGAGAACTCCAGCAAAGAGAAGTTCCTGACTTACAGCACATCCTTTCTTGGAGATTCCTTAGGACATCTGTCAATGACTGGATTATGACTGAATCCTAATCCCAATAGGTTCATGAGAAAAACCACAGCAGCCGTGATCCAAGAGGAATCCCCAGGATTACCTGGGAGAGCAGAGTGGGCTCCTTTATTGCCTGCTGGGAATGAAGTTCAGAAGCAAAGGCCTCTCACCACCCGAACTGTTGGGAGATGAGTTTACACCTCCTGCATGAGTGTTAAGAGACAGGAAATTGCTTGTGTGGGTCTGATTAGCCATCTTCTCACCCTGGAACATCCTTTCCTACCCTGGGGTTTCCGAGCAGCTGGACTAGGTTTCCTTAACGTAACATAGTAGACAGCATTAGGTCCTGTAACTCCTGGTTTAGGCTGTACTACTTAATGAAACAAGATGGGACGCAAACTGTGGGCATCTGTGTCTCTCAGCAGCATGTCACTGGCCTTGTGATTAGAGAGGCTATGTAGTGGGTGGAAGTGGGTGCTAGTTTTTTTTTTTCTTTTGTGTGTATGCGTGTGTGTGTGTGTGTGTGTGTGTAGGTGTTAGATAGGTAGGTGTGAGCATGTCACGGTGCATGTGTGGATGTCAGAGGACAACCTTGGGCCTGTCCTTCCACCTTGCCTGAGTCAAAGTCTTGTTTTCCTTTGTTGTTGTTGTTCCTAAGAAAGCCAGAATAGCTGGCCAGAGAGCTTCAGGATTCTCCTGACCCTTCCCTCCATCACCATAGGCATCCTGGGATTGTAGACTTCTGTGCCACTTTGTATATGGCTTCACATGAATCCTGAAGACTTGAAATCCAGTCAGCAGGCTTGCAAGGCAAGCACCTTTAAACACCGAGCCATCTCCCCAGCCCTGGGAGCTATCTTTGTTCAGAAAGCATGAAGGACATGGAACATCTGATGCAGGAATGAGTAAATTGAAGAAGATATAGCCTTCATATAGCTGTAGTTTCTTCACCCTGATGTCTGAGGCCTGTGAGGATAGAGCCACCAATAGACCCACCATTATAATTCCACCACCAGCGCAGATCTTTCATATTGTAAGCACAGTAAATATTTGTAGAAAGTTTGAGTAAGTGATGAATAAGTGATAAAAATGTATGTGAGCAAGAGTGCTGATTCCATGGTGAACCTGATAATCAGCACCAGGGTGAAGGAGACAGACCCTGAGGATACTCAACACCTGCCAAAGCAGAGATCCAGAGGCTTCTAAGAGCCCATCACTGAAGTAGGCTTAAAACACGCCCACTATGGCTCAGGGAATTTTGTGGATGAAAGGGTAGAAAGATTGTTAGAGCCACAAGTTGGGACATTGTGCACAGAGGCATTGCTTCTCCCCAATAACTGACTGCTCCCACAATGCATGAGCCACAATCCCCATGGGGATCACCTGTAACCCCAATGAGGAGGGCCCCCACTTTGGAAAGGGGCCAGGGATGAGGGGAAAGGATGGTAACAACACGTGATGTTTCCATGCTAAGTATTTCCATAATTAATAAAAAAATGAAATAAAATAAAATAAAAAATGAGGCTGGAGGAATGGCAGTTAAGGCATTTGCCTACAAAGCCAAATGGCCCAGGTTCGATTCCCCAGGACCCATGTTAGCCAGATGCACAAGGGGGAGCATGCATCTGGAGTTTGTTTGCAGTGGCTGGAGGCCCTGGCATGCTCATTCTCTCTCTTTTTCTTTCTCTCTCTTTCTTTCTCTCTCAAAATAAATAAATAAATAAAATATTTTACAAAGTAAAAAAAAAACGTGCTCCTAAGTGGCAGTGCTATTTTGTTTATGCCTGTTGCCCTAAAAGACATGCTGAAATGATGACAGTCCTAGAAACAGCAGAAAGGGAGAATTTTATGATTCAGATAGTTCCACGAAAAGCAGCATTGTTCTGTCTTCTAGACAGGACATGACTGCTACCCTCAAGAACTCATAACAGCTGTGGTTTCCTGCAGATGTTTGAACCTGTGAATATCTCTCCATCAATGGGAGAAAGAAACACGAGAACCCACTCCTTCCAGAGGAGCTAGTGGCAGCTAATGCTTCCTGGGAGAGAGGGAGTCAGGTTCATCAGTGGTACAGCCACTGATAAGATTCCCATTCCACAATAAATAACCTAACCGGCCTATGATCACACTAACCAATCTCATTTAACTCAGTGGGTTTAAAAGGGGCATTGAAAGTGAGATGGGGGTTATTGAGGAGGAAAAAGAATGCTATTAATGTGAGAGAGATGAGAGAGTGGTTGGGGGACATAAGATCAAAATACAGGATATACATATATAAAAATGTCAAAAATGGAAAAAGAAAGGGCAAAATGAAGGCAAATTTCCATTTAAATGGAGAGTGCCTAGTTTACTTGTGTCAGAGAGGATGTTCTTCTAATGACTAGGGAGTTTTCCTGGGGACATTCGGGCTTACTTTAACTGCAGATATGGAAGACAGAGAGGATGCATGCTGAGAGATAGAAAATGCTCATCCTAGAGTCTGGGGATAGTATGATTGCAAAGAGGGGAAGGCTTTCTAATTAAAGGAAGGCATATTGTGTTTTCAAACAGCTATGTAATTGATGGTTCCCCACCCCTCCTGCCAATTTCCCTCCTGAATCTCCCAATAGCACTCTCTTAACATGATTTCTGTTCTTGGAATCCCAAAGTGTGGTTCACTAAAATCAGAAAGTGGCAGAATGTAGCACTGAGCCCTGGCTGGAATTTACCATCCCATTAATGATAGAGAGCTCTTCCTACAACTCTTCTCACTCATGGTCCATGAATAAAGAATAACAAAATGAGTTTGGGGGCAGATCTACACCTTTGGGTCACAGTGGCCCAATCCTTTCCCTTACACTATTGGTCTTTAACTCTCTCTTGTGCCGTTGTTCGGTGAAGTTAATAGTTACATGCTCTTCAGGGGAAGGTTTGTTAAAATCATGTCCAAGAAAATAAATATAATGAATGAACAATCTCTGGAGAAAGCTTTGACATTTAAAAAAAATGTAAATTACTCTCACAAGGATCTGTGCTGAAACGAGCTAGGTGCATTAGTACAAATGAGATATTTTTACAGCGATTACAGGAGCCATCTCCTGGGATCCACACCTGAACTCTCAAAAGCTGAACCCAAAACCAGTTGTGTACCCAGGAATCTAGCGTGACAGATTTGAATGTATTCCACTAATAACTCTCCTCACCCCATGTCTGCATTTTCGCACACGGTTCCCCTGTTGCTCAATGAGCTTTGATACAAGGATGCTGGAGCATGGCTTTGAACTCCTCTGAACCCAATTATATGTAGCCATTTGGAAGTACCATGGTGGGCCGATGGCGGAACAGCGCTCTCTGAACTAGCACACGGAGAGTTCAAGGAGGAGTTGACTGCCGCAGGTCTGGCAGCCAATTCAGACATGGAAGGGAGCTGCGGAGGCACCGTTGTCTGCCAGCCAGAAATGAGGGTGGAAGATATGAAAGGGAAATTCAATTAGTCAACCAAAAAAAGTGGATTGAGCAAAGTGAATGGGGCAGCTGGTAGCAGCTCCTAAGCTTTTATTTGCAGAGGAAAAAAAAAAAATGGCTTGTTCCAGCTCAGGTTCCTTGTATTGGGCATGTAGGTTAAAGGAGACCCCTGCAGTGGGGGTGAGGTGTGACCTCTCCCCAAAGCATTTCCCAGTTCTTCAATCGTAGAAGTCAGTTTGCCAGGGTCACAATCCCAGTCCTGTTCTCTCCAATCAGCTTATGACCAATTATTACGATTCCCAAAGGGGCTGTGGAGATGGCTCAGTGGGTAAAAGCGTTTGCTTTTATAAACGTGATGACACCAGTTCAGCTCCCCAGAATCCACTTACAACTGGACAAAGTGGGGAGTGTGTGTGTAATCGCAGTGCTCCTGTGGTGAAATGGAAGGTGGAGAGAGGAATATTCCCAGAAGCCCTGGGCCAGCTAGCCTGGAAAACATAGTCGTGAACAAGAGACTCTGCCGGAATTCAGATAAAAACAAGGACCACCACTGATGTAGTCCTCTGACCTCCACGTGTGTGCCACAGTGTGCAAGTGCATACATACACATGTGTGTGAGTACACACACACACACACACAGAGGGAGATTTTTTTTCTTAAGAAAAGATGATCCCAACAGAGCAGAGGGAGAAGGAAAGCCATCGCTCTTGCCCTACAGGGTAGGAGACCCACTTGCTCTTCTCTCCGACAAAGGACCTGGCCCCAAAGAGTGTAGCATCAAAGCTAAATAAAGCAGGTTTTTGTGACTAGGCTCTAAGGACTTGTCTTTTATTTATCTCATAAATCTGTTTTGTTTTATGGCCCGACCATAAAACCTTAAAATGACAGTTTAAATCTGGACTGTCTAACACAGATCCGTTTACACTGATGAAAGCAGACGTGACCTGCTGGCCCCTGACGTCAGATGGCTTTCCACACTTGTCATCTTTAAAGCTTGGAGGGGTGACATGACGACGAGCTGGGATGGTTACTTTCCCAGTGGCTTTGGTGGTAGCACATTACAGAAGCTTGGGAAGGCAGTAGTCCATTGTGGTAGACTGCAGACTCTTCATGGAGTGGGTGGGCAAGAAGGTGCATCATCAAATAGACTGAGATAAACACGAATCTGTTTGCAGACTGGAGTGATGGCTTAGCCGTTAAGATGCTTGCCTGCAAAGTCTAACAACCAGGGTTTGATTCCCCAGTACCCACATAAAGCTGGATGCACAAAGTGCCGCGTGCATCTGGAGTTCCTTCGCAGCAGCTAAAAACACACCATTCTCTCTCTCTCTCTCTCTCTCTCTTTCTCTCTGTCTCTCTCTATCTGTCTTTCCTTGCAAATATATATATAAAGATCTTTTAATATGGATTTCCCTAAAATGAACCTGTACAAATCAGACTGCAGCTGAATTTTAGGGGCAACACTTGCCCCCTACTCCTTAGATCTCACAGGAACTGTGATCAATACCTGTACCTACTCTGTCACCTTGAGGCTCTTCCTTCAGCTCCTCTGCCTGCCAAGACCACATGCTGCCTGCCTGTGTGCACTGCCTCCCTCTTAGCAGTTTTGGCAACCTTGCTCTCCCACATGGCGTGTCAGCCCAGAATAATAAACTTCACCTGCTGTGTGTATTGGGGAGGTCAGATTTATGGAGAAAAGTGTGGGCGGGGAGTGGAAGTGGATGAAAAACCAAAGAGAGAAAGAGAAAGAGAGAGAGAGAGAGAGAAAAAGAGACGAGACTATGGAGGTTCTGGGATTTCAGAAAGATTTTTCTTCTCAGAGTTCACAAATGCCTGTTTCCTACAACAAAAAGCTGTTACCACCTCCACCTCCAGTTCAAGAGGCCAAGCTCAGAACACAGAGACTTTTCTGGTATGGTCCTGGGAAAATACCTCTCAGTTATTTCTGCCCAAGTTAGAACCAAACACAAACTAATAGATTCATAAGGGTTTCTGCCATCCGACATCAGCATTCTCTATAAAGGACGGGACAAGCATCATCAAGTCTGTCCTCCCCCTCCTTTACAATACCTGGAGAACAGCCACATTCTTTTGTTACTCTAGTGACTTTTAGAGGTTTGCTGTTAGGAGATGAAAACCTTCCTTTCATCCAGCTCGCTTCCGGCTGCCTTTCCTCTGTGTTTCTCGCAAAAGCTTCCTAATTGGACGCCCTACCTGTGGTCTTTCTCCAGTTTAGTGCATTATAGAGCAATGACATTCACTCCTCTGTGCCAGGAACTGGGCTAAGCACTTTGCACAAATGAGCTCAGTATATCTTTCGTAGTGCACTGAGGTTAGAGACAGGTATTGTGTGGGCGATCTACCGATTTCCCTTTAATTCTTTGGAATTTGCAGTCGGTGTGGGGTTGCCTATCTCATCAAGCCCTTTAATACCCCCCGGGGTGTGACTGCAACTACCCTTCTAGATTTATCTAAATGTTGCTATGCTGAGAATGGAGCCAAATGAAGAATGGACAGATGTCTGTGTCCACTCACTTTTTCCTTTGGAACACCCAAGTGTTTTCAGTTTGATTGTTTTTCACTTTTCATGTCTCTTCAGTTTCCCTTCTCTTGAATAAACGCTCCTTCTTCTACCCTATACAGACATGTTAAAATCTTACCCATCCATGGTAGACATTGTTAGTTGTTTACCAATATTGATGTCGATAAAGTCATGACAATAAAGTCCCAACTCTGTTCATGGTAGAAATGACCCGAAGTAAAGATGTGACCATGCTCAGAATCACTTTCTCTGTGGACTTAATCATGTCATCCACTTCACAGCAACAGAACAGGTCTAATAGCTCCCTGGAGGCTTCTGTGAAACTTACAGTGCTGTCATAATAAGAACTACTTCACTTTGGGTTCCCTCATACTTCATGCCTAAAACTTGCCTGCTGGGCTTAGGAAGTAGAGTTCCCATCTTGTGATAGAGCTGCCATCTCGAGGTGGAGCAGACATCTCGAGGTGGAGCAGACATCTTGAGGTGGAGCAGACATCTCGAGGTGGAGCAGACATCTCGAGGTGGATCAGACATCTCGAGGTGGAGCAGACATCTTGAAGGTGGAGCAGACATCTTGAGGTGGAGCAGACATCTCGAGGTGGAGCAGACATCTCGAGGTGGAGCAGACATCTTCAGACATCTTGAGGTGGAGCTGCCATCTCGAGGTGGAGCAGACATCTCGAGGTGGAGCAGACATCTTGAGGTGGAGCAGACATCTCGAGGTGGAGCAGACATCTCGAGGTGGATCAGACATCTCGAGGTGGAGCAGACATCTCGAGGTGGAGCAGACATCTCGAGGTGGATCAGATATCTCGAGGTGGAGCAGACATCTTGAAGGTGGAGCAGACATCTTGAGGTGGAGCAGACATCTCGAGGTGGAGCAGACATCTCGAGGTGGAGCAGACATCTCGAGGTGGAGCAGACATCTCGAGGTGGAGCAGACATCTCGAGGTGGATCAGACATCTCGAGGTGGAGCAGACATCTTGAAGGTGGAGCAGACATCTCGAGGTGGATCAGACATCTTGAAGGTGGAGTGGACATCTTGAGGTGGATCAGACATCTCGAGGTGGAGCTGCCATCTTGAAGGTGGAGCAGACATCTCGAGGTGGATCAGACATCTCGAGGTGGAGCTGCCATCTTGAAGGTGGAGCAGACATCTCGAGGTGGATCAGACATCTTGAAGGTGGAGTGGACATCTTGAGGTGGAGCAGACATCTCGAGGTGGAGCAGATATCTTGAGGTGGAGCAGACATCTCGAGGTGGAGCAGACATCTCGAGGTGGAGCAGACATCTTGAGGTGGAGCAGACATCTCGAGGTGGAGCAGACATCTTGAGGTGGAGCAGACATCTCGAGGTGGAGCAGACATCTTGAGGTGGATCAGACATCTTGAAGGTGGAGCAGACATCTCGAGGTGGAGCAGACATCTTGAGGTGGAGCAGACATCTCGAGGTGGAGCAGACATCTTGAGGTGGAGCAGACATCTCGAGGTGGAGCAGACATCTTGAGGTGGAGCAGACATCTCGAGGTGGAGCAGACATCTTGAGGTGGAGCAGACATCTCGAGGTGGAGCAGACATCTCGAGGTGGAGCAGACATCTTGAGGTGGAGCAGACATCTCGAGGTGGAGCAGACATCTTGAGGTGGAGAAGACATCTCGAGGTGGAGCAGACATCTTTTGGTGGAGCAGACATCTCGAGGTGGAGCAGACATCTTTTGGTGGAGCAGACATCTTGAGGTGGAATTGCCATCCTGGAGTGGAGCTGCCATCCTGGGGAAGAACTCTTATCCTACAACTGGGAGGATGAAAACCACATGCTAAGGACAGTGGTATAGCAAACGAAAGCCTATGCTTTTGATGAGTAGCTATACTTGCTGTGGACAAAGTATCCCCAGGCCGTGTGTGTGTGTGTGTGTGTGTGTGTATTTGTGTGTACTGGTGTTTGAACCTATGGCATTTCCCATACGGGGCAAATGTTCTATGATTATGTTACATCACCAGCTCTTTTTTACTTTTTCTTTTGAAGTCAGGTCTTCTAACTTGTCCAGATTGACCTTGTATTCGCTCTGTAGTACAGGCTCACCTTTCACATGTGATTCTCCTGCTTTAGTCTCTGAGATAGCTGGGCTTACGTATCTATAGCACCAGACATGGCTCTAGACAATTTATTTCATTGAAGAAAAACAATATACTTCTTCATGTGGTTAAATTATTACATTCTCATTTCTCCATTCAGATGAATAAATTCCTGAAACACAATCTTTCACAGTCAAATTCCAATGCTACATCATTTATGCAGACGATCACCATAGGTCATAATCTCTAACATGGTACAAGGAAGAAACCTCTTCATCTTTCCTGTTCCATTCTTCTCACCAATATGTGTATTAGAAAGATCTACTCCAAACACAGAATAACACTTCAAATATGCATACGAGATCTTAACATTCCCATAGCAATCCAGTGCCTTACTGACGCCTATGATCATGACTAATCGAAACCCAGTTATCAGTTCCATGTGGAAAAAGGCCCTATGTGAACAGCAGCATAAGGAAGAAGGATTTATTTCTGCTTAAGTTACAGGGAATACAGTCCATCATAGCAAGAAAAGCAGGGGGCCAGTTGATCACACTGTATCTTCAGTGAAAACTGAGAGGTTACAGGAAGTGGAGTTGGACACTAAAACCTCAAGGCCCACCTCCAGTGATCCATTACCTCCAGCAAGGTTCCACCTCCTAATGAATGGTTCCATAGTCTTTCCAACAGTACTACCAGCTGGGGACCAAGTATTCAAACATCTGAGTCTATGGGGGACATTTCACACTCAAACCACAACATCAATATCATCTAACATGAGTGTTCTTTTTTTTAATTTTTTTGTTCATTTTTATTTATTTATTTGAGAATGACAGAGAGAGAGAAAGAGTCAGAGAGAGAGAGAATGGGTGTGCCAGGGCTTCCAGCCACTGCCAACGAACTCCAGACATGTGTGCCCCCTTGTGCATCTGGCTAACGTGGGTCCTGGAGAATTGAGCCTCGAACCGGGGTCCTTAGGCTTCACAGGCAAGAGTTTAACCGCTAAGCCATCTCTCCAGCCCGACATGAGTGTTCTTAATGCATGTGCTCCATTCCAAACAGTGGATCTTTTTACTCCCTCAATTCCTTTAGGCCTCCATTTACATATCAAGTCTTCTTTGATTATCTTTTCAAAAATACCATATGAACCTGAACTTTATCAGCTTACACAATAATATACAACTTATACAGCATCATTAGTACTTACATTCTTTATTTGCTTATAATTACTATCAGTCTTCCTTATTTGAGTATAGGTACTGTGATTGCATCGGTTCTTAAGGCTTTTTATTACTTTATTTTATTATTGTATTTTATTTCATTTTTTTAATTTTTTTATTGTTGTTTTCGAGGTGGGGTTTCACTCTAGTCCAGACTGGCCTGGAATTCACTATGTAGTCTCAGGGTAGCTTTGAACTCATGGTGATCCTCCTATTTCTGCCTCCCAAGTGCTGGGATTAAAGGCATGCACCACCGTGCCCAGCTATTATTTTATTTTTGATGCATAGTATCACTCTAACTCAGGCTGATATAGAACTAACCTTGTAGCCCAAGGTAGCCTTAAGCTCATGGCAACCCTCTTATATCAGCCTCCAGAGTGTTGAAATTAAAGGCGATAGCCACAATGCCCTACTAACTTTATCAGTTTTATCCATCACACTGTCTAGAACTTAAGACATCTCACTATTCAAACACATAATAGATGGTCAATAAATAAATATGCGGGAGGGGGGAAGGAACAAAAGAACACAGATCTTAGAGCAACTTGAAGAGTCAGATTGTTCTTTAAGTAAGAGGAAATGGAGGACTGATTTAGGAAAGGCTATTCCTCTGAGAATGGTTTTTTTTTTCCAAGAATAAGCGACAATTACTTGAGATAACATCTCCCTGGACTCCTCCTTACATCAGAAGATGGGAAAATCACTAAAGCATGTTATGTCGACACCTTGCTCTTGCAGTTGCTAGAGGGAGTGGTGTTAATGTTGTCATGGCAACAGCACATTCTATGTAAAACCTCCAACTTGCTACAGATGTGGTAGCCAGTCTTAAAGTTTTCTTTAGGAGTCAAAAATATATACTACTCTGTAGTTTTGTTTAACCAGGTTCCGATTGTAATAACACACTATACATAGAGTGCTTAAGGTGCTTTTGAATATTGTTTCTTTGAGGGGCAGGTAAAGATCCCATTTGCCATTATATTAGGTGCAAGAGTGTCTAAAGATAAAACTGCTATCATAAGGTCTGGTGCCACTAAACTAAGGTTGGGAAGACAAGATTTATAACACACTAAGGAATGACTTTGTGTCTAACAATGTGACACCCTTTTTCTCACCAAGACCTGCCCGTCCCTACAGACCTGTGGGTTCTCTCTAGCCTTGCCTCCTCTGGTCCAGAGCACACGCTCTTTTTCTGTGAATCTAGAACGCCATGTCTTCCTTTTCCTCTACCCAAACACAGATCACTTCTTAGTTTCTTCCTTTGTTCCCTGCAGATTTCTGCTGAAATAACTCTTACGGATCTTCCTTGTGCACTCATCCTACAATGCTAAACAAAATTCTACTATTCACTTCTGGTGGTTCTTTGTAGTAGACTAGTCTTCATTGAACTGTTTACTTCTTGCTGCTATTCATATGTATATATACATATATATGTATATATATACACATATATATGTATATATATACATATATATGTATATATGTATATACACACATATATGTGTATATATATATATATATATATATACATATACATATGTATATATATATATCCATGTACTTGCTTGAGTGTATCATGAAAATGGACACTTCAAGTGGATAGACGCCTGGTATGTTGCTTAGCTATTTATGAGCAATGTTCCATTTTACAGACATTTAACCATTTATGTAGTAGTTATCTTCTTGTTGCTGGGACAAAACACCCAACCCAAAGCATCTTATGGGCAGAAAGTATTTATTTTGGCTTACAGTCTCAAGGGGAAGTACCTTGACAGCAGGGGACAACATGGCAACAGCAGAGGCTGGACATCGCCTCTGCCAAAGAGAGTTCTGGTAAGTGGGAGCTGGCTATAACACTCCTAAATCTGTCCCCCAAACACACGTCCTGTAGAAAGGCTCCACCTCCCAAATTGCTACCAGCTGGGAACCAAGCATTCAAAACACATGAGTTTATGGGGGACACCTAATTCAAACTGCCACAATTTGTTTATCCATTGAACACTAGAAGGATGTTTGGGGTTTGTCCAGTTTGGCATTATAGGGCATAGTTACTAAGAGTATTTAATAAGTCTTTGTAGGGACTAGAGAAATGGTTCAGCAGTTAAAGCACTTGCTTGCAAAGCCTAAGGCCCCGGTTTGATTCCCCAGTACCCATGTAATGCTATATGTATAAGGTGGTGCATGCATTTAGAACTTGTTTGCAGCAGCTGGAGTCTCTGACGTGTCCATTCTCTCTCTTTCTCTCTCTCTGTTTTCTCTCAGTATCTCTTCTATCTCTCTCTGCTTTCAAATAGACAAATAGCCGGGCGTGGTGGCACACGCCTTTAATTCCAGCACTCGGGAGGCAGAGGTAGGAGGATCGCCGTGAGTTTGAGGCCACCCTGAGACTCCATAGTGAATTCCAGGTCAGCCTGGGCTAGAGTGAGACCCTACCTCGAAAAACCAAAGGAAAAAAAAAAAAGAACAAATAGACAAATAAAATGTTTTTAATTTTTTTTTCAAAAGCAATCTTTGTAAGGGCATACATCTACATATCTCTTACCCAGTAATGGAATGTCTAAGTCATACAGGAAGTGTGCTTAAATTTATAAGGAACTGCTGAAATATTTTCCAGTGTTCTACATTTTGCTTTCCTATCAGTATCATATGAGAGTTCAAGTTGCTGTACCCCCTTGCTAACCCTGAACCTTCAGTTCTCATTTGAAACTCTGGGATGCTCTGGGATGAGTACAAAACAGTATTTTATTGAGGTTTAAACTTATATTTTCTCAGTTGCTAATGATGTTAAGCATCGTTTCAAGTATTTACTATTTGTAACATGTTCTTTAAGGAAATATCTGCTAACATGTTTGATCAATGTTTATTGATTTGTCTTATCCACATTAAGATCCACTGTAAGAAAATTATATGAAAAAGAATTGCATATTTTATGAAATCATTAGCAGTATATTCCTTGTGTTTGTGGAGTTCATTGTACAAGAGAAACTTACTGTTCCTAAATAACTAGTACAAGATTTTGTTTATGAAATAGGAATTACATGACTGCATTTCAATTCTTTCTTGGGACAAAAGAAATTCAATACTGAGTTTAAATGAGTTTTTGACACAAGGACTCACTTTGTAGCTCAAGCTAGTCTATCCCAGAATGAGCTCAAACTCATGAAAATCCTCCTGCCTCTGCTTCCCAAGTGCTGGTTTTATAGGCATGAGACACCACACATAGCTACTTGAATTTAATTTTTAATCATGGAATTCTGTTATTCTAGAGTTTGTTTGAGGAAGGACCTGATGGAACCCATGCTGGCCCTGAACTTCTTATCCTCCTGCCTCTTCCTGAGTGCTGGGATGGTCAGGAATCACCTACTGCTGGCTTCTAGGATTTTGATAAATGTGTTGACCTTCCTGCTCGATTTTTACTTTGTCTATTGAATGTGTGTAAGGCTAGTTGCCATTCTGAGGTTCTAGATTCTTCCATCCTATGGGCATGTTCGCATTATAGCCATCTGTGTTGCTTTGTGTCTGGCTTTTATATGGGTGCTAGGGAATTGAATTAGGGCTGATTATAGCACATTTATATTGCTCGTAGCCTCCAAAATAGGTCCCTGTGCCCAATATGGGTTAGATATGTGTTGGATAAGAAGAAGCAGGGGTTTCTGATTTTTGTCTGTTACTTATTCCTTTATTTAGACAATCTCCCATCTCCTACACGTTCACATATGTAAACTGCCTTCAGAGAGCTGAAGCAAGACAGAGCGTTAGAGAGTATAGCCATCATGTTCTTCAAAGATAGTCTTTTTTTAAAAAAATATTTATTTTGGCTAGAGAGATGGCTTAGTGGTTAAGGCACTTGCCTGCAAAGCCAAAGGACCCAGGTTCTAATCCCAGGACCCACGTAAGCCAGACGTACATGGCACATGCATTTGGAGTTCATTTGCAGTGTCTGGATGCCCTGGTGTGCCCATTCTCTCTCTCTTTCTCAAATAAATGAATAAATAAAATACTTTTAAACTTAAAAAAAAATTATTTTCAAGCAGAGAGAGAGAGAGTGAAAGCGAGCACATTAGGGCCTCCTGCCACTGCAAATGAACTACAGATGCATGCACCACTTCGTGCATGTGGCTTTACGTGGGCACTGGGGAATCGAACCCCAGCTGTCAGGATTTGCAAGCAAGCACTTTAACCTCCGAGCCAGCTCTCCAGCTCCTCCAGTCTTATTAAAAACAACAACAGTGCCACATCCACACAGTGATCATACCAATGAAATCAATGAGAGGGTGCCGGTGATCAGATGAAGCTGCTGGCGCAGAGTCCAGAGCTGGGGAAGGAGAGGAGAATGGAAGCTCGAGGAAGCAAGGGAGCTCGGCTGCCTCCATTTGGAGGAGCCCTGGAGCCTGCAGGGGCTCCGAGCCTTCTGGAAATTGGACACCAAGGGTTAATTTGCCCTCATAAAATCAGTGTGAACACTGCCAAAGAGGCCCGAGCAGACCCTCAAGTCAGTAATTAATTCTGCCTGCCTTCCGCTCTCTAGCTTTCATCATCCTTAATGTTATCTAATTGTAAAATTATTCTTCAGACCTTCCCGGTATAAAGGAAGAAAATGCCCAGCTCTGGCTTCTCTCGAGGGCACGGGTGCCTCCTGCCATTGGTGGAAGTGCCTACGAAGCTCCTAATTAAGGATGTGTGTGAACACTCAGAAACTTTTGATCAGTTTTCATAAAGCAGCTTCCAAGAACTCTGACAGAGGGTTCCCATTGGCCCCAAGTTGCCATTCCAAGGCAAGCATAAGACTGACTCCACAGCCTGTCTGGCTTTCAGACCCCTCAATGTGACCTTGAATATCTCCAGATGTGAGTGTTCCTAAAACACAAGTAGATGACCTATCCGATACTCCTAATGCCTTTTTTTGGAGGCAGGGTCTCGCTCGACCTGGAATTCACTTTGTAGTCTCAGGCTGGTCTTGAACTCACAGTGACTTTCCTACCTTTACCTCCTGAGTTCTGGGATTAAATGAGGCAGCTGGGGTGATCTCTTCAGAGGGGGAAATAATGAGATAGAAATTATCCAGGCAGGAAACGGTGCTAATCCGCCACCTCTAAGTGAACAGTTTTCTTCTTGGCTAGAAACATTGCATGTCCTTGAGCGTATAAGGAGGGATCGGGTTTTTCCTTGCCCTTTCCCCTAAAACCTGAGAGAAGGATGTAAATTAGATTACTGGTTTCCTAAACATATAGCACGAGATCTGATTTGACTGGTTCAGAAGACCTCATTCAGTAAATTCTCATAAAAGATACCAAGCAGCGTCGGCACACGATTGCTTTCTGGGGATCCCTTTCTGCCTTAATCAGGAGCTCTGCCTTCTCGCCGCTAAAGAGCTGTAACAAAGTTTTCCTAAACTTCACCCGCCGTTGTCCGTGGATTTCATTCTTCGAGATTCCTAAGAGAAGGACCTGGAGGCCACATATTCAGTAGACATTTCACATTACTGTGACCATCTGTCACGCTAACTTCTAGAATTCTAATTCCAACCTAGAGCCCAGAGGGGCTGTGCCAATTTCAAAGACACCCCGAATTCCCATATCATTTTCAAGGACGCTGAGTGTGGCTTCCTCCTTCAAACATGAATGCCCTTCTGCAGAGCAAGTCATTTTTCTGCCCAGGATCGTGGCAGGCAGCAGCGTCCAAGCTGTTTTTTTTTTTCCACTATGATGACCTGCCCAGGCCTTAGGGCCTTGAGGTGTCTAGGTGGCCTTCGCCACATAAGGGCAATGCACTATTAAACTAATGACTGATTTTCTCCAGTCTGGTTAAAAAATAGAAGGGACAGCTTTGGATCACACCCAGGCCATGGGGGGAAATATCTCGTGTGTCTCTGGGGTGAGATATAAAACCAAGGGCTTGACCTTTGGAGACCATTAAAGACCTCTGGGTTGTCTCTCCTCTCTTTGTTTCCTGCAAGGGTAGTGGCCGTATTTATTCTGTGGCTGGCAGCATTCTAACTGGGGTAATTATATTGTCACCCTATTTCCCCCAGAGATTTGGCTCGGAAAGTTGCTCTTTGATCTTGCTCTTAAATCCGACTGCGCTGGGCATGGTAACCTGGCACATGAGGAACGGCTATTGGGTTCCGCGTGCCTCCCTGCACCGGGTGACGGATGCTAATTCCTTGCGCGTAGGCAGCCGAGCGCTTGGGGATCTTTCAAGATCCGGAGCTGCTGTGCTGAGCATGAACTATTATTAGTTGAGGTTTCCAAAAAAGAAAAAGAATGTGTTGTTCTAAGCTATATACCTTTAATGAATTTTAGCTGAAGCTCCCAGCCAACACTTGTGAAAATAATAGGGAAGATTGCTAGAGGCTTGGGGTGTCATGACACACACTCACACACCACAGTGAAAGAGGGCTAAAAATAAGTACCTTTACACAAATGTGACTTTTCGTCATAAATATCCCAAGTAACCTACATGGTCATTGTTTGTTTTCAATGAAGAGTTTCCCATACCATCATGGTGGGGGAATTGAAGAGTTTCCCATATTATCATAGCCAGAGAAATGGGAATGTTTGAGGTAGTGCCTGACAGGCATCTTTCAGGTGGCTATGGTTTAAAGTAAAAAAAAAAAGTCATAACTGAAGATGCTTTAAAATTATGGAAAGTCTATATTTGAAAGTGCACGTGATACAAGAAATAATTCTGGACATCTGTTTCAAAGTTAACAATAATTGTCTTGTCAGTTTGATCATTTTATCAACTTTAGTTTTGCTAAGTATTTTTGTTCGTATTTCATGATTAATACCAAGGGCTGTGTAGCCATTAAAATTAAATCCATAATAAAATATAATCCCAATAAGGAGGTATACCACTAAAATATCTTAAAGAAGAATTCATTTTATAGTGTCCTACACACTCCTGGTCAGCACCAGTGCAGAGAACTGCTATGTTCTGAATACACTTTAATTGGTCAGGAGTTAAAAAAAAAAAAGATGCCAAAAATTTCTCTGCTCTGTTAGTTAATTTGAACTCTGAGGTTCCAAGCCGAAATTTTAGCCAAATTCTGATGTACCCTTGGGTGACCATGGTACTGGTAAACCCTTGCAGAGGAGATCCGAGCTCCTGGGGCAGAGCCTGTTCAAGTCACCCACAGCCCAGAGCATTGGGGGATCCTATGGCTCCTCATGCAGCTGGAGTAAAGTAATAAATGAAATATCAAAGGAATGATAAAATGTTAATCAAATAGATGTTACTGCATAGAATCTTATCTAGACTTCTACTGTGGGAGACTTAAAAAATATTTTCAGACATTCTCCTCTGAAGTCTTCTCATCATTGGAGTTAGAAAGCTAAAATGGCTAGATTTCAATGAATTATTATTATATGTTAACCATTCTTCCAGGAGCTTCATATATCTCGATTCATTTAAAATGCAAAATGAGCCATGAAGGTAGATGCAATTGTTACCCTCTGGATATGAACAGAGGATACAAGGCACTTAACTAAAAGGTCCAAAGTCAGAAACCCAGTCTGTGCACTGGAGACCGAACACTCTCCCCAGTCTCTCCAGATGGCATGCAGTTCACCATCACTGCACAAACCCATTAGAACCGTCTCTGTAGATTTCCCTGCAACTCCATCGCTTCATGCATAAAACAGTGACTATGATGTTGACTTCAGAACTGGGAGGATGGCATGAGGGCTTACATCAGTGTCAGAATTGTGACGATGGACCGGGCATGGTGGCATTTGCCTTTAATCCCAGCACTCGGGAGGCAGAGGTAGGAGGATCACCATGAGCTCGAGGCCACCCTGAGACCACAGAGTGAATTCCAGGTTAGCCTAGGCTAGAGTAAAAACCTTGTTTTGAAAAAACAAAAAGCAAAAACAAACAAACAAAAAGAACTCTGGCAATGGTATTAGAAGGTTTACATGAGCATCAGAATTGTGGTGATAGCACGAGAAGTCTTACATGAGCGTCAGAATTGTGATGATGGCGTGACACTAACATGAGTGTCAGAGGCACTAAAGATGCTTCTTATGCCTTATGAGAGGGTCACGTCCTGACAAACACTTCATAATGTGAAAATATTAAGTCAAAAATGTACTTCGGGGGCTGGAGAGATGGCTTAGTGCTTAAGGTGCTTGCCTACAAAGCCAAAGGGACCTCGGTTCTATTCCCCAATACCCACATAAGCCAGATACACAAGGTGGCACATGTGTCTGGAATTCGTTTGCAGTGGTTGGAAGCCCTGGTGTACCCACTCTCTCTCTCACTCTCGCCCTTCCTCTCTCTCTCTCTCTCTCTCTCTCTGTGTGTGTGTCTGTGTGTGTGTGTCTTTGTTTCTTTCTCAAATAAATAAATCCATAATAATTTTAAAATTACTTTTATATTTTTTATTTTCAAGGAGAGAGAGAGAGAGAGAGAGAATGAGAAAGAATGTACCAGGCCCTCTTGCCACTGCAAACTCAATTTGTATGCACTACTTTGAGCATCTAACTTTACATAGGTGCTGGGGAATAGAACTTGGGCCTCCAGGCTTTGAAAGCAATGCCTTTAGCTGCTGAGCCACCTCTCCAGCTCTCCCTTTACCATTTTAATCCATGGTTACCAAACAATACAATGTCCATACTTACCAAACAGTCAAAACTGAGCACACATACTCCTATGAATTTTTTTCAAGTTATGTATATGCTAATATACATATGATTTACATCCATATGATTTATATACAGCATTTAATGTTATATCATGTTATTTATTTATAGAATGTTACAGAAGTGTATAATATTTAATGATTTTCAATGTATAGAATGAATCACATTTATTGCCAATAACAATACAGCATGAAGTTCAAAAGTTGCCTTTGAAAAATCATCAGACATTAAACAAGTATCTATTCATTTATGGAGTTGGGGAGTAGACATTAATCTCCGGCATCAGCTGTTCTCTTCATAACTGTATCTTTGATGGAGAATGACATACGTGGATCCTCCTTGATGAGGTGAGAACCAGTTGAATCATCAGTAAAGAGTCCTCTCTGCTTAAAACCAAAGGTAAACATTGCTCGATTGCAGGGAAGAACACAGTGACTAGTCTTGCCCATGAATGAGGAAAGAATTTAGAAAGGACAAAAGGGTCAACATGGGCTGAAGAGATTGCTTAGTGGTTAACCCACTTGTCTGCAAAGCCAAGGGACCCAAGTGCAATTTTCTAATACCGTAAAGCCAGGTATACAAAGTGGTGTATGCATCTGGAGTTCATTTACAGTGGCTAGAGGCCTTGGCATGCCCATTCTGTCTGTCTCTCTTCTCTCTCCTCTCTCTATCTCTCTCTGCTTACAAATAAATAAAGAAAAGAAAATATTTTAAGAAAGGCTAAACCCATTCTGAGATGGGTCCATTTTGTCCTGTTTTGGTCTCTCTCCATGAAGGGAATACACTTACCCACGCTTCGCATGAGTTATTAGAAAAACTCACAGTGGTGGAATGAAACACTGCCATCAATCAGTGCAGATGGGAACACAGACATGACAAAGCACAAAGCCCTGAAGGCAGAGGGATTCAGATGCAGAGCTGACCTCACCATTCTTACCTGAAGATTCTCTGGAAAATGAGGGCAGGCCTGGGGTAAAGGATTATGCACCAGAGGGAGGGCTAGGGCCGGAATCTTTGCAACCGAAGGGACAGTGAGGGCCCTGAGAGACTGCCGTTACATTACATCCATGTGCACCTTTTGTGTGGGTCTTTGCAACATTTAACCTAGAATATAGGTTGAAGAAGGAAGCTTTAATCTATCTGGGCCTGGGGTGTAGGTTTGTACAGCTTTTACGACCTCTGTACAAAATAAAACCTAGCCGGGCATGGTGGCTCATGCCTTTAATCCCAGCACTCGGGAGGCAGAGGTAGGAGGATCGCCATGAGTTCAAGGCCACCCTGAGACTACATAGTTAATTCCAGGTCCGCCTGGACCAGAGTGAGACCATACCTCGAAAAACCAAATAAATAAATAAATAAATAAAACTTAGATTTCCACTCAGAAACAGAAACATAGTACTGGTCACATTCTCAAATACTAAGATATCAAGCCCAAAGTATATCGTTAGCCCCTTAATTACTACTCCTGATGACAGTGTTTTAAACTTAGGTTTTTTATTTTATTTAGTCATTTATTTGAGAGAGACAGAGAGGAAGAGAGAGACACACAGAGAAAAAATGGGTGCACCAGGGCTTCTAACCACTGCAAACTAACTCCAGACACATGCACCACCTATGCATCTGGTTTTATGTGGGCACTGGGGAATCGAACCCAGGTCATTAGGCACTGCAGGCAAGCATCTTAACTGCTGAGCCATTGCTGCAGCCCCCATAAAATTTTATTTTTATTTTGTATCTGTCCTCAATATTTGATGATATTGAGCGTTCTGCATTTTAATCATATTTATAGCTTCCTAATGAGAGTGAATCCTTTGTGGTTTTTAAGTGCATAACTATCCACCACAATCTCTTTTGATGGTCCATTTCTTTTCTTCTCTTTTCTGTGACCTATTCCTCTGGCTTTTGATATCATTTCCAAAACACTATTTCAATTTTCTGAAATACTTCTGGACCAGTATGTACAATCATTACTCGATATCTCTCACTAAACAAATCCTGTCTCCTCCTTGCTCCATTGCCTTGCACTGAGTTTTATTTCTTTATGCTAGCAATGCTTTCTACCAATCTTACACTATTTGAATATATAGCTTTGGATTTTTTAAATAAAATATAGTATTCAATTTTAAATTTTTAAAAATATTTTATCTTTATTTATTTATTTGAGAGAGAGAGAGAAAGAGGCAGATAGTGAATGGGCGCACCAGGGCCTCCAGCTACTGCAAAGGAGCTCCAGATGCATGTGCCACTTTGTGCATCTGGCTTCCATGGGTACTGGGGAATTGAACCTGAGTCCTTTGGATTTGCAGGCAAGAACCTTAACCACTAAGCCATCTTTCTAGCCCAGCTTTTATATTTTTTTTTTTTTGCAAATGGATGTGTGTTGTGTATGGGAATGTGCATTTGTCTATATAAGGGCACACATGTGTTTGTGGGTACAGATACACATGTGTACACCACGTGTATGGAGTTGGGTCTTGTAGCAGACAGCTTCAGGTTCACTGAGATGAACTTCCAGACCAGGCACAGTTATGGAGGAAGGGATATTTATTGAAGCTCACAGATCCAGGGGAAGTTCCATAATGGCAGAAGAAACTGGCCTGCCTTCACAGGCCCAAGCAGAGAGAGAGAGAAGTACAAGCCTAAAGGTCAAAAGCCACACAGCACACTTCAGGAACTCCAGCTAGGCACACTTTGCATATGTTTAGATTGTAATCTCAAACCCACCACCACACCTTAAGATCCACACAATAGCATTGCCTCCAGCCAGTTGGCTAGAGATGCAAACTACAAACAAACAACTGAATATATTGGGGGCCATCTATTCTATTCAAACCACCACAGGTCTCATCCTCAATTGTTCTCCACCTTATTTATTGAGACAGGTCCTGGAGCTCAATGATTTGTCTAGGTAAGTTGGGCAGCAGGCCCTAGGGCTCCACTGTCTCTGCCTCACCAGAGCTGTGACTCTAGGTGCACGCCAACCCCAGCAAGCACTTTACCAGGACCATCTTTCCAGCCCTTAATCTCTAAAATGTCGCCATGTCTTATAACGTAGGAGCAGAAAAGTAAACCATTATGGCTATGAGGAAAAGCTTTTATGACTGCGCAGAAAATCTTCTGTGGCTTACTCCTTGGAATGAAGTGGAAATTCCCGTCCATAGCTGGCCAGACTCTCATCACCAAATTATAGCAGCTTTTGCAGCCTCATCTCCTTTCTTTTCTCCCTTCACACTGTGCATGCCACCACCCGGGGAGAGAGAGAGAGAGAGAGAGAGAGAGAGGGAGAGAGAGAGAGTCTGAACCCTCCTGTAACACCCCAGCCCTTAATCATTCATCTTTTCCACTACACTGGATGTGTTTATTTTTATTTATTTTAATTGTATATTTGATTATGCATTCATTTCTCCAACTAAATTTAGGATCAGTGCTAGAAAGATTGCTCAGTGATTCAAGCACTGGCCTGCAAAGCCAAATGGTCAAGGTTCGGTTCCCCAGTACCCACATAAAGCCAGATGCACCAAGGGGCACATGCATCTGAAGTTTGTTTGCAGTGGCTGGAGCGCCCATTCTCTCTGTCTCCTCCCTATCTCTCACTGTGTGCAAATAAATAACTAAATAAAAACTAAAAATCAAAGCCAGGCATGGTGGTGCATGCCTTTAATCCCAGCACTCGGGAGGCAGAGGTAGGAGGATCGCCGTGAGTTCGAGGCCACCCTGAGACTACACAGTGAATTCCAGGTCTGCCTGAGCTAGAGACCCTACCTCAAAAAATAAAAAAAATAAAAATCAAGATTAAGTGATGGCTACATTAGAACAGGTACACACCTGCCTTTCTGGAGCCTTAGTTGTGCCCTTGCACTCTGGATACCAGTGCACTGCATCCCGTTCCCTTTGCCCGGGCCCCTCTTCCTTCCATCAACCTCTCCCCACACTTCCATTTCCTATACTTCTCCGGGTATGCTCTCAGACACCTTCTGTGCAGGACTGCCTTTGCAGAGAAGGAACATGCGTTCATCTATGAACTTCACCGACGAGAAGTCTGCCTGCCCCAAACCTAGCTGTCACCTCACCTCGCCCTTTTTGTCTGTATACAAGAAGCCAAAATGCTTAGAACCACGGAGCAATTCTTCCTTAGCTTTGAGCAAAGCCTATTGACTGATGTGTATTTAACACATTTGCTCTAACAAAAGAATATACTTATTTACGTATTTATGAGGTCAGAGAGACAGAGAATGGGTGTGCCAGGGCCTCCTGCCATTGCAAAATGAACTCCAGGTACATGTGTTACTTTGTGCATCTGATCTTACATGGGTACCAGGGACTGAACCCAGGCTGGCAGACTTTGCAAGCAAGTACCTTTAATCTCTGAGCCATCTTCCCAGCCCTAACAAAAAAATAAATGAATGGCTGAATGAATAAATAACTGTTCTTCATATAGCCTAGCCACATGTCCTGAATTTTTTTAGGGCAGTTATGTTTTCTACTGTTCCTTGCCAGGACGCTGTGTGCACAGCTCCACTTGCCAAGCTGTAGTTGGGAAAAATAAGATCCATATACCTATAAGAGTAAAGTATTGTGGGAACATTGCCTATCTTTATTTGCACTAGTCACTTAATGCAGCCTAAACTTGCATTAGCTTTTATTAGAAGCCATATCATACTGTTAGCTTATAATGAAATTGTGGTCAAATAAAATCCCCAGGTCTCTTTCACATGAACAATTGTCAAAAAAATGTATAAACAAACTGGCTGAATTAATAGCTGGCAACAGCTAATAGAGAAACCCTATTGCTTAAAATGCAATTCTTTCCAGGCCAAATGTTCACCCATCTTAGCAGTAATTGCACAATGCATTTGCAGCTAAGGCCTCATTAAGACTGCACGCTCACCTGTGCTCCAACAGCAGCGAGGCTGCATATGGGTTAGGGCAATGGCCAGGTGATTGCCTCCTGGGCTCGCCCGATTGTGAGTTTCAGTTAGAGCCACAGAAAGTCTGTGCCTTTGTGCCCCTGAGTTATTATAGGGAGTCTGTGTCCCTAGGGAGTTCAAGCAATTCAGAAACAGCAGGAAGAGATAGGGCGGCAGGTGTGCAAAGACTTGAGTGACTGTGAGAGGTATGGCGACACCTTGTTAATTATTAACTCAGGCAGCAGGTAGTCAAGTTAACCGGAAGGGGAGGGTGGACCTCATTAAGTATCCAAACAGCATTTCTGAAGAGCGGATGAAGTGCAGAAATAGGTTGTTTTCATGGGACTGACCATAAAGAAGCCGTTCACCTCGAGTCCAGGACAATTTGGACGTATTCCAGAGGCCTCACCACAGAACCCAGGCAGTCCCTGCAGTGAGTGAATGCTCCGCTCTCCTGGCTGGAAGTGCGGCTGTGCGTATGCCTCTAGCTGCCTCCACTGGAGAAGACATAATAGGTTTGATGGCCAATTTTAAGCCCAAGGTGAGATGAATGGTATACAGAAGGAAGCACAATTATTCAGACTACACTAAAGCAGTGGCTTAAACTACCTTTTTTGCTCAATATAAACTCACTGAGGGTGAATCCTATGTTACATAGGATGTACACATGACTAATTTTGTAAGGACTCAAATAGAAAGGACTGTGGTGCAGGGTAATTTAGGTGAAATTATACATATAGGGTATTGGGGCTGAATGGCTGAAGGGGAAAGAAAAACAAGAGGTTGGGGAAATAGGCAAATGTAAGTCGTAGCAGGAGGCGGAGCACCAGAGGCTCCCCAGAGAATGTACGGACATGAACTGTGCATCTATTGGTGGCTTACCATGCATGGGAAGGTGAGGAGGTGTTTTGGAAATCCTTCTGCTTTAGGCCACCTAATCTTGCTTCACCTTGTACCCACAGTATGGGATGCAGGCAGGAAGCTACCTCATAGAACTATTGTGAGGATAAAATGAAGTAGCAGAAATTATTTTCCAAGCAGGAAATCAATAAACAGCAGGTTGCTTCCCATGCTGTCCTCTAAGCCAGAGCCTAGAAAGAGGAGAAAGAAAGATTCCTGGAGAGAACCTCATCTGGTTTTGTGTAGGGCTGCTGCCTGGAGAGATGGGAACACTCCCATTCACCCCAGATAGTGCACTGACGACTCCCCAATGCAAGCCTGCACCAGAAGCACTTTTGGTGAGCCAGTGCGTTGACTGGGATTACATATTGAGCATGGGTGAGGGGCTACTTACAGGGGCATGGGCACCTCAAAGCAGCTGTAACATGCCAGCATGGATGTGGATCTCCCATAGGTGCTTAGATGGAACCCTCAGTCCTTTGATCTCTCACCCTCTATCTACTCCCTCGCCCCCTGAGACCCCATTCATCCCTGCATACAGCTGGCATTGGGGCTCAGGAGAGCTGGGAGGGGGGGCGCTGACCTTCCCACACCTTTTCTGCTATTGGGGAACTTGTGAGTGGTCGCAGCTGCTCTTGATGAAGCTGGCCACAGTCGCTTTTAGCACAGGGGACAGCTCACACAGCTCTGGTCCGAGTTTGCCCCTCCAGAGTTGTTTACTGCTTTCAAATTGGAGGAATGTGTACAAGAGGCCACTTCATGAGACCCTGAGAGCGCCCAGGGTTGATTAGCAGGCATGGTCGTGCACCGGGCTGCCTTTCGGCAATGCCTCAGGGGCGACCTCAAGGGCCCCTTTTACAATTAGGATTAGTCGTAAACATAGACTCCTATGCAGAGGGCGCCTCCTGTGTAATGTGCAGGTTACAGAGATGAACATGTTTGAGCTGCTACTCATCCTAAATATTTGTAGATTCTTCTTCTTCTTCTTTTTTGCTATTTATGAGCCATCAGAGAAAATTCGAGAAGAGGAAGAACAAATGATGGAAGAATTCGAGAGCTCAGAAATGACTCCTCTCACAACATTCACATTCTGGATCTTTCTTTTACAGATGTCTTTCTTTACATATTTATCTCTATTTATAAGTGACACACTGTCTTCCCACTCTAATCTTAAATTTAGCCACAAATTAAACCGTCTTTAAACATTACTGTGAATGAAAGAAAATCTTTCGTGACTCCTTGAGTGTATAGACGATAAAGGTGCCAACGTTTACTTCTTTCTACTGCTTCTTGTTTGTCGGGTTTTTGAAGGATGATCTCACTCTAGCCCAGGCTGGCTTGGAGCTCACTCTGTAGCCCTGTGCTAGCCTCAAACTCATGGCAGTCCTCCTACCTCCACCTCCAGAGTGCTGGGATGAAAGGTTTGCGCCGCCACACTGGGATCACTGCCTTTCCTTTCTGCCTTGCCTTTTTGACATGCACTGAAGCACTAGAGGTAGTTCCTTTCCTTTTATAATTCATTATTTTTATACTGACAGGCTATTAACTTAAAATTTTTAACGAAAAAGAGACAGGACCTGAACATTCTCCACTTAACTTTAAAATCCACAAGGAAAGATAACCCATGAACTAAAAGTTTCCATGAAGACTTTGAGTCAGTCCTGATCACTACCAAACCCTGTGTGTCTTCCTTCCCTAAACCCAGAGGGCTTGGGCAATTTCAGATGACACTTGAAATTTATATTTTCACCATGCTGTTAATCCTTTCCCACACCACAGATGTTGACAAACGGGACTCGGTTCTAAGTGTCAAAAGCAAAGTGGAGTACTTTACAGCCTGTAGTGTGCACCACACAATGCATGACGTTGACTCCCCATACTAACCTTTGGAAGCTAGGAGTCACTGTGTTCCGTTTTATACGTGAGAGGACACTGACACCTGGGGTGGCCATTTTCCCAGGGTCACTCACATAGTTTGGGACAGGACCCCAGGTCTGTGACTGACTCTTCTCCAAACCTGGGTTCTCTGAAGGCTTGCCTAAAATCTCGTGTGGACCAGTGAACTCCAGCCAGAGGACAAGGCTTTAAATTGACCAGAGTCATGGCTTTTCTTTTTTATAATATTTTATTTATTTATTTTAAAGATATAGGGGGAAAGAGAGAGAGAGAATGGGCACACCAGAGCCTAGCCACTGCAAACGAACTCCAGATGCCACCTTGTGCATCCAGCTTTATGTGGGTTCTGGGGCATCTAACCTGGGTCCTTTAGCTTTGCAGACAAGCACCTTAAGTACTAAGCCATTTCTCCAGTCCAGTGTGTAGCCCAGGCTGGCTTCAAATTCCTGATCCTCCTGCCTCTGCCTCTTCGGCAATGTCGTACCGGCATGAGCCACCGCAGCTAGCGTGTTTTCATTGAAGTCATCTTGCAACTCCTTCCCTCACTATACATTCTCAGTCCCATTCGACTTCTCAAAGACGGAGTCCAGGAATGCATACCATCAGCGCCAGTACAATGTCATGATTTCCTTCTATTTGTTAACTAAATAGATAACTATTTATTAACTATTTATTTAGCTAATAACTATTTATTAACTAAACTGTGAGGGCCTGAGACCACTTGAGTTAGATTCCCCTAGATTCCTCATGTAAAAAGCTAGGTGTGACCATTCATGTGTGCAGCCTCAGTCCATTGAGGGTGGGAGAGGGTGGGGGTGGGAGGCAGAGACCAGAGAATAATTTGGGCTCAATGACTGAAAAAGAACAGCAGCCCCAGTTCTCAAAGAAATACAGAGATAAGTGATAGACAAGGGCACCCAAAGTTCGTCTCTGGTCTCTTCAGACTCATGCATCTGCACACGTGTATACATACGTCATATGCCATACCAGGCATACTCTACAAGCCACACACAAATAATCATAAAATAAAAAATACTGGGCTGGAGGGATGGCTTAGCGGTTAAGGCACTTGCCTGTGAAGCCTAAGTATCCAGGTTTAATTCTCCAGGTCCCATGTAAGCCAGATGCACAAGGTGGTGCATGCATTTGGAGTTCATTTTCAGTGGCTAGAAGCCCTGGCATGCCCATTCATTCTCTCTCTCTCTCTTCCTCTCTCTGTGTATGTCTGTAATAAATGAATAAATAAAAATAAATCTTAAAACATACTTAAACTAGAAAAATGAAAGAATACATCATTCCTTAAGTTTCTAGAGTAGGGTCCCAGAATTATTTACATAAAAGTTTGAGGTGCCAAATGGTTTAAAAACAATTTTAGCCATATCCAATTCTGTCACCCCAATTTTACTCCTCGTGTAATGTTGGCACTGTATTTTTTGTTGATTCAAATGATTGAGGCTTTTAGGATGTCTCTCAGTTGGTAGAGTGCTTGTCTAGCATGCAAGAAGCCTTGGGTATGATTCCCAGTACCATATAAACCAGGTGTGGTGGTACATGGCTCTAATTTTAACTCATGAGATGTTGAGGGAGGAGGATTAGAAGTTAAAGGTCATTTTCAGTTACACAGTGAGTTTAAGGTTAGCATGGGACACAAAAGATCCTGTTTTAAAAGAAGAAATAAGGCTGAAGAGACAGCTTTGTCATTAAAGGCTTGCTTGCCAAGCCTGCTGGCCCAGTTCAGTTCCCTAGTACCCACACCCAATGCTGTATGCACCTGGAGCTAATTTGCAGTGGCACGAGTCCCTGGCACACCCATATTCTCATTCTCTTCCTCCCTCCCTCCATCTCTCTCTCTCTTTCTCTCTCACTATCTCAAATAATTAAATAAAAAAGTTAAAAAAATAAACTGTTATAATAAAATGGCAGCTCACTAGATGCTCGCTGGCCTGATCCCTTTTGTATAGTCAGTAGAATGTTATTCTTCTTTTTCTCAGTCCTGGACTACCTCTCTTCTAAAGAGTGAGGCAGAATCTCCAGGAATGCCCATGTCCCCAACAAAGCCTTTATGAAGAAGACGGGTCCCAAGGTGAACAGTAAGTCACTCCCAGTGGGAAGTGCCCAGGAGATGCTATTCCAACCCAAAGCAAGAAACCTGACAATGAGACCAGGGTAAGTGAGAGGGCTCAGTAGTCATCTCCTGTTTTAGAACTCATAATCTACCCTAATTCTGGGAGTAAAGCCAAGCACAGTCTTCCTGTTCTGGTAATTGATTTCCAGATCCATTTCCAGTTGATCCTGTCAGAGCAGCTCTACTCAGAGAACCATGAAGCTGGAATGTAGGTCTCCGTGCCTTTCCACAATGTGTTTTGATCTTTTGATATTACAGGTGATGAAAGCCACCTAGCAGTATTGCTTTTTCAGTAGGTGGTAAAATTTAACCTATAATGAGAAGTGTTTACCAAAACTGAAGATTTTTAGTAGGAAATGGCGGCTGCTGAGAACAGTTACATTTTAAAGGAACTAAACTATTTTAAAATACCGTACTTTCAGATCAATTTGGGATCCAAAATAGTAAGCCTTTCAAATAAACCACCATGCATATTTTATTATTACCTGCATAACCTGTCACTGAAACATCTTGATTTATATGGATGTAAAAATATTTATCACTTTTATTTATATCATGTTTCATTAAATATGGATGAGATCAACCAGTTACCAATATATATATTTTAATAATATATATTTATCATATATATATATATATATATATATATATATATATATATATATATATATACATCCTTCCTGTGACATGCAAGAACACTTTTATGGGGCTGGAGAGATGGCTGGGTGGGTTAAGACACTTGCCTGCAAAGCCTAATGATCTGGGTTCAATTCCCCAGTACCCACATAAAGCTAGATGCACAAAATGGCATGTGTCTGGAGTTCACTTACAGTGGCTAAAGGCCTTGACATACCCATTCTTTCTGTTTGTCTCTCTTCTCTCCATCTCTCTCTGCTTGAAAAATAAGCAAATAAAAATATTTTTAAAACAGAATACTTTCAGTAATACTGCGTATATGCTGAAATCCTTTTTTTGCATGTATATATGTGTGTGTGTAGTATGGGCACATGTGTGTTCACATGCATGTGTGTACCATATGTATGTAAGATCAGAGGTCTCTCAGGTGTCTTCCTCAATTGTGTTCCACCTTATTTTCAAGTCAAAGTTTCTCACTGGATCCAGAGCTCGCTGAAATGGCTAGGCAGCCAGCAAGTCTCAGCGGCAGCCCTTTCTCTACCTCCCCTGAGCTGGAATTACAGGCATGTGCCAGCACACTCAACTTCCTGAAATTCTCTTAACCTTGATTCCTCTGATTTAAGAGATGCCTGTCTTTGTTTAGCCCTTAATATATGTCAGGCAATGAGCTGCATGCTCATTATAAGTTATTTCACATGTGTCTCGCCACCTTTCTCTGTTAATTAAATACTAGAAAAGAAGATATTTTTTCCTACTTTGAAAGTGAAAAGATTGATCTCCAGATGAATTAAGTAGTTGAAAATGACAGCTAGAAAATGGCAACTATGGCATTTGAGCTCAATTTTGTCCGGCTCCGCAGCCAGCCTCGGTTTCTTTTCCCTGAGTCGTTGTTCCTCTGTGTTCCTCAAGAGCTCACTTTAGGGGAGCTCTGAGTTTCAGTAAGTGAGCTAAGTCCTCCTCAAGTTAGCAAGATTCTCCTAAAATTTGTGTCCCTTTACCTAATAGCACCATGTAAGGACTCTTCTGGAGCCCTGGGGAGCAAGCAGGGGCATGTTACATGCACTCAGTGTAAGCACCACGTTAACATAGCCACTGACTGCATTAACATCTCCTCATGGGTCACACCAGCTTTCACCCAGGCAGGTCATATAGCAAACACCTAAGAGAAGAATGTCTGACAGAATTCACCCAATGTGTCATTTAAAAGAACAAACTCGGGCTTGAGAGATAGCTTAGGTGTTAAGGTACTTGCCTGTGAAGCCTAAGGACACATGTTTGACTCTCCAGATCCCATGTTAGCCAGACACACAAGGGTGAGGCAAGCAGAAGGTCACACATGCCCACTAGGTGGCGCAAGCATCTGGAATTCAATTTCTGCGGCTGAGGCCCTGGCATGCCAATTCTCTCTCTAAAATAAATAAATAAAAGAACAAACTTTTAGTGCCGGAGACATTGCTCAGTGGTTAAGTGGTTGAGGCAATTTCCTGAAAAGCCTAATAACCAGAGTTCAGCCCCCGTACTTACATAAAGCCAGTTCACAAAAATGGGGCCATCCAAGCTGGAGGTGGTGGTGCATGTCTTTAATCCCAGTACTCAGGAGGCAGAGATAGAAGGATTATAGTGAGTTCAAGGCCACCCTGAGACTACCTAGTGAATTCCAGGTCAGACTGGGGTAGAGTGAGACTCTACCTCAAAAAAACAAAAAACAAAAAAATAAAAATAAAAAAGGCATGCATCTGGAGTTTGTTTGCAGAGGCCACAGGCCCTGGTGTGCCCATTTTCTCTATCTCTCTCTTTCTGCTTGCCAGCAAATAAACCAAAAAAGAACAAACCCTCATAATTCGAGAATAATAATCTTCAGTTCTATCATCACTGCATTGAACCTGTGGGTACCACACATCGGTTATAGAGGGGGGTTCGCTCTTCGTCAGTAAGTAGAAGAGCTACACATAGGCGATACTTTTGAGATGCCCTCAGATTATAAGAACTGGTGTCAGACAAATCTATGTAGAATGTTGTTTCTTAAATTACCAAGATGGAGTGCTCATGTGGGCTGAGTGTGTGCAAATCATTAATATTAATGTGGGTTATAAAAATTTCCCAGCCTCTATAGACAGTTGATAGATCTATAGGTACACTCAATGCTCAGTGTGGGAAAGGATGATGGTGATGATGTCTCACAGAGGCGCCTAAACGTTCAGTAAGGCCCAGCACTGTTGTATGCTTGGAGAAATGACTGTCACAGTGGTCCCCTCTGCTAAGGTGAGCTGGGAGAATAGGTGGCTTTTACGTCCTTGATCTCACTGTGCCCTCATTTTCTGATGATTGGGACCAAGCTCTTCAGTATTTTCTCCTTGTTAATTGAATGACTAGTTCTGGATAATGGATAATTCTCAATTTTCTATTTTTAGAAAGTGTATAAATATCTAAATTAGATTTAGGCAAAGTGAGCTGCCGCCTTTGATATGCTGAGAACATAATTAGGTTGCTGCGTTTACCTACCCGAGTCGCAAGCAAACTTTAACTCATTAAGCTGTGAAGGACTTTGATGAACCTTTGAACTAGATAAAAATATGCCAGTCATGGCCAAGTTCCCCACGCTTCTTTGAGAACTTTCAAAGGACAGAAAGTGACTAATGTATTTGGGTTTATAACATCACCCGCCAAGCAGTGATCAAGCCACTCGGAAACCTTCAGAGGATTCTTGCTGCCTCTGAGTCAGATAAAAGACATTTAGGACAAGCTAAAAGCATTGTCCCTGGAGTTGGGAGCCCTGTGCTCTGGTTTTGGTTTTACCTTTGGCCCTCAGTGATCTTGGGAGAGATATGCAGGCTCCTAGGAGGCCAAGCATAGGGGCAGAAGAATGCTTGCGAGAGAATGCTGGCTGGGCTGGGGAGATGGCTCAGTGGTTAAAGGCACGTGCTTGCAAAGCCTGCCGGCCAGAGTTCAATTCCTCGATACCCACATGAATCCAGATGTCAATGACAATGAAAGGAGGAGCTGGGAGAATAGGAGAAGTTTCAGGACCTGATGTTTGTTTGCAGTCTGGAAGTTCTTGTGCAGTGGCAAGAGGCCTTGCTTCAAAGAAGATGGAGCACAGATAATGTTGAAATTGTCCTCTGACCGCCACATACACTCAGTGGCACACACACACACACACCCCATGTATATATATATATATATATATATATATATATATATATATATATGTTTAAAAATTGACTTTTTTTTTAAAGAAAGTTTTCAGGTTTATTCCCAGTGCCAGTCAGCTGTTAGTCATGGACACAAGAGGCTTACCAAGCCCTTACTTGCTTGCCCTGGGTCTCCCTCAGCTCACTCTCTACACCATTTCAGGACCTCTTAATTTCTACTTTCCCAACTCTCCCTTACCTGCCAAAGGTCTTTTTGCTTTACTGACATTTCTTCCCACAGGTGCTCCTCTGTCAAGCACCGTCATTTGCAAATTCAGCCATGTCCATACATCTGCCTCCTGTTGTCCCCACCAGGAAGAGCCTAGGCCTCGTGGGCTTCCGGTTCCTATACTACTGTATCTCCTGTTTACCGGCCTTGCCACATTCAATCTTACTTGATGCTTTTGTTCAACAACATACACTGAGTTCCTACGTCCGTTCTCTGAACATTCCACCTTTGTCTCTCCCGCCCTGGGTTCAGTGTCTAACTGCCCCTCACCCGCAAGGGACATTCTGTATTGTTCTTTTTTTAACCTCTTGTGACAGCAGCCTCTATCCCTCAGACCTGCCATTCCTTATCTCCATCGCAGAGCTTGTAGCTACAGCCTGCCAAGTTATGTCAGGGTTCCCATCCTCTCCCAGGCAATAGACACGTTGCCCTTCGCTGGTTCCTTCCGTTCTCTGCTAAGGTGTGAAGAGGCTGCGCTGCTGGGCTATGTGGCCGCAGCTTCGCCCCTCACAGCGCCATCTCCAGTCCACCAACCCTCTGACCCCTTCGTCTGATTGTCCTCTCCGAAATTCATTCTAAGTCCTCTGTTGAGGACAATCTCAACACGCGGCAGCGACGTCTGCAAAGGAAGAAACAGCTTGCACTGAGATCCGTCTTTTTCTATTAAGTTAAAAAAAAAAAAAAAAAACACCCAACATAACTGAGTTGAGGTTAAAGAAACACATTTTGTGAATGCTGGTGTAAATTAATACAATCTTTCAAAAATCTCCTTAAATCACATGTGCATAATTTCAAGCCATGATGGCTATTGACTTTTAGTGATTTCATAATTAAACCATTGTTCCTAACAGGTAAGCCTTAGTAACAAATCCTTAGCAATCAAAAAAATTGGGAGTTGGGGATCTAGCTGAATGGTAGAGGATGTATTTACCCAAGGCCTTGGGTTCAGCTCTCAGCACTGAAAACTACACAAACTAAAACACCACATATGGGCTGGAGAGATGGCTCAGCAGTTAAGGGCACTTCCTGTGCACGTAGCACGGCCCGAGTGGGGGGGGGGGGTGGCCTGAGACCACCAGAGTACAAATCTCCAGATCCTGCTTAAAATATCTGGGCATGCCATGTGCTCCTGGAGCCCCAGTCCCACAGGGGAGCAGAGAGACATTAGAATCATCACAGTCCCACCAGCTAGCTACATAATTATTAAAAGGAGACTCTGGCTCCAAACAAGACCAAGGGAAAGAGCGATGGGACGGAACACCAGATTTCCAGTTTGGCCTCCACAGATGAATGACTCCTGCCTCAAGTGAGTGAGCAACAGTTGCTGCAAGAGAACATATATGTGCATACACTACACTAAACACACACACAGACAGACATACACACACCACCACCACCACCATCACATTACACACGCATGTACACACACAGGCAAAAATAAAATTAAAAACACATATACATACAGTGAAACACCCCTTACCCATTAATGAAAAGAATAATATGCAAATCATCGGTTGACATGAAAATATTTAATAACTCTTACTTAGGTGAAAGTAACTAAATGAGGGAGGGTTTACTATGTACCAGGATGCTTGCAAGTCTATGTGCAGAAGATGTGAGTATACAGAGTTGAAAATATACACTGAATATTAATAATAATAAAGACTATCAGATGACAAATTTTTTTAAATATTTTATTTTTATTTAGTTATTTATTTGACAGAGAGAAAGATGGAGAGAGAGAGAGAGAGAGAGAGAGAGAATGGGCGTGCCAGGGCCTCCAGCCACTGCAAATGAACTCCAGACTATGTGCCACCTTGTGCATCTGGCTAACGTGGGTCCTGGGGAATCAAACCTGGGTCCTTTAGCTTTGATGGCAAACCCTTTAACTGCTAAGCCATCCCTCCAGCCCAGTAAAATGTTTTGGGGGTTAAAATGGATATGCACTACTTATGCAGACATTTTAAGAAATCTGACATAGGGTCTCACTACATAGCTCAGGCCTAGAACTTGAGATTCTCCTGCCTTAACCACTCCCAAGTGCTGGGATTACAAATGTCTCCCACCATGCCAAGCCTTCTCCAGTCACTTTTATTAGTTAGAATGGCATCAGAATAGACGTGAGCTCTTCTAGGCTTCAATACTTTATTCAAATTCCTTTGCCAATCTTCTCTCCCATGTCAGCACACTGGACAATTTTTTTAGGTTTTTTGGAACCTTTCAGATGTGGGGCCTCCCTGGGGGAAATGGGCCACAAGGTGACAAAGTCTTTGAGGGGTAAGATCCACTTCTGGTTTCAGCTCAGCTGCTCTCCATTTCCTGGTCAGTCACGGTGGATGTGACAAACAGCAGGCCACTTGCTCCTGCCACCATGAAACACACCATATGCCCTCACCCCCGTGATAGACTGGCATCCTCTGAAACCACGATTCAAAACAAATCTCTCCTCCCTTAAATTGTTTCTGTCAGGTATTTTGTCACATTGGTGTAAAAATGAAAAGCAACTAATGTACAAACAAACAAACTACAGGAACCACGCATTCCTCCCACCCTCCCCTTGGATGCATTTCCTTAAGATGTAAGAGGCTCTTAGGTACCAAATAAAAATGCTAGTTTTTATGCAGACACATGTCCCCCCCCCCACACTTCCCTTCCATTACAGCGCCCCACGCGAGCAGTGGCTTCATATTCTAGACCCCTGATGATTTCACGGACAAGCTGTAGTTACCCAGTCATGTGTCATCTTGTCGGTTTTACAATTAGAGTATGGGGCAATGGTTGTCATGGAGGGTATGTTAATGCCTTTTGTTGAATTGAATAGTAAATTTACACACTTTCTTAGGTACAGTTTGACTTGGCCAGTAGCTTTTGGAAAAAAAGGGACTCATTTGTTGTTTAGCTGAATCAGAATCTCCAAATCTTGACAAAAATATAAAATATGTCATAAGACAAGAAACAATGTGTATAAAAGTTTGGAAATGAAACATTTAAGACAAACATTTCTTAGTACGTTATACGTAAATATTTGCATACTTATCCCAGTTGCCTCCAAGTAAAAGGATAGCTAATGTAATTAGTTGTCATTTGACAAGTCATGGTAAAATCTTTGTGTATATTTTCCTCTGAGAAAGATGTGTTTACTTACTGGGTAAATTTTTTCAGAACTCCTTTAAAAATTTTTATCCAGGGCATGTGTTTTTTTTTTTCCTTTTAAGAACTTTGACTTTCCACAAAACATCTTAGCTAGTTATTAAAATGCTTTATCATAGATCAGTCTGCAATATTTGGTGCACAACTTCGATATGCGAGAGGTAGGACAACAGGACTTCCATTCCCTTCTACTTATTAGTGTCCACAGAATTTTTCAGCATTTACATCTGTAAGAAAAAGAAAACTGAAAATGGATTTAATTCCAGATTATATATAGTGCCACCAGTAATAACAACATTTACAAAATTGAACCTTAATTTTTAAAAATTATCAAGATTAGAAACATAATGATGCTGATGATAAGTCAACGCAGAAAGATAATTCAGTACTTAGATCTTGATGCACAGGTGAGATAATAAACATGAATTTTAGACCCAAAGCTAATTTTGGGAGGAATTGGATACCAAGTGTAATGGAAATAGCAGTTGAAGGTGATAAATGAACATTATAAAATGAGTGATTTGGGGGTAACTTGTTAATATTTTTAAATTGATCATGGTGAATAGAAAATGACCTTAATACTTATATTCATTTTCACAAAGAGTGATAGAACAGTTTTCTTTTAAAATGTCAAGTTCCAGTTTATAAGAAATTAAGTCTTTTTTCAATAGTTCACATTAGTGATTAAATATTTAGAAGTCAGCCTAAAATATATATGAGGTGTACCTAAGTTTGCAAAATTGTTTAGAGCTTATTAGCAGAGATAAATAGAAAATAATTTCTTTAGAAGACTGAATATTTGGCACTCAGGTGGTACCCAAGCAGTGTTTCAGAGATAAGGTCAGGAGCAACAGTTAACAGAAGGCATGCATCAGCAATGTTATTTTCAACATCCTGTACAGATGGGCTGTAGTTCTCAGCTCGTTTTGTCCAAATGAAGAATCCGGTCCACTGGCCATGGTGAAGGGCACAAAACAGACATTGTCATTCTCACCTCGGGTATAGCTCATGTGGGCCTCTCATTTCACTTAAAACAGTTAAAAATAAATTCCCTTGAAAATGTATCTCTCTCAATTAACAACAAGCTTGGTTTAATGAATCCATGTTGGAAGCTTACCTTGTATTAGAACTCAGGGGCTAGAACAATAGCAATAGGCATTTTGCCCTAAGAAAAGACATTGCCAAGGAGAGCTTGTTTCACCCTCGGCAGTTGCCAGGATCTGATATCACATTGCAGGGAAGGCCGCATGCCACTCCCAGCAGGTGCCTTGATTATAGCTGTGTCTATGCAAATCACACGATCTGGTCACACGATCTGGGTGGAGAAAGGCTGAGTCTATGTTAAATTTGTCTCAAGATTTCCAGAAAATAGGGGTGAATGTCTAGATAGGTTTTTCATATATGCCAGCCACATCTGTTTCTATCGCTGCTCTCTCTCCCCTTGCTCACATCACACCTGCCATACTTTCCTTTTGCAACACCCACACGTACCAGGTGATCTCTGCTGGCTGCTCTCTGCCCCATTTTTCCCTCCCGACTCGAGAGAGACATGAGGCTCCCTCCTTCATTACATCCCAGCCTCTGCCCAAGTCACCTTCCCTGAGAGGGCCCCGTTGACTGCTCTGCCTAAAAGCATGCCATCCCCATCATTCTATAATACTACTCGTTTACTCTCAGTCATTCAGGGTTAGGAACTATGAAGCAGGACCCATTCAGGTCAAAGGCACATGTTGACTTTCTATTCATACCACGTGTGCCACCAGCGGACTTTGTTTCTCATAAAAATTCCTAGAAGATATGGAATTTGTTTTATATATGCATAACAGTGCACATAGTGGGCCCCCAATAAATATTGGAAGAGTAATATAAACCCTGGAATGTTCCATGTTACTCAATATTTTTTGACAATATAACTTTTCAAGATCTTTAAAAGATGATGTCAAATTGCTTCTCAAAGATTTTCATCTTTCAACATGGTTCTATGATAACTCTTTTACAATATAATCAAATATTAAAATATATTACTAATTTCATAGCACCAGTGTGCATTCATGCGATAACCAAGAAGAATGAACTCTTTATGATTATTGGTTATGTATCTCTCCCCTGTGGTGCTTATCTATGACTTGTACCCATTTTTCTAGTCAATATTTATTATACACTTATTATATTCTTTTCAAAATAGGGGTAAAGGATAATAATTACAGGATATGGTCAATGAAAGAATAAATTGTGTAGGCAATAATTGCTATGTAAAAGTCAGAAAATGATTGTATTATTAAAAAAATTAAAAATTCAGAAGTTTTTTTTTAAAAGACAGGAATGGAAGAGTTACTACAAACAGTCCTAAAGCAGCAATATTGAATTTATGCAGACAAATGGCTTCAAACTATATCTGATGGGGACCGGGAAGAAGGCTCAGTGAGTAGTGCTTGCCACACAAGCATGAGGACCTTGTTTGGATCCCCAGAACCCATACAAAAACACCAGGTGTGGTGGTGCATGCCTGTCATCCCAGTCGTGAGAAGACAGAGGCAGGAACTCTACTCCCTAGCTAGGGACTTTACTCCCTAGCTAGTCCAGCCAAACCAGGTGAGCTCCAGGGTCAGTGAGAGACTGTGTCCCCAAAAGTAACACAGAGAGTGACTAAGGAAGACACTAGATGTCAACCTTTGGCCCCTACATACATATGTCCACATGTGCATGCGCACCTGCCCTCAATCTGCGCCTACACACATATGCACATTTACCATACATATATGTATATGTAGATTATATGAATGTGTATATATACATATATAATGTACACACACACATATATATGTATATATATATATATACGTATATATACATATATATATGTATATATATACATATATATATTATATATATATATATATATGTGTGTGTGTGCCCATTTTTTTTCTAATCAACACTGCTACATTATGAGCTAGGAAGTAGAGATTTTGAAAGAGGAACCCTTCAGTTTCCACTGATAACACAAAGGGGATGATAAAGGAGAGGTTGGGATTTCCTTTTTAAGTCCTATTGAAAATAAAAGAGTGGGTTAAAATCAACTATGCACATTGTACTTATGAAAACTCAATTGCAAGTAAACGTAATGAGGGCTGGAGAGATGGCTCAGCAGTTAAAGACACTTAGAAAACCTGATAGCTCAGGTCTGATAACCCAGCACCCACATAAAGCCAGGTGCATAAAGTGGTGCATGTGTCTGGAGACCCTTTATAATTTCAGGAGATCAGACGCCTATACTCACTCTTTCTATCTCCCTCTTTTTCTCTCTCAAGTCAAGTAGTGACTGTGGTGTTATTTGGCAGGAGAACTCAGGAATACTTGAGTCCTTCCTTGTCATAGATTCCTCTCAGAGGTGAGCTTTCAAGCACAGTGTAGTCACAAGAGAAAGACCGGCAAAGCCAGTCACTGTGCACATCTTTTCTCCGCCTGGTACAGAAGGGGAGTTAGTTCCTCTGGAAGTCTTCAATGAATCAGTTGGGTATTGAGTTCTCCCAGAACCATGTGGCTGTTCCATATACCCACGTCATCTGTGTCCCTAATTTTACCTTTCCGGAAGGAAGGAAGGCTGAACTAAAACAGATCTCCTATGATGATGGGACTAAACAGGACCAGAGCAATACAGGAAGAGACGGGGAGGCCAGAAGCCCCTAACTTAATGTGAAGCCTCCAGCTCCAAGTGGTCCTGGTACTTCTTGACCAGGGCTGCCCCTTAGGCAGGAGACACTGCACAGAAAGAGACTAGAAAGCACTAAAGATGAAGTGAGATAGATGGGAATTCTACAAAAGGGGAGATGGCTCCAGCCCTTACAGATATTGGTTCAAACCAGTGAGGAGAGCTCCCCATTCAGGAACTGCTACTGGTGTATACTTGAATCATGTGTTAATCTAAGGTGTTAGGGTACTAATTCAGACAACTCTTCCTCCACGGGGGGAAGCTGTCTTGATCTTGCCTCATCCTTGAGAGAGAAGGTGTGGAGGAAGAGGGAGAAATCCTTGTGAGCTTCTCCCAGAGGCCAATTCCTGCCATCTTGATCAGAGGTAGGAATGATGGGAGGAGGATAAGTTTAAGCACAGGAATCTTAGACTCTTTAAATGAGACACGAACAGAAAAATTGGGTCTAGAGCTCAGAGAGATGCTCTTTGCTGCAAAAGACAGCATGTAAAAAGAGTCATGGGGGATTGATTAGCCTGAAATTGTCTGGAACTTCAAAGAAAACTGAGTGGTAACTGGGAAAGCATCAATTCTCTGTAGAGGTAAAAAAAATTTAGGGAAATAAGAGCCATGAGTCGCAGAGAAGCAATATTTTACATCCAGATTTTGATTCATTTGTTTTCCTTGCACTTAAAGGATATTTAACCTCATACTGAGGTAGAAATGTCACAACTGGGACTTTGCAACCAGAATGAACACTCGGCATCTCTCCACATGACCTTACAATACAGACAAGGAAGTCAGTATGGGGCCACTAAGCCAGATTAGAGTTCAAGTTTTCAGCCTCATAGGCAGTCTGTGTTTCAGCAGGTGAGTTATGTTGGGCACACGCTACAGAAAAAAGCAAGTTTGTTCAAAACTGAGAAAAGATTGGCCTCAAAAATCTAGTTGTATATGTGATTTACAAATACTTTCTACATCTATATCTAATCTTTATATATATATATATATATATATATATATATATATATATGTATATATATATCAGTAAAAGTATTGTAGAGCACTTTGCCTAGTGTGGTGGTTTGAATCATATGTCCCCCATAAACTCACGTTTTGAATGCCTGTCCCCAGCTGTTGATGATTTGGGAGATGGAGCCTTGCTGGAGGAGGGGTGTTGTTGGGGGTGGGTTTATAGGTGCAACCACCTTCCCCTTGACAGAGTTTTGTTCACTCCGCTGCTGCTGTGGCAGAGGTGATGTCCAGTCTCTGCTCATGCCATGCTTTCCTCTGCCATCATGAAGCTTCCCCTTGAGACTATAAGCCAAAAATATATTCCTCCCATCCACTGCCTTTCTCCGGGTGTGTTGGGCCAGCTACAAAGAGGTAACTGCAGCACCTAGTAAGCACAAGGACCTCTGCTAGATCCCAAGCACTATATAACAACAGCAGTAACACAAACCAAAGCAAACAGAAGCAAGACCTGAAAATACCTGGTCTATAATACTCTCAGCAAGACAAGCACGAGTCTGTTTTGTTTCTGTTGTGAGAGTCTGCCACTAATCTAAAGCACAGACATCGTGAATGTATAAAACAATCTAATGTCACAGAATAGCATTTCCTGCTGCGAAGCGCCAGGTGACAAGTTTGTCTTGCACATGATCCTGTAACAAGTCAGTGAGCTAAGTGTGACTGCCATCCCCATTTTAAAGAGGGAGAAACAATGACAGAGAAGTTGAGTTCCTTGCTCCAGATCACACAGGATAAGGCAAACAAATAGTGTTGACAAAAAAAAAAAAAAAAAAATTCTAGCTACTTCCTGGAGTACCACGTGGACCACCATCAGAATATGAAGTTTGGGGTAATTATGTAGGCATTCAGGACTTTCTTTCTAATCAAAGTTGATTGTCAGAAGGTTAGAAAATTGGAGGATGTCTTGGTCCCTTGTGCAATTGTTTTTACTTTTGGAAAGATGGCCCTTCCATTTCTTGGAGGGTGCTATGGCACTGCCTGCCCAATTCCAGTCTCATAGTGTCTCAGCATACTGAAGCAAAGTTTGGTGTCTGGTCCACAGAGAGGAAAACATCTTTGGAGAAATCTGTGCTGGGAAAGTCTGGTCCATCCTATAATATTTTCTATACTTGAGACTATTGTTTCTTGAAGTGTGGATTTAGGGCCCTGGAATCACATTTGACAATGACCTCTCCCCACTGTGCTTGAAACAGATGCTTTAATATGCTTCTACTTTGACTTTTATATTGGTTTACTCTACTCTTGGACATGATTCTCCTCCCTCCACCCTCTCATCTTGCTTTTCTCTGCCTTATCATGTTTTGTGGGATATGTAGTTTATTATGAGTAGCTTTCAGTTGTTTACAGAATCAAAATGCATAAAAATAAACTAAATATCAGAACTATATGGTTGATATAAAGACAGTAATCAACATCTGAGGACATTTTTAGACAGAGCTTTAGGGATCATTTTTATTCAACCATAATAAACCTCTAAAACTTTTATTAAATGCCTAATTACACGGCCTAATGCGGATGGAACCATGTAAGGATGGAGATTAGTGTTAGAAAGGGCCTTGGAGATAATTCTGGAGATGAAGCTCAGGCGAAGAGAGTCTAAATGATTTTCCTGCCATAGTTCACCTAATTAGTGGAAATGAAGACTAAAGAAACAAGAGAAAAAATATCTGCATGTTTAGTTTTATGCTTCATATCTCTTCTTAGATACTAACAAATGGGATTGTTTTTAAATATATACAACATATGAACAAGTAAAAATACTATAATGCAAAATAAGATTATTGCATAATGAGAGAGTCACAGGTGTGCCTTCCAGTTAGTTGCAGAACAAGGTGACAAAGTTATTTGTGAAAGTACATTTGGGGAGTAGGAACAGATAATAGAGACTTACCATATCCAGGAGAGGCTAGAGACAGCTTTGCAGAGTGGTGACAAATGAAATGAGCCTTGAAGGAGAAGTGGGAATAATCAAGTGGAGATGTGTAGGAGAATGGAGGGGGAAATATGGCTCATGGAACAGAATAAAATAGAGCCTTTACTTGAAGCCTGTGAGAGCTCTGAAGATCTTTGAGAAGGAAGGGCATATTTTCATCCTTTGAGGATCATCTCGATTATCGTGAAACCCATGAAGCTCGATAACTTTTTTTTTTTTTAAGAGATGCATCTAGGGCTGGAGAGATGGCTTAGCAGTTAAGGTGCTTGCCTGCAAAACCTAAGGACCATTGTTCGACTCTCCAGGTCCCATGTAAGCCAGACGCACAAGGTGACACACGCACACAAGATTGCACGTTCACTCAAGGCCGTGCACGTGTCTGGAGTTTGATTGCAGTGACTGGAGACCCTGGTGTGCCAATTCTCTGTCTTTCTAGCGCACGCTTGCTCACTCTCTTGCTCTCTTTCTCTCAAAAAAAAAAAAAAAAAAAAAAAGGTTGTGAAAAGAAAAAGAGATGTATCTAGTCTCCTCATAGTCTTCTACCATTTCCATGAAGGAGGTCTGTGGCTAACAGTGAGAGCAGCAATCATACTTACTCCACCACTTCCCCGGTGATGTTTCCTGGGCCCTGGCAGATGTGATAGAGATGGCTCTTCTCTTGCGAGGCAATTGGCTTTCCTTTCTTGTTATACTGATGGGTCTTGAGTCTCCTCTGCCCCATGGAAAATGAGTACCAATAAGCCCACTCAGGAGGGCGCTCAGTGGCATGGAGGCAGAGGAGAGGGAACAGAAGAGTATAACCTGTTAGGAATTTGACCAATAGGTAGTGTGATAAACATAATTAGATTTTTAAAAGCGATGTATTTAGCTCATGGTTTCAGAGGCTGAGCATCCAAACAGCATGGCTCTGGCTCTGGTGAGGTCCGCCTTGGCTGTGTCATATCACAGCAATGGCATCGTGGCAGGAGCCAGTGCGCGGAGGACCAATCCCCAGATCCCATGTAAAAGCCCAGAGGGGCAGTGCACACCTGTAATGCTAGTCCTGGGGAAGTGGAGACAGGAGGATCTTGGGACTCACTGGCTACCTAGTCTAGCTAAATTGGGTGAGCCTCTGGGTTCAGTCTGAGATCCTGTTTCAAAGAAAAAACAAAGTAGAGAGCAATTGAGGAAGACATCTGATGTCACCCTCTGACTTCCACACACAAGCACACACATGCATGCCCACATACCTATGAACATGTATACACACACTTAATAAGGTGACTCTGAGGATGGAGGGATGGCTTAGTGGTTAAGGCATTTGCCTGCAAAGCCAAAGGACCCAGGTTCGATTCCTCAGGACCCACGTTAGCCAGATGCACAAGCTGGCGCATGTGTCTGGAGTTCGTTTGCAGTGGCTAGAGGCCCTTGCATGCCCATTCCCTCTTTCTCTCTCTCTTTCTCTCTGTCAAAAATAAATAAATAAATAAATAAAGTGACTCTGGAGGCCATAGCTTAGTTGACTAAGTAAATGGAGATATCTTCAAAAAGCGAGGAAAAAAACACAGGCCAGTGTTTTGGAGGGTGAGTCTACTAAATATCAATGAACGGTTATTGGAGAGCCTTGTACAATCCAGATACTCGTGGTTCTGGGTAGAACAGCAAACTGAGGGTCAAATGGAGAACTGGAACTTTCACTGGAGACTTTTCCCAGTGGGATGAACAGAGGAAGTGTATGAGCAAAAGCAATCTGAGCTATTAACCTCCCGGTGGGGAAAAGGATGCTTCCAAAACCATAGGAGAAGTAGCTGGAAACGCAGGAGGGACACTGGGTGGACTTCATATGAAGAAAGACAAAAAATTAAAAAAATCACATTGTCAAACACATACTACAAAGATATGATGAAAGAAAAAAAATCACATGCTACAAAACAAGACTGGCCTTTTTAAAATGTGAGAGCATGGGAAAGAGAGAGAGAGAAAGAGAGAAAGAGAGAGAGAATTGGAGGACTAGGGTTTCCAGCCACTGCAATTGAACTCCAGATGCATGTGCCTCCTTGTGCGAATGTGCAGTCTTACACACTATGTGCATCTGGCTTAGGCAGGGCCTGGAGAGTCAAACATGAATTCCTTAGGCTTCACAGGCAAGCACTTTAATCACTCACTATGCCATCTCTCCAGCCCATACAGTTTTTTTTTTTTTTTAATTGGAGTACCAGCTATCCCTTTGATTTTGCCCTGTCGGGTACCTATTGATAGTGTCATTGAGAACAGTTTTTCATAAGGTCTCATGTGATAGTAAGATCAGATTGAATGTACAAAATACATTCAATAACTGCTTACTGAGAAATAACAGAATTTCACTGCAGACTCAACAGAATTATTTTTTTATGAATCTGGGTATAAAAAGCCATCAGGGGAAGGGGAAATGGCTTAGTAGCAAAGTGCTTGCCACGCAAGCATGAGGACCTGAGTTTGGGTTCCCAGCACCCACGGCAAAGCTGTGTGTACACAGCACTGTATGCTTAGAATCCCAGTGTTGGAGGTCAAGGCAAGCAGATCCCTAGGGCATGCTGCTGGCTAGTCTAGTCAAAGTGAGGAGTTCTAGATTTAGTGAGATCCCCTCTCTTCAAACAATGAATATAGAGTGTGATTAAGGAAGACACTCATTGTTGACCTCTGACTACTATGTGTAACCCCCCCCCCACACACACACATATACCACAATACACATATAAGCAAGCTAAAAATAATAAGCCAACAGCTCTGACATGAACAACATATGCCTTGAAATCAAGATGCTTGTATCAGGCAGGATTGTCAAAGCCTAAAAAGTGAGGTAACTTTTCAGAAGGGTTGAAAAAAATTTACAGGTTTTCTCAGAATGGTTACTTTACATAGATTTCACAACTGAGGTAAAGATTCAAACTGGGTAGGAAAGCCTTGAGTGCTTGGAGGGCTACATGAGAAATTGTCAAATCGTTTGTGCAAGTCTGGGTGAACATGAGATGCCACACCATCCTTACCACATTTCTTTTCTTTATGATTTTTTATCTATTTAGGACAGAGAGGGAGAGAGAGAGAGGGAGAGAGAGAGAACAAACTCCAGACACAAATGCCACCTCGTGTATCTGGCTTTACGTGGGTACTGGGGGATCAAACCCCAGTCCTTAGGCTTTGCAGGCAAGTGCCTTAACCACTGCTGTCTCCAGGCCACCACATTTCTTTTTTCAGTGCCGAGGATCGAACTGGAGCCTTATGCATGCTCAGCAAATAATTTCCCAGTAAGCTTCATCCCCACCCCAATCTTACCACATTTCTGGAATCAAAAATGTTCCCAATTCAAAGGCAGGCTGAATGGTTTCTGAAATGAGGCATACCTATGTGGAATTACTTGGGAATTAATTTTAAAGAATTAATTTTTTTCTGCCAAAGATATGTTTAAAGTAACACTGGTTTGAAAGGCAATAGAGTTGTTGCCATGAGAGTACTCTATTTCCTTGAAATCTTGCTATTCCAGAGAGATTGTCAAAATTATCCTTTTAGGCATTTCATCTTGTGATAAATATCGCATACCCCAACCTCGGTCCTACATTCATAGCTATCCCTGTTAGGGGATGGATAAATGAAGACAGAGGAAAAGGGAGTTAGAGATGGCTGGTTCTCCTTATGTCAGCAACCATTATAGGTATGTTTTAACAGCCTGTTTTGGTCTCTTGCTTGCTAAAGCAATGTGAAAAAAATATGTATTTATATTCCACGAATAATTGATATAAACATATAAAGGGTGAAGCAAAATCACGTCTTGGTTTTTTTTTTTTTTTTCTCTCTCTCTCTCTCTTTCCTTTCAAGTCTCTCTTTGACAGTAGCTGCATGTTGGTTCTAGGCTGAGTGCCAGTTGTATCAATTAAACAGTAACTAATTCAAGTACATTTGCAATCTGTGTTTGAAATGCCAGCCCATACAGTAGTTACCAATTAAGCGTGAGGCAGATTAATGGACGTATTGTTCTCCTGGGCTACCTCCGGCACACTGTCACTAAGCATGTAAGCCCCAGTGAACGGAAGCCTTCCATTTAAAGAGAGAGGGGAAAACACTTGCTTACAAAAAAGAATAAAAGAAAGAAAGTTAGGTGTTTTATATCACACAGAATTATTTAACAGGCACGGTGCCGTGTAACCTTTGGAAATGGAGAGATGTTAAGACTGTTCAGTGGTTTTCTTCATTTTTTTTTCTTTATTTCTTTGTGTATATTTAATGGATGCAAAAACATAAAGGTGCAAAAATCGGGAGAAAGTAATGGGAACAGATCAGATAGACAAATGGCTCTTGGAAGTTCAGCTCTTGAAACAGATGTTCTTTTCAGCTGGCTACTGTACATCATTATCTCCAGGAATCCCGAAGACCAAGTACAAAGATACACTGGGGACAGTCAAAATGCAGGATACTTACTGTGCGGAAGCCCTCAGCTCCATCCCCACTTCCCTGCTCCGTGCTCTACTGTCCCTTTAAGGAGACAAATATTCTAGGCAAAGGTCTGATCCACATGTCAGTCAAGGAGCTGTGGATGTGACAAAATTCCTGATCAAAATTAGCTTAAATGAAGAGACGTTTATTTGGGTAACCATTTCAGAGGTTTCTGCCCACGGTTGGCTGGCTTCCTAGCTTTTAGGTCTATAACGAGGCAGAACACAGAGGCGCTGGGAATGTGTAGCATAGGAAATTGCTCACAGCATGGCAAACAGGAAGCAGAGAAAGAGACCGGAAGTGGCCGGTGACCTACTTCCTCCAACTACCTCCCAACTGCGTCACAGGCTGATGACCAGATTTTGTAGTTGCTTTGGCATTGCTGAGATAAACACACCCAAGCCAAAGGCAGCTTGTGGGAGTTAAGTGTTTATTTTGGTTTACAGACTTGAGGGGAAGCTTCATGATTGCAAGGAAAAGACGGTAGAACAGAGGCTGGACATCACCTCTGCCAATATCAGGTGGACAACAGAAGCAGGAGAGTGAGCTGAACTCTAGCAAAGAAACAGGAGCTGGCTATAACACCCCTACGCCTGCCGCCACCACCACACTGCCTTCAGCAAGGCTCATCCTCCCAAATTGCCATCAGCTTGGGACCAAGAATTCAAAATACATGAGCTTATGGGGGGACCTCCTTCAAACCACCAAGCCAGGCCTTCAGCACAGCCTCCAAAATCATTCAGATTTAAACCATAACAGTCCGTTTTAAATTACAGGCTTATGATTCTTAAAACCAAGTGTAATCGTTGCAAATAAAACTGTTTTCATCACTCACTAAGCATTTAATGATTGCTATAGCTTGTATCAGAACTAATGGAAAGAGGCTGAGAATGTAAAAGGAGGCAATTCATTTTAGTCTCACACTATGCATGAATTCCTCAGGAAATGTCTCCTCCTTTCCCTCCTCCTCCTCCACCACATCCCCCCCCTCTTCATATGCCATCTTATCAGACCTCCAATAAATCAAACATCTAAAGAGATATTTAACTTCTCTTATTAAAGAAAAAAAAATATCAGGCTGGAGAAATGGCTCAGTGGTGAAATGTGCTTGCTTGTAAAACCTAATAGCCTGAGTTCAATTCCCCAGCACCCATGTAAAGCCTGATACACAAAGTGGTGCATGTATGTGGCATTCATTTGCAGTGACAGGAGGCCCTAGGTGGCCCATAAGCTCTCTCTCTCTCTCTCTCTCTTCCTCTCTCTCTCTCTCTCCTTCTCTCTCTCTCAAATAAACAAATAAAAATATTTTAAAGAAAAACTATCCAATGTTTTTATTTTATACACCATTTTGCAGGGCATCTCACGTGACCGAATGCAGGACAAGTTTCCTGTGGTGCCTGAAACCACAGTGAATTGTATAAGCCCAACATGTAACACTTAAACACAATCTGCAGGGCCAACTGCTTAATGAATGTGTGCACCGCCCAGACTCATTCATTCCAGTTCGTTGCCTGTGTCCTCGGACACTACTGCATCCAGAGCTGTGTGCACAGTGCCAACTTCTCTCAGGTTTGCGGCGAGGCAGAATGAAGCCGCTCACATCATGGAATCCAGGAAGCGGAGGGAGACAGAAAGTTTCTACCATCCCCCCATTATCACCACGGGTTGGTTAGTCGTGGCTCATGGACATATTGACCACCTGCAGCAGTGCTGAGACAAAACACCCGGCCAGAAGGAGCTTATGGGATGAAAAGGTTTACTCCGGCCTTACAGTTTTGAGGAGAGGCTTCACTGTGGTGGAAAAAGCATGGCAGAGCAGAAGCTGGGCATCACATTTTGTCACACTAGCTGAGAGGTAGCAGCAACAGCGAGCTGGCTAGTGAACACCCAGTAGGGCTAGACTAATCTACCTCAAGGTCCGCCCCAGTGACACACCCCCTCCAGCAAGGCTCCACCTCTCCAGGGCTCCACCAACTGGCGATTGAGGATGAGGCTTCATCATAAACACACAGGGCTTTGGGGAACATTTGATATTCAAATCACCATACTACCATCCTTCCAGTTCCACATCTTCGCCTTCTCCCCTCTCTGTCAATGGCTATGTGTCTGCTCTTTGTCCTGGGACCTTGGATACACTGCTCTCTCCTCTGAGAAGATCAGGAAGTGTGGATGGAAGCAGAGCCCAGCAAACCTTTGAGGAAGGTTGTTGGTGTGTGAGTCATCTACTTAGATACGTGTTTTTGATTGCACAGTGTGTGTGTGTGTGTGTGTGTGTGTGCCTGTCTCCTTCTTGACTGTGAAATGAAAGGCAAGCCCTAGGCATAGTTGTCTTTAACTAACTAGTCACCATAGGGATTTCCTAATTTGGCTGTTATTTCTGCCTTCAATGCATTTAAGATGCATTTAGTTTTCTCAGATAATTGGTGTATGTGGCCTTGTTATTAACACAGGTACCAGAAGAAGCATCACCTATTGGGCTCCTATCTTCCTTCTGGCTCTCCTCTCTACAGCTTCCTCTCCTCCTTCCCCTCCCCCATCGTTGGCCCATTCGTAGAGGGAAAAAAAGATGTTGAAATCAATAAGAGAATAAATTGCCACATGGTCTTTATTGTGGAGGCGAGATTTCTACAGAAAATCCTTGTAATCAGAAAAGAGGGAAGATGAGATTAAACTGATTAAACTGAGAAAGTCAAAAAAGGACAACTTGAAAGATTAGCTCCACGACGCCAGCAAAGCATGACTCTCTGTGCATGCTAAGTGCAACTGTCCTCTCTGCTATCAGCGCCTTCATCGGGTGACCTTCTGCTACATTAGCACACAGCTACTTGATCCAAGGCAAATGCTGGAAATTGAAAAGGCCAGAATGCTGGTGATTACAGCAGGTATCAATATTATTGTAATGATGCTTCGTTATCGTGAGGGCACTTAATTACTTAGGGAGAATGAGAAGGCCAGCGAGTCAAGCTTCAAGTCGCAGCCATAATCAACGTCCAGATGGGGGTAGGTGTTTGAGAAAAGCCTCAAATTCAGATTCAAAGGGAATCAGAGAGCGAGGAAGAGAGAAGACTCTCTTGAGCATCATAGGTTTGCTTAGCAAATGGCTATGGAAGTGCAAAGAATGGGGTATTAGCTTCCTAAATGCTTTCTGCATTCACCTGGTGCACGGCAGCTTCTCTGTACATATTAAATAAATGAGCAGATAAAAATGACACGGTTGAAATGAGTCTGGTGGCATGCCGAAATATCAAATATCATTAAAATCTGTATACAGATATATTGAATTTGGGATATTGATTCCAATCAGCTCAAGTCTTTGTGTGTGTGTGTGTGTGTTTCTGGGGATGGAACCCAAGGTCTCACACATGCTAGGCAAGTCCTTGCACAGTGACATATGTCCACCTTCAGCTCCCCGTCTCTTCTACTGGGGAGCTAATTGTGTCCTTCAACCCTTTTACTGCCTTCCAAACTCAATCTCTCTACGTTCCCTCTCATTTTCCATAGAGGCTTGACGTTCTTGGCCTGGTTGGTGTGATGTTATAATTCTGAAACGCAGAGTTCAAGCTGGGTGTATGTTTTCTTTTAACTCTGACCCCTAAATAGAAACACAACATTTCTGAACACTCCAGGACTGTGGTTGTGCTGAGCCAAGCCAGAATTAGCCCCACTTATTGACCTACAAATAGACCTGACCCCGCCCGACCTGCCTCTGTCCAAGTGTGGAGCAAAATCCATACTTTCAAATTTAATGAATCATACGTTAGTCCTGGAGCGGGCACAGAAGCCAGAGTAAACTTCAGGCTGCATTTGAATGAACCCATCCATTCAGTGAGCCTTGTCGTCAGCAGACTTTTGCCTGGTGCGATCATCATGGTGCCAGTTGTTTCTTTAGCCTATTTGGAGATGCCGGGGGTCAGGGGAAGGAATTAAAGAAAATCTGTAGAAGGAAAATGTGTCTGGAGAAAGGAATGTGAAAAAGCTAAGGTCAGAGTGGAGCATTGAGAAGGCTCTTTAAGCACTTGCAGATGGATTTAGATGCCAGTGATGTTGCAGAGGGTAGGCATTACTCTGTCCTTTCGCTAGCACATAAACTTTGAAGACCTGAAAACTGTGTCTTGGGGTAAGGAAGCAAACAGCCAAATAAGGCACAGGAGAATTATCCACAATGCTAAAATTAAAGTAAAGTAAAATAAAATAAAATAAAATAAAATAAAATCAGTAGGTCCAAGGGCTGGAGAGATGGTTTAGCGGTTAAACACTTGCCTATGAAGCCTAAGGACCCCCGTTCAAGGCTTGATTCCCCAGGACCCACGTTATCCAGATGCACAAGGGGGCGCACGCGTCTGGAGTTCGTTTCCAGTGGCTGGAGGCCCTGGCGCGCCTAATCTCTCTCTCTCTCTCTCTCTCTCTTCCTCTTTCTCTGTCACTCTCAAATAAATAAATAAGAATAAACAAAAAATTATTTAAAAAAAAAACAGTAGGTCCTTAGTTTTATATAATATCTTCCTAAGCTTGGCACAGCAGCACATACCTGTGAACCCAGTACTCAGGTGGCTGAAGCAGGGCTGCTGAGAGTTTGAGACCAGCCTCAGGTACATAGGAAGATGCTGTCTCAAAACAAAACAGACAATACAAATCTCTGATGAGGAGGCGGGAAGGACTGGCGAAGGTGAATACTTGCAGAATCCGCAATCATCTCTGACCGCTGGTCTTCTTGGAGTCAGTTCTCCTGCAGGGTCACTGCCCAGGCTAGAGGTGTTTATGCATTTCCATGTCTTGGAATGGAGGCTGACTTTATCCTAAACTTCCAACATACCGCTTCAGTCCCAGGTATGCCTCCATAAATTCTCATTTCTTGTTTTAGGATCAAGATATCCATTGTTGATTGAATGTAGATAGAGTGCTAGTTCTTCCTTATTTGTGGGAAATATGACCTAAGACCCCAATGGATATCCAAAATCCTATACATATTTTCTTCTTTATATACAGACCTATGATAAAACTTAATTTATAAATTTTCCATGTGAAAGGCTAGCGATTATAGCAACATACTGTAATAAAGGGTAGTTAAAATGGATAACTCGCTTATTCCTAAAATTTTCCATGTGATCCTTTCTGATCATTATTGGCAGGGACTAATAAAACCACACAAAAGAAAACTGCAGAAAAGAGAGGGCTGTTATGTATTTCTTCCCTTAAGGGAAAAACAATGTTATCTTCTAAAGATTCAAGAATTTAACTTTACTAGAAGGCTGTCCACTGGCTATACTATGCTGTGCCCATCTTGTTTGGAGTAGCTAAGACTATCCACAGGAGATCCCACTAAGATGGGGCGCGTTGATTCTGTCATAGCGGGAGGGGTGGGGTAGGGCCATTAGACCCTCTACTGCGGCTCCAGCCACTGTTTTCCTCCTGCGCCCCTCTCAGCTGTACACAATCCGGCTGTGGTCCAGGGACGTGTCACGGTGTACAGAGTGCAGATGGTTTCCTGAAGCAGGCACTCTCTCTACACAGCTCTCAGGAGAACCTCACCCACCCGTGCTGAGGCGAGAACTCCCAGTGATATGACTGAGGACCACTAACCCTCCCTCCTCTGAGTAACTCATCACTCACGCACCGGTTAGCAAGCCTCATCTGTCCACCAAGCTGGACTTGGATAGCGTCCCTCCTCAGTTGTGTTGTTGATGCCCTCTCTGGGGAGAGGAGATGTTTGCTCATGTCTCCTGGGAAAAGTAACGCAGCAATAACTCCCTTTTCAAAATGTCATATACTAATACTCTAATGCTACTGTGTGTGATCTGTGATTCTCCACCTGGTTTTACTAATTGCCTCACTCTTCTCCCTATGAGTCATTGAGTCAGAACAAGATCCAAGTGTCTCATTTTCTTGACTATAACACAGCTTAGAGTGATGTGGTATAAGGGTCTGTGCTCCCTGGTTCTTCTACCTTATTAATCAGTTTTCTCTCTCTCTCTCTCTCATTGCACAATGTCTAGAAAACCAAGGCTTCTCGCATTTTCTCTTTTCTCTAAGTATGCTGTCTGCTCTTAACTCTGGCTGTTCATCAAATTCCCTCAGTCAGGTTTTACCCCATTTGGGCCCACCCCAAGGTATTTAATTGATTTTTCTAAAAAAATATTTTACTTTATTTATTTATTAGACATAGAGAAGAAGCTGGAGAGAGAATGGGCATGCTATAACCTCCAACCAGTGTAAATGGACACCAAATACACGTGCCACTTTGTGCATCTGGCTTACCTGGGTCCTCGGCAATCAACCCTGGGTCCTTGGCTTCGCAGGTAAGTGCCTGAACTGCTAATCCATCTCTCTAGCCCTTTAATTGATTTTGGGTAGAACTTGTGATCTTTTGTCTTTTGATTATAAGTGAAGCCCTCGAGGTGCATGAACATACATTAGTGACTTTGAAAGCCCCAGGAAACTTGATTGCTTTGTCATCTTGATAGAGGGCTCAGTCATCCTTCCTAAATGATAGCAAAATATCTGAGATAATCAGAGGTCTATGTTTGCTCAGTGTTGGAAGTTTCAGCCCATGACTGAGTGGATCTCTGCTTTGGGCCTGTGGTGAGGCAACACTTTGTGGTGGGAGCTCATGGTAGGAGTGTGCAGCTAAGTAAAAACCCTCACCTCATCTCTAGGAAGCAAAAACAAGGAGGAAAATGAGAGGGCCCATATCCCCTTTGGAGGTACACTTCCACTTCCCAGGGACTTCCACAAGGCCCCACCTCTCAGATGTCCTACTGCCTCCTAAGCCTTTAACATAGGGGACTTGGGGAGAGACTTAACCATGCCCTCGCAGGGAAGTTTTAATCAAAGAAGGCATGGGAAACGATGGTTGGGCTTATTACAAGAAGGAGAAGGAACTGAAAGTTTCATAGTAAGCTGGGTTTCTTTGTTTTTTAATTGAAAATATTTTTGACTCTTGTGTATGTTTCAAATTTATATGGCATTTTGAGAAGCAGATAGATAGCTTGAAAAGTCACGATGTTTAGATAGCTATCAGCACGATGTGGCGTTTTCATGCATGTCTACCATGGGGTATGAATAAGCAAGCAATGAATGTGTTTATCACCTCCCATATCTGAAATACACTCAAAAATAGTCACAGAAACTCTTTGTTTTGCCAGCAGAAAAAGCTGAAGTTCTGGAAAGGCCACCCTTTGCATGAAATGGCAGGAGAGAGAAAAACCCACTAAGAGCTAAACAAAGCTTATCTGTCTCAACCTGTTCAGGATGAATTCAATTTCTGCCTTGTATACTTGTCTACAGAGCAAGGATTATGCACAAAAATAACAATGGTTTTCACTTTTCCTTCTTACTGTCCATGTTGATGTAACTATCAACCTTGTATTCCTATCATAAAAATGAGTTGGAATGTGTACTTTTTGCCTCAGAGAAGTTATAAATGATTAGATTTAATTAGATTTATTTCTTTCATTCTCATAGTCCTGATAGTACCAACTTAAACTGGCACATCTAAAATGATTTCTATTTGAATATTTGCATCATAATTCATTGTTTCTATTTAATGTTATAGGATTCTAAGACATGTATTATTTTCTTGCAGCACTTAAAAAATACCTTATTCTTATTTATTTATTTGACACACACACAGAGAGAATGGGTGCACCAGGGCTTCCAGCCACTGCAAACCATTTCCAGACATGTGCGCCCCCTTGTGCATCAACGTGGGTCCTGGGGAATCAAACCTGGGTCCTTTGTCTTTGCAGACAAATGCCTTAACCACTAAGCCATCCCTCCAGCCCTATTGCAACATTTTTGATGAGTATGCTTTTTTGTTTGTTATTTACCTACCTTCTCAAGTCAGGAAATTTCTTACTGGATCAAATACTACAGGCATTTTCTACTTTCAGAATTATGTTGCTTCTATCCTGAGTTCAATTAGAAAAATATGTCTTAATATACACGAAGTGAGAGTCCAGTTCTTGTTTTAATGTGCACGAAGTGAGAGTCCAGCTCTTGTTTGAATATCCACAAAGTGAGAGTCCAGTTCTTGGAACCTCCTAGAACTGTTGCAGAAAGCCGAAAGACCTTCCCAACTATGTATACCAACAGAATTATCCATGTCATTAGAATGTGGCATCTCTTCCTGATTGCCCTGATTCACACTGTAATACCCAAGTGTGTACATCACACCTCCAATACTCTGAGGAAGAAAATAGTATCTTTATAGGATTTACGCTTAATTGGTAAGGTCAGGATGACTACTAAACTAACATGAGGAAGTAAATAATAATAAACCAAGGTAACAGCATTACCATGGCATGAAAATATACAATAACGTGGGAACTGGAGAGATGGTTCAGCAGTTAAATGTGCTTGTTTGCAAAACCTTGTGACCCAGGTTCTAGTCCCCAGTTCCCACATACCAGCAGATGCACAAAGTAACACAGGCACTTTGCTACACTCAGGTGAGTATTGTTGGCAGAAATCACCCGACCAAGAGCAGCTTACAGGCTTGAGGGGAAGCTCCACGATGGCAGGGAAAATGACGGCATGAGCAGAAGGTGGACATCACCCTCTTGCCAACATCAGGTGGACAACAGGAACAGGAGAGTGTGCCAAACACTGGCATGGGGAAACTGGTTATAACACCCATAAGCCCGCCCCCAACAATACACTGCCTCCGGGAGGCGTTAATTCCCAAATTTCCATCAGCTGGGAACCTAGCATTCAGAACACCTAAGTTTATGGGGGACACCTGAATCAAACCACCACACACTTGGAGTTCATTTGTAGTCACAGGAGGTCCTGGAGCACCCATACACCCCCCCCCCATTTATCTGTCTCTCAAATAAATAAATTAAAATATTTTTAAAATGATAACATGGAATTAAAACTATATAATGTGTACATAAACTTTGAAAGAAAGATAGTAAAGCTATCTAAATGGAGCAACGTACTATGTTTTGCAACAGCCAGTGTTCATATCCTAATATATCAATTTGTCACATGACTAGTTACAAAACTAAGAATTTCCTGAAAAATATTTCAGAACTATTTTGGGGGGAATTTTTGAAGTAAGTTAATCTAAAGTTTATATGGATAACTAAAGCCCTGGGAATACCTGAAAAATATTAAGGAAGGCCAGGTGGAATGTCTGGCCCTATCAGACAGCAAAATATGTTATAAGGCCAGGGAGATGGCTCAGCGGATAACGCCCCAGCCGTCCAAGTGTCCAAGTGTAAGGACCTGAGTTTGAATCCCCACAACCCCTGTCAAGAAAGATGTGGTGGCGTAACGTCTGTATTTTTAGCATACCTACAGTGAAATAGGAGGCAGGAAGAGGAGAATCCCCCCAAAAATTCATGGGCCTGGTGAGCACAGCACTGAACAACAAGAAACCCTGCCTCAAACAAGGAAGAAGAGCAAGAGCAGCGCCCGACTTTGCCTTGTCCCCATGTGCACAGCATAGCACACACTAGTTTGCAGACACACACATACACCAATGTATTATAAAAGTAAAGTAGGGCTGGAGGGATGGCTTAGCGGTTAAGGCGTTTGCCTGCAAAGCCAAAGGACCCAGGTACGATTCCCCAGACCCACGTTAGCCAGATGCCCAAGGGGGCGCATGCGTCTGGAGTTCATTTGCAGTGGCTGGAGGCCTTGGCGTGCCCATTCTCTCTCTCTCTCTCCCTCTTTCTCTGTCAAATAAATAAAAATAAAATTCTTAAGAAAACTAAAAATTAGAGTAAGACACTGTGTTATTGACACAGAAAAACAAACAAACCCACCAGTGGAAGAAGAAACAGTTATGAATACATAGCCAGATAAACCTGTCTTGTGGCAGGGTATCTTGGAGACCAGAGTGGGAAAGGACAGGTAATGAAATAAGTAGAACTGGGTTAATTACTGTGAGGAAAGAAAACTAACTAACTATTGGTAGCACATGTTATGCCTGAACCAATCAATTCCAAGCTGCTTTATGACCTAAGGGAGAAAAGCAAATCCTGAAAGTTTCCTAAGGAAATGTAGGACTATACACTCCTTCACTCAAAGACATAAGACTTCTTGCCACCATAAAATGAACCCAAAGGGGGAGAGAGAGAGAGAGGGAGGGAGAGAGAGAGAGAGAGAGAGGGAGGGAGAGAGAGAGAGAGAGAAGGATATATTTGACAGCACCAGAATCAAGAGCGTTTTTCCCTCTGGAGATCCATAAGTGAAAGGAACTGATTTCGATATTGGGACTTCCAGCCTTTGGCTCTTGTGACATGATGCTGTCATGTACAAAGGCTGAATTCATATCTAGCTTTGATTGTGTGCGGCTCATGGGCCACAGGCTGGACATGCTGCGATCAAGTTACAATATTTGTGGCAAGTGTGACTGATAAAGTTTTACTACAGAGACTATTTGGGCAAATTCTACAGAGAAACGAGACAGAGCACACACAACAAAGTAACCCAGAGCCAAACAAATAAATAGTTTATATACATAACAGGAGGACCATACATGCTGGAGGAAGTGCTTAAGCAATCTAGGGGGAGGAAAAGGCATACGGAAAATGTGAAATACGATTTCATACTCATCAAAGTAGCAAGGGCTCACCTACCTAAGCTCACTGGGCATTGACAAAGATGTAGAGAAACAGAACATTTCTAACATCTGTGCATGAGGGCAAATGAAATGAATTTGGGAAACAAACCAGAGCTTACTTGGAAAGCGGTACACATTCATACATTTCAACCAGGAGCAACACTCCTGGGGACAGGCCTTAAATGTACATGTAAGGTGGTATGTATAAAGTGTTCCTAGCAGGATCATTTGTAGCTGTAAAACATCCGAGAGTAACTTATAGGGCCACCATAGGTAGAATAAATAAACCGTAGTGTGTTCGTTACACACCAGAACTTCCAAAGCTTTGTCACACCGTGGCACACATAATAAACATTTTCGGGCTGGGAAAAATGGCTCAGCCAATGAAACATTTGCTGTGCAAGCATGAGGAACTGAGTTTGGATTCCCGGTACCCATGGAAAAGCTGGGTGCAGTGGCATATGCCTGTTACCCTAGTGCTGGGGAGGCAGAAAAGAAGGTTACTGGGGCTCGCTGCTGAGTAGTGTGGCTGAATAGGTGAGCTCCAGAGTTAGTGAGAGGAACAGTCCAGTCTCAAAGATTGGAGAGTGTGGGCTGGAGAGATGGCTCAGCAGTTAAGTTGCATGCCTGCAAAGCCTAACGGCTTGGGTTCAACTCCCAGTACCCATGTGAAGCCAGATGCACCAAGTGGAGCATGCATCTGATTCATTTGCAATAGCTAGAGGTCATGGTGCACCCATTCTCTCTCTCTCTCTCTCTCTCTCTCTCTCTCTCCTTGCAAATGAAATAAATAGAAACACAAAAATAAAAATAAAATGGAGTACAATTCAGGAAGATAACTGGCATCCATCTCTGGCCTCTACATGCATGTCCACACGTGCAAATGCACCTGTACAAACGTGTAGCCGACACACTAATGGACAGTTATACACATGTATGTATACCACATGCATATAAAATGGGAAACGAACGCACCATTTTGCATGGCATACTTGTACAATCTGAAAGCAATTTATTGTAACTTCTAAGTAGGATGATCATACATCCTAGTTTGCCCGAGCGGGTACCAGTTTGCCCAGGATTTACCTATTTCCAACTCCAACTTATTGTGCCAATGTGGTGACTGACAGCACCCTTCTGCACTTTCAAAACATTCTAGTTTGAACAACGACAACACTCTATGGTCATGCTTTGTTTATGCAGCTTTGTGATACAAACTCTATTATATTTTCCTTTTATCTTATAAACATGATGAAGACAAAATATTATGAAAGCTGTTATATCTTGTATGACAGCAAAATAAATTTTTAATGAACTAGAACGCATTCACATTGTTAGTGTTTTTTTTTAATAAAAAGGTAAAATCAGGACTCTCATATAACTACCAAATGGATGTGGCAAATATTTTATCTAACTCATAGATGAGTGCAGAATCAGTGGGATGTTAATACGCAAAGCGCAGCCACAGAGCAAATTGCTACATATGTGGAATCAGCTCACTAATACAGACAAGCTGGTCCCCAGCCAAAGGACAGTAGGGTACAATGTTTGGAATCATTTCCCTCACATAGGAAAAAGTCAATTACATTCCTAAGCAATGACAATCATTTGCATGAATAGGACCACTACGTGACCATCAGACAATAATGACTTCAGAGCCATCAGCCTCTACAAAGAAACTTCCATCCCCGCACACATGCAGAGAAGCTCAAAGATAGCAGAAAACACGAGCGATCGACCAAGGGGTCTGAGGGTCAGCATCAACCACTCTTCAAAGGACGTCCAAGAAGTTTTGTTAACTCATATTTTTTTGTTTATATAGAGCTCATATAATCTAGTATAAAGCTTCTTTTTTTTACTCACTACTGCTCTTTGTCAGAAAAATATTTAAGTAATTTCAGACTTTTGAGTATATGAGGCAGGAATACAGATCAAACATTGATCACAAATCATAAAGAAATGTACTTTAAAATAACATTTTATGTAATAGTATGTAAATGCATACTACAAAACAGCAGAAGTATGTTTAGGATCATTTCAGAAAAGGTTGGGAATGCTGTAATAACTCCAGGCCAAATTTTATTTGATTTTTTTTTAAAAATGAAACTCAACTTAGCAACTAAAAGAGCACTTTTTAAAATCAAATAATCTGACACAACCTAATAAAAAATACACTAGTTTAACACAGGAATGACAGTAGAAAAATATTTTAAAAGCCTCTGTTTTTTTTAATATGAACACGAGAGAGAGAGAGAGTTGGCATGTCTGGGCTTCCAACCACTGCAACATAGCTGCATGCGCCATCTTGTGCACATGTGTGACCTTGTGTGTCTGGCTTACACGGGACCTGGAGAGTCCAACATGGGTCCTTAGGCTTCTCAGGAAAGCGCCTTAACTTCTAAGCCATATCTCCGGCCCCAATAGTTATGTTTAGGAGCAGAAAACTCTTGCAAAGTAAAAGCACTACCATTCTTAACATACAATGGTGTCATATCTGGGACAAGGTGTTTTGGGCTGCATTGCACTGTGTGAAGGTCTGCATAGTACGAAGTATGCATGCCTGTGTTAAGAACCAGGGCCTCAGTGACTTCACAAAACACAACGTGTACCAGCACCGCCAGAAGCACCCACATCCAGTATGCACTTGATTTTTAATTAGTTTTTGGTTGTTGCATGTGCAGACACCTTTAAATGTTGCCAAAGTTTTCTAACCCCCACATTCTGTTATATGGTCCCACATGTGGGTGGCCCACAATTTAAGAGCTGAGGTCTAGACACTATTGTTTTGATTTATTTTGATAGCACTTGTTGTTACACATAGGAACACTCGGTGAATGAAACATTGGCTCTAAAGGTTTCTGATACATTTGGAAACAAAGCTTATGCGAGTCTGGCTTTTCTGCTGCACTTCTAGTAAAACATGTGCCTGATACTACTTGCTTAATACCCTTCTTCAAAGAACTTACTACTGATTCCAGTATTCCACACTCAGAAAGTTTATTATTATTATTATTATTATTATTATAGCTTACAATGTTCTTTAAAACATTTCTCTTGAGGGATCCTAATTAGTGTTACTGAGTGAGCCTTCTTCATAATGTCTGCAACTTCATCCATTCACAATGAAGCCAATTTCCTCTTAAACTTTTCTACATCAGTGCTATCCTGAAATGTGACATACTGACATATGACATGTGCTCATGTTAACATGAACACACTGACCATTCTTCATTTTCATCTCTTAGACTTCTCTGGTCCAAAACATATAGTATTGATAATTTCCATGGAGGCTAGCAAAGCCATTGACTACAATTGCGTGGGACGTTTTGTGATGTTCACGTGTTGGTTGAACAACCCAGCAACTAATTCTTCATCCAAGAGCTGTTTGTTATGATCTGCGGGCCATGGAGACACTTAAAATTTTTTCTGTGTAAGAGAAAAAAAGATTCTAGGGCAATATTGCAGTTTCTGTTTGACATTGTTTCTCATTATAAATTTTCTATGTTAAAAACAAACAAACATTTAGGTTGAGAGATTAAAAGAATTAATGAGATGAAAGTTTCCAAGTCTCAGAATTTGACTTCATTTATGTACTTTTTACAAGCTAGCTTATTTTGTGAATCTGCTCATAATTTCTATAAGAAAGTCATCCAGCATGTTGGGAAGAAACCCATTTCACTCAAAGGAAAGCTGGGCTTTAAAACTATCAGAAAATTAATTTTAAAATCATTAGTCTTATGGTATCTACATCCTTTAAAATAGTTTAAAACATATTTATTTTTGCTTTTATTGAGGTAGCGTCTCACTCTAGCCTAGGCTGACTTGGCACTCACTCTTTAGTCTCGAGCTGGCCTTGAACTCACAGTGATCCTTCTACCTCTGCTTCCAAATTCTGGAATTAAAGGCATGCACTAACAAGCCCAGCTAAAACACATTTTATTAACATGTATTTAAAGTAAAATGAGGTGAAAAGAATATAAGTAAATTATTGTGTATGATTAAAACTTTTTTTTCTTTGAGGGCTGGAAAGATGGCTCAACAGTTAAAGGCACTTGCTCGAAAAGTCTGACGGCTCTCATTCAATTCCCCAGTGCCCACACAAAGCCAGACAAAGTGTCAACTGTGTCTGGAATTTATTTGCAGTGGCAGGAGGTCCTGGCATGCCCATTTTGAGTTCTGTATATATCACTTGTTTTTCACTCAATGACATTAAATGTGTCCAGTTATTATTGACTTATAGAAATAAGAATTTTCTAAAATCAAGTGTCAGAAATATCATTAAAAATAAGTTTTCTAGGGCTGGAGAGATGACTTAGTGGTTAAGGCATTTGCCTGCAAATCCAAAGGATCCAAGTTTGACTCTCCAGGACCCACGTAAGCCAGATGCACAAGAGGGCACATGCATCTGGAATTTGTTTGCAGTGGCTGGAGGCCCTGGCATGCCCATTCTCTCCCTTGCTCGCTCTCTCTCTCTCTCAAATAAATAAATAAATAATATATATATATATATATACATATATGTATATATATATATATACACACACATATATATATTTTATAACATTAATATGTTTAGGAATGTTATGCATACAGTAAAAGTACACAAAATTAAAAAGTTCTGCTTGGTTCATTTTAACAAATGAATGTATCCATGCAACTTTGACACAAAACAAGACGAGTCCAAATTTTCAATTTATTTATTATTTATTTATACAAATTTGTTTGTTTGGATACCCTTCCTTTGATTTTCATACTTATTACATTAAAAAGACCTTGTCAAAGTCTCTCTTTAGGCTTGGGAGATGGCTCAGTGGTAAAAGGTACTTTCTTGTAAAGCCTGAAGGCCTAGGTGCCTACGTAAAGCAAGATGCACAAAGTGATGCAGGCATCTTGGCTTCATTTGAAGTGACAAGAAGCCTTGGCATGCCCATTTTCTCTCTTTTTCCCCCTCTCTTCAGTATACAAATAAAAATATTTAGAATAGTCAATAAAAGTCTCATCTAGCATTGTACTCTTTATGTACAATACAGTGCAAAGAATGAAAAAGAAAAAGTCTATTAGTCCTTTTTGGTGCTTGTGTGTGTTATATGTACATGTGTGCACATATGGTGTATGTGCATGTGCATGTATGTGTAGTGTGAACACTCTGTGTGTGTGTGTCTGTAGAGAGAGAGAGGAGAATGTCAGGTGTCTCCACCTATCACTCTCCTGCCTGATTTCCTGAATCAGAGTCTCTCAATGAACCTAGGACTCCCCACTTTTCTGTTCTACTGGCTGACAGGGAGCCCCAGTAAACATCCTGCCTCTCTGCCCCTCTCAGCACTGTGGTTACAGGCACGTGTGGCCATGCCCTGTTTTGTTTTGCTGTTGTTGTTGTTTTGTTTTGTTGTTGTTTAAAAACATATGTGCTGGGGATCAAACTCAGGTCCTCATGCTTGCTTAGCAAGTCCTCTTATCTACCCAGCCCCTATCTGGTTCCTTTTGATACATGTATGTACCCAGGTCACATTCACACAAAACAAGATACTTAACTTTCCTAAACATAAAGTGCTTCTAACTGTAAGACCATTCGCACTGGCCTTTCTCCAGTCCAGGGGACACTCAGCGATAAACATCATTGATTACTGTCAGCACAGACTAAGATTGCCTCTTAGTGAATTGAAAGTAAATGACATCAGAGTACCAAGTCTGTCTTCCACTTTTAAGACTGGGTGCTGTTTTCCAGTCTATTCTGAGTGCACCGCTTTGTCTCTTTAGGAGGCTTCTATTATATGGATAAACCAAAAGGTGTGCATCCATTTTAACTGGTGAATATTTAGGCCTATTCCCAGATTTTAACAATTATGGAATAATCTTCTGTAAATATCAAGTATTCTTACGAGTATGTGGTTTCATTCGCCTCAGATAAAATCTCATACAAGAATGCAATGGCTACTTTATGGTGTAAACATGTGTTTCATTTTATAAGAAGCTGTCAATTGTCTATCAAAACAGCTGTCCTCATATGCAATCATGAGCATTTATCAAAATTTCAGTAGTTCCACATCCTCAAAATCTATAAAAGTTAAGTGCATTTATTTTTACTAGCAAAAAAAGAATAATGAAATTGAAACACAAATTAACTATGATACCATTTAGAATAACATAAAATATAATTTATCTAAGATTAATCCAATGAATGTTTTGGAAACAAATGTAATGAAATCCCCAAGGTATGTTTTGGGTACATGTGTGGTGTGTGTGTGTGTGTTATGCATACATGTGTGTAGGCACACAAGTGTGAGTATATGTCTATGTGCACGTGCATATGGAGGCCAGAGGTCAGATGTCAGGGTCTTCCTCAATCACTTCTCACCTTATTCACTGAGTCAAAGTCTCTCCCTTGAACCCAGGACTCACCAACTTGGCTAGTCTAGCTGGTCACTTTGCTCTGGGGATGACCTGTCTCTGCCTCTCAATTGCTGGCATTGCAGGCCACCATGTGCACTTGGGTTTAATGTCGGTGCTGGGGATCCAAACTGAGGTTGTCATGCTTGGGCAGTGAGTGCTTTATACATTGAGCCATTTTTCCAACCCCCAACTATTTCTTGGAGAAATTAAAGTCGTAAGTGAATGAAGAACTGTGCTGTGTTTATGGATTGTAGTTTGCAGTGACCTGGAGATAGTTCAGATTGCTCATGATACCTCTGCATATCACCTCAGACTTCAAACCCAGCAGCTGGCAAAGTACTTATACTTAGAAATTAGCACGCATTTCAAATTGGTACATTCTTTCGCAGACAACTCACTATTGAACATTTACCAGAAAATCGCTAATTAAAAGATTCATCTTTAGACAGCCTTTTTCCCTGAATTGTCTAGAGGTTTTATATATATATATATATATATATATATATATATATATATATATATATATATATATACCTTATAAGCTTAAACAGAGTTCATCGGGATTTTACAAAGATACTGAAAAATTAATTTCATCATCCATATAGAAATACAAAGAATTTAGAATAGATGAGAAAGATCATCTTCATGAAAGAAGTAACAAACTTTAAAAAATACATTCATTGCCTTCCAGCTTACCATTACTCATAATATGTTCATGATGTTTTTGAATCTATAGGTTTGTGATTCAATCCAGGTGTTTCCCATCAACTTCTACGTTCTGAATGCTAGGTCCCCAGCTGGTGTCAACTGGGAATTAGACCCTCGTGGAGGTGGTGTGTTGTTGGAGGCAGGCTTACAGGTGCTGCAGTGAGCTTTCCCTTGCCAGTGTTTGACACACTCTGCTGCCGTTCTATACCTGAGGTTGGCCAGGAGGTGAGGTCCAGCCTCTGCTCCTGCCATAGGGTTTCCCCTGCCATCATGGGTCTTGTTCTCAAGTCCCTAAGCCAAAAGAAATCCTTTCTTCCACAAGTTGCTTTTGGTTGGGTTCTGTGTGCCAGCAACATGAAGTGAACTGCAACAAGATTTGCAGTAATGCTCTTTCTCCCTCTTCCTTCCTTCCTTCCTCCTTGTTTGTTTGTTGAGGTAGGCTCTCACTTCTAGCCCAGGCTGACCTGGAAGTCATTATGTAATCTCAAACTGGCCTCGAACTCACAGTGATTCTCCTACCTCTGCGTCCTGAGTTTTGGGATTAAAAAAGTGCACCACCAAGCCCAGCTTATTTTCTTATTCTAGTGACTTGAGTGGTCACTATTTTTTCTTCATCAGTTTAGGTAAAATTTTGTTAAAGCTATCAAATACCCATCTTTTTTTTTTTGTCAGTTTTTTGAAGCAAGTAGGGTCTCACTCTAGCCCAGGCTGACCTGGAATTTATTATGCAGTCACAGGGTAGCCGTGAACTCACAGTGATCCTCCTATCTCTGCCTCCCAAGTGCTGAGATTAAAGGTGCACATCACCATGCCTAGATAAAGAACTACTTTTTGACTTCATTGATATTTTTGTTTTTCTATCATCTACTTTGATTTTTAGATCCATTTGGAAAATTTAGATCCCAGGAAAACTGCTGCTTCAAAAAAAACTGGAACAGAAAAACACCGAGAATCACCCCTTCCAGGAAAAAAAAAAAATTGTCTGCTCTCTAATTACAAGGCAAACTAGAAGACCCTAATCACTTAACCACTAACTAACTAGCTGACTAATAACTATGTCTTACAACAAAGTAAGCGCCGGAACCAGGCTCAGATATGGGAGCAATTCTGACTTTCCCAAGCCAAGAACTGAACCTTCGTGGTACTATGCACTGACGGCTCTCTTAGAAGGTACACCAGAACTGATGGGCAGTGTATGTGAAGAAGAGGGAACTCTAAGGAAAGCAAAAGTCAGTGTTAGATGTCAAAAGTATTACAACACAGGATACCTTTACCTTTGGTAGGCTCATGAGTAACTAGAGAAAGCAATGGACACACCAGTGAGGTTGAAGTTATGTCAACAGAAACCTAAAGTTGAAGCAAAAACAAAGGGGAAAATGTGAAAGAAGAAATAGCCAATAACACTGAGATAATTGCAAACAATGTGCTATAGGCATGCTTAGAATGTCATCATGACAGGAAACCATGAATAAGAAGAGCAGAAAAAAATAATGACTGAGAAAGTTTGAAATTTTCATGAAAAATACCTAAACTGTGCTTTCAGAAAGCCTGACTAATTCCAACCAGGTTGGATACTAAAAAATATCCCCATAGGTATATGATGATATACAAAAAGAAAATTTTTATTTACTAGCTACAAAAATTCAAATGCAATGAGAAAGTCGTGAGGGAAGCAGAAGTGAGGGAAATGAACACCTTATCTACTGAGCACTAAGGATATGAATTACACCACACATCTAGAAAAATGTAGGCAAGAAAGGCATGAAGTAAAATATTTAAATTGCTAAAAGGGAAAAAAATAACCATACAGGATCCATCACAGTGACATGATCTTTAAAAAGTGAAAGAGAAGTAACAATTTTTCTCAGACAAGTAAAAATTGAGGAAACCCAAATAAGATTAATTTTAACTTTTCAGAATAAATAAGAGACCAGAAGGTAGTGGGATAAAATATTCAAATCTTAAACCAAAAGCTGTCAACCAAAAATTCTGTGTCTAGAAAAACCAGCTTTCAAAACTGGCATTAAATAAAGACTTTTCCAGGTCAATAAAACCGAGAATTTGATGTTAGAAACCCAACTTAAAATAAATACTAATGAGAATTTTTTAAGAAGATTACAAATTCTCCTGTGACAGGAACAGCAGCAAAAGGAAAAAAAAGTAATTGTAAAAGACAATTAAAACAAATAATTTTCTCTTTTTTTCTTGATCTGTTGTTAGTCACCCTTTTCATACTATAATAAAATATTTGAGCCGGCCTGGCGTGGTGGCACACGCCTTTAATCCCAGCACTCAGGAGGCAGAGGTAGGAGGATTGCTGTGAGTTCAAGGCCACCCTGAGACTACACAGTGAATTCCAGGTCAGCCTGGGCTAGAATGAGACCCTACCTTGAAAAACCTATTTATATATATAAATATAATTATAAATATAAATATGAATGTATATATATATACATATACATATATATATACAGTGTCTTTCTCTTTTCCAAGGCAAAGTTGTTTATTAACCTCATAGCTTTGGAGTTGGGAGGCCCAAATAGTAAGGCTGGAGCTCTGATGAGGAGCCCTCTTAACTGATTGATGGTACAAATATGTATGTATCTTTTAATCTTCCTTCCTTAGTCTCTCCTTTTTATAAAACAACCAGGATAAACCATGGGGCGACATCCTAATGACCTCATCCAACAAAATCACTTTCCAGAGGTGTTAACTCTAAACATCATATGGTAGTGTTGTATTTTCAACTTCTTAATATCATTAGCATAACTTCTGCATACATTTGTGAGAGGGGAGACCATATTTAAAATCATATCAATTGATGTCAAAAGCAAACAGATGGAGTAAAATGTTGTACTTGTATAGAAGGGTAAAGCACTTGTCAATAACAGCTCAAATCTATAGCAAGTACTCAGAAAGGAATAGCAGTAGAAAAGGAAGTAATAAAGACTAAAAAAGTAGAAGAAATTGACAAAACCCAAAGCTTCTTTTAAGGATTGACAAAATGGACAAATCCCTTTCTATGCTGATTAAGAAAAAGAAAGAAAAATCAAACCCTAGAATCAGAAAAGAAGAAGAGGCATTGCTCCCAACTTGACAAAAATGTAACAGCTTATAAAGAAACACAATGAACAATTTCGCACTAACAAAGTAGATAATTTGTTTGAAATGTCTCAGTCTGTAAAGTGCTTGTCACATCAGCATAAGGACCCATTCTGACCCATGCTCCCCACAAGAAACCAGCAGGAAACCCATATGTCCATCAAGAAATGAATAAACTGTTACAACCTTACCATGAAATATTATTCAGCCATTAAAAGAGTAACGGCACACTAATAAAAGCCACAATGTGGATGAACTTGAAAACATGAAAGAAGCTGGTTTTGAAAGAACCCATGCTAGTGTTGGAGAGAAGGCTTAATGGTTAAAGGAGCTTGATTATAAATCCTGAGGACCTGGGTTCAATTCCCTACTGCCCATGTAAAGCCAGATGCACAAAATAGCTGATGCATCTGGAGTTTGTATGAAGTGACAGATGGCCCTGGGGTGTCCATGCTTTCTCTCTCTCAAATTATATATATATATATATATGAAAAAATAGGGGGAACTCTTCATGATATAGGAGTGGGGAAAGACTTCCTAAACAACACCACAATAGCCCAGAAAATTAAACAATCACTCAACCAGGGGGATCTCATGAAGCTAAAAAGCTTTTGTACAGACAAACATATCATAAACAAAGCCATCAGATTATCCACAGAAAGGGAGAAAATCTTCACCAGCTATACCACTGACAGAGCCCTAATATCAGAATCTACAAAGAACTAAAAACAAAAGTAAGCAATAAAAAAAAATCAATCCACTCAAAAAATGGGGCAGAGAACTGAATAGAGAATTCTCAATGGAAGAAATACAAATGGCTAATACTCATTGAAGAAAACGTTCAACATCCTTAAATACCCAGGAAATAAAATTAAAATAACTATGACATTCCAACTTACTCCAGTCAGGATGCCAATTGTTAAAAAAACAAACAACCATATGGAGAGGATGTGGGGAAAGAGGAGCTTCGTTCACTGCTGGTGGCATTACTAACTTGTACAACTACTGTGGAAATCGATACAGAGACCCATGATCATAGAGCTACCCACTCACCCAGTTATTCCTCTACATGAAAGTGCTTATCCCATTTAACCTACGCTGATCTCATTCTCCACTGGAGAATCTGTTTTTCTTTTAGTCCTTGAATGGGTGGCTTCTGTGGTTTGTGTATTGGATCATCATAAAAGCTTTTAAAAATTGACCAAGAAAGGAGGAAGTAGCCTCCGAGATGTAGGAGTGTTCCTCTTTATCCTATTTTCTGAGAGGTTTGCCTCATCTTTCCCGCTTGCTTTCTGGTCATTCAGGTAGCCTGTACATGTTAATTATACAAATTTTGTTGGTATTTATTTCTATTTTGTTCTATCTCCTTAGTTGTTTCCTTTTATTCCCTTATTTTACTTGTCTGTTGAGGCTTTTAAAATATTTTTATTTATTTGGGAGGGAGAGGGAGAGCAAGTACGGGTGTGCCAGGGCCTCCTACCACTGCAAACGAACGCCAGATGCATGCACCACTTTGTGCATCTGGCTTTACATGGGTACTGGGGAATTTAGCACAGGCTATCAGGCCAGCCGGTTGTGGTGGCGCACGCCGGTAGGATATTGCTGAAGAGGCGGAGGCAGGAGGATCAGGAGTTCGAGGCCAGCCTGGGCTACAGGCTATCAGGCTATGCAAACAATTGACTTTAATCCCTGAGTCATCTCTCAAGCACAAAAATTTTTTAAATTTTATTTTTGAGACAGAGAGAGAGAGAGAGAGGGAGAGGGAGAGGGAGAGGGAGAATTGGCATGCCAGGGCCTTTCAGCCTCTGTGAAAAAACTCCAGACATGTGTGCCCCGTTGTGTGCATGTGCAACATTGCATGTTTGCGTCACTGTGCATCCGGCTATGAGGGACCTGGAGATTTGAACATGCGTTCTTAGGCTTTGCAGGCAAGCACCCTAACTGCTAAGCCACCTCTCCAGCCCTTTTATTTTATTTTATTTTTTTGAGAGAGAAACAGAGAAAGAGAGAGAAAGACCCAAGATTTTTAAAAAGAATTTTCTCCCCACGTTTATTTTTCTCTCTCTCCAATGAGATGATAAACACTACTTAAATTTAGCATGTCTATTTAACTTTAAAATGCTTAAGTAAAACCATACAATATCCCCTTTGCTAAAAATGAACAGTTGATTACTGCTTATCGCTATCTTACCCTCATGGTGCATGTGGAATTATTTAGTCTTCTATTATACTTTCGGATACTTTAACACCACATGCTCAGTGCTGTCATTTTTTTTTTTTTTCTTTTTGCATGAGGCGCAAGTATGGTTTCATTTACTCACAGGACCATATGTCCGTCTATCTTCTTGCTGCCTGATCTTGAAATATATCCATCACCATCATTCAAAATGGGCTTCTATGGAGTCCTGGCTTTCCTCGAACTTGTTATGTAGCCAAGGATGACCTTGAACTCCTCGCCTTCCTGCCTCCACCTCCTGAAGGTTGAGAGTGCATGTGTGGGCCATCAGACCCAGTTTTGTGAAGTACTTAATGGCTTCATACATTGGTAGGTAAATCCTCTACCACCTGAGCTATACCCCCAGTCCTAAAATACATTATTTAAAAGTTTCTTTTTTCTTTTTTCTTTTTTTTTTTGTTGTTGTTGTTTTGAGGTAGGGTCTCACTCTAGCTCAGGCTGACCTGGAATTCACTGTGTAGTCTCAGGGTGTCCTCGAACTCATGGCGATCCTCCTATCTCTGCCTCCCGAGTGCTGGGATTAAAGGTGTGAGCCACCACACCCTGCTTTAAAGGTTTCTTTTAATATATATTTGAGAAAAAGACAAAGAGAAAGAGAAGGAGGGAGAGAGAGAGAAGGGGAATACCAGGGCCTTGAGCCTCTGTAAACAAACTGCAGGCACATGTGCCACTTTGTGCATCTGGCTTACATGGATACTGAGGAATCAAACTTGAGTCCTTAGGCTTCGCAGGAAAGAACCTTAACTGCTAAACCATGTCTCTCTAGCCCACTTTAAAGGTTTCTTGAGTAAAGGTATTTTGGTGGTAAACTCTGATCTTCTTAATATACAAATATATTTTCTCCTTGCTCTTGAAAGGTTTTCTGAAATATGCAAGTGTAGATCAATAGTTATCATGGGTCTCAACTTTGAAGATAGGAATCTATTCTTCTGGCTTCCACAATTACTGTTGCAAAGTCCTTTGTTTCTTAGGTAATTTATTTGGGAATACCTGCTTTCAGTATTACCTCTGAATTTTTTAGTATACATATGTATATGTAAATCTTTTATTTACCTTGCTTTAAATCGATTGTTTCCTGAAATTGAGGGTTTACTTTTACATAAATTTGGAAAATTATCAGTTATTATACATTTGAATGTTTCTTTCATCTCTAGTCCCTTAGAATTCTCTTTTTCTTTTGAATGTTCATTAAATAACTGCTGGGCATTTCTATTCTCCATGTCTCTTAGCCTCTTTCCCAGTTTCTATACCTTTGACCCTGCTGCCTCCTAAATAAGTTCTTGTCTATAATATTATAACCCAACATGATATAATATGTTATGATAAAATATAATAAAATAATTCATGAACTCATCACCTTTGTATGTCACTAAACTTTTCTTTTGAATTTTATTCCTAATGATTATTTTCCTAATATCCTTACAAGTTTGTTTTTTGTTAAATATTTTATTTACTGTTTATTTATTTATGACAGACAGAGAAGGAGAGAAAAAGAGAGAGTAACAGAGTGAGTATTGGTGTGCCAGGACTTCCTGTCACTGCAGAATCTAGATGTATGCACTACTTTGTGTATCTGGCTCTATATGGGCAATGGAGAATCAAACCTGGGCCATCAGCCGTTGCAAGAAAGTACCTTTAACTGCTTAAGCATCTCTCCAGCCCACCTTACAACTTTTAGCAGCATTTGTATTAGCTATTTGCTCACTGCTGTGGAAAAAAAATACCTGGCCAAAAGCAACCTAAGAGGGAAAGGGTTTAATCTGATTTACACATGAGAGGGAAGTGTCATGGCGGGCAATGTAATTTGGCGGCAGCAGGATGCACAGCTGATCACGGGTTGTGGCAGGAATCAGTGAAACAGCAGGAAGTGGGGTGGGGTTATAAAAACTCAATGCCCACCCCCCGTGACCCACTTCCTCCAGCAAGGCTCCACGCCCAAAGTTTCCACAACTTCCCATCAGCTAGAGTTGCACATGAACCTGTGGGGGACAATCCACATTCAAGCCCCAGCATAATCCGCACCACCACTGCTGCCACGGGTAATGCTTTTCCTGTAGTTCCCCATGGGACATCAGCATGATGCGAGAAACCAGCACACATCCCTGCTAGAACTCACAACTCAATGGACACCACCTCGAAGAGCTAACGTTTCTGTCTTTCTGGTCAATGCGTAGTTCCTGGCTGGGCTACTTGGAAAAAGCTGTCTGCGGAAGCATCCAGACTTCAAGAAAAAGGAGACATAGACAAGGGCAACAAAGTGAAGTCAGAGTCCTTTGGGAAAGTTCATGAACTAGAACAAATGCATGTGCAGACCCCAAGAAGAGATGCTTGTTCGAGTCTGGTGGAGAGAGAAATCCCGCACTGCACTGAGAGCTTCACGCACAACAGTGGTGGGAAGTGGGGGCAGCAGAGATATAGCTGGGCAGACTCAGAGTACCCCTCACACGGAAATTTTGTAGCTGACCTGGTAAACAGAGGCAGCCGAGGTTTGTTTGGTAGCTTAGAAGGTCGGAAAGATAAATCAGTTCTCTCATTCATGTACAGTCTCCTCGTGAGGATCTTTCTGGGAATTGTTTTGGGAGAATGCCATAATGCTCAATTCATTGTACTTGCCAAATAACCAAAGTCCTGAACATGTTTCCTAGGCAGATTCAGATTCCGATCCACTGCGCTTTCCAAGTCACGGTGGGCACAAGTCCAACAGCAACGTGATCTCCTGGGGCCCTTCGCCTTTGGCTTCAAGCAAGAGGGAAGCAAATCTCACTTCTTTTCCCACTGAGGTAGAAAGAAAAAAACCACCAAAGCTGTCTGGCAACATTTGTGCAAAAAGTTCTCTTTGCTCTCCAACTTTACCTCCAACCTTTAGCCTTAAGCTTTAAAGAAGGCATTGCCTGTTAAAATTCTGCTCGTGTGAATGTGAGAGGGCATTTTCTTTTTATTTATTTATTTATGGGGGGGCTGATAGAGAATGGGCACACCAGGGCCTCCAGCCACTGCAAAAGAAATTCAGATGTATGTCCCCCCTTGTGTATGTGGCTTAGGAGTACTGGGAAATTGAACCTGGGTCCTTAGGCTTTGCAGGCAAGTGCCTTAACTACTAAGCCACCTCTCTATCCTGAGAGTCCTTTTCTTCTATGTTACATTGTGTGAGGGTTTTTTTTTTTTTTTAAATTTGTTTGAATCTTTGGAGGTGTCAGACAAAACTAAGCAGAAACAGTCGCATGTTTTAGAACCTATGATATCCAAGTGATTACATTAAAATCATGAACCTGTAATTCTCAATATATTCTTTTGTCGATTATGAGATAAGGTCTGATGTAGCTCAGGCTGGCTTTGGATTGTCGGTGTAGCTAAGGATAGCCTGCACTGATCTAACCTCCTCCACCTTTTATGTGCTGATATTTCAGACATGCTCCACCACTCTTGGCTATCAAAGAATGTATTCTACGTAATAAAGAATTTTAAGTACATGATTACAGTCTAGACATCATAAGCAAAAGAAAACGTTAAAAAAACAAAGGATATATAAGGGCTAGAGAGATAGCCCTGTGGGTAAAAGTAGTTGCTATGCAAGCAGGATAGAATTGGGATCCCCAGAACCCACATAATGCCAGACACAGTAGTAAATGTCTGTAATCCTTGATCTCATGGTATGAGATGGGGGAGGGGGCAAGACAGTAGAATCACAGAAGCTTGAAGGCCCCACGAGCCTCATGTACATAGCAGTGAACAACCAAAGAGACCTTGCCACAAGCACAATGGAAGGTTAAGTCCAACCCGAGAAGTCCTCTGACCTGTGCATGCCCACACTGACACCGGAACACCACACACACACACACACACGCTAAAAATTAAATAGAAACAAACTATTCTATTTTTCTTCTTATATGTTAGTCTATTGTTTTACCCTCCGTACTTTGGAAACTGAAACTATAAGAATACTGATTTTACTTAATTTATATATTACCAAATTCCTAAATATTTAGAGTAATGGTTTAAATGCCACAAGGTTTTTGACGTTGTGATTCATAACAGAGATTAAGCTTTCTCCAGTGGAACCCCAACATTTGGACTCTAGAAAGCGCTGTAGCTTCTCAACAGCAGGTGCATCCGGACTCCGATGCAGGTGTATTTCCAGTCCTGCGCTACTTCCCAGCAGCTTCTCAAAGGAGCTAGTACACAGCTTGCTTTTCGTGTTTTGAAGCTTCAAAAATAATGACACACTATGGATCAGTAGACTCAGAGATTCCCCTGCGTTCATTCCAGGCATACTTCTGAACTGTGTTTCTTGCACCAGAAGTTACATCAATTAAAAAAAAAAAAAAAACTGCACAACATGGGTCTATATGGGCATGGCCATTGTGGCTGTCCAAAACCCTGACACAGCCATTCCAACCCACACAGAATTGAATCTGGATGCTTCAGTAGCTCTGATTTAGCCAAGCTGTGTAGCTAAAGATATGATCAGAGTTGTTCATCTACAGACCAAGAGAGATTATCTGTAATTGATCTGTTCTGAAATGTCCTATTCTGAGTAAATACCTCTGTTTTAGAAAAGCAGATTTTAGTTTTAAAAGGAAAACTATGGGAAAGCATCATTTTCATTGTGTGCTTTCTCTTCCTAAAGGGTAGCAGAATAATGTTGTCAAAATAGATTGGTGAATGCCCAACTACTTTTTCCCCTTTCTCCTTCCCTCCCTCCCTCCTTACCTTTCTCTTTCTTCCTTCCTTCCTTCCTTCCTTCCTTCCTTCCTTCCTTCCCTTTCTTTCTTGGAGAGGGGATTGAGGCAGGTCTCACTGTAGCCCAGACTGACATAGATCTTACTCTGTAGTCCCAGGATGGCCTCAAACTCACAGCTACCCTCCTACCTCTGCCTCTGGAGTACTGGGATTAAAGGGTTGGACAACCATGCCCAAGCTTCCCTGTAATTTCTAAAGACATTTCAATTTTATACATAAAACCTAACTGTGGAAATAACTGACTCCTCCCAAGTCCTGGCCTCTCCCATCCCCCAGTTTGCTCAGAAGTTTCCTGTGTGCATCTGATTTTCATTGAGTCTTAAGGCAATTTGTTTTTGTCATCTCTAATGGGGATTAGATGCAACAAATTGTGTCTTTGCTCTGGAGACATTAAATAATACTTTGTTAAATGCCTGTAGATTCTAGCAGTGTATTTCAATGGATTCAAGCAATTCCGGACTTACTTTACCGTTAAATAATAATGACTTCTTGTGCCATAAAGTGCTTGACTAATATTAGTTGAGACTGGATGGATCATCTATCAGCCTTTGGAAGAGATCATTATCCCCATGTTTTTAATGATGGAACTGAAGCAGGGAGTGTAGGGGATTGGCGGAAAGCAGCATTATAACTCAGGTAGAAGTGAACATTTCTAGTCCCTGCTTTGTAGTCATTTTTTCACAATTCTGTGTATTATTTTCTTCCCCCTCATTTTTCTTAAGCAAAAAAAATGTTTCTAAAGGAAGATACCAATTAATATTCTTAAAAGTTTTAGACCTTTTGCATGCATGGGTGATTTAATTATTAAGGATTGTAGGCTTTTGAAATTAACCTAGTTACTCTGGGAAAAAAAAGAAAAGAACAAATAGTTATGATTCAACTCTGATGTAGACAGTGGACAGTGGACTTAAAAGCCATATGCCTTTGCATCCACTTCTGCATTTCTCCCTTTAGGGTAATTTGTGCAAAAGAGCAAGGAAAGTCATCATTATCATTCCATTGTTTATGCCCTAATTCCTTCTGAAAAGACTTCCCTCATCCCCACCTACCTTGCCATGGGTCATTTGAGGCATCTCCATGTTGGGGGAGTTCCCTACATTTTTCTACAATGGGTAATTCCACTGAAGGGTGGGCTGAGCCCAGCCAACATGGCTCACATTCTTTCTTCCTCCCAGGTGGGCATGTGAGCCTCCTTGCATGGGAGGCATGTAGGGCAGCTCCAGGCAAATCTCCGGAAGACTACACTCATGGCCACAGACTCAGCCAATCATAGAAGAGATCAAGAACAAAGCAATCGAATTAGAATACTTCAGGAGAGGAATTTAAATTGAAACTCTTAAAAAGCCAACCGTATCATTACAGGGAAGAAAGTAGAAATCTACTTCCTAGGCCTTTTATCATTATTACAAATATTTTTTTTTTCATTGTCCTTTTGTAAGCTAGTACAGAAAATTGGCTAAAAAGCTTTTTAATTTTTTTTTTTTTTGTATTTCATGATACTGATTTTAGAAAAGATTTTAAAAAGAAGAAACAGGTAGCTGATGCCATGGTGAATGTTAGAAATGAGAATGCATTTGAGTCACCTCTGCATAGAGTTGGACATTGTGGGAGGGTGACATATAGCATTGTAGCACCTGATTTCTGTTCTCAAAAAGTTGGAAAAATAGAATATAAATGCTTAAGTGGAAAAATATGCAAGAAGTAAACAAAATCTTTGAATTACTAGACTAGAATCTAAAAGGCATTGGAGAAATTTTGTATGTGAAGCTTCACTTAAAACGGATAAAGTATTATCTTGGTCATTCAGGTCAACTTACACACCATTTAATTCCACATTGACCTCAAATTCTATTTCTTTTTCTTTTTCATTTTCTTCTTGAAGCAGGGTCTCAATCTAGCTTAGGCTGACCTGGAATTCACTATGTAGTCTCAGGGTGCCCTTGAACTCACAGTGATCCTCCTACCTCTGCCTCCCGAGTGCTGGGATTGAAGATGTATGCACCCAGCTTAAACACTTTACTTTTCTTAACAAGTATAATAAGAATAAGATGTAACTGAGTCAGCTATGCATTGTAAGCATTGCAGTAATATTTTTAAAAAGCAAAATATATTTAAATTTAACGTTCTATTTGGGCCTCAGCACCAGCATCTGGTGTTTTTGTTGTTGTTGTTGTTGTTTTAACATTCTTGCTTCACCTCTCAAGAGATCATGAAAGATTCTCCCAGTTTTCACCCAAGCATTTCATGACATTCAAAGGCTTGAAAAATCACTGTTATTTACTAAAATACTGTGGTTAAAACTTCTTTAATTCTAGTGGAAATGTATTTGTGCATCTGATTAAATACCACCAAAGGCCGTGTATTAGCTGCTTGTCGGTATGTCATGATACCTAACATAAGCAAGTTAATGGAGAAAGGATTTAACCTGGCTCAGTTTCAGGTAGCTGGCTCCGTGGCTATGGGCTGAGTTGAGGCAGAACGTCATGGAGGCAGATGCACGCAGTAGGGGTTACTTAGCTCATGATAGCAAGAAAACAGAGAGAGACGAAGAGGGAGGGTATGAGGACTTCATAAATCCTTTGAAGGCATGCCAGTATTAACCCACTGCCTCCAACTGGGCTCCATTTCTTAGTTTAGTGTTAGCTTCTAACACCTTCCAAAGACGTCATCAAATTATGAGTCGATCTGTGGATTAATCCATGAAGTAAGTCAGAGCTCAGTCAAGTCAGGCTGGAGAGATGGCTTAGCAGTTAAGGCACTTACCTGCAAAGCCTAAGGACTCATATTTGACTCTCCAGGTCCCACATAAGCCAGACCCACAGTGAAGCAAATGCCCAAGGCTGTACACGTGCACAAGGTGATGCACACATCTGGAGTTCAATTGCAACAACTGAAGGCCCTGACACACCAATTCTCTCTCTCTCTCTCTCTGCCTCTCTCTGTCTCTCTCTCTGTCACACATGCATAAAAGCAGGCCAGTCTGTTGGGCTTGCCTCAAAAAAAAAATATAACCATACTTTCTAGTCACCAACTGGGTAGAAGATGTTGGAGAAATGTGTGAAATAAAGTTAAGTAAGACTCAGAAATGCAAAAGCATGTGCCTAAGACACTCCCCAAGGCAGACACTTCCTGTGATGTAACACGTAGAACTGCGCAGATAGCATTAGTCCTTGACTATGGGTCATAAGGTTTCCTGTTAAGTACCAGTGTGGGGTATCGTTGGTCCTCACCTCTCTTTGCTACCATCTTCAGACTCTAGTAGTACTCACATAGAGTTTTTTCACTTGCATTTTGCAGGGTACTATTTCTTTTCAAATCATGCCTTCAAAGTAGCTCATTGTTTGAAGCAATATGCCAATGAACTTTTGTGAGTGAATATCTGCAGTATTTATAGTCTTTTGCTCTCTAAAACACAATGCATTGCTATTGAGTATATAAATCAAATAAATCTTATATGGTGTCTGACACTATACCACCTCCTATCTACCAGAAGCCCAGGTCAAGTCAGCTATAATGTTGAAATGTATCGGCTTAATTTCTTGCTTTCATGAGTGGTTTTTATCATCTAGTCACGATTCCTGTAAAACTTCAAAAGAAGTCAAACATGGTCAGGACTATAAAGAAACAAAATGATAAATGGATTCTCTGCTCTGTTGAGACCTCAGAGAAGAGAGCAAGTTGCACCACACACAGTTTTCTCCTGTGGAGGGGAAAGTGATCTGGGTTGAGCCCTTTCCCCCTGTTCTCTCCTCTCTCCCTCCCTCCCTCCCTTCCTGTTACAGCTCTCGCGGTATCCACATACCTCTGCCTCCTCTGAAAGATGAGTGGCTCTGCATTAACAAAATACCATATACCAGGTTTCTTAAAAAAAAGAAGTTTATTTTCCCATAGTTCTGGAGCCTGGAAGTCCACATTAAGATGCTAGCAAAATGGACTTTCTTGGCTTGCAAATGGCTGCCATCTTCCTGGGTGCTCACATGATCTCGTTGTGCTCTCTGGTGCCTCTCTTATAGAAGGACACTAAACCCAGCAGTCTAGTGACCTCGTTATAATTATAAAAACCTGCCCAGATATGCCACTCAAAGTACTATCACATTCGGGGGTTAGGGTTTCAACATATGTTGGGGGATACACCAACATTCAGATGGCACAGCCTCTTAATAGAAGAACCAGTGATTCGTGGTCGCCATTATCTATGAGTTTGTGCCATTTATTGAAATGCATGAAGATGACTGGTCCACTGTTCTTTATGTCTTCCTGGCAACCTAAATTAAATGGATAATGAAGTATATCTTCTCAGCTTATCCTACCCTAGTAGGCCATCAAAAGTGGATTGGAGCTAGTGTGCTGATGATATACAGTACATACAGTTAGCACACCTCATAGGAGAATACTTTGTGATAGAAATTTCCAAACACACACAAAAGTATGAGAAATAGTCAGTGGTGAAAAATGATATATTTTCAAACATTTTCATTGTCTTCCCAATTCATGTTGGTTTACTTAAGGGATTCTTTTTGAGTCAGATTTACTTAATTTTTGTGCGTGACGAGAGCTTCATTTTATTTTTGGCAAGTTTTATTTTCCTTGCATTGTTTTTGGGATTGGTGCTGTCCTGTTAGCCATGGAGAACGTGGGAATGAATGCTGTGTTTCAAAGCAAATCTGTCCATCAGATTTTGTGAGCTGCAAGTAATGTAAGAGGTATGGCTCGCCTGAATTCTCTACCTCACGACACTATTTGTCAATGCCCCAGATGCTTCATATTTTTCTCCACTTGGAAAATGTTTATTCTTCCAACTATCAGCATTCAGTCACTATCTTTTAGTCTGATACATAAAAAGCACTTAGAATTATGCAGTTCTATTTGGGGCATTCTAAAATATGCTGAGAAAAGAGATCTTTGTTATCTAAAGACATAAAAAAACAGTATCGAAGCAAAGGCAGCCTTATCCCAGCTCACTCAGCAGGCAATTAAAGAAAATGATTGTTACAGAGAAATCACATGTTTAAAAGACCTGGGAATGCTCATGCGTACTGCCTGCTTCTCTCCCATCATACTGCTTTAAAAGTTCAGAGTTTCAAAAGCTGAGTAATCTGTGAACAGATGTGTTTGCTGGGAGGTGATGGCTTTAGCGCTTAGATTTCTCCTTCAGACATTAATTATTTATTTATTTCTGAATATATGGCTTACTAGGTTTTCAAAAGCATACTGTCTTTTTTATAAGTGACATTTGTTATTTATATTGATGTTAATGGCAATTTCCTTATAAAACTATATTTTTGTTTAAAGTTTATTTGACACAGGGATTTGATTTTGCAAGGCAACTCACCCTTTGTAGTCTTTTATTGCTAAAGAGAATCAGAAACATCATGCAAAGGGATGAAAGGACAGTTTATAAGTAAATTGACATGCTACTCCAAAACTATATTCATAAATCTATTATTTCCAGAATGTTTTAGGTCCTCACATTCTATCCTAAAATACAAAGGGGAGTTGGATAAAATAGGTTTAGCAACTTAGACTGCATATTCTATAGGCTTTCCACCTAGCTAAAGGGTAGATAGACAGCTGGTAGATACTGATTCAATAGAAATGCAGAAAATTCAGTTATAAGCTGAAATGTTAAAGCACAGGAAAGTCCTCAAATGCATCCACTTCTCTGCAAATGCATTCCTTATTCTTTCTAATTTCACTCAGCAGAGGAGCACATGTTGTCAGGTTTTAAATTTCCCCTTTTACAGAAATAAGTGGGTCATCTTTTCAGAGGCTCAGAGGCAGTCAAGTTGATCTGCCGAATCTGTTCGTTTAGGTCAACCCGGAACGACAAGAAGCAGACAAGAGGATTTGGAAGTGAGTATCATTTCAGTTCTGGATCACAATGACATCTGTTACAACATATTAAACAGAAAACCCCACATGGCATCTGAAATAATATAAGGAACAAAATGCAAATCTCTTGGGTTTTGTCACAAATGCATAATAGCAACCAGCTGATGTCACATTTGTATATGAAGAAAATAAATATATCAGAATGTGATACTTTAAATAACAGCTTAATTGGGGTTTTCTTCAATGGCCATTTTGAGTCATAACTGTCAGATATGTGGACCCTCTCTCAACAGGAAAAGTGGCCTGTGCTTGGGCTGCCTCCTGGTGAAAAGACTGCAGAATCAAGAGCTGTGTGGATGCCAAGTGGGGACAGCCAGGAAACATGACCCTGATGCCAAAAGGCAATTTAATCAAGACAGGAGGAGTTTGATTCCAGAGCTTTCCCATTTCTCTCTCTCTCTCCCCCCTGTTTCGCTGCCTTTCATAATTACATTACTCCACAGTCAAGAAAGACAAAATCAAGGCAAAGGTATTGGAATTTGGCAATGGGTAGTTCAGTTTCCCCTCACCTTTCTATGCTCTTCAGACTTGGTTTACGTAGAATTTTGTTTGCATGGAAACTCAACTCTAATATAGAAATAGATCTGGAACAAAGGGCAGACCAATCTGACAGGTAACAGGGAAGTTACTTCTATAGGGAACACTAATTGGACAGGGATTTTATACAGGTGAAATCTTCCAAGGACGAGTGGCTGGAAGGGATATATTATAAGCCATGAACATTACTTCCCCTCTGGTTGGCTCTGTGCTTTTAGTTTATTTAACTGTATTTAAAGAAACAAAGATGTGGTTAAATTAGTTCTAAAACCTTAAAATTACACATGCACACATATGCACACATCATATATATATATATATATATATCATATATATATATATAATGTTGAAAATTTTAATATATCAACATGTTGCAATTTTGTCATATTCTCATTAGATTATATTCTTATGTCCCCTCTCCCCTGGCCTCATTCCACAAGGGACTTTCCTAAACACATATTTTTTTGATGAGTAGAGTTTGTAAGTCTGACCTGAGATCCAAGAAAGCAATGGTGAGTTCTTTATTATTTTACCTTCTGCACAAAGCTCTTAACATTTCTTTTAAACAACTGTTGGACAAATATTTGAAGTGTATCACTTAAGGAATACTAAATTGGAGGAAGAGGAAAGGATGGAAAGAGAAGGGAAGGGAAACAAAAACGAAATCTGCTTGAAAAAAAAGCTATAATGAAACCTAATTCTTTGTATTCTAATAAAAATATTACCAAACCATTTAAAAATTACTAAATTAATTGCTGTCCTATGACCCTCAAATGGCTCCTACTGGCCCTGGAGAGAGAGAAAGAGGTGTGTATTTCTATTTATTTATCCGTTACTATTCAAAACATTAAAGAAATGTCATTGGAAGTATACGTGAAATATCAACCAGGAGAGCTCAAAGGATTTTCTTGCCAAGAGATTTAACCAGAAGACAGTTGAGGACATGGAAAAGGTAGAATGGATTCCCCATATGAACATTTTTCATAGGCAGAATGTGGTTTAGAATGGGAGCTGGAAACTAGGCCCGAGTGTGAGGAGCTTTTGCATTCAGTCCCAGAAGCGCAGGTCATTGAAGTAGCATCTACATTTCATAATCACAAATATAAGCTTCCTTATTTCATTAGAAAAGCTTGTTTTGATGTGGCAAAATGTTTGAGGGAAAACATTTGTAAAAATTCAGCTTTATTACCCACACAGTAGGAAAATGTTGTATAACTTGAACTGAATATAGACTTCATGATTATTATATTGTTATTAAAAATAAGGAAACTTCACAGATGATATTAGAAAGAGATTGTACTCTTTAATCATATGTATATGTATATATTCACTGCTACTGTTAGTCTATTTGTCCTACCAGCCATCATGATATAACTTACACACAGAATTTAACATTTGAAGTATACAATTAAATGATTTTAAAAGAATTTTTCAAAGTTATATACCATCACTCTAACCCCATTTTTTAGACTTTCATTGTCCCCTAAAGTTCCCTCATTTACATATTTATAGATATTTCCCATTCCCACCCCAAGACTCAATGACAGTTAACTTACTGCCTAACAGAGCCATGTTTTCCAAATGTTCTACTATAGACTCTTACTTCCCTTGCTCTCATGTAAAATGACTAGAGCAGGAATAATGCTTCTGGAGCCTTTCTGAATACTTTGGTTAGGAAAAGCTCCACACAGAGGGACTGTGTGGAAAGATTAGCATTCAATAAGATCTTTCCATCACTGCTAGCCAGTGAACCATCTCTAAGGAGATGGTAGTGGAGGGTGAGGAAACTCAAAACTCATCAAACAGAAAACAGAATGCTGAGAGCTCAACCTCAAAGGAGATTTCTACCATGTCCTTCAAGGCCCAGGGAACACTGTGGGAGAGGGGGAAGAAAGAATGCAAGAGTCGTAGGGTCTGTAGATGTACCTTGGGTCACTGTCTCACCGACATGAATGGACTGATGCATTCATGACTCCACAGTGGGTATCCCCCCCCCCCCCCGGGCCACACACAAGATTATCACAGTTCTGAGGCCATTAACATTTTGGCATTTTAAACAGAGGTGGACAAAAGGAAGGAGACAACAGAACAGAAGAAGGATGACCTTGAAAGCAGAGCAGCCTCGGGGGATGTGGGGTGGGGGACAGGGGATGAAAACAGGATAAGGTGACAGGAGCACAATCATATTATTATCGTCACATTCAAGTTCTCAGTAAAAAAAGGATCTTTCTAAGTAAATGACTCTCATTTTATTTTAAGTTTTTGTTTTGCTAGGGATAGGGTTTTACTGTGTGGCCCATTCTCGATTGAAACTCATAATCCTCATGTTTCAGCTCTTCAAATATTGGAACTGAAGATATGTTGCCAAAATTCTTGGCTCCTACATATCTTTAAGAAAATAGTTTGAGCTACAGATTCAGCATACTGGGATAAATTGCTAATACTACAGCTTGGTAGTAGAATACATAAGGAAAAATAATTTAAACTTTATAAGGAATATATATATATATATATATATATATATATATATATATATATTCCTCACATATAAAATATGATTAGAATATGGTTGGAAGTTGTGTTAATGACAATAGAAACTTTTCTCATGATACTTGTGGTGGTTTGATTCAGATGTCCCCCATAAATTTAGGTGTTCTGAATGCTAGGTTCCCAGCTGATGGAGATTTGGGAATTAATACCTCATGGAGGTGGCGTATTGTTGGGGGTGGGCTTATGGGCGTTATAGCCAGTTTTCCCATACCAGTGTTTGGCACACTCTCCTGTTGCTACTGTCTACCTTATGTTTGCCAGGGGGGTGATGTCCACCCTTTGCTCATGCCATCATTTTCCCCTGCCATCGTGGAGCTTCCCCTCGAGCCTATAAGCCAAAATAAACCTCTTTTTCCCAGCTTCCCTTGGTTGGGTGATTTCTACCAGCAATGTCTCCAATTTTTCTTTGTTTTCTAGTATTTCTCTATCTTCTATCTCTCCTTTTCTTTCTTTATTTCATTCCTCCTTTCCTTCCTTCTTTCTTTCATTTCTTTCTTTCCTTTCTACTTTCCCTTTGTTCTGTGCCCATTTTTTTCCCCTAAGAATCTTCTTCATGGATCAGCCTCTGGGATTTCTTGGTTTCCTGGCAGCAGGGAATGAACAGTGGCAGAAGCAGGAACCACACAAGACAGAGCATTGCACCTGAATCATGTTTCCTCACATCCATTTGGCCAGAGAAAGTTGTAGGTTCGAATATGATGTCCAGAGATGAACCTGGTAGAAATGCTAACTGAAATTAGGAGCTAATAATGGTAAACTTGAGACAAAATTACCACTCTCAGGATTGTATGCATGAGCATGAACTGGAGAAGTACTAAACCGTCATGATTCTGGTAAGGTGAAAGAACGTGCAGGAACTCGACATTCCCGTGGAATGCCAGCAGGCCTCAGATCCCCAGACGCGTCCTCATCAAAAGAAACACCTCTGGAGGTGCCACCATACCTGATCTAAACTTATACTAAAAAGCCACAGTAACAAAACGGTACAGGCAAAAGTGGTACTGGCATAAAAATAGACCAATGGAACAGAATTAAAGACCTAGACCTTAAGTCAAGTTGCTACAGTTATTTGGTTTTTGGCAAAGGTACCAGTAATGTAGCTAGGAGAAAAGACAGGATCTCCAACCAATAGTGCGAGACAAATTGGATAGCCACATGTACAAAAATGAAATTAGACCCATTCATCTCACCTTACACAAAAATCAACTCCAAATGGATTAAAGACCTCAATGTAAGACCTCAAACTCTTCAAGGGCTGGAAAAAAAAATAGGAGGAACTCTCCATGATGTAGGATTGGGGAAGGACTTCCTGAATAATACCCCAGTAGCCCAGGAAATGTGCCAGGCTTGGTGGCACATGTCTTTAATCCCAGCACTTAGGAGGCAAAGGTCAGAGGATTGTCATGAGTTCAAGGCCAGCCTAGAACTATAGAGTGAGACCCTGCCTCAAAAAAAAAAAAAAAAAAAAAAAGCTTTGGCACAGACAAACATACCGTAAGCAGAGCCAATAGTTTACAATAGTTTATCCACAGAAAGAAGAAAAATTTTTCCAGCTATACCACTGACAGGCCTACTATCTATAATTTACAAAGAATTAAAAAATCTAACAAATAAAAAATCAAACAATACACCCCCAAAATGGGGCATAGAGCTGGGTGTGGTGGCACACGCCTTTAATCCCAGCACTCAGGAGGCAGAGGTAGGAGGAGCACCATGAGTTTGAGGCCACCCTGAGACTCCATAGTGAATTCCAGGTCAGCCTGGGCTAGAGTGAGACCCTACCTTGAAAAAAATGGGGTATAGAACTGAATAGGGAGTTCTTGGAGGAAGAAATACAAATGGCTATCACACACTTAAGAAAATGTTCAATACCCCTAATGATCAAGGAAATGCAAATTAAAATAACTATGAGAGATTCCACCTTACTCCAGTAAGGATGGCAAATATTAAAAATCAAATGACAATAAATGTTGATAAGAATGTGGGGAAAGTGGTACCTTCATTCACTGTTGGTGGGAATGCAAACTTGTACAACCACTATGGAAATCAACAAGGAGACCCCTGAAAATAATGTATACAGAACTACCAACAGACCCAGTTATTCCCTTACCGGGCACTGACCCGAAAGGCACCACACTTTGCTACAGAGATATTTGCTCAACCATGTCTATAGTTGCTCAGTTAATAAGAGCTAAGAACTGGAATCAACCCAGATGCCCATCATTGAACTAATGGATAATGAAGTTGTGGTACATACACACAATGGAATTCTACTCAGCAGTAAGAAAAAAACAATAAAGTGAAATTTGTAAGACACTGGATAGTCTTATAACAGATCATTCTCAGCAAACACATACAATCACAGAGAGACAAACGCCACATGTTCTCACTCATTTGCAATTCCTAGCCTGGATCAGCTTCAGTTGCTGGCATACCTGATAGGCAACTTGAGGACCAGACAATAGGGATGGAAGGGTTTGGGGGGGAGGAAAGGGAGGGGTGTGGAGTGCAAGAATAGAAGGGCCCTGGAGAAGGTGGGATGAAGACTAACCTTTAAAATATTTGGCTTGGACCTGTAACTCCCAGTACGAGAAGTTGGTGCTGCCCACACTGAGCTGTTGATCAGAGAGACCTACAAAGTCCCCCAAACAAGACGGGCTTCTGTGAAAGCACTTACTTGCCTGAGGGAAAACAGAAAAGTAAGACTATTGCTGAAGACACCATATGCTGCTGTCACACAACATGGACAGACCTGGCTGCAATCTGGAAGAGAGCCAGTGTCCAGACAGCCCACCTAGTACTACAAAGCACTGCATGAGCTGCTGGGAACAGTGGCCAACAGCAGTGTGAGCTCATCACTGAAGAAGGCTTAAAACACAGCCACAACATCTCAGGAAATTTTGTGGAACAGTGCACAGGAAGATTGTAAGAGCCACGGGTTGGGATATTATGCCCAGCAGCATTGACTCACCCCAATAACTTACTGATGCTCCCATAATGCATAAGCTCCAACCCCATGGGGAATACCAGCAACCCTACTGAGGAGGGGTCTCTGTGGAATAGGGGTTGGGAGGAGAGAAAAGATGGTACCAACACATGATGTATCCATACAAAGTATGTTCTTAATTTTAAAAAGTGAGGAAAAAAAGAAAGCCAAAACAAGAATAAAGATATGTAGTCTGATCAAAAGAGTCCCTGAATACGATGATGTAAAGATTAGGTTAATTTTAGAACCATAGGAAGAATATAAGTTGCCTGATGTACAGATATGATGGTTGGTTAGTTACACGCGTCAATAGATAGGCTACGAAGAGTAAAAGTCTAATTCAGGTGTTCTTATGAACGTGTTTTGTACTTGTGGTAGCGCTACAACCAGGTGGCATTTTAAAGGATCTGATTTTGGCCGTCTTCCAATCAATGAAAGGCCTTAAGAACAAAAGCTAAGATTAAATGGAAAAGAAGAAATTGTGCCTCAAAATCGCAACATAGAAATTCTGCCTGGGTTTTCAGCCTGCTGGCCCACTTTTTAAGTTTTAAACCTGCCCACATTTGCATGACTTAATTTCTTAAAAGAAATATCTTGAAAGATACAAAAATATAGATTAATGCAGGTGTAAATAGGAAAGCATATAGCCCGTTGGCTGTGTTTCTCTGGAGCACCCAGACTTATAACAAAATGTTCCTGAATATTTGATAGAGGAAGTGCTGAAAATTGGAATGGAGAGGAATTGCTGATTGCTTGGAGGTCAGCGTGAGAGGGAGAGGTAAAGGTATAGCCAAGCACATCTTATTTTGTAAGCTAAATACTTCTACCAGGTCTGTCATTTGTTCAAACTTTCTAATGACTCGTCCTTATTTTTACAATGATACTCCATTGCTGATGACTCCAGTGTGTTTGATTCAATGCAGTACCCATATATGAAAATACGTTATAAGCTACAAATGTAGATTATTTCTTTCCATCATTATACTGATGCTCAGCTAAGTGTTGGACAGGTAGGCATCATTGATGTGATTTAAGAACCGATACAAGAAACTACCTGTATACTGGCAAGATTTTATTAAATAAATAGACTTTTCTGTTTGATGTCTTTAAAATGTGTCAGCATTACCAAAATGACTTACAAAATATCACAATCCTTAGGTCTTTCTCACATTATCCAAGGCGGGAAAGATTCAATCCAATGCATCATTAGTAACAAGTTAGGTGAAGTTGCACTTAATCTATGTCCACTCTGATTGGTTTAATTCTTTTTATCCGTACCCTACTTTCCACCTCTATCACTCTCCGTTTTCTCTTGAATTTTCTCATGATCCCTGTATATAACTAGGTCAGATATTTTAGTGGAACTATTATCATTTCGTAGTTAAGAATGCATTCACAATATTAGAGGAAGTTATAAAATTGAGAAATCTAATTCTTTCCACATCCCTCTGAGATAATTTGCAATATCCTGTGAAGGAGGAAATTTAAAGAGTCATGTAGGTTGACCAGGCCAAAAATTAAAAGAAAAGATGTCTAAGGAGATGGAGTTCATCATTATACATTTCATACATGTAACAAATGATCTTCTTGTACCCAGTAAATATGTACAAACTAGAATGAAAAGTATGCCAATAAATCTATAATTTCATAGACATTGTTATGTGACAATAGCGGACAAAGCTTTTTCCAGAGGACTATCCTATAATGAAAAATAAATAGCAATAGCAGCAATATAAACAGTCATGTGTGCCATCAGGAAGCTAAACACTTGGTCTGGTGTAAATGAATATCTTAGGCACATGTGATGCCTATACAACTGTTTCTTCTCCATCACATGGGTATGGGGCGGGGGTCATATCACAGCCCTGTCTTAGGACACACAGGCCTGCTTCTTCCTTGTCACTTCAGGGAGTTTCTGCCTATCTTTTTTACATGCTACTGTGACAGTACCATAATATATATATATACATATATATATATATATATATATATACATATATATATTAATTTTAAACACAGCAAAGATTTAACCTCCCATGTCTCCAACTAAAACCCAGAACTTTCTCTCCAGACCTTCCCTAGCCCAGCTTACATTAACTCAGACCTTCCAGTTGCTCTGTTCAACCAGTATGGAGTTCTCTTTTGCTACTGCCTTTATCTCTAGTCTGCCTGTAAGTTTGTTTTCTAAGTCAAATGAGAATTTAACCAGCTATCACCATCCTTACCATTCTGGTCTGAAGCACATCTGAAAGAAAAATACATGTTGAGCCTAAAAACAAAGAAATAAACAGATACTGGCCTCTTTGACTCCAAAATAGCTGTACCACAAATATTCAGTACACAGATTTTGTTGTGATATAACCAAGCTTCCAAGTTCATCAGATTGCTCTAAATAATCAAAGATTTTAATTATAATGTGTAAAACTTAGAATGAGCATCTTTTTTTAAATTTATTAGAGAGAGAGAGAGGGAGGGAGGGAGTCAGAAAGAGAGAAAATAGGCATAGTCAGGGCCTCTAGCCAGTGCAAATGAACTCCAGATGCATGGGCCACCATGTGCATCTGGCTTATGTGGGTTCTGGGGAAATGAACCTGGGTCCTTAGGCTCTGCAGGTGAGTGCCTTAACTGCTAAGCCATCTCTGCAGCCCACAATGAGTATCTTTTAATGGTCATCGCTGAACAGACCTTGCAATTTTCCAGCCTCAACTTAATGGGCATAGAGACGTTTGAGCACCAGCTTCCATGTCATCTCCATAGCCACAGTCAGTAAAGTTGACCTTGAAAATCCAGCCTCCAGAACTGTGAGAAAATAAACAACTATTGGTAAGTCACCCAGCCTATAGCATTGTGTGACAACCTCCACTTTTCTTAAATGTTTGCTCTTTTCCCCAGCACTGAGCTTGGTCTTTCGTCACTGTCGCTAACTCCCCTAAGACCTCAGTGAGCCACACTTTGTTGTTATTAATGGTTAATTATATCACTACTACTTATTGGTGGTGGTGGTGGAAATATTTGGTTGAGGAGCACAACGAGACTCAAGGGGGCTCCTCAGCTCCACAGTGACTACCAGGTAGAGCTAGGGCTCCATTCACGTCACTCTGGTGTCACGTTAGCCTTACCCTCTGACGAAGCTGTTCCGAGGCACTGAAGGAGTCTCCCTGGATACTTTTGAGATTCTTTGCTCAGTTCAGGTTCAGTAAATCTAGAAATTCTTTTTGTTCTTATCCAAATGCTTCATGTGCATTTGGTACAAATATCACATTTTTCCTATTTGGAACCTGAGCCTCATCCGACTGCTGCTGTCCTTATCAGAGGGGGAGAGCGCTTGATACATTTCTGAGAGGTCACTGGTCATTTGTCCAGATGTAAGATGGTCAAAACGTGATGAAAAGGGCTGCTCAGTGGATCCAAGGGCAGGCCTGCTATGAGACATTTACACATTGGGCTAGTGTTCTCACAGGACTGTGACAGAACACCACAGACTGGGTGGCCAAAGCCACAGAACCTGATAGCCCAAGGTCAGAGGCGGGCAGTGGGGATTTCCAGCCAGGCTTCTCTCCTGACCTGCAGACAGCCACGTACTCTGTGCCCTTGTGTGGCCTCATTCATCTCCTTACAGGAGCACCATCTGATCAGGCAAAAGCCCAGCCTTCACAGCTTCACCTAGGGTTAATTATTTTCTTTAAGGTCCTATCTCCAAATTCAGTAATATTGGAGGTTAGAGCTCTCACGTGTGTATGTGGGGGCAGGACACGATTTACTCCATATCAGCTACTGTAATCTTTCATTTGACTTGAGTAAATGAAAAATTACCTATTTCAGTCTTAAATTTCTGAATAGCAGATAATGGGTATTCAAAATTGCATTCTGAGTATCACTAGATTTAAGAGCTACAAACCTGAACCATGCATAAATTTATTATTCATTAAGACAAATTACTTAGATGAGTACCGCTTGCTGATTTTGTCATACTTGCTGGCTAATGTGCTAACTTACAATTTTCAAGGCACAAATAAAAATATATCACATAATGTATAAACTTGAAGTGCTTTAATTTTAACTGATGGCAGACCTTGTAAGTGAATTAATATTTTGTGTTATATCTCATGTATTAACAACAACCAAAAACAAAACAAAAATATCAAACAAACAAAACCCACCAGGCTATTTCCTAATGTCACTTAGGTTTTAATACAAATCATTTATTAAGTGTTATGTACTCAGTTTAAATCTAACTGGGTAACTAAACATTAAAGTGGGAAAATCTATATTGGTCTAATTTGAATTATATGTTCTTCTCAACAAGTATAATTGCTATTGACTGCCTAAAGCACCATTGTCTAAGTCATGAATAATCATAAAACATTACAATTGGCACAAGAAGAATGGAAAGGAACCCATCAAAAAAAAAGAAAAAAAAACCAAGCACAAAATATTAACAACCCTCCCTCCCTCGCCTGCCTAAAAGAATAGACCCTTACAAAGCACAATGACTTTATTACCTGAGAAAATATGTTGCATGATAATCATGAGGCTCCTCATTTATTATAGATAGTATTTCACTCAGCCTGACATTTTAGTCTGGAATGAAGCTCACTTGTTACTAAGTGTGTATCATTTAAAAGAGAGAGAGAGAGAGAGAGCGACTTTTAGTGCCTGATCCTCCCCTCTCATTAACTGAGTTCTTAATTCAGAACTAATAATTCAGATCTTGCATTCACTGAATATCTTTCTCGAAGCCTCAGAAGTTGGATGCCACAAATATCACACGTTGTGTTGTCAAGAGGACTGAAGGTTTACAGTCAACGAGCCTTATGCCTGAGGGACATCTAGAACCACTTCATGGCATAGATTCACTACATTATGCTGAGCTTGGTTCTCAGCATGTGGAGTATTTATGTCCTGGTAGAATCTCTCACAGGAGGTGATACTAGAATACCACAATGTGCCACTCCATGACCTTGCTGATTTGCTAAAAAAAAAAAAAAAAAGAAAAAAAACCCATAGATTTCCTTGAAGCCACATTGTTAGTTTCTTAAATACATATCATTGATAGAGATGTATGTTATCACATATGCATATACTATTCTGTTTCCACAGTAGTATATAAACCTTAGGGTAGGACATCTGGGCTTCAACACTGTTGACATATGGGGTGGATAATTCACCAACCTCCACACTGTAGGATGATGCCTAATGACATCTTTGGCCGGTACTCAGTAGATGAAAGTGACGCTCTCTGTGCTGTGATAGGCTAACACTATCTCCAGACATTGCTGAATGTCCTATGCCCAACTCTCTCAGCTTGAGTATCACTGTCTTTGAAGGTAGGTTAATTTCCAGATGGCGAAGAAGCAGGACAAAAATAAGCTCCCAGGTTGCAAAACAATGAAATACACTTTGTCCTACTAAGTGCCCCAACAGCTTCCTGGAATAACTGGGAGAGGCATCTTGTGTTGCCAGCCAGCATTTCCAGGGCACCATACGTGGTTCTCCGTGACCATCCCCAACAGACAACCTGAAGTTTTCCATGATCAATGTTAATTAGGACTCCCATTGACCAAACTGACAGCAATCAAATAAACCTTTTGAAAAACAAAGACTTCTTGGGCAGGGTTTAGAAGGGCATTTAAAAGTTAGCTTGTTTGGTTCCAATTACCTAGAGATGCTTAATTCCCAGATGGAGTGTGTATTTCCCAACAATGACTTTCACAGTCATTTTCCAAACCCAAAATACCTTATTCATTTTTTTATTCATTTTGATGATTTGCTAAAGTGTCTAGGACGAATAATGAGTATTTTAATTTTTTTTCAAATTCTCTATATTTAGCATATGGCAAAGAGGACTCCTGACAGTATTTCTTTTTAAGTTTTTAATGTGTATGTGTGTGGTAATTATAGTGCGCACGCTCGTGTGTGTGTGTGTGTGTGTGTGTGTGTGTGCAGGGTAAGCATGTACATATGGAGATGTATGCACCCTGTCCACGGCATGTAAAGGACAGAGGAGGACATTCAGTATCCTCTTCAGTTACTCGTCCACCTTATTTTCTTGAGGGATGCATGTTATCACATGTGCTCACAGTATTCTATGTCCACAGTAGTACTCATATTATTCTGTCTTCACCATAAGGGTTCTCATTGAACCTGGAGCTCATGCAGCAGTGAGTTGGAGGCCAGCCTGGGGTAAATTAATGTATTCTAGGCCAGCCCAGGTTATAGCGAGTGAGACGTTGGCTCAAAACATGACACATACCACCACTCCAACGCAAGGAATTCATGGACTCATAGCCAAGCAGAGATAAGAGACCTGTGCATAAGCAGTTGGGGTAGCTCGTGTCTAAAAGTGTCAAGGAGCAAAGAGTAAGGCACTTTGAACAGTAGCTACGACCAAGTCCCGATTTCTCAGGATACGGAAAGCAGTGGCTAACTTCACTATATGTTTTCTTCTGCCAAACAATCCATTTTACATTCACCAGAAGGGAATTCTATACAAACTTAGGCCCAAGAAATCAACTACAACTACAAATTAAGAAGAAGAAAAAAAAGAAAGAGGGAAAGAAAGAGAGAGAGGAAGAAATGAACCACTAGAACTGTGGAGACAAACTGCATAGGCTCTGTGTTTTAATGAGGTCTGTTAAATTTTTTTTTATTATTTTTTTAAAATTTTTTTGTTTATTTTTATTTATTTGAAAGTGATAGAGAAAGAGGCAGACAGAGAGAGAGAATGGGCGCGCCAGGGCCTCCGGCCACTGCAAAGGAACTCCAGGCACGTGCACCCCCTTGTGCATCTGGCTAACGTGGGTCCTGGGGAATCGAGCCTCGAACCGGGGTCCTTAGGCTTCACAGGCAAGCGCTTAACAGCTAAGCCATCTCTCCAGCCCGTCTGTTAAATTTTTGTTGCTGCTACAAACACTTCAACAAGTGGTTTAAAATAATGATAATTTAGGAAATTAGAGTTGTACATGTCAGAAGTCTGACAAAGGTCTCACCATGCTACAGTGAAGAGGCCAGCCAGGCAGGTTCCTTCTGGAGGTCTTTTTAGCCTCTGGAAGGTGCTCACCCTCCTTGGGCCATCTCGTTCTCCATCTTCAAACCAAACAGCAGAATATCCCTCTAACTTTGTGTCCACTGCCACCTTCTTTCTTTGGTTTTATCACCAACAATGAAAAGAGTTTTATCTTAAAGGATTAATGTGATTCTGTTGGCTGTATCAGAATAATGCAAGATAATTATTCTCTCTCCAGAACATGTCCTTAATTGCAACTGTTCTATAAAGTAGGTTCTAGGGATCAGGAAGCAGATTTAGGGGACCATCACCATGCCTACCACATGGGTGAATTGAGATCACATGAGATAACTGTAAAAATAACTTCACAGGGCTAGAGAGATGGCTTGGAGGTTAAGCGCTTGCCTGTGAAGACTAAGGACCCCGGTTCGAGGCTCCATTCCTCAGGACCCACGTGAGCCAGATGCACAAGGTGGTGTATGTATTTGGAGTTCGTTTGCAGTGGCTGGAGGCCCTGACACGCCCATTCTCTCTCTCTCTGTCTCTCTCTCTCTCTCTCTACCTCCCTCCCTCCCTCCCTCTTTCTCTGTCTGTTGCTCTCAAATAAACAAATAAAAATAAACAAAAAATTAAAAAAAAACTTCACAGCTGAGCATGCGCAACAGAGAACCTGGCCGTGTTCCATGCACCCCCGGGGCAAGCTGCTTCTGCTTAGAAGACTTGTTACTCGGAGTTCATAATCTCCCATGAGAGTAACAGAAAGAAAATGAATTCAAACGAGAGCATGACTGATTTGGTTACATATTACTAAGAGTTTTCTTGGGGCCAGGGAGCTGATCTGGGGGTTAAAAGCACTTTCTGGCCCAGCCTGGCAACTGGAGTTCCGATCCTCAGAACCCGTGTCCAGATGCACGCAGGCAACAGGGTGTGTGTGGTCCCAATGCGCCTGCGTTTGTGGGAAGTACAGTCAGGGGCATCTCAAAGCTCCTGGGCCAGCTAGTCTGGTGCGCACAGTGGCAAAACAACAGGAGAGACCCTGTCTCAAACGTGGAGGAAATTGAGAACCAATACTCGACGTTGTCCTCTGACCTCCACATTCATACATTCATATCAACACACACACACACACACACACACACACACACACTTCTCAATATTTGGGTTTGGTAGGACACCAGTGAACATCTATAACAATAGGGATCTCTCTTTGTTCTGAGATGTGTAAGATTAAACATCAAATTACGATTGTTACTCCTGGGGGGGGGGGAATCTCATTGAGTGCAATCATAGTGCTGTGTTATGAGGAGGAATTCTTGTATAATAGATACAACAAACTATTTTCCAAGTTGAGGAATGTGCCAGGGAGCAATGCTTTTGTTTGTTCTGTTTTGTGTTTGGCACTTCTCAGCGTTTCTTTTACATTTAAAATGTTGATGCCAACATTTCTTCAGTTTGCACAATGTTGAAAATGTGCACCATCCACAAAACACTCTTCAGATTCAAGTTGTTTCTTTATTGTTGTGACGGGAAGAAAGGAGGAAGGAAGTTGAGTGATACATCATTCTTTGTATTTGCGAGATGCCCTAAAAACATCAGTTTTCTTTCTAGATTAAAAAAAAAAAAAAAACACCCAGTCATCCAGAGTTAGCAGTTTTGTAACCATGGAATTCTGGAACACTTGGTGTGTATTTCGCATCCTAAGCTCTAGTTTGACAACTCTTTGGGAATTATTGCACTTTGAAAAATTCTATCTGGACATTTGCAGTTTTCTTCTCAAAGATAGATATTTGATAGAAAGTACAGTGAGGAAAGCCATTGAAGCAATCAGATAACTCTAATGTCTTGGGATTTGAGAGTTCAAAGACTTAATAGAGGTCATTTATTTCCACTCTCTGTGAAGCAGATCTTCTTCATAAGGTTCTGTGTGAATATCTGCCCAAGAATGGACTGCCCAGTTTCTAAGTTCTTACATTCTTTATTTGTTTTTTGAGGTAGGGTCTTGCTCTAGTCCATACTGATCTAGAATCACTATGTAGTCTCACGGTGGCCTCAAATTCCCAGCAATCCTCTTAGCTTTGCCTCCTGAGTGCTGGGATTAAAGGTGTGCACCACCATGCCTAGCCAGATTCTCACATTCTGATGATCCCCACCTGGAGTGGGGGTAGTTGAGGGATGCTAACTCCGTACTGTTCTAAACATCACCCAGGATGAAGCCAAAGGTTTCTAGTGAGATATTGACTGGGCAGGAGAGGACCAGTATATCATATTCCTGATTCTAACTACTCTAGAAGTCTAGATTTTTCCCATTAGGGTTGGTGATCGTGTAACAATCCGGGCATGTTGTCCAGTCCCCACCATGTGGCCAGGGGATGCTGTATAGTTTGTTACTTTCTTCCTCTCTGTGACAAAATGCCAGATGTAAACAATGTGAAGGAGGAGGGATTTGTTGTGACTAATGGTGGCAGGCATAGTGGGAACAGTTCACATCATGGTCTCCAGGAATCAGAGCAAAGGAGTACAGGAAAGGGGTCAGCACATGATAGTGAATGCGAGGAAACACCTCAGTGAACTTCTCCCTCCAAAGCACCTCACCACATTCCACTTCCTACTTTGTACTCTCCCCGTAATGACATTACACTAGGGATCCATTCACTAGGGGTCAATTCACTCACCAGAACTCAGCTCTCAGAATCCCACCACTTCCCTAAATACTCAAGCCTTTGTGGGAGATTTTCTAGTGAAACCATAATATGTAGACACATCTGTTTTATACCCTGTTTACGTCATTGTGAAAATTGTAACTATGGCACTCGAGTTGTTTTCTTTCTGTCTCACTGGCAAGACATATATAAGTTTGGAGAACCTGTGAATTCATCTCCTGGTGTTGGGGATGTCATAAGCCAGGTTGGCGTTTGCTAGCATTCATATGATGGCTGATGGCCTGGACATAAATATTAATCTAATTGCCCATCCCAGATCACCCTGTGTTGTGAATAACCTGGGTCAACTAGCCATGTGCTTGGTCAAAATTCAGAAACATGTATTGTTTTGTTATTTCATTATTATTTTATTTAGTGTATGTATGGTCATGTGTGAGTGTCATAGCATGTATGTGGATGTCAAAGGTCAACTCTTGGGTCTGCTCCCTTTCCCTGTCATTTGGAGATAATGTTTCTTGATATGGTCTACTCCTTTTGCCAGGCTAGTTGGTCTGACACTTCCTATAAAATTCCCTTATCTTCACCTCACTAGTCACCACTGTAGATGGACTGGGATTATGTACAGAGCCTGCCACAAGCTTCTGGCTTTTAGGTGGGCATCTGGGGATCCTAACTCAAGTACTCAGAGTTGTGTGGCATCTTTCCAGACAAGAAATCCACAATGTATTACCAGGATAGTTTAGGAATGAACTTCATATTCATTTATGCTGCCTGTCATCACAATGCAAGACAGTTTAAGATTCAGGGATGTGGATATAAAGTCCAAGTCCATTCATGTGGTCAGCCATGTTGCCTGTCAGCGAAGCCAGGCTTTTTGTTGTAGCGTCTGCTTTATGATCCCCGTAGGATTTCAGCATGGAGGAAAATCTCTGCTGACTGTGCAGTGGTGCTTCAAGTTCCTTTAATTTGTAGCTATCACTTAATTAGAAGTCAGCTTTAGACTAATATATGCAGAAAGTTAACATATTGGCATGATTTCACACTAAAGACGAAACAACCCAAACCAGATTTGTTCCCGAGCACATTTGATTCAGTATAGTAAGGTGAGGATAAGAGACGATTGTTCTCAATTTGGCTCTGTAAATAGTTTGTGACAATTCATTTATCTGTGCAACTGAATTGAGTGATTTGGGACTAAAATTAGAACCAACAGGGCATGTGTTTTGCAATTCCTGAGGCTGCTTCTCACTCTCTCCAAAATACTTTTGAAGGTACAAAAAGAATGATAATTCTCCAAAAACAACAAAGCAAAGAAAAGTAAAAGAAATACTGATTGATCGTGCATTAAAGGACAGAATCTTGTAGAAAATTCTATCAACCACAAAACCTATGGAGAAGGATAGAGAAATCTAATAGGACACACATGCAAATTTTATTTCTTGAAGGAGCAAACCTCCTCTTCTGAGAAGACATGCTACAGTTTTTTCTTTTTCTTTTTTTTTTTTATCTTTCTCACCCATCCAGCTCTTTTCAGAATCTGAGAATTAGCTGTCCCTCAGGGTGCACACTTTCAATGTGATGTGCAAATTATCTGTGTCCATCCTCTATTAGTGATTACCTTTTAAGGCATATGTTAGACTTCGGGAGAAAAATGTGAAATCTGGATGCAAAGTGGTGCATGTGTCTCTGATCCCAGGGCCTATGGCTACTGGAGGAGAGAAAGGAGAAGCTCACTGACCAGCTAGTCTGGAGTTTGTCTGTAGTGGCAAGAGACTCAGTCTCAAAAAAAAAAGTAAAACAGATGCCCTGTGGTAGTTCTCTGACCACTACACACATGCTATGGCATGTTCAGATACCTGCACACATGTAAATTAACTAATTAATCAACTAATTAATTAATTGATTTTTTAAAAAAGAAAAAGAAGAGGAAATCTATGAAGATGGACTGTGACATCCACACCCAGGCAACTTAGAGTTAATGAATCAGAACAGATGCAAAGGCACCTTAGAAACCAGTTACCTTTTTCATATTTTTACCTGAAGGACTGTCATCTCAGTGTTCATCGCGTGCTATAGTGCATACCATCTTAAGTATGTTCTGAATCAGGTTCTGTCTACCTCTATCTACCTAGGATTTTGCCAACCTCTGCCTAATTAAATTATAAACACAATACATTACAAATATAACGTACGAAATATGACTTTTCATTAAACACAACAACTCCACAAAATACATGCACTTGACTGCTATTCTTATTGTGCAAACCAGAAACCCCAGATCTCGACTCTGAAACCTGAGTTAAGTGCTGACTAAGTCAATGATTGTACTTTGGGTTTAATTCTGAAACCTGTAGGGTTTCGTCCACCTCCAGCTGCACAATGAGTGAGAGGAGCAAGGATAGCCTAAGTGCCTTGCCCTCTGGCAAACACAACAACTGTACATCAATCCCACCATTTGAGAGAAAGCAAAGATAAAGATGAGGCAATGCTGTCATGTCATTCTTAAAGACAATGTTCCCCAAAGATGACTTCATAAAAATTCTGGAAATGTAGTAATATTCTTTGTCTTCACAATGACAAAAAAAAACCTTTTGAGAGCCATGAGTTAGCAACTGTATGGATAAGAAAAGATGACATTGAGAGGAAATGGACACGGAGAGGCAGAATATCATTCACTAAACTAGGATTAGTGTCAGGAGCAGTAAAGAACAGAACCGATGTTGTGGAAAATTGAAATATGGACCATAATTTTGAGCTTTCCCAGGATGCAGAATAAAAAGAATAATATTAAAAATAGTAGTAAAAAAAAAGACAGATAGGAAAATTAGAGGGGGTAATGAAAAATAACTTCTTCTGTATCAGTTACTTTTCTCATTGCTAGGACAAACTTCCTGACCAGGAGCAAGCTTATGGGAGGAAAAGGGTTTGATTTAGCCTTACAGTGACAGAAGGTGGAGTCCCTCGTGGCAGGGAAAGCATGCAGGAGCAGAGAGACAGGATCCCACCATCACATCAGCAGGGAAAAAGTACAGAGCAAAGAATGCTGGGGCTCAGCTAGCCAGCTCTTTTTTATACAGGCCAGGACCGCACCCACAACTAAAGCAGGTCTTCCCACCTAATTAACCTAATCAATATAATCCCTCACAGGTGATATTAGCTCCCATCAAGTTGACCATCAATATAAACCATCACAATGAATATAAAAAAGTACTCAAAGGAGAGATCAGGCAAAACCTAACCTAACATACCATGTAAACTTGAAGCAACAATAACTTTCTTAGATCAAAGACCTATATCTTTCAGATTCAGTGAACCTGAGATAAAAAAGAAAAAAACTAGATTTCTATGAAGGCATATGAGGGCAATATTTAAATGGAAAGACAAATAAAAAAATAAAATGCCCCACCCCCCAAAAATCTTGCATGGGTGAAAGCAAAGATTGATTCCAAAGATACACATCAGTCAGGCCACACTCATGAATTCTACACCCTAGAAACAGTGAAGAAGTTATTAAACAGATTTGAAAGAAGATAACAAGTGTCCCAAGATTCTCAAACCAAACCAATCAGTCCTCTATATATGACCACAATCAAAGACCCTTCTTAAACATGATGCTATGGAATAGGAATAGTAACACATATCACATCACCGTTGTGAGAATTATAGGAAGCTATAAATCGGAGAACACATAACTTATAGCACATTCTGCATGAATGTGTATCCATATTACGTGAATGGCAATTGTAGATGCTTTCTGGGATCAAAGAAGAAGCAGACATACAACAGATCTGGAGTACAAATAGCATTCCTTAATCCTGTTAAACCTAAAAGATGGATGCCCAGTTACCTCTAAAGGCCTCTTACATTGAGCATAAGGCATTTGTTTTCTGGTGCTGAGATACCTTGCACTTAGATGTTGAGCCTCTATTCTTATTTTCTTGAAAACGTTCTTTTCATCCTGCTGGACTAAGTATATTGGCATTGAGAATCCTAAGGATCTATAAGTGAGCTATTATATTTCTAGAGTTAATAATACATATTTAAAATTCTGTATTTTTTTTTTTTTTTACTTTAGAGGCACAGAATTCACTTTCGGCAGATGTGTTGGTAGATAAGTTGTGGATTTCAAACAAAAAGCACTTGCAATGTGCATGACTAGTCAGAAACACCAGGAAAGGGAGAGATTTAAAAAAATGTAGAAGGCAAGAATGTATTTAGTAAGTAGGTTCTGTGTATCTACACAATATTTTGCCATATAAACGTGAGGCTAGGTAAAGGTTGGGAATGCATCAGCCAACAGTGTTCAGGTGTGTGGGAGCACGAGAGGCTGCAGTGAAGTTAAAGTGGAGCACGGTAAGGTTCGTTAAGGGAACATGGACTGGGTAGGGACTTAAAGCACATTAATAATAAAAGCCTTGCTTTAAAAACTGACCTTGTAGTGGAGAGATATGCACTTGTATCATTACCAATTAATGTGTTAGGTAACACAGCTTGTACTTGGAAAGCAACAAGGAGGAGTATCTAAATGATGTTCACACATCTTAATTAGTGTCATTAATAGTTCTTTTACCATCGTTCTTGAAAGCAATGGCATTACACTGCAAGCATCTTGTTATAAGTCAAACCAGCAAGTGAGATTTGAAGCCAAGTTCTTAAAAGTGGCTTTAAGTTATGGTGCCTACATGACTAGAATGTTTCTCCAGGGTGCCTTCTGAGCTGCAGGACTCCTGGAAGTTGTCGGCAGCACAGCCAGACCTGAAGGTAATGACTCCCCAGCAGCATTACTGGACTTCTGGGATATCCAAATGAGACAAATGTAAGGGGAATGCCCACAGCCACGTCTTCCTTAGCCTCGCCACCAGGATCGGCCAGCGATTTCACTAATGTTCAGATACTAAAATATTTTGTCTGTGGATTCAATTTCTGCTATTGGACAGCTAAGAGAATATTGGAAGAGGTGCTCAATGCTATTTTAAAAGGGGCCCCCAGTGAAAAGCCTGCAATGGTAAAATGTTGTATCCCAGCTTACGACGTTACAGATCGGGCAGACATAACTTAGGGTGCGACCCGTAATGGTGCATCTTAACTCTTTTTGTCTTCCTTGGAAATTATGATCTATGTACTCTACACTTCAATGATTTTTTTCTGCTGTATTTTCTTCTGTTTCTAGAAGTAGAATAGCTCTTAAGTGTGGTTGGGAGAGGGAAGGTATGTGTAAAAATGGAATGAAATGTAGAAGAAAATGATGTGTATCCAGTCTGATTCTACATAAGCTGTATATAATTATGAATACAAACATATTTGCAAGTGCAATATTCAACTTACACATGTATTTCTATATGTTTCCTGTGTCACTTTCATATGTCATTACTAAGGTCTTCAAAAAGCATAATGAAGATATGTTAGACTGTCCTATAGATGAATAATGTTTTAATCTATTTGTGCTGCTAAAATAAGATGCCATAGATTTAGATGGTTTGCAAAAATGGGATTTTACTCCTTTGTATTCTAGAGGTTGGAAAGTCAGAGGTCAAGAAGCCAACAGAGTGGGCATCCAATGACAGCCTGCTTCCTGGTTCTTGCTAGGACCTTCTCATTGTGTCCTCGTCTGACAAAAAGGGGAGAGGGCTCTTGGGTCTCCTCTATCTTTTTTTTTTTTAAAGATTTTATTTGTTTTAGAGAGAGAGAGAAAGAAAATGGGTGCTCCAGAGCCTCCAGCCACTGCAAAAGAACTCCAGATGCATGTGCCCCCTTGTGCATCTGGCTTATGTGGGTACTGGAGAATCAAACCAGGATCCTTTGGCTTTGTAGGCAAACTCCTTAACCACTAAGCCATCTCCCCAGCCCCTTGGGTCTCTTTTAGATGGGCACAAATCCCATTCATGGCACCATTGCCTTATGACCTAACCACCTCCCAAGGGCCCAATCCCAGTACTATATATAGGAGATTAGGTTTCAACATCAGAATTTCGGAAAGAACACAAACACTCACACTGTGACATACCACTATTATTTAACCCATAACTTAAGGTTGGATATTTGAGTCAGCCTTAAGTTTTCACTATTGATAATAATCTTCCATTAAATATGTTCACAAATGTTCTTTTGCAATTCAGTTTTATTGGACTAATTCTTAAAAAGCATCGTTACTAAGCCAAAGTGTTCGTGTACCTTTACGGTTCTTCATACGTATTATCAGATGGTGCTAAAAGTGTTTAGCTATTTATACTACTACCAATGTTATATAAAAGAGGCGAACTTTTCAAATTCGTTTAATTTTATATGTTTTAATCTTACTCTAAATTAAGATGAATGCTTTCACATTTATTGATTCTTTGTTCTCTTTCTTCTAATAATTGTCGGTTTATATCCTTTTAGATACCATTGTATCAATAGTTCTGTTTCTTGGGGGTCAATTTATCCCAGATAAAATTACACACATTTATATGTAGGCCTTTAAAATGGCTATGGAAAGACCTAGATATCATCCTACACTAAATAATGAAAGTAAATGTTTAAATGTATTCTGGAAATAAACAACTATACACAGAAGGTGGGGAGATCTAGTTGATCCTGACCAGTGCTATTTAGTGTTTTACTGCTTGACCAATCCAAGTTCATATGTGGACCATCCTAATGCAATTTAATTCTATTTTATTTATTTGCAAGCAGAGAGAGGTAGAGAGAAGAGAAACAGACAGAGAGAATGGTCATGTCAGGGCCTCCTGCCACTGTAAATGAACTCCAGATGCCTGTGTCTCTTTGTGCATGTGGCTTTACTTGGATACTGGGGAATCAAACCATATCATCAGGCTTTGTAAGCATAAAACCTAAACTACTGAGCAATCTCTCCAGCCACCCGCCCCCTTTTCAAAAATATTTTTATTTATTTATTTGCAAGCAGAAAGCTAGAGAGGAGAGACTTTGTGTGATTTTTGTTTTTTCGAGGTAGGGTCTCACTCAGGCCCAGGCTGACCTGGGATTCACTATGTAGTCTCAGGGTGGACTCGAACTCACAGCAATCCTCCTCCCAAGTGCTGGGATTAAAGGCTTGCACCACCACACCCGGCATTAGTGTGAATTTTTAAGGTCAATTGACTACATTGTTTCAATTAAACCAGTCTTAGAATCATATTAAAAACTAAAGTACAGTGATTACAACTAAGACTGTCTCATAATAGTTAACTATCCCTATTTTGTGTAAATATAATGTTGACATTCATTCCTGCTCCTTCTGAGCACACTAAATTTACCTGGTTTGTTGCCATTATACTTTTTATTTTCCAAACAATAAAACTGCATTGATTTTTTAGGACAACTCTTTGCTTTTGCCACAATTTAATCATCTTTGATACTTAAAATTAATTATAGATATATTTGTGAGTGTTCAAAATACAAAAAAAAATTGGGTTAATTATTTTTGCAACAAGGGAGTGGTTTCATTGCTAAAATAGAATATTAATATTCTAAAACTTCATAAAAGTCTCCTTTTCTATGACTAGGTCAATTAATATAGTTTGCTACTAAGATAAAAATAATTTTAATGGGGGTTAGGGAGATGGCTTAGCAGTTAAGGCATTTTTCTGCAAAGCCTAAGGACCCAGGTTTGATTCCCCAGGACCCATGTAAGCCAGATGTACATGGGGGTGCATGCATCTGGAGTCTGCAGTGGCTAGAAGTCCTGGCATGCTCTCTCTCTCTTTCTCTCTTTCCCTCCCTCTTTCTCTCTCTATCTGCCTCTTTCTTTCTCTCTCTGTCTCTCAAATAAATAAATGAAATATATTTTTTAAAGGCCTTAAGGCCATCCTTTAAAATATAATAATTTTAATGGACTACAGTCACACCTTTCATTTTTCTAATATATTATTTTCATTTATTTATGCCTTCCCTTGTGTGCTGGGATCACAGACCCATGTGCCACTTAGTATCAGTCTTTACATGGACACTGAGGAGGACTGCATTTGGGTCAGCAAGCATGCAAACATGTGCCTTTAACATCTGAGCTAGCTCCTGATCCCCTTCAAGACAGTTTTTAATTGAATTGAAGATATGTTTTCAAAGCATCATTTTGTTAGCTTAATTGATCTAATAACTTCCATACTTCCTTACCTTCCCTGAGAACATCTTATTTATGTCTTATTTTTTCTTCTATGTATAATATTTTTTTAAGTTGACCTAGCACACATTACCCAAGTATTTTAAACTTATGTTACTTTTTTTTTGTACTATGGCAAAGATGAGTCAGTTCAGCATTCCACGATATTTAATCACCAACCAACCAAAATACACACATTCACATTTTATTCCAGTTCAAATAACTGATCTCCAGAAAAAAAAAAAATCTAATTTGGCTATGTCTTTCAGATCTGCTAAACAGAGCAAGAAATTTTTAGGAGAAATGCCATACATATGACCATGAATAGAAAACAGTCTGCCTCTATCCCACACAAATATATTTTCAGACAACTTAAATATATACAAACATTTAGAAATGTGGATGGAATCGTTAAATTCTTCTCAAGTTCCCCAGTTATTCACATTTACATATTGAGAAGTCCCACATTAGGGTGTGTGTGTGTGTGTGTGTGTACTCACATGTGTGCAGGCACACTTCCTTCCAAGAAAGCAATTGCCATGGAAAATTTAGACTCTGAATCCAAATCTGTTTTTTTAAATAAGATCCCTAGAGGACGGATCTGTGGAATCAGCCATGGGAAGCACGGCTGTGGGGCGTGCACCTTCATGTCCTTCATTTCTGAGTGAAATCTCAAAACTTGAGGGTTGTCTGAATTTAGGTTTGATGCTGACATTGTAAGTTTTGTCTCAGGTTTAAAAAACCTTCATTTAAATTTATGAAACATCTTGTACTTCTCCCATATGAACATTTTCATAACTATATCTGGTGTCATAGGCCTAGAATCCCAGGTACTGAGAAGGTGGAGGCGAGAGGATCTCAAGTTCAAGGCCAGCTGGCGCAGCATGTTATGTCCCTGTCTACGGTAATAAAAGAGGGCTGTGGATGTAACTCAGTGGGAGAACATTTGCATAGCGTGTGTGAAGGCTTCAGTTAAATTCCTAGTACTGAAAATAATAATAGTAATAATTTTTCAAAAAGAATATTGGGGCTGGAGAGATGGCTCAGCTGTTAAGGCACTTTCCTGCAAAGCCTAAGGACACAGGTTAAGTTCCCCAGCACCCATGTAAAGCAAGATGTACAAGGTGGCTCATGAATCTGGAGTTTGTTTGCAGTGGATAGAGACCTGGATGTGCCCATGCCCTCCCTCCCTCTCTCTCTCTCCCTTTCTCTTTCCCTCCTTCATAAATAAAATAAAATATTTTCATGCTCTGAGCAACATAGCCACTGAGTATATATTTAAAACTAAATGCAGAATCCCAGATTATACCTCGAAGAAAGGTCACTAGATCACTAAATTATTTTTTCATTTTATTTAATAAACCTATTTAATTAGGTAATCTCCATGAATACCCTAAACTAGAAATATCTGAACGGTTTTCAACATACTACATTTCCTCCAAAGCATATCCACTTGTTAAAAAATAATCAAGTCACTGAGATAATACTCAGTGGTTCATAAGTTTTTAAAACTTTGAAAACAAGGGAGGGATAGGTTTTGACGTCCCTAAAATATTTGCCTCATATCTGGGCATTTATGGCTGTTATTGAGTATATTTTGGTGTAAATGCTGCCAAGGTACTGAATCCCTTGAAAGTTCTACTGGACAGAAAATTATTATAGTCTCTGTATCATAGATGAACATGTGGCATTTGCATGTACACAACTACACAAAATATCAGTGTAGTTACCTATCATACAACCACTGGCACAATTGTATGTGTGTGTGTGTGTGTGCACGTGCGTGATCACACGTGCACACGCATGTGCACACACAACCAAGCACAGCATGACAAGCCACAATGTGAGGTCCCGATGTCTCAAGACGGAAGCTTCACATTCATTTCAAGTAGACAGCAAAGGCTTCAGGTGACTCGTTCTTCCTGAATGTTGATGGCTTTCCCGGGTGTAATTCATGAGAACCATCAAGCCTCACAGTGTGACTCTAGCTCGCTTCTTTGTTTCTGTTGTTTTTCTCAATCTTGCTGGCTAAATAATGTAGCAAGTCTAATAAATTCAAATAAAACTTCTGATTGGTTTGGCAGCAGTTTAACAATCTCGAATAATTTACTGATCTCTGAGACTTCATGTGAGTCCATAATGTTTAGACTAGAAATAATAAAATGCACTCAATTGATTAAGCTGTTTGTAGACGTCTCGGAATTAGCATATTGTATAATAGCAAATATTTTATAATTACCAACAGGGGCTGATAAAAGGGTTCAGTGGTATTGATGGCTGGACTGATAACCTTGGTAGGAAAGACTCTCAGTGGAAGGTGAACTCTGTGTGGGTTAAGTAGAGGGTGAGCCCAGGATGCAGAGTCCAGCATAGGTGGACTCCTGGGGCTGTGCTGGGAAAAGACAACTGTCAGAGCCTCAGTCTCGGATGACTCAGTTCTGGGGAAATGCTTTTGGCCACCCTAGAGTAGAGCTGAGAGATAGAGATGCTCAGAGCTAAAACTGTAACAGCAGAGGGTGGCTGGCCAATTGAGAATCTCATGAGAATTTTCTAATGAAGTCCATTTGCTTCTGTTAGTTTGTTTTTAAATAATTCCTTAGCCTTTCTCATTTGTGGGGTTTTTTTTTTGGAAGACTACAGTTATTATTGTTTCCAATGCTCCTAGTGTCTAAGAATCTCTAGCATAATATGGGATAGAAATGATAGGAAATATTTTTGTCTCATTTCTGATCTTATGAGGAACATGATTCAGTCTTTCATCATCAAGTATGATTGGGGGTTGGGTACATTTCCTACGAATCCTAGTTTGGCCTGACTTTAGTATCTGAGTGATGCTGGCTTTGCAGGATGGTATGAAAGTGTGTCTTTCTTTTCAAATTTTTGAAGAACTCATGAAAAAAAAGGTCTTTATCTGTTAAATATTTGATAGGATTCACAGTGGAATGGTCTTCTTACTGGACACTGTGTGCAGTTTTAAAACAATAAGCCAATCTCTCATTCTACATGATCAGTTATTCTGGGAGTGAGGCCTGAGACTGAACGCCTTCACCCAACCCCACTTTACAATAAACATTCAACTGACCGTGGGCAGCCCGTGTTCTGAGATAGCGTCCAGGTCTGTGTTCCACTGGTGTGGAGCTGGTTTCTTGCTAGTTTCAGCACTCATCCTTTTCGTTCAATTAGGCAGACATACACATGTGTCAGTTCCCCCTTTGGTAACTTATCAGCCTTACTTTTGGCCGTGCACATGTGTGTGTGAATTATGTGTGTGGGGTGTGTGTGTATGGTGTTGTATATGCACAAGTGTGTGTGTGGATCCCCGTGCTTTGTGGGCAGGCCAGGGGAGAACCTTGAGCATCCTCCTCTCTTGTCCATCCATGTTTTTCTTTGAGATAAAGTCTCTCAATGAATCGAAAGCTGCCATTTTTTTTTTCCAGTCAGAATAACTGACCAGTCAGCTCCAGTGATTCTCCGGTCTCCACTCCCAGCATTTTTTCAGGTGTGTGTGACTGCACGTAGTTTTCCACATGGGTGGTGGGGATCAAAGTCAGATGGTAGCAAGCCTCTCAGGCCCCCATGCTTGCGTAACAGGCACTCTTACCCAAGGAGCCATCTCCCCATCCCAGCCTTTTGTTTAGAAAGGGTTGCTGTAAGCACAGTGGAAGTACAAGCTTGATGGGAGAAGAAAAAGCTCTGAAGGTGGGTAATGAATCTTTTATTCTGTGTGCATAGCTGATCTAAGAAAACGACTTCAACTTAAATACTTATTAATGCCACCTCTAACTGTGTGCGAAAGGTTGGGAATAGTCTATTTTGGATTCTAATCCAGATTAAAGCATAGCTCTGCTAATGGAAATTTTTAGCACAAAAACAGATGATATGAGGAGATAAATGCTAAGGACATTGGCAGAAGGGAGACACATCCTGAGTTTTAAATGTCTGGATATTTATACAGATGCTATATACTAAATCTTCCCTTTCCAATATACCAGAGTCATGATGAACATACTAGAGCAAAACGTGCAAGGTGGAACTGGGGGTTGTGTGACCCACGTTTATTCTGAATCTATGTCTGATAGGCAGAGGAAACAGAACACATGTGTTCATCCATTGTGAGCTCATTAACAAAGCAGAAACATTAGTAAAATATGTCTTTTGCTGGTTTCTGGAATGGAAGAGGGAACAATTAAGCTGTAAGACACTCCAGGGTGGGTATTATGACCTAATAATGACATGCCCTGGTAGTTTTGACTGAGTGCCATTAACTGCCAAGGCATATCATTGCTCGTCTGTAATACGCACCCTGGAGTGTCTTATGGGGAGGATATAAATGTTAATTTCTAAAGAAACTCATTCAACAAAGAAAAAAAAAAAGAAACCATCACTCTGAGAAGGGGAATATGTCCAAATCTCCATGATGGGTTTCATTTTTTGGTTTTTTTTTTTTTTTTTTTGAGGCAGACTAGGTCAAATTGCTTAAGCATTTACTCAGAGTTGGGGAGCAGTACAGTATAACTTCAAAGAAACAGGGGAGATAAGGATTTGCAATCCAGCCATGTCAATATCCATATTCTTCCTATGTGTCCCAGCACTCATATTCTCACTTTCCCTTTTTTTCAGTAGGGTTGATTATGCATCTTGCTTATTTTATTATGTATTTAGGAAACAAAATGAGATACAAATGCTTAAAGGTCTTTACAATTAAGTCTGAAATGATGGACATATACTCAGCTATAGTAAGTAGTAAATAACCTTACAAAAGTTGGAAAACATATACTACCAGTGGAAAAAAAAAGGTTTAATTTGTTTATTTATTTATTGAGGTAAGGTCTCGCTCTGGCCCAGGCTGACCTGGAATTCACTATGTAGTCTCAGGGTGGCCTTGAGTTCATAGCGATCCTCCTACCTCTGCCTCCTAAGTGCTGGGATTAAAGGCGTGTGCCACCACGCTCCAGCTAAAGATTTTATTTAGTGGCTTATTTATTTATTCATTGAGGTAGTGTCTTGCTCTAGTCAGGCTGACCTGAAACTATGCAGTCTCAGGGTGGCCTAGAACTAATTTCAACCCCTTCACCTCTGCCTCCCGAGTTACTGGGATTAAAGGCATGTGCCACCACATCCATAGCAGTTTTTATTTTTAATGAACTGGAGAGATATCTCAGTTGGTAAAGTGCACATCACATAGGACTTGAGTTTGCATCCCTAGCACCCATATAAAAGGTATGGTGTTATGTAATTTTAGCACTTATGAGACATAGACAGGAGGCTCCCTGGGGCTTGCTGAATTGGTGAGGTCTAGGACATTGGGAGATATGGTCTCAAAACATATAGTGAACACCTGACATCACTACATGGCCTTCACACACACATAAACATGCATATGCACATGCATGTACACCATGCACATAGACATAAACATGTGAAAAATACATTTGTAATTGTGTCCCTTGTTCAAGGTGAACTTTGCAACTGGCCTTCACTATCTGTGGTCTGGATCATTCTATCTTTTCTGCTGACATTCATTCACCCTCTTGGCACTACCCAAGGAACAGTCGAAGACCACGCAGTCCTTTCATGAGCAAGAAGAAGATCCAACTTACTTCTTCCCTTCAAGCCAGCATGTTGCTTTAAACCAAGGGTGAATATTCCACATGCTTACAGCTCTATCAGATCTCTATTTCAACTGAGTATCTTATTCTGTGCTCTCTGTTTACATGGAATTGGGTTCTATTATGAAGGCATTGTCTCACAAAGCCTAAAGCATACTCCTCTCAAGTTTCAAGGATTTTAATGAACATTTATCCAACATGGACAAAGCTTGCAGAACAATATTCTATGCTCTGAAGGGTATGCCAGTTCCCTACCTGTGTGGACCATGAACACAGCATGAAGGAAAATATGACAATATGTCTATTATTTTGTAAGTGATTCTCACTGTGTAGCTCAGCATTACTACTTATCTGTCATCTTTCTATTTTTATTCATTTATCTATCATTTGTCATTCTGTGGCAGGATTTTTGGGTTCAAGAAAGGTCCCCCAAGTTTATGAACCTCAATTTTGGGTCCTGTCCTACCCTTAACAAAAAAGGATAAATTGTAAATTATTAAGTCTATTTAGGAAGAAACCACAAATTCTGGGGTTCTCTGAAGGGAAACTGGGGTCTAGGGAGAAGGCTAGAGCAGAGTTATAAATATGGAGGAAGTAGGAAACACATTCTCATGTAAAAAACACTATATATTCCATGAAATTCATTTAAGAGAAATGGAAGTTTTTTAGAGAAGACAGGAGTAGAGCCACAAGCATGTGGAGGACAGTTTTTAAAGCTCATTTAAGAGAAATTTAGGCTTTCAAGGAAAGACCAGAGTAGATTCACAAGCACGTGGAAGATAGAACTTTGGGGCATATATAGGGAGATTTACAAGAAGCACACATAACATCTGCCTGGGCTTCCCAATGAAAGGAAATTAAGAGGGAAAATGGCGGGATCTTAAGGAAGAATAGCAAAGGGGAGATATGAAAGCAGAGACCACAAAAAAAAAAAAATCAGATGAGCAATGAATAGCAAAGAGAGTTATACCCATAGCGACCCCAAGTTCATAGACATTACACAGGTAGCAGGCCTAGAGTTAGAGAAGGCACCCATGTGGTAGATCATGAGTGTAAGGGAAATATGCATGTGGTAGATTCAGAGAGCAGAGAAAAATCATACATGTAAATAAAGGCAGAAGTTAACCCAAGGAATAAAACAGAGGCAAGCAGAGAATTATTCAGACCAAGAAACGGTAATATGCTAGACTAATGTGCATCCCTGTGGCCAGAGGATGGAGAGGCAGACAGAGAAAGTGACAGGAAGCAGGCTGCAACAGCCTATATAGTATGGAAAATGCATTCTTTCATCAGATTTAGGTATGTTAAGGGAAGACCCAATTGGTTTGTAGATTTGGAGTGCAGAACCCAGAGCCAGCCCACCTAGGCAGTCTGCTAGAATTTGGGCAGCAGGGGGGGGGGGGGGATACTAGTCAGTTGTAGATGAGTCTCACAGATGAGTCTTGATCAGACATAAGTTTCATTCCTGCCAACAGTTCCATTCCTACCATGGAGGGCTGGCATGTGGAGCGGTATCTCCTGATTCTCTCTGGGCCTCAATTTCTAACTGAAACTTCCCAAAAGAAGCTAGTATCCTCCTATTTCTCCTTCAGTTATCTTCCCTTATAACCTATCCTATTTTATTGGTCTTATTTCTCTGGAGAGCCCTAACTGATAAGATAGACTGTGATACTAAAATTGTGTCAAAGATTGAAACACAAAATAGAAATTCAAGTGCTAAGTCTGTGACAAAAGTTGACAAAGACAGGTTTTTAAAAATCTAATCTTTCTCTTTATTTTGCTGTGCAACCCAGGGAAGGCCAGGGACAGCGAGGTGACAGACAGAAGTGAGACTTAAAAGATGGGCTACTGTATCTATAGAGCACTTTTTCTTGGTAATTGAAATATATCTAAAATTTAATGATTTGTTTTTCTAGGCCACATGAAAATATCCATATCAAAATGTCCCCCTAGTCAAATAATCATATTAAAATATCAGATACCCAGCATGGGGCCATTGCAGAGGCTTTTTCATTAAAGCTGATATAAAGGTTTATGGCTCAGATATCAGCAATGCTAACTTAATCTTGAGTCTCCAAGTGTTACCTATATCCATTTAAATGCCTCCTGCTTAGGTACAAGGCATATGTGGTGGTTTGATTCAGGTGTCCCTCATAAACTTAGGTGAACTGAATGCTAGGTTCCCAGCAGATGGACATTTGGGAATTAATGCCTCCAGGAGGGAGTGTATTGTTGAGGACGGGCTTATAGGTGTTATAGCCAGTTTCCTCTTGCTAGTGTTTGGAATACTCTCCTGTTGCTGTTGTCTACCTTATGTTGGCCAGGGGTGAAGTCCACCTTCTTCTCATGCCATCGTTTTCCTCTGCAATTGTGGAGCTTCACCCTCGACCCTGTAAAGCAAAATAAACCTTTTTCTCACAAGCGCTCTTAGTTGGGTGATTTCTACCAGCAATGTGAACCTGATTGCAACTATATATATATGGCAGAATAGTACATACATACACACTTACATACATATATACATACATACATACCTACATACATACATACAGCTGAGACTCCAGATGCAATCCAAGTCAACACTTTAGTTATGAAACTTAAGTAGCTATGGTTTCAGTAGCCTCACACACAGGCAGGACTACATCTTAATAAGGAATCAAGGTGGCTAAAATGTATTCCCAAATGAAACTTTTTTGTTTGTTTGTTTTTTGAGGTAGGGTCTCACTCTGGCCCAGGCTGACCTGGAATTCACTATGTAGTCTCAGGGTCAACTCAAACTCACAGCGATCCTCCTACCTCTGCCTCCCAAGTGCTGGGATTAAAGGCATGCGCCACCACGCCTGGCCCAAATGAAACTTTTAGCAATAGCAACAAAATCATGTCATAAGTAAAAGCTTGAATATTTATGGTAGCATGTCGGTAAATGCAACTGTAGTGTTTTTAGGTTGTTGGATAAAACACTTAGAGAAGATAGCAATAGTTTCTGCTATAAATTTTTAAATCTTCTAAAACAATATTAAATTAAAATTAAAAATGCCTATTTAATGATGACAAAAACCTAATACTTATAATTTATAAAGTGCTTATATAGATTAGTAAAAAGTACTAAAACCTTGCCTAATAAGTAGGTATACACTTCCAGCACAAATGGATACCAAACATTATTTACTGACCACCAGTAGTGCTGAGGTACTAAAGAGGAGGAAACAAGTCTGACATGGCTCATGTCTCTTTAAAATTTATATATCTAGCCAGTCAATGATGTTTACAGTAAAGTTAAAGAAAAGAAACTGCAATACTTAAAGTTTGAAAACTCTCAATTTCCTAATATATGTACTAAAGTATAAAAATTAATATATTATTAAGCTATAGATTTCCTTTGCTTTGAAACAATGAGTTCATGATAAAAGTTATACACTTGCACACATCATAGGTGGTGGATGGTTTTGTACAATCTCTTTGGAAAATAACTTATCAGCATACTTCAAAAAAACTACAAGATGTAGCCGGGCGAGGTGGCGCACACCTTTAATCCCAGCACTTGGGAGGCAGAAGTAGGAGGATTGCCGTGAGTTCAAGGCCACCCTGAGAATACAGAGTGAATTCCAGGTCAGCCTGGGCTAGAGTGAGACCCTACCTCAATAACCCTCCCCCCAAAAAAACCCTACAAGATGTTTATACCTTTAGCCCAGTATTTTCACTCTTAAAAAGTTATTTGAAGGTAATAAAAACAAAAAAAGTATTTCCCATGGGGCAATTAATCACAGAACTACTTATAGTAGCTAAAAATTAGAATCAACCAGATTTTACATCAATAGAAAAGCATTTAACTGAATTATGGCACATCTGTTAGATGGAAAATTATGCCATGTATTTTTTTAAAAAAAATCAAGAGTGTTTAGCTTATAATGAAAACTCAAAGGTATACAAACTTGGCTACATTTAGGAAAAAGTATATATACAAGAGAAAGTTTACAGAAAATGGAAATACTTATCCTAGGAAAACAGGATCATATTGTTTTTGACATCTTCTATTATCCTGTGAAGAGTGAAAGTAGATACATATCCTGGTCAATCTCATTTTACCAAGAAGGGAATCATGGCCACAGATCCCTAGCCACATTCAGTTTCCTGACTTGGAGTCCTTTCCTAACAGAGCACCAAACTCCCTTACAACTCCTGTGTCTTGAACTTGAAATAAACAAAGTATGCTTGAAAACTATTTCTTTTCCTTTTAGTGATAACCAACGCCATTGCACAGTTACTCATAAAAAGTTAATTACCCCTCCCTCTCAACAACATCCGGATTTTTGGTTTTAAATTATCAGATTGAAACATTAGGCATTCCGACAATAAAAAAAAAAAAAACTAATCCTTTTTCAATATATCTTCAATTTTTTATTTCTTATAAATATTCAATTGAATATTTCCATTTGTGGTGTGCATTTGCTAATTTACTGGAAGTTGATTCTATTCCCCAGAAATGTCACTTGGGTGGCCCTGCTGGGCTAAAAAGAAAAGTGCTAGTACTGAATTTTGAGCCTTTAGTTGTGAGTAGGGTTCAACAGCTGTTTGCCTTCCCCGGGGGCAGTTGAGACTAAATACCGTTTCAAAAATATTCAGAGAAGAATGCTCTTTGAAAATTGAAGCTCTCCCTAAGGTAGGATTCATATGTTGAAAAGGTAAAGCATTTAACTCTGATAAGATAATGACCTACAATTCATATTTTATCCGTAACCCAGCATGGAGCCATCTTTGTTCAAATAGAGCTATGAAGTGTTGATTAAAAACTGAATACAGACATTGTACTTCTTCAGCTGATTACATAAGGACTTGATCAGCAGAGCTTTAGTGAGAACTCTATTAAAGATCTGTATACAACTTGTTCCCTTCATCTCTGTGAACACTCAGTTGGAAATTAGGAAAAGCACTAGGATTATTACAGACAAAAGTAGGTTAGCTCATCTTCATAGGCAAATGACCCATCAAGTGAGGGTGGTGGTTTGAATGTGAAACGCTCCCCCTGCCCTGATGGGCTCTTGTGTTTGAGTATGTAATCTCCAGGTGGGAAGAGTCTATGGAATCGTTAGTAGGTGGAGCCTTGCTGGAAGACGTGTGTACCTGGGGGCGGGCCTTGCGGCTTCGAAATCCAGCCCCGCTTGCTCATCTCCCTGTCTTCATTACTCTCTGCAGATGTGACCATGTGATTCCGGCTTCCTGCTTCTGCCATAGTGTTTTCCACTGTGATGGACTTCCCCTTGAAAAGGTAAGCCAAAATTGGAAAGTTTTCCTTCCATCAGCTGCTTCTGGGGAAATCTCACTGATACAATCAGTCAACATATTTCGGAAAGAAAAGAAAGACTTCTCACATTCTTCAATAGAGTGGTGGAAGAGGCCTGGATTAATATGAAAGAACATGCTTTTTTATACCACAGAACATCTTAGATTTCTCTTGAACCCCATTCAGAGGTAAAGATGGTTATATAAATCAGATTGCCTCACACTCTGTTTTAGACATGACTAGAGGATTTTTGGATGCAAATTCACATTGTCCTGAAGCCCAAAGAACATAGGTCCAAAGTACACCTTCTTTGCTTCAGACTCCACACTTACTTCCGGAATTTCCAGGGTCCTGGGTCGGGAAGCGGTCAAGTGACCAAAGCCCATCCAGGCAGAATCAGGAGCCGCATCCAGCTGCATCCAGATGTGATGGTGTGCCAGATGCCCAGTGGTTGGCAGTATCACCCATGCCCTCTCGTCTCATGAGAAAGGTTCATCATCCCAGGACTAGCAGAGCTGCCTGGGACTGGACTGGATGGAAAGGGGCAAGAGATGGGCTGAGCCATCCCTTACGTGCTGGGCTACCCAGAGTTCTGATGTGTCCTTTTGAGTGTAATGTCAAATGGGTGCTATGAAAAACTGTATGGGGTTTCAATATGGCAACTCTACACTTCCACTCTTCCCAAGTCCCACGTGTTCATTTATCCAATGGAAAATTATTCCTTAATGCACTCTTTCTTGATGAGAGGGTGTACAACCTGTTTCTTTTTCTTGTTTCAAACACATTAAGAAATCTTTTTTAAAGTATATTTTCTTATGAATCTCATTGCGGTGGTTTGATTCAGGCGTCCCCCATAAACTTAGGTGTTCGGGATGCTAGGTTCTCAGCTGATGGAATTTTGGGAACTAACGCCTCCTGGAGGCAGTGTATTGTTGGGGGCTGGCTTATGGGTATTATAGCCAGTTGGCCCTTGCCACTGTTTGGCACACTTTCCTGTTACTATTGTCCATCTGATGTTGGCCAGGAGGTGATGTCCTCTCTCTGTTCATACCCTCACATTCCCCCGCTATCATGGAGCTTCCCCTCGAGTCTGTGAGCCAAAATAAACCTTTTTTTTCCCCACGAGCTGCTCTTGTTTGGGTGATTTCTACCAGCAGTATGAACCTGACTGCAACACTCATGAATTGGTCTACTTATACCAATGAGTAATTTATTATAAAAAGACTTAGGACACATTCTCAATGCTCATTACATCTTAAAATTATTTGAGGAACAGAAATCTCAGACAGTATATTCTTCACAAGAATTCTAGATTGTTCTATTGAACAACCAGGGTTGAAAGCCTCAGCCAAATGCTTGGCTCCTTAAAAAAAAATTTTTAGTTATGTATTTCAGAGAGAGAGAGAGAGAAAGAGGTAGAGAGAGAGACAGAGAATGGGCATGCCAGGGCCTCCAGCCACTGCAAACGAACTCCAGATGCATGTGCCACCTTGTACATCTGGCTTACATGGCGAATTGAACCTAAGTTCATAGACTTTGCTGGCAAGCCTTAACCACTAAGCCATGTCTCCAGCCCAAGTTTGGCTTTCTGATTTTCTGTGTTTTCATTTAGTACTGAGATATTTCCTCTTATTGACTCCCCAAATTTACTCCTCAATCTACTAAACTCCAATGTGGCGGGAAGATGGCGCAGAAGGCACGGCCTGATTCTGCTTAGGTGATTCATGGCTGTTACTTACTCCCTGTGTAATCGGTGCTCACAGTAACATACTTCCGCCTCCACAGTATATCCTACGCCCTCTTCCCCCTCTCAGTTGCTGTGGCAACAGTTAATTGCCACCTCATTTTAAGGAATGCCATTGTGACATAAGAGATAGCGCTCTGCCATGGCTGTACACACCACAGACGTCTGGGTGAATGAGAACCTCTGTGGCTCCTTCCATCTTTCTCAAACTATGTGTTCCTGTTCTCTCCTTCCAGCTCTTTTTATTAAGGAAATAAGACGCTTTCTGTGCGATAAACACAGCCTGGAAGAAACCCGAGATATTCATCTGAGAGAGCAGAGTGAACAACCCAGCTATAACTCAATTCACATACTGTCTAAGGAAACAGGGCACTGTTTTCTCTGCACGGCACATCCTCACTGTGGGAACAGATGCACACAGCTTTCTGGAGTCAATTATAAGTAGTACCACTGTTAATAATGACGGTTCACTCATCATTCTAGAAATTACAATTCACTATTTCCCTGAAAGTCATTCTTGCTGGATGACCATTTTTGCCCAGCCTCAGCTCTGGGTGCCAAGTCCCCAGCACTTAAAAATGGTGGGAAGACAGCATGAACTAAGTTCAAATATAAACTGTGGCTGGAGAGGGACCAGATGCACACTGCGGGCTGGGGAAGCCACGTCTGAGGAAAGTACCTGTCGGGGCTGGGTTGCCCCTGCAGAAGGAAGCTTGAAGGATATTTGGTGGTCAGTGTTCCTTACCACCTCCATGGCCCTACGGGATCAGCGGCTGCTATTAGGAGGCTACCCCACAGCGCTGCACAGGGCCCAGTGTTTTGCCTGCCCAGCTTAATTTATTTCCTCTCAAGGACTTTGCCAAGTTTGCATCACTAGCCATACTTGACAGATGGGGACACTGAGGCTCTGAGAGGAAAGAGCTCAGCTTGCAACCCTGCTTAAGTGCTGGACTGAGATTGGAGGCGTGGTCTATGTGAGGTGGGAGCCATCTCTTCATCATTGCTCTCTGCACACCGGCGCATTTATCTTGCTCACTCTGAGATTTTATTGCAGATTTCTTTGGGTGATAAGCACATAATAAATTACAATATCTGAGACCTGCTGAAACATTCATTACACTCTTTTTTTTTTATGCAAGCCCAACAGACTGGCCTTTTTTTTATGAAAGAGAAAGAGAGAGAGAATTGACATGTCAGGGCCTCCAGCCACTGAATTTACACACTAGGTCTGTATGCTACCTTGTGCGACTGTGTGACGTTGCGCATATGTGACCTTGCGCACGTATCACCTTGTGTGTCTGGCTTACATGGGAACTGGGGAGTTGAACATGGATCCTTAGGCTTCGCACACAAGTGTCTTAAACACTAAGCCATCTCTCCAGCCCTCATTACACTGTTTTAACTGAAGCTCTCAGGAAGCATTTTCCATCTTATTTGGGAACACACTCTTGGACACTGAGTTAAAAATGGCGGGCTGGAGAAATGGCTTAGCAGTTAAGGTGCTTGCCTGCAAAGCCAAAGGACTATGGTTCGATTCCCCAGGACCCACATATGCCAGATGCACGAGGTGGCACATGCATCTGGAGTTGGTTTGCAGCAGCTGGAGGCCCTAGCATGCCCATACTCTCTTTTTCTATATCTCTCTCAAATAAATAAATAAATATTTTTTAAAAAAAATTACAAAAAAAAAAAAAAAGCTCTCTTCCTTACCAACCTCACTCCATCATGTGCTAGTTGGCTGGTCAGGTTTCTCATAGTCAGATCTGAGACAGAAGCTCTAATGCACTCTTTTAAGAGAGTGTTAGAAATGTGTCCTTTGGAGCTAACATATGTCACAGAACTCAGTTTACTTAGCCGGAATTAAGACACTGGCCAGAGAGCCAGTAAGTGGCCTTTGCAATATCTGGTTTATATGCCTGCCTATGTCATTGCGGTGGACTTGACTGTCAGGGAAGAACACTTTGTGTTTGCCCTTTCTCCTTCCCAATGCCTCATTTCTGCAGAGTCGGTCTTTAAATGTCCGAGAGCACTTGATTTCGTCTTGTATTTAGCCTTAGTGACCCCACAGTGTCTCTCTGCATGACCATCAGTTTGACTTTGTGTCTTTCTCCACATCTCTTTCCAAGTGCTAAGCCCCTCACTCCCTTATTTTCATTTTTTTTCCCTTTTGTCTCATGCTACTTTTGTAATCTTTCCATACATGTCTTTTATTTGGACATTTGGACCATGTAATGTTTTACACCTCTTGTTATTATTCTTTCATCCTATATTCAACTTTCACATCCTATATTCACATCCTATATTCAAATTTCCACATCCATCACTCCTAAGTTTGCCCTTTACAATAAATTTCATGTGTATGGAACCTTGTGTGATGACATAAACTCCTGGCAGTAAGCTTCGCTAGGGCAGGGGCCATGTCACAGCTGAACAGCAATTGGCAAAGCCTGAACCAAGCCTGACCACAGTCATAGGTGAGTAACAGTGATTGAAGGAGTTAGTGCTCATGATTTCATCTGCAAGATTTCAATACAAAATAATATTTTCTCATGGTAACCCACCATAACATAATGTCTTAGGAAAGTACAGGAGAAAGCGGTTGAAAATGCTTTTGAAAAAGCTGTCATTAGAAGAGATATCTAGTCTTCTGCCAAACTATTCTTAAGAGAATGTCATTTACTCGAGATTTGTAAGTCTTGGCTGAGTCATGTTTGAATTTGACACAGCCTATTTAAATATATTTATCTAAAATGTAAATTGGGCAACAAAAGGATTTCTTGTTTTTTTAAGCCTGAAGTGTTTCAAATATAAAACTACAGAAAATGGCTTATCAGGCAAAACTAGATTTAACAGACAATAACATTTATACTTCAACCTGTTATTTTTTTAGAGAAAGCAATAGACATTTTTCATATAGCAAAAGGTCCACCCAGTCATTTTGCCTTGTGCTTACAAGGTGCTCGTATTCTGACTCTGGTATGTAGACCCCTTTCCTCGATTGTAAATAGACCACACGGAGTACCTCTTTGTCCCAAAGTCACAAAAATTATGTCATAGTCTACAGTTCCTTTATCACCTACTCTTTTCTCTCAATATTTTGAGAACTTAGCCATGAGGGTGTCATGGAGGCACAACTTACTTTACCAGTGCATAGTAGGTCACTTCATGAGTAGACCAGCGTTGTTCTACTGCCTAGTTCCAGCTTCTCCTCAACTACAAACAGTGCTATAATGAAATCTTCCTTTGATTGCCTAAATTTTGTTTTGCTTTTGTTTTATAAGACTTAAAGAGACTTTATTGGATTAAGGGGAGAAAAGTACAGAGAGCTCCTTCCATGTGAAAGGCAGGGGGGGAGTAGAGATCCCAGTGGGGAATAGCACCCCCATATGTCAGCCCAGCAGGGCCAAGATACCAGGGGCCAATCAGAGCAGAGACCTAGAAGTTCACAAAAGGTGGAAAGCCAAACAAGACATTTTTGTTTGCTTTTCTTTTGTCTTGTTTTGTTTCTGCACCTGAAACAGAGTTTGTAGGTCCATCCCCAACTTCATAACTTCATAGGATTCACTTTTGTTATATCCAAATTGTTTCTCCCTCTGTTTTTCAAGTGACCTTCCATTTAATTTACTTTAGGTATTATACTGAAATGTGAATTAATAAAGCTTAACTTATCCACTGTGTCTTCGGTCATTTTGAGTAAGAAGGAGACTTTGACACCTTTGGTTACAAATGCCATTATGTCTTTTGAAATGTCACACCATATGGAATTTTAGTTATAATCAGCTTGTCAGTCTCCAAAGTAATTATTATTATTATTACTATGGTTTTTCTCAGTAGATAGTATACTTGCCATTTGGGCACACTCATTTTTAAGCTCAAGTTTTTTTTATAACCTTATGCTTTGATTTCTCATTTCTTCACTTTCAGTGTAATTAAATACAGTAAAATCTTTGAATTTTTACAGAAAAACCTTCACAGTTGATTATTTTGTTAAACATGAAACCTCATTTTCCATGATGATTTCATTGTATTCTAATTTATTTAGTTTCTATTGGCAAAATGACTGGCATTCTAGATTTTTGAAAAAAAATTTGAAAAATATTTTTTTTATTTATTTGTAAGCAGAGAGAAACAGAGAAGAGAGACAGAAACACACGTACACACACACACACACACACAGAGAGAGAGAGAGAGAGAGAGAGAGGGTATACCAAGGCCTTCAGCCAGTGCAAACGAACTCCAGATGCATGTTCCACGTTGTGAATCTGGCTTTATGTGTGGCTACTGGGAATCAAAACCAGGTTGTTAGGATTTGTAGGCAAGTGCCTTAACTGCTGATCCACCTCTCAAGCCCCCATTCCAGATTTTTATTCTAATGGTAGGAAATTATTTTATTTCTGCATATTGTTAGTATCTTTCCTTCATTCTTTTGACGTTTGTCATTTTTTAATCCTGTTTAGAACTCATTGTGATAGTTTTTTACTTTGGTGATTCATTTCTCTCATTAATGCTGGATGTTTTCCACCATTGTATATTTGAATGTTGATCCCCCGCATTTCTGTCTCCTTATAAACTATTACCGGGTGCATTATTGGATCCTATCTCCATATCCTTAAGCCTTCTTAAATAGTTTTTTTTTTTGTATTTTTCCATGTATTCTAAATTTTTGGTAAAACCTCAGATTTGTCTTCAGGTTCATCAATTCTTTCTTCAACTGCATCTAATTTGTTGGCTCAACTTATCTGCTGGATTGCCAGTTCAAGTTGTGATGAGTGTTCTACCAGGAAGTGTGGCAATATTAAGTGGAAGACTCTTCCAAATCTTTAAATAATACAGACAATCTCTTAGAAATAATTTTAAGTAACTCACTGGACAATTTACTCATTTTGTGAGAGCAGAGATAGCTGAATTGTCCCTTATTGCATAAAATGGGAATGTCTTTCAGAAAAAAATAGTTAATAAGCTATCTACTACCCACTGGATAAAACCATTAAGGCAAAATATTATGGAAAATCCTTAATATATTTAAACTAGCCTAAGCATTTTACAAAAGAACATGCATATTATAAATAAATTTTGTGAAATTTGCTTATGTCTTAGCAAAAGAACAAGTTTCCTTATGTATTAGCAAAAGAACAATGTAGCTATTAGGTTACAAATCAACACGCTAGCTGATTGAAGGGATTAAGAATGATTTTCATGTTTTTACATACTTATTCTAATTTTTCTACAATCCCTAAGATTCTTATATTATTAAAAACCTCAAGATTGCTTTCATAATACTCATGTTTTGATAGGGCACAGAATAGTTTTAAGCAAAGAAAAAAAATCTACTGGAAATTAAAGACTTTCATGTAGTAATGAAGACACTAGGTGGTACAATTTCAATGTAATCAGAATTAATGAAAATAAATTTATTGTACTAGAGGCTGAGAGCTACAGACTTTTTAGAGACCTTGACTAATCTTACCTTTGAGCTGCTACTCTCCTACAAAAATCTACTTTAAAGAGACTACTAGCTTCCTTGTCTGGCATTACTCTTTGGTGGCTACAACAATGGGGGAGGGGAGGTCACAAGTAATTCATGAATTCAGCAAAACATAATAAATAGTAATTATGTAATACATGCGATTCGAATTCTAGGGCTATATTTATGAGCAATTATTCCAAGATTAGTAGTAAATTTATAATCTACCTACATAGTGGTTGTCTTTTTTCCTTTGTCCTCTCTTCTTTCTTTATTCAGTTCTTTCAAACCCTTTTTAGAGAAGCCTTCCTCTAATACCCACAATCCCACGTTGAGTTTCATTGCTAATGCCAAGTATAATTAGTTGGTTTCAGTGGCTTGAAACATCATGTGATGATATTATTTTGGCTCAATGGGAAATCATCCCATATTTGATTAGCGATGCCTAGAGAGGTCTCTGGAGAAAGAAGTGTCAGGAAATGTACTAACCATGCCGGACTGCGTCCTGTCCCCTCTAGCCAACCAGCACTCTAATTTACTTTTATTAATGCATTACACTTTAAAAGCATGGCCTAAAAACTATCTCCTGCTCACACGGTGCCCATATTACAGGCAATACAGACACAATACAAACTGGCCGGGAAGTGCTGTATTAGTAGCCTACTTCCTGATGGACTTTAAGGACCCAGACCTCTTAAGAGCTCTCGTGTTTAATACTATGCCTTTTTCTCTGTGGGGATGAAAAGGGATAATGGCTGAAAAAAAATCTATGCATCATATGAATGTTCTCCAATCTGTCAGGTCATTTTGTTTGGTCATTGATAGTGAAAGCCTTGATACACAGGTCTTAACTGTGACCCCATGTTATCCTTCCATTTGTCTCTAGCCTCCTGGGCCTGACCTGATTCCAGGAGAAATGCTGTCACAATTAAAGTCTTCCCAGCCTCTCCTTCTGCTGGTATTGATTGAAGATGCCTCCGGGTTGAGGCTTTCAGATGAAATGGCTGGGGCGTGTGTGTATGTGTGTGTGTGTGTGTGTGTGTGTGTGTGTATGTGTTGTACACACGCAAAAGCACACGTTCATACATGCATGTGTGAGATGAGAGATGTTCTAAGATTTCTCTAGGAAAGTAAAAACTGCTTCATATTGTCTATAGGTACATCAGATTGATTCTGTTCTACAGGTATATCGTCAGATTCAGCCATCAGAAGGGAATGGAAATTGGGCCTCCCTCTCCCAGCTTTGTCCCTCCCTGTGGATTGAGAATTGTTTCTAGGGGCTGGAGAGGTGGCTTAGCGGTTAAGGCATTTGCTTGCAAAGCCTAAGGACCCAGGTTCAATTTCCCGGGGCCCACATAAACCAGATGCACAAGGTGGTACATGTGTGGTTGGAGGCCCTGACATGCCCATTCTCCATCTGCCTCCCCCCTCCCAAAAATAAATAGAATAAATAGAATTGTTTCTAGATAGTTAATAACTACTTGACAACTGTAGGTGAAACCTATAAAGATAAAGCGGTAACCAAGAGCAAGTTTAAAGTGATGAGCTGGGAGAGGAGTGAGAAGGGCATGTGACCACGCGTGACATGTAAACACAAGGCCAAGGGCATTAGGGAAGGGAAGGAATAGCAGGGGTGGGAGGAGGACATGAGAAGCAACAATAACAAACTGTATCTGAAAAGGCCAGAACGAGTGACACCTACGTCTCTGCGTGCTAAATAAAAGAACACAAAACTAAATCAAATGTTGCTCACTTTCAGTACCTTCCATTCCCCTTTTTCTCTACTTCACTGTGTCTTGCAAAAAATCCCTTGAGTGTTAAGGAAGCACTAGCTTACCTATTTTAAAATGTATGATTTCTTTTATTATTGTTGTTATTTCTACCATAATGCAATAAGCTTAGGGGAGGAAGTAAAATATAGTACTCACATGGAAAGTTCTCCACCACTCACTAGGTAAACATTAAGATCTGGGGCACAGAGCCCTGAAGAACAGCCGCGTTCTCACCGTCCAGGCCTTCCAATGGGTGCTATGGCCTCGTCCCTGCCTCCACCTGCCTTCCCTGTAGTCACAGCCCACCCTGTTGTACCCTGGCTTCTTCCTGTCCCCCTGGTTCTTTGCCTTCCCTGTGGAACTTCTGTCCATTCTAGGAAACCTAAAAGCCCCCAGATCTTATAAACCTCTGGTTTTCTAGGTTCTCAATGGTTTCAGGTTCTCTCTCCCAGGCAGAGGAATTTCCCAAGACAGGTTGGACTCCCTTCATGCCTGAGGGAATGCCCATCAGGGGAGGTTTGAATTAAGAAAAGGAGAAAAGTCCAGTATGGTGGTATACATCTGTAAACCTAGCACTTGGGAGACAAGGGCAGGAAGATCACTAAAAGGTTGTAGTCAGCCCGGGCTACCTAGTGACGTTGATGCTAGCCCGCAAGATTCTGCTTCAACCACAATGAAAAGAAGGCCAAAATATGCAAAAGAGAGATAGGGAAGGAAAGGAAGAAAAGAATGGCAGTTGGGGATGGGGGAGAAAGGAAGAAAGATGAAGGAGAAAGAGGAGCCCTATGTCTTCCATACTGATCGATCCCTATCTGTACCTTTATTGATTCTTAAAACATTTGATGGAGAAATCCTGAAGGGTCACTTTTCTATGACATTTCTAGCACTTTCTGCTGTTATTACTCTAGCAGCATTTGAGACAGTTTTCTTGAACACGTATTTTCTGAGTTCTGTTATCAGTTCCATACAGTTCCATGGACAGGAAGCATGCCCGAGGGACCATGGGAGAGAGCTGCAGTAGACCAGATGCCCGTCTGTGAGCTCACGGAGGTCCCGACTCCCTGTGTGATAGTCTTAGGCAGAGGCTTTGCTAGGTGACAGGGCATAAGAGCTCTTCACTCAAGTTAGTGGTCTTACAAGTTTTAAGAGCATGAAGTTCTCCTTTGTCCTCTCCTCCACGTGACAATGCAGACAGAAAATGACCATCCATGAGCCACAAAGGCCCTTGCCAGGCACCAAATTGGTCACTCCCTTATCTTTGAAACACCAGCATTCAGAGCTGTGAGTGATCTTTCTATTGATTGTAAACCACTGGTCCATGGTATTCTGCTGTAGCCACTCTTTGGTCTTTTGAGCCATATTAATTTTTACATCTCAACCAGAGCGAGGAAAGATGGGGAGGCAAAGTGGAACACAGAAATATTTGGCCACGCTCTTCCGGATTCCTGCCACCGGGTATTCCATTCCTGTGATGCTGAGTGTAGGGAGTATATTCTACTAGATCAAGAGGAAGTTAGGCTTATCTCAAGTTCAGCCTTCCATCAAGGCCTGGCAGAGGGTTACACACAGTCCCAACCTATCACCGAGTTTTGTGGACTGCAGTGACAAGAACCACACAGATTTTTTTAAAATTCACCTGAGACATCTTCCTTTCATACCTACAGGAGGGAAACTTGGTCCATGTTTATTAAAGCCATACTTCTTATTTACAATTAAAAAAGAAGAAGGGGCTCAAAATAAGCATACGTAGGGCAAGTTGCATAGTGAAAACTGCTTTTAATTGTAAATGGAGATTAAAAAAAAAAACAAGGCTTAAACAAGATTTCCCTTGGGGACAGGTCTGTCTTTAATTTCTATGTCACTAGTAATCTTATTAAGGATTGCCTACACTGGCAGTCTAAATCTCGGGAACAAATTAGGTTCTAGAAGTTTATTCAGGTGCTAGGAGTTGGCTCAGTGGACAAAGTCTTTGCAACACAACTCTGAGTACCTGAGCTCAGACCCTCAGACCCTGTGTAAAAGTCAGAAGCTGCGGCAGGCTTCTGTAATCCCAATGCACCTAGGGTGATAAGTAAGGTGGAGACAGGAGAATTTCCCAGAAGCTCATGAAAGGAGAGGTGTAAGACAATTAGAGACCCTGTGTCAAATGGAGTGGAAGGCCAAGATCAATCTGAAAGTTGTCCTCTGACTTCCACATTCACATTCATGTCACGGCACACACACACACACACACACACACACACACACACACACCACACCTGCCAAATCATTTAATTTAATTTCATTTAATTTATTGATTTTGTTTTTCGAGGTAGGGTCTCACTGTAGCCCAGGCTGACCTGGAATTAACTCTGTATTCTCATGGTGGTCTCGAACTCACAGCAATCCTCCTACCTCTGCCTCCCGAGTGCTGGGATTAAAGGTGTGCACCACCAAGCCTGGCTTCAAATCATTTTCTAAAACGTTTATTCAGTTTTTTTTAAGAAAATATTACAGATGATGTTAACTTTTAACATGAATGTATTAATCTGGATCATTTGATAATAAGGTGTAAGAGCTATGAGCTCAAATAACTTAAATACTCTGTAATTGAGTGGCCTGGGTGAGACTACTTACTACCTATAGTTTTTTTCCCCCCTTTTCATTTCATCTGTCAATTCATACATTCAAACTGAATTATATGGAGCTAACACAGTTCCTCTTCAAGGGGTATGGAGGATAAGCAGATCAAAACTAGGTGGGTTTAGGGCTGGAGAGACCACTTAGCAGTTAAGCGCTTGCCTGTGAAGCCTAAGGACCCTGGTTCGATGCTCGATTCCCCAGGACCCACATTAGCCAGATGCCCAAGGGGGCGCACACATCTGGAATTCATTTGCAGTGGCTAGAAGCCCTGGCACACCCATTCTCTCTCTCTCTCACTGCCTCTTTCTCTCTCTGTCACTCTCAAATAAATAAAAATAAAAATAAATAATAAATAAATAAAAACTAGGTGCATTTAAAGAAATTATGACAGAGAAATTAAGTCATTTCTTAAGGTTGTACAGGTAAGAAGGTAGTGTAAACATTCAAACCCAAAGAATTAGGATCCAGAGTCCAAGTGCTCAGTCGCTCTGAATGTAGGCTGCCTCCACATAATGTAATTCGATGCACCATTTGTTCCATCTTTTCGTGTCTCATTAATGTTCTTCCATACCACTGAAAACACTTCAGAGTCTTCTTATTAAGACATCTCCACAGAATTCGTCCTCCAATGCAGTCAGTAACCCAAACTGACACATTAATTATCTCCTCTCGGATGGTATGACTTTCAAGCAATACAGTCAAGCGCATCTGAGTCTGCGATTGGGTAGAGAAGTCTACGCAAATATGCAGGCATGTCAAGGACATTAAGTAGTTCAGAGCAATACTTGGTGATTTCTTTCCTGCAGCTTGGCAGTATTGTCCATGCCCAAGGATGTGAGGTAGGCAGTCCTCTAACAGAGGACACAGCCTGGTAGAATGTGGCACATTCTTAGGACTGAATGTCCAGATCCATGAGGTTGAGGACAAACCATCCAGACTGGATACTGGGACAAATAGAAATCTGTTGTGAGCTCAGCAAGGGACATTGATAGAGAATACCATGCCAAGGTTATTAATGAAGATACAACAAGAGCTGGACCAACCCCTTACTAAACTCAAGATAGATGATGCCCACTATTGCTCCTCAATCCAGTGACCCTGTCATTCTGTCATAGGAGATTAGATCAGTCTAGACCTGTTTGTAACAGTGCCAGTGATCCATTCTTCTGTAGACGGCTTCAGATTGATTTTTGGATGATTTATTATGCAATCATTTCAGTCTAGAAATTATTAGTCAATAATGATTTGGGTTCTCTTCCTTTACTTTAAGGAGAAAAAAATCAGTATAGTTTAGCTTAGCATACGATGCATACTTAGAAATTATTTTAAATGGTAGCTATTAGGATTATGATGTTTTCCATCCCCCCTCAAAGGTCTTTGATGGCAGGTCATCAGGCACTGAAATAAGACAGGAGGTGCATAGCTCACGGATCTACTATGTGCTCTTACCTCCATGCATGGAACCCTGCTTCATTTCTGTTCCATAAGGTCATATTAAGAATAGCTAGGAACACTTCTATTAGGATCAACATTAACCTTAGTGATACCTTCTGTGCTTTAGCAGTCCTTGCATGAGGAAGTCCCAGGACAGCAATAATTCAAGACGAAAGCCTCAAGGAATGAAATGTAAGTAACAAATAAGGGTGAGGAGAATGTGCAGGAAATGAATGATTACAGATGTCATCTTTCTCAGAACACAGAGGTGTATGGACGAGTCATGTTGAAACACAAGGAACTATGAGACCCACTGAAGAGTGAGATGGAAGGAGGTCTTCTGAATTCCCGTGATTGGAGCAGTGATCTGAGCATAAGCATGAGCTGTTTCTCCTGCTCACTGATGGTACCTTCACTCAGCAGTGCCTCACAAAAATCTGATGAGGGCTGGAGAGATGGCTTAGTGGCTAAGGTGTTTGCCTGTGAAGCCTAAGGACCCAGGTTCTGTTCTCCAGGTCCCACGTAACCCAGGTGCACATGGTGGTGCACACATCTGGAGTTCGTTTGCAGTGGCTAGAGGCCCTGGCACGCCCATTCTCTCTCTCTCTCTCTTTCTCTCTCTCATAAATAAAAATAAAAATCTTTAAAAAACAATCTGATGAGCATGACCATCAGCAACATGACGCAGGAGGCCATTTTGTCTCTTTTTTGTTGTTGTTTATTTATTTATTTGAGAAACAGACAGAGAGAAAGAGGTAGAGAGAGAGAGAGAGAGAGAGTGAGAGAGAGAGAGAGAATGGGCATGCCAGGGCCTCCAGCCACTGAAAACGAACTCCAGATGTGTGAGTCCCCTTGTGCATCTGGCTAACATGGGTCTTGAGGAATCAAGCCTCGAACCGGGGTCCTTAGGCTTCACAGGCAAGTGCTTAACCGCTAAGCCATCTCTCCAGCCCCATTTTTGTCTTTAACACAAAACCACCAAGTCTCTTATCAGCACCCTTGTTTAACTCTGCTTCCTCCAGCGACTCTTCTCCCACTCTTTCCTTCTGATTGGCATTCTGCTTACCCACAGAGACTCAGTTTGTCCTATCTAACACTGTGAAATTTCCCCAGTGACCTCGTGTGTTTGTGATTAAACCTCATACTGAATCCCTCCCTAGCTGCTGAAGTCTTTGGTTGGGGGGGAGTGTGGCTTTGCTGGAGGAGGAGTGTCAGTGAGCATGGAACTGGGAATTTTATAGCCTGGCTCCACTTCCCAGCACCAGCGAGTGAGCAAGCTCCGGCTGCTTTCTCCCTGCTGGTGTGATCAGATGTGACACCTGGCTCTTTGCTCATCCCTCACTTCTCCTGCCACAATGAAGCTTCTTGTCAAAACTGTAAGCTGGAAATACGCCCTCCCCTTCCAGTCAGCTGCTTCTAGTTGGGGCTTTTGTTTGAACAACAAGACGGCAACTGCTTCTAATACTATACACCTTACGGTGTGAATGGGTAATGTATTCCTTCACCCAGATACAGCCTCAGGTCCTGAGGATTATGTAAAACCTAAATTGAAGTAAGAATCCTAGATAACAGACTTATATGTGATGGTCTTAATAATTCATATGCACTGGCTCATTGGGTCATCTGAGTAACCCTATGTTGTACGAGCCATTGAGGATCAGTAAAGTTTAATAGCTTCCCCAAGTCAGTCACATGGCCAGTCTTTAGTTGGCCTTCTAAGATTTCTGCATTGAAAACAGTATGTTTGTCTCATCTCAAGGAAGTTTCCAGAAAAAGTTTTATGTTTGATACTTTGTGCCTGCTAGCCCTTGACAAATGTTTACCTTTATATTTTTCACATACAATTTTTTTAAATTTTCTAAGGAATATTGAGTAGTACTGTAATAATTTTCCAAAAATATAATTGACTTATATTCAAAGAACATTTCTATACTTAACTCTTTTATCTTACGTATTTCTTGGTTACCAACCTTGGCTGGGGTTACCATTATCTCAGAGCACATGCAGGACAATAATTTGCCCAAGATGTACATGTAAGATTTTGTGATGCGACCATATACACTTTTCTCTGTCACCAGAGTGCTGAAGAAACAGAGATCTCCATCATAAGTCTCCATAAATGATTACTTTGGCACAAAGAGAGAAAACACATTCTTAGGTTGCATTGTCATGCCTCTTGGTCACAGTCACTTTTTTTTTTTTCTTCATTGGTGGAACTTTAAGTGGGGCACTAATATAAGAATAAGCACATAAAACTTCCATCTAGTTTTATTCTGTCCACACTTAAGTTTATGACTTTCATAAAAGGCAGCATAATCCTAATTCTCATGTATCCTTTCTGCTTTTAGGAAGATTATGCGTTAGCTGAAGGGGCTAGAGAAATGGGCCAGCAAGCAAGGACAGTTGTAGAAGTGTGAGGACCTGAATTCAGTCCTAACACAGATGCACAAAGCTGAGTGCAGCCAGGCAGACCTTTACCCCAGTGACGAGGGGAGCAGAGACAGCAGAGTGGCTGGGGCTCACTGACCAACCGTGTAGCTGGAAAACAGCAAGCTCCAGGATCAGGGAGAGACTCCATCTCAAGAGAATATGTTGAAGACTACAGAGCAGGGCATCTAAAGAAATTCTCCTCTTAACTGGGCATGGTGGCGCACACCTTTAATCCCAGCATTCAGGAGGCAGAGGTAGGAGGATAGCTGTGAGTTCGAGACCACCCTGGGACTCCATAGTGAATTCCAGGTCAGCCTGAGCTAGAGACCCTACCTTGAAAAACCAAAAGAAAAAAAAAAAAGAAATTCTCCTCCTGCCTCCACACGCATGCACACAGGGTACATGTATCTGCATACACACATGTGCAAACATACACCACATACACAGTCCCAGTCCAGGGAAAAAAAAAGTTACCTGGAATCAGTATTGGTACACATCTGTAATCCTGGCATTTGGGAGGCTGAGGCAGGAGGATCACCAGTTTGAAACCACCTTTTCTCCAAAAACCAAAGGAAGGTAAGAGAGTTAGCTGAATTATTCCCTTAAAGAGTACCTTACTCCGTGTCAGCCATTATGTACAGTCCTGTACAGTTTAATACATGTTTATGGAACATTAACGCCTTTGTGTTTATGGCTTTGTTTTTCTTCTCCAATATGAAGTGTGAAGTTTTATGTAGGTAGCTCTTCTTCAAACAGATGGACTCATTAATCTTCATGCTCAAATGATCTCATCTTTGGCCAGTGGGAGGTCTCAGATCTCTGTCACCAGGCCTTTGACTAGATACAGAGTCTCTTTTCTTTTACATAATAAGCAGTTCCAACCTTGACTCGGTATCATCCATCCTGTGAAGAGAATCTGAAATCCAAAGTCTGAGCCTTGGAATCTTAATTCTTATCCAATTGTCATTTCCTCTAGGCCTCTTCAGCAGGCAAAGATAGACAAAAAGGTATTTTTGAAAGAAGAAATCTTAAGATATTTTATTTTGATTTCCATGTCTAATGAAATATTACAGAAATTTAGTTCTTTTGTAGTTTTTTCTTTTATGCTGAAAACTTTGATGACTGATCACATCGATATAATTTTAATGTATATTGTTAGAAAATGATTAGACTAAAACAGCATTTACAATAACCATTAACAATTGTATTTCTAAGTAAAAATTAAGATTTTCTTGCATTTATTGTAACCTTTAAAAGCACAACTGTTTACATGTTGTAGGTGACTTGCAATAATTATTTTTTGTGTTGATATGATCTTAACTTGATGTAAAATTATGCTGCTTCATCACAATAATTTATTAACTTTTAGAAACTCTTATTTTTCTCTTTTAGATTTAATTCTTTTATTAAGTAAGTACCATAACAGAGGAATTTTACATCAGTAAAAGCAAGAGAAATAGAATGGATTTACCCTTCTTTTTTATCCTCCTTTTGAAACAACAAAACAACAGGAATAATATATCAACCAATGCTTTTCAAGATACTGGAACAAAATTACTTGAAAATATGATAATAAAACATGATTCTTTATGTGCTAATAAAGTTTTTTTTTTTTTCAAATCAAGATACTGGATGGATATCAGACATTGAAAGGACATTGATCCCTCAGAAATGGAAAACAAGGGTCCAGTGAGTGACCACACTGCTGTCTAATGGGGGAAACCTGGGCAGTACCTGATGCAGCCCATGAGTTGATGAACAGGACCTGTGAACCCAGGAGAACCAGTGTGGCTGGAAGTTCTAACACAGAGGGTGTCAGAGGAGATGGCTACACAGAGCAAGCTCTGGTGACCCTCAGCGGACACTCCTCCAGGTGTGTGAAATGTTACTTAAGGTCTGGGGAAGCTGCTGCCAGGGGCTAGAGGTTACTGTGCTCAGGGATTCCTCACAGTCAGTCTGCAGAACTCCATACTTCACAGAGCATTACTGTATCCGGAAAGATCTTGCCTCGGCTTCTACCTGAGAATCATTAGCTCTAAATTAAACACTTCTCTGGCTCCGCCCAGCAATCTTAAAATCTAGGCCCTAAAGGATCAAACTATTTCCATGTAACTTAATTGCATTCCAGAATAAAATTCCATAATAGTGATATGAATGAAACAATATCAAGCGTACAAAAAAGGAAAAAGTCACAATTTCTGGCATCTAATAAAAAGCAACCAAGCATGCCAAGGAGTGGGAAAGTAAAATCTTGTCAGAGAGAAAGAATGCACTTAAAACTGATGCAAAAATGACAAGTATGTTAAAATTAGCAGCCTAGGACTTTAAAGGTGATATTTTAATTTTGTTCTATCATACGTTGAAAAAGTTAATGGAGGATATGAAAGACATAATTCCAACCTAGACTGAACAACTAGGACTAACAGTAACACAATTTGATGTTTAAAAATATAACAGATGGGGAGCTGGAGAGATGCCTCAGCAGGTAAAGGCATTTGCTGGCAAAGCCTGATGGCCCGGGTTCAATTCCCCAGTTGCCCACATAAATCCAGATGCACAAAGTGGTGCGTGTGTCCTTGTTTGCAGTGGCAAGAGGCCCTCATGTGCCCGTTCTCTCTCTCCTTTCTTTCTCTCCCCTTGCAAGATATATATATGGATTGATTCTAAAGTCTAATTTGTAGAAGAAAAGATTAGTGATCATGAAGGCATAATTACAGAAGCCATAGAAAGTGAAACACGCAGAGAAAACATTTCAATGACTCTGAAGAGTTTCAGCCAGTATGGTGCAACTTCAAGCAGACAAATGCATGGAAGAGTTAAAGTCCTCCAAAGAGAGAAGATGGAGATCCAGGAACAATGGTTGAAAAACATTCCAGATGACCCTCTAGCTTCTAGAAGCACAACAGACCCCAAGAACAAGAGTCACAACCTACGCCAGGGCACATTACAACCAAAATGCACAAAACTAGTGAGAAAGCAGCTCTAGTTGAAGAAACAAACATACACAACATTGCAGGTGAACAATGAAAGGAAGAGTGTGTCTTTCTAGTCTGGAGTGAAGTTGAGGCTGCCAACCCAGAAGATTATATCCAGCTATAAGACTTTCTTCAAAAAAAGCAAAGAAAAATAAGCATTTAAAAAATAAGTTGAATTTTGAATTCATCTCCAAATAAATGTACTATAAAAAGTGTTAAAGACAGTCTTCAGGCAGAAGAATAATTATAGAAGATTGAAATACAGAGCCACAGAAAGGAACAAAGAAAACTGGGAATTGTAACTACCTGGTTATAAAAATGGCTGGAAAGATGGCTTAGTGGTTAATGCATTTGCCTGCAAAGCCAAAGGATCCTGGTTCAATTCCCCAGGCCCCACATAAGCCAGATGCACAAGGTGGTGCACGCATCTGGAGTTCGTCTGCAGTGGTTGGAAGCCCTGACTCATCCATTCTCTAGCTCTCTCTTTCTCTCTCTCTCGCTCTCTCTCTTTGTCTCTCTCTCTCAAATAAATAAATTAATTAATTAATTAAATATATATATATATATATATATATGTCATCTCTTTAAATGGTACATCACTATTTAAACGGAAATAATACTGTGTTACAGGTTGTCTTATTAAAGTGAAATGTGTGTCAACAATGGTATTAAGGGAAAAATGTTTATATCATAAATCTAGAAAAAGTGTTAGATCAAGATGGGCATCTCTTGGGACAACTGGCACAAAGAGAAAACCCTACACCAGGAAGTGGAAGTATGATCTGGGACGTTCTGCTGCCAACACTAAGATTGGCCCCCACGCTTCAAACACTCAGTCTGTGTTTGAAGATGCGCTAAGAAGTATCGGGGTCTGAGACTGGATACCGGGAACTTCTCCTGGGGCTCGGAGTGTTGTACAGGCAAAACAAGGCTCATTGATGTCATCTGCAATGCGCCCAATAACGAGCTAGTCCACACCAAGACCCTGGTGGAGGGCTGCACTGTGCTCATTGACAGCACACCCCACTGACAGGGGTACAAGTCCCACAGGAAGGGGGCCCACAAGGAGGGAGCCAAGCTGACTCCTGAGGAAGAAGAGATTTTTACCAAAAGCAACCAAAGAAAATTGAAAAGAAATACGATAGAAAGAACAAGAATGCCCAAATCAGCCCTCTTCTGGAGGAGCAGTTCCTGCAGGGCAAGATTCTCGTCGGCACTGCGTGGACACCTGGCCAGTGCGGCAGAGCAGACGGCTCTGTGATGGAGGGCAAGAGCTGGAGTTCTAGCTGAGGAAGACCGAAGCCCAGGAGGGCAAATGAACCATCCTTAGACTATTGTAATGAGGGGGCTTATTGTTCTATGCTTTAATAAAAAGAATATGGGGTGGAGAGATGGCTCAGTGATTAAGAGACTTGCCTGAAAAGCCTAAGGACCCAGGTTCGAGTCTCCAGTAGCCACATAAGCTAGATGCACATGGTGGTGCATGCGTCTGGAGCTTGTTTGCAGTGGCTGGAGGCCCTGGCACACCCATTCTCTCTCTGTCTCTCTCTCTCTCTTAACTAAATAAAATATTTTTAAAAGGGTTATATAGCACCACTGAGAGAGGTCTTCAGTGGAATGGGGATCGGGGAGAGCAAACATAAAGGGATAACCCAATGGGAATATGACCGATTTCCAATATGTTCACATATTAAAATGTCCAATATAAATTCCCAATAAATTGATTTTTAAATAAAGGCAGGGGTGTTGGTTCAGTGTATAATGCACCTGCCACAGCACCCTAGCTGGGCAGGTGTGGCAGCCTACCTGTGATCCCAGCACTGGGGAGGGGTAGACAGGGGATCCCTGCTGCAAGCTGGCTAGCTAGACTAGCCCCATGGGTGAGCTCTGGGTTAAATGAATGACCTTGTCTCAACAGATACAGTGCAGGGCAATGACGGAGATGCCCACCTTCAACCTCTGACCTTCCCATGCATGTGCACGTGCGGACACACCTGCACACAGCTGACCCAAGCCCATGTGAACATGGGCACATGAAGATGTACAGGAAAGACCATAGGAAAAGTTCTTGTACCTCAGTATGAAGAAGTCACACAATCCCACTACAGCACAGTCAAAGCACTGTCAAAGATTACTTTGCCAGAGACGAAAATAAGACCAGTATTACTTACCTGGGAGATGCAAATTAGAGCCACAAGGTGATAACACTACAAGCCTACCTGAGTGACTAAAATTAAGCTGACTGGCCTTCCAAGTGTTGGCAGGATGAAGAGGAGCTGAAATTCTCATGCACTATTGTCATTAGGGTCAAAGAATAAAATTATATAGCATTTCCCAACATAAAAAATAAATCAGTAGAGACCTACCATATAAACTGGTGATTTTACTCCTTGGTATTTGTGCCAGAGAAATGAAATCATATGTGTATACAAAACTTATACACGAACAGTCACAGCAGCTGTATGTACAATGGTCAACATGTGGGGGTGCAGCAGAAGAATCAAATGATGGCTAAACAGTTTGGTTCATCTATACAGTGGAATACTACTCTGCAATAAAAAGAAATGAGCTATTAATACGATAACATGAATGATCCTTGATGAACTATTAATACGATAATATGAACGCTCCTTGAAGTAACTCTGCTGAGTGAAATTAAGCCAACAACAACAAAGATTATATACGGTAGAGTTCCATGTAAATGCAAAGAAAAGGCAAACTAATTTTTACTGACCAAAAGCAAAGCAGTGGTTGCCTGGAGACGGCAGAGAGGAAAGGTCAGAGGCAGAGGGAAGAACAGAGAGAGGCATTACAAAGGAACAAGAGAAAAGTTTGTGTTGACGAAATGTGTTATCTTGATTATAGAGATGGGTGTATTCCTTAGCCAGAGCTTGTCAAATCATGTCTTGAAATATGGGCTGTTTATTGTATGTTAATTATATTTCAACAAAGCTATTTTAAGCCTCAAAGAACCATAACTTTATTTTCAGACACGAGTCACTTCTATCTCAGCCTCCTCTACTTCATGATGTAACTGATCTTATAAGTAGTTTATTTGTAATAGTTGTTTTTTGGTGGGTGAGCTGTATGTGTGTAGCGTATATGGTGTGATGTGCGAGTGCATGCACATCTGTCCAGATGCGCACACCCCAGGCACACATACGTGGAGGTCATGGAAGGACATCAGGTGTTCTCTACGGTCGTTTTTCCTGCTTGAGAAGGAGCCTCTCACTAATCCCGGAACTGCCACCCCCACCCCCACCTTTTGTCAGACTGCGAGCCTCAGCAATACTCCTGTCTCCCCAGCCCATGCACAGGACTGGGGTTTCAGGCATGTGTTACCACACTCAGCTTTGCATGCGAATGCTGGGGTTTTGACTGAGGCCCACATACTTGTACTGCTAAGGTTCTTACCTGCTGAGCCATCTCCCTAACCCGTGTACTGGTTTTTTATGTCCCATTCTAATATTACTTTGCACAGTATTAAGTAAGCTCATGTGTGAATTTCACCTACCTTATCCCCAAATATCATCTTACACATGTGTATATGCTTTTCTGCATTTTTCTTTCTTCTCTTAGCAAAATACCCCTGAAGATTATGTCACATTGGTATATAGAGATTTTTATCCTTCATATTTACACTGCATCGAATTCCTTTGTATGGCTGAATCAGTCCCCTGCTGAGGGCGTTTGATCTAGATTCTTTCTCTTGTCATCGCAAATGATGCCAACACGAATAACCTCATTCAGAAGTAATTCGGTACTTTTCACAGTGTGTCTTTGACGTTGACTCTGAGAAGTAGGCTTAGTGACAGATCAACATGTAAAGTCCTAAGTAAGTTTTCCAAATGGCTGGTGCTCCCAAAGTGAATATTCTTGATTTTAACTACCTTGGGACAACTTCAGAAGAACAAGATGTGATCATCTGTTATTTTAACAAGGCCCAGTTTTAAACGATGCGAACACGGAGGTTATGTGGCAAGGTAGTTACTTGGCAGTTACATGAGTATAGCTCACTGTCCCTCAGGTGCCCTTTAGCCCAGTGTCACAGGTCATTCGTTCCATGATCCAAGAACAGACCTCAACACTCGTGAATTCTAAGCCTCTTAGGAGACACTGCACCTGTGAAATCAAGCTTTCCTCAGTCCCAGGAGTGTATTGGGATTGGTACCAGCTAATGACAGCGAGTAAACAGGTGAGGCATTAGCCAGGCTCTGCAGAGGACAGCGGGCAGCAGGGCTTGAGGCTGTGTTCTCGGGAGGTGGGCAGGGGCTTCTTAAAGGACCACCCGTGATTGATTGTTCCCCTTGTGGATTCCTCCTAAGAACTCAAAGTTGAGCGGCACTTCCTTCAGACCCAGGGATTATGCCTCTGGCTATGCTGCTGTCTGGAGCTATTTGTGCCGAGTAGATTCTTACCTTCCTTTTCCTGTGTATGATGAGGTTCCCTGAAAAAAGAAAAAAAAAAATCCACACTTACATAGAGTTTACAAGGTGGGATGAATGCTTGGAAATTCATGGTTTTTAGAGGGGGTGTAGCCCAGGCTGTAGAGTATTTGTCTGCCGACGACATTCATGATGGTTGTAGTGGTTGGAATTAGGTGTCCCCCATAAACTTGTGTGCTCTGGAGGCTTATTCCCCAGCTGGAGGTAATTTTGGAGGTGGAGCCTCACTGTAGGAGGCATGTTGCTGCAGGTGAACCTTGGGGTTCATTAGCCCTTGGCTTGCTAGTGTTAGCTGGCTCCCTCTCCTGCTGCCATTTTACATCTGCTGGGGCAAGGGGGTGATGTCAAACCTCTGCTATGTCATGATGTCCTGTGCCAGCGTGAGCACTCGGGAGGGACTTTCTTCTAGACTGTGCGCCAGAATAAAGGCCCTTTTCTCCATCTGCTGCTTTTGGTCTTGTGCTTTGTTCCAGCAATGAGCAGGTGGACACAGTAACTGTGGAGTGTTTAAGTTTTGTAGATCTAGAGTCCAATTATTTAGGGCTATTTTTAGTCCCCTGAATCCAGTGCCCAACTCTATGTGCATCTAACATCCCTGTAATTGTTGGGTAAAACATTCAATTGATTTAAAAAAAACACATGCACATTGTTTATATATATATATATATATATATATATATATATATATATATATATATACATTTTATTGACAACTTCTATACTTACAGACAACAAACCATGGTATTTCCCTCCCCTCGCCTCCTCTCCCCAACTTTCTCCTTCATAACTCTGCTCTCTGTCATATCCTCTCCCTCTCTCCATTAGTCTCTCTTTTAATTTGATGTCATCATCTTTTGCTCCTATTATGAGGGTCTTGTGGGTATTGTCAGGCACTGCGAGGTCTTGGATATCAAGACCAAATTCTGCCTGCACAGTATGCACATTGTTTTGAATAATGTCAGGTACACAGCAAATAATAAATGCAAGTTATTATTTCCAAAAATACCATTTCACTGGGATGTCTATGTACTGATTAAATATTGTATAAAAAAAGAATATTTTTCCGTGATGGTTGAAACTTGAAGGACTTCCTAAGCTTGCAAAAGGGTAAGTGAGAGTCCTATTATGCAGATAATAAAAACACAAAATAAGTTTTCAAGGATATATATAGTTGGACAGATGCTAGATATACGATCATGAGAAATCTGGGCTAAAGGAATATTTAACTCTCACTCAGAATGATTGCTCTTTGATGACCACTCAAAGTTGGAAATTGGGGACAGCCCTGGCTATTACTAAGGCTTTTCTTTCTCGACGGTTTTACCTGAAGCATAGTTTTAAATTATTTAGTATTTGTTAGTGAATGCCCCCAAAAAGTTTGCACACTCTGTGTATGTGCACATGCTTTCTCCTCCTCCTCCTCTTCTTCCTCTCCTTCTTCTCTTCCTCCTCCTCTTCCTTCTTCTTCTTCCTTTCTTTCTTCCTACTTTATCTCCCCTGTGCTCCCTTGGGAACTGCATAGTCATTAGCAGTGCTCTTCTCTATGTAGTGACCTTGTGAGGACTCTGTACATGGTTTGTGGGGTATAACGTAGCTTCCTGCTTAGAGTCATTTCTGCAAACAGACCCTGCACATAGATAACACCATTACACTTCCTGTTTAACCCCATTAAATAGCCCCAGGTAGCCAGAGCCTGCCGGGTTGCTGGTAAATACTTAATGTCCCTGTAGGTAACCCATTATCCTCAGACACGACTGCCCTGGGGAGACTTGAAAAGATCAGGCCTGGTTTGATCAGTACTAGAAGTGTGTGTGTGTGTGTGTGTGTGTGTGTGCACGCATGCACATGTGTGTTGTGAGTGTGTGTGCCAAATATCAATGAGGTTAACAGGCAAAAATGATAGTTTGAAAATAGATTGTAGATAGATAGATGATAGGTAAATGATAGATTAAAGGGCCTTTTATGTCCCACTAAAATTCATACTGAGGATGGTTATATTGTTTTTACTTAAGCATTCTGCTCGGGTATCATCAGGGCGAATTCCTCGTAAGATGGAAATTTTAATACATGATCAGTGCACTTTAACCAGCTCACTTTTAAATACCCGTGAAGTAGCTGGACAGAAGAGTTCAATGCGTGTGGACTGCAAATACTGAGGAGATGCTCTCTCTCCTACATAGTAAGAATCTTATTGTAAGATGTGCCTTAGATCTATAACTTGTTTTGGGGAAAAAAAAAAAAAAACCTGGCCCCAGTTAATAGAGGAAGTCAATCGAAAAGTGATCTGTCCTCTGAAAGATGACAGGCACACAGTGACATTCAATAAATGCAATCTACTGTTTCCATAATGGCCATCATCTTGGGACAATCACCCACTGAGTATGCATGATTTAGACAAAAAGAACATTTCTCACTTCTTCGCACAGTTTTTTTTCTATTTATGTTTACATGTTGTACTTATAATATTTACCTAATGACAACATCTAATAAAGCACTTGAGATTTATGAGTTCTTTTTTAGTATTTTATTTATTTATCTGAGAAAGAGAGAGAAAGAATGGCATGCTAGGACTTCTGGTCATTGCAAACCAACTCCAGATACATGCACAACCTGGTGCATCTGGCTTACATGGTTACTGGAAAACAGAACATGAGTCCTTGGGCTTCACAGGCAACCATCTTAACTGCTGAGGCAAATAACTAAATAAAACACCTATGTTCTTGAGTTTTACTTTCACCACTCATACTGTAAGCTTGCTTTACACGGCGCTTTTCTTATATTAAAATGAGATACTTAGAGAAACTTGTCTCTATAGTTATTTTTTCTTGAAATGTGAATTACGAATCACAAGTTGTAACCATCTTGCATTTGAAAGCTGAGAATCCTGTGCTTTAATCTTTTATGAGAAAGTATGTTTTGTCCCCCTCCCTTTTTCCTTTGGTTTCAGTCATGACTGTGACTCTTGTTCTGGTGAGTGGTCGTGACAGAACCCTTTGCAGTACTGTCATCAGTAGCCTGCCTCTGCCCTCCTCTCTAGGGAGTCTCTGTGCCCTGCACTGCACCTTTACACTGTGCACATGGCTGTCCTACCTCTAGCCGCGAAAGAACTGACTCTACTCTCCTAAATGTGATCCACAAGCCCAGAGCAGCTCTGTGTTACCCCAAAATAAGCTGGTAGAGACCCTGTGTCTTCCCCAACCCCGACTCAGTAACCATTAGACCCCACATGTTAGGAGCTTCTGATTCCCCTGGAAGTATGATGCTTGAATAAAGAAATTCCTTACTCACCATGCAAAGCCCGGAAAATTTGATGGAACTGTTATAATGGTGCTTGGCCCAGCATATTTCTTAGCCCTTCTTTTCCATCTGGTTTGCATAAGGTCAAGAAGCAAACATTATCACTTCTACCTTAATTCCCAGGCCGTTGGTCTGTCAACCATAGAATTAGCACTGGATTCCCTACACAGAGGAACTGGTAGATGTGGATAAAGAGAGAAAGAAAAGAACGTTTTTTGTCACCACAGAGATGTTTTCTGCGGTAAGATAGGAATGCTCCTTTCCACTCTGACACAGCCTGCCTGATTCACACCTGACACGGTTCTGTATGTCCAATCCATTTGAGATCCCTGAGAAGATTTTCTAGGTAAACATGGATCATGAAAGCGCTCTTTCATGTGTGGATCTAGGACTTAGGTCTTCTGGTTCCCAGAAAAGTAGATGACCAGAGGACTTCATCACAATATTTCAATGAATTGTGAATAAAATTAGCATGTTGCAGTCAACTTGGGTCTCATCAGTTCTGGAGCTTTGACAAGGCTAAGACTTGGAAGCTGAGGCTTGGTGACCATGGTAAACTCAGCAAGGTCATCCCACATGAGCGATAACTGGACAGCTGGGTCCTCTGGCCCATGTCTTCATCTAACGGAGTCCAAGATATAGTCAGGTCTGCAAAGTAGTTTTGTCTATAGTTGCTCTTTTGAGTACTTATACACACTGTCCTAAGCCTCACTCTATTTTTTTTTCTGGATTGATATAGACTCTTCTGTATTGTTTAGGGGCCCAAGGCATTATTATTGTTAAAGGAATGAAATAATGCTTTTACCGACTCTCTGAAAATGCCCTTTATACTAACCAAACATGAATTATTCCGTCTCAGACTAATTAATATCATCCTTAATAGGTATCTCACTTCATGCTAGATTCCAGCACTCTTTTCAAAAGCAGCAAGCTTAAGAATTTTTTCACTAATTTAATTGAGAGCAGTCTTAAATTAATTGTATAATTAATCTTGTCAAATTAAGTAACATTTCATACACTACCTTATTAAAGAAACTTGAATATTTTAAATTGCTATGCTATTAGGCATTAATAAAGAAGTTTTTCGTCTGTATTGTTCTGCTTTATAACACAAAGAAGGTAATTGCAATGTAAATTGTAATATAAAAGCTAATTTCTATAGTACATTAATAATTAGATACACGTTATTTCCCATTATATCTTTTTTTTAATTCAATGGATGATCTTTTTTTATAAAAGAAAAATTATTCCCAAATGCCAAGATCTAACTATTGTATGATGATTGATTTCAAAACTGGACCTTGGAATATTTTTAGGCATGGTTTAATGAAAGCTAGGGTACGTGGCTTTCCAGGACAAGAGTGTCAGAAAACTCGAACCTCTTGGGCCATGGGTGGCTCTGGTATTTGTAAATGGGCAGCTCTTCTATTCCTGAGTTGTAAGTAAAGAGCTGTGATCTTAGGTATTACAAAGCACAGTGTCTGCACATCTGAAAGCAGAAGCCTTATCTCTGGAGAAAGTTGGGGTAACCAGAGGACAGTGACAGAAATATGGATTCTAAATTGTCAATGAGCCCTGAGGTGGGCAGGTAGGAAAAGGAATGCGTAATGTCATACTAATATCAGCAAGTACATAAAACTAATTTTCTTTTTTATATTTTATGTATGTATTCATTTATTTGAGAGAGAGAAAGAGAAATAAAGAGGCAGATAGAGAGAGAATGGGTGTGTTAGGGCCTCCTGTTGCAAACAAACTCCAAATGCATATACCACCTTGGCCACTGGGCTTACGTAGGTCCTGGGGAGTTGAACCTGGGTCATTTAACTTTGCAGGCAAGCCCAAAATTGCAGTTTCTTTCTGCTGCCTTTTGAAGGTAAAAATGTAGGAGTCAAAAGATGGGAAGGGGTCTATGGGATCCTTTCAGACACAAAGTCATGTTCACATTCATGATCTCACAGTGGCTGTGGTTACCCGCACAGGGCCTGCATAATATTAGCCCCCAACAACAAGTTGTCGTAGATGATGGCTGACAGCACAAAAAGAAAAGAGACCTCAAAATACAAGAGGGACGAGTTGGAAAAGAGAGGAGTTCAGTGGAATTAGGACATAGGAGGGAGGAGCAAAGGAGGGAGGTGGAAGGGGATGATGATCTGGGTACATTGTACATATGTATCGAGGTTGTCAGTAAATTTTTAAAAATCTAAAATAGGAAGATGACCCAAAATACAGAGGGTATTCAATAAATATTGTAGTTTTTTTTTTACTTCAGTAAGAATAAACATTTTCACAAATGTCCAGAATTTTAAATTTCTGGCTAAGTGCTAACGTTAACTTTAGGGAGCTCTTCTCCGTCCATGCACCATAACTCTCCAATGTGGAATCTAGCCTAAGTAATCCAGAGAGAAGCTCATACACACTTCCAGGTAGACTGAGGTTGAACTTCACCTGCTTAGAGGCATCAGTGCCAGCATTCATGACAAACAGCCAAAGGGTTGATGCTGAACCCCCTGCACCCCAACTCACAGCTCTTAGTAGTCCTGTAGAAATATTTTTGCAAAGTGATCAAGCACTCAGCTAGACCAATAAGTTAAAACAATAAAAAAATATTCCTAATGATAGTAATTCTGATTATCCTGCTTTTTTTTCTAATATATTTCTAGTTTTACTCACTACTGCTATTATCTGAAAATGGCCTGTTGGCTTAAGAGATTTTCCTTTAGAGAAAGATGAAAGATTATCTGCCAGATTTATAAGAGCAATTTCGGGAAAAAAGTAAAAGAAATCAAAATGAAATTTGAAACAAATCTGACATGCAAAATGCATCTAATACATGAGAGCCACTGGATTTTTACTGATATCAATGTTGCTTGTCTTGTGATTCTCATACAGTTAGGTCTGTTCACAGATGTGTCTGCTGGGCAAGGGTTAGCATTTTATTTGTACATCTTCTGGTATGGTCATCTCTCTTGTCTGCCTTATGAAATGCGGGAGGAGTGATCTATGTTCTTTCCAAGAGCAGCTTTTAAAAATCCAGTAATATGGGCTGGGGAAACGGCTTAGAGGTTAAGGTGTTTGCCTGAGAAGCCTAAGGACCACAGTTCAATTCCCCAGCACCCACGTAAGGCAGATGCAGAAGGGGGCGCATGCATCCGGAGTTCGTTTGCAGTGGCTGGAGGCCCTGGTGTGCTCATTCTCTCTCTCTCTCTGTGCCTCTTCCTCTCTCTCTCAAATAAATAAATAAATAGTATTTTTAAAAATCCAATAATATGGGCTGGAGAGATGGCTTAGCGGTTAAGCGCTTGCCTGTGAAGCCTAAGGACTCCGGTTCGAGGCTCAACTCCCCAGGACCCACGTTAGCCAGATGCACAAGGGGGCCACACGTCTGGAGTTCGTTTGCAGTGGCTGGAGGCTCTGGCGTGGCCATTCTCTCTCTATCTGCCTATTTCTCTCTCTGTCTGTCGCTCTCAAATAAATAAATAAAAATAACAAAAAAAATTTTAATCTAATAATATGATTTTCTCCTTCCCCTTGTGTTGTCTCAGCAACTATGGAAGTAAAGAGAGAAAGTGGGGCTGAAGAGATGGATCAACAGTTAAGGAACATGCCTGAAATGCCTAAGGACCCAGGTTTGATTTCCCAGTACCTATGTAAAGCCAGATGCATAAAGTAGTGCATCTATCTGGAATTCATTTGCAGTGGCTACAGGCCCTTGTGTGCCCATTCTCACTTATTCTCTCTCTCTCTCTCTCCCCATCTCTCCTTGCAAATAAATAAATAAATAAAAACCATTAAAAAGAGGAAAAAAATGCCCTCAACCTAGTTTCCTGAGAGAACATGAGTCATAGTATGGTCTAAGGTAAGCCATGATCAACGAGGAACCCAATCATGCAGTGTGAGCAAGAAGTAGGAAGGTGTTCTCCTAAGCTACGGAGACTGGGGTTTAGTCATTACCAGACACAGCAGATGTCTACGAGGTGATTGCATCACTGTGTGCCTTGACCTGGCTAAGCCATAGAGCTAGGAAGCAGGACGCTTCCCTATAGGATTTTGAAATGTTACAGAGAACTTTTTATTTGATTCGTAAGTTTGAGTCACATTCTTTAACATTTCTATAATTCTTTTGATGTTGTGGAAGGTTTGGTCTTACTATTTTTTTTTTAAAAAAGAAAAGTTTAGGATGAGAATGTGTGCAGGGTAGAACTTGAAAAACACATTTAATTCTTAATTATAGTGGAGACATTCTATTAAATGGTTGTATAGCACAGTGCCATTTTGTTCACTTCGATGGTAATTTCCACAATGCTTTACCATCCTCAAAAGTTATACTCCTTTACTACAGAATTTCTGACAACGTGGAAAAAAACATAAAAGATAATACAGCTGGGTGTGGTGGCGCATGCCTTTAATCCCAGCACTCGGGAGGCAGAGGTAGGAGGATCACCATGAGTTCGAGGCCCCTCTGAGACTACATAGTGAATTCCAAGTCAGCCTGAGCTAGAGTGAGACCCTACCTTGAAAAACCAAGAAAATTAAAAAAAAAGAAGATAAAGATGCAGACGCGGCTCATGTTATCAGACTCAGAGAGGCAGTGATCTCATTTGATGTGCATGACATTGTCTTTCCTTTCTTTCCAAAGAAATTATGTGTGCAGCTTAAATTTGGGATGGGAAGCAATTCCTTAAATTATAAAGTACAAAAGACTTCCTTTTCATCAGTTGTTTCCCTGCGATGAGCAGCCCACCTTTGAGATAATTCCATCAACATTTCCTCCTTCCCTATGTTTATACTCACACACATATCTCTATTACCTAGAGATGCTGTGTGCAGTCTGTTTATAAATCCACACAAAATTGTCTTTCAATGGAACAAATTTCTTTAGAGCTAGTCACAAGCAGTGAATAAAGCTCATAGGCAAAAATTGTGTCACTATACCAAACGCTGTCTCGGGCTGGAGAGATGGCTGAGTGGTTAAGGCGTTTGCCTGCAAACCAAAGGATCCCAGTTCCACCCTCCAGGACCCACGTAAACCAGACGCACAAGGGAGTGCATGCATCTGGAGTTCGTCTGCCATGGCTGGAGGCCCTGGCATGCCCATCCTTTCCCTCTCCCTCTCTATCTCTGCCTTTTTCTCTCTCTCTCTCTCTCAAATAAATAAATAAATTTTTTAAAAAGCTGTCTCATTTTGTATTAATATATGATATGTATATGAAGATATATTATATGTGTGTATATATATGTATATATATATATGTATATATGAAGATATGCCTTCAAGGTATGTATTTTATATGAAGATATGCTTGCTTTTTCTCATTAACTATCTGGATATGGCTGTTCATAATACTCATGTGTTTGGAATGTCTTCTTTCTTCAGTGAATAGTGAGGTCTAGATTTTCTCTTAGTATGTGAACTAGCTAAAAATTCACGTGTCTTATATCAAAGCTGAGATGTCCTCAGATCCCTTAGTCTTGGCCCATAATGAGCTTAAGGAGGTGCAAGTTTTTCCACAGGTGCTTCCCAATTATAAGCCAACACGCATAAACTTGTGCTCATGTGTGTGTGCGTGCGTGTCTGTGTGTGTGGCAAGTACCTTATCTGAGAAGCCATCTCTTCAGCCTGCAGCTCCTAGTTTGAAGCTATATATTACTTCACAATGTGTGTCTCTTTCCTAAATTTTCAGTTTATTTGTCAAATGAACTTACAGTGAAATATTTTTTCTTTAACATGTGCAAGTCGAAGGTATTTTTAAAGCAGGTCTGGGCTCAAGAAACCAGCATCACAATTAAGAAACTGACCCGCCACATTCACACTCCCCGCGCTGCCTCTTTGCACGTCCCTTGTGCGTACATCCTCCCCAGTCCATAACCGTGGCAAGAGATGTCTTCTCCACCCCTGCAGTTTATTCCTTCCATGTGTGCCAAATAACAGAAACATTCAGCGTAGAGCGTTGTGTGCATGGCTTCTTTCACCACTCACACAATGCCTCCAATATCACCTCAAGATGTTTCTAGTATGAATAGGCTATGTCCTTTGATTACTACATTTTCCTACTGTGTTGATGTGCCACAGTTTTATTATTTCTTTTTTCAGTTTTAGGTAGATATGAGTGGGGAAGAAGAATTCATGTGCAGCTGTCGCTGTGAGCATTATCTTCCCATCCTTAGGATAAATCTCCTGGCATAGAATTACTGAGTGATAATATGTTTCACTTTATGAGAAAATGCCCAAGTGTTTGCCCTGTGTGGGTGTGTCATTTTACAGTCCTACTGCAATGTCTGAGAGTTCCACCTTCTTCTTATGCCACTGTGATAGGCTTACAGTTGCACTTTATAATGATGGGAGGAGCATATTTAAATCTTATGACCATTTTTAAAATTTTTTTAAATTTTCTTTTGTCATTTTTATTTATTTGAGAGCAACAGAGAGAGAAAGAGGCAGATAGAGAGAGGGAGAGAGAGAGAATGGGAACACCAGGGCCTCCAGCCACTGCAAACAAACTCCAGACGCATGTGTCCCCTTGTGCATCTGGCTAAGGTGGGTCCTGGGGAATCGAGCCTTGAACCAGGGTCCTTAGGCTTCACAGGCAAGTGCTTAACCACTAAGCCATCTCTCCAGCCCTTGACCATTTTTAGTTGAGTATTTTTCTGTGGTTCCTATTCAGTTTCATTTGCTTGTGGTATGGGGCTAGAAACGGAACTCAGAGCCCTGTACATGCTAGGCAAACCCTCTTTTCCATTTTATTATTTTATTTTATTACTATTTTATGTTTTATTTTGAAACAGGGTCTAAGTTGATCCAGCCAGCTTTGAATGCATCTTACAGCCCAGGCAACCCCAAACTAGCAGTCCTCTTCCTCAACTCTCCAAGCAGGGAGGATTTCAGGCCTGCACCACTGGTTCCAGCTTTTTATTAAGTCTTTAACATTCTTTACATACTTAAGATACAAGGCCCATATTTCTCAGAATACAACACAAAAAATATAGACACTTCTCAATATATGATTCTATGAGCCTTACTGATAAGTCTTGAAACATAAAGTGGCATCTCAGCTCTTTTCTCTGCATTATATAGTACACTCAAATCAGCAAGCACTGAACACTATCATAACAGTGTTTTGGAAAAGAACAATGAAATGATAACTCAAAAAAAAAAAACTACACTTACTTTCCATTTCAATCCACTGAGGTAATGGGCAAGATGCTCAAGGAATAGGCTGGTTGATAACATTGATATCAGCCAAAGTAGATTTCAGGGTCTAACAAGAACTCTAGACAGGGCTGGGGAGATGGCTTAGTGGTTAAGCACTTGTCTGTGAAGCCTAAGGACCCTGGTTCGAGGCTCAATTCCCCAGGACCCACGTTAGCCAGATGCACAAGGGGGCGCACGCGTCTGGAGTTCGTTTACAGAGGCTGGAAGCTCTGGCGTGCCCATTCTCTCTCTCTCTCTCTCTCTCTCTCTCTCTCTCTCTCCCTGCCTCCTTCTCTCTGTTGCTCTCAAATAAATAAATAAGCAAACAAAAAAATTTTAAAAAAGAAATAAAAAAAGAACTCTAGACTGAAAGAGGAGGGAAAGTCCTCCATGTACATAGACCCAGCACCAAGAAACCAAGGCAGCTGCTTCAACTTGATAACGGGCCTTTACTGAACCCCAGAGCTAGCCAACTTTATACTTATAGCAAAGAAAGGTTTGGGGCTAGAGAGAGGCTCAGCAATTAAAGATGCTTGCTTGCAAAGTCTGATGGCCCAGGTTCAAATCCCCAGTACCCATGTAAGGCCAGATACACAAAATGGTGTACATGTGTCTGGAGTTTGTTTGCAGTAACAAGAGGCCCTGAGCACCCATTCTCATTGTCATATTCTTTCTCTTTCTCTTTTTCTCTCCTTGCAAATAACTAAAATTAAAAAAAAAATAAAAATAAAAGAGGTTATACCTTTTTACCCCTGAAGTCTGGGAGAAGGCCCAAACGATGCACACTTCCCCCCTCTCCCCCCAACATGGCGCTTCCTGTCCCCACCAGCACAGCAAGGTAAGAATGCAGAATTCCGCCAGGCTCAAGAGCAACACACAACTTCCTGTTCTCAGACACCACTGTCTTCCCAGAGGCAATGGCTGCAAGATCACAGCGCACAAAATCAATACTCAAAAATCACGGGCATTTGTTGTGTAGTAATGCAGCTCAGTGACCTCAGTGGGCAATTAGAAAGTAAATTCTTCAATGTGTTTGCCTTTATTCCAAATCACATAGAACACTTATGTGGGGGCTGGGAATGTAACGGGGAAATTGGGGTTCTGGGGTGCTTCCTGGAACCCCAAGCCCCGAGTTCATATCTGCAAACTAACCAAAGAATTGGCAATTCCAGATTCAAGGGAATGATTTTGAAAATACCACATTTTGCTCATATTTTACAAAGGAGTGCAAAAAGGGGAAGGCTGGGAGGTAAGAGGAGATCAAGTGGGGAGAAAAGAAGTACACCACATGGAGCCCAAAGACCCATGTGGGCCATGTGTAGCTCAGAAGTCCATGTGACCAGATACAGATAGATCTAGGGGGCCCTCCCTAGGGCCTAGGCTGAGCCCCTCCAGGCTGGGCCTGGGCCTGAGCCTACTAGGCCCTGCTGAAGAAAAACTCACCCACAGCTGGAAGTTCCCAAGTGATCAGAGAGCGAGAGAGCCTGTCCTCCCTTGCAGAGGTATTTATAACCTTAGGAGGGTGGGCTCTCTTTTGGTTAGGGCTAGGGGCTCTCTCAGGAAGACATTAGCTCTGGGGGCCAAATTTGACCAACCACAGTATAAATCCTATCCTCCTTCTTCCCAGGAGGGGTCCTGACTGTTTTGTGGAAAAACAGTTCTTTGGAACTAGGCAAGAGATACAAAAAACTTTCTGGCCCTTTATACCTTCCGGGGTTCCAGTCACCCTAACTGTACCCCACTTCAGGAAGATGGCTCAGAGGCTAAAAGTAGTTGCTCACAAACTCTATGGGCCAGGTTCAATTCCCAGGCACCCACATAGAGGCAGACAGGCTTCTGTATGCAGCTGAAGGAGACTCTTTCATGCAAACACACACATACACGTGCGCGCGCACACACACACACACACACTCGCCACAAAATTTTTAAATAACAAGGTGGAAGGCAAGGACTGACATGAGAGGTTGACCTCTGACCTCATACTTGCATGTATGAGGTATGTGGGCACCAAAATTCACACACACAATTAAAAAGTAAAGTGTTTTTTTTAAAATAAATTTCTCATGGACTCTATCCTTACTCTGTGACCTATGTGCTAAGAGTTTTTCGTTTTGAGAAAAGAAGGCAGCCTATAGTACTCGTCAGAAATCTTTCTCTGAAAAAAAACTATCAGCCACGGTTGCTATGCATACTTGATGTGTTTCCACCATAAACAGATAGTGACACAAGCACCTGAGGGTTTCGATTCACCAAAGACAGCTCACTCGAATCTCTGACTCGGCAAGTCACCGGCAATTAAGGCAAGAACCAGCCTGCCTGTCATCAGACATCACAGTGCAGACACGCCTCAGCACTGATGGAGGAGCACAGCACTGTCAGGAGAGAAACGCCCAGAGGAAGCGACCCCGTGACGAGGCCGAGCCTTAACTCCTGCGGCCCAAGAACCATGGCAGGGCCACCATGCGGGGTGCCTCCTCCAAAGTGGATGGTGGGTGGTGGAGGGTTTAGTTGTTTCTGTTATCTTATAGTTCCTGTGTCTCCAGTGAGCAGTCAGTATCTCTCATATATTTTTATGATTTTAACAGACATCAAAAAGTGAAGGTGAGGGCTAGAGAGATGGCTTAGCAGTTAAGGCATTTGCCTGCAGAGCCAAAGGACCCCGGATCAATTCCCCAGGACTCATGTAAGCCGGATGCACAGGTAGCTCATGTGTCTGAAATTTGTTTGCAGTGGCTGGAGGCCCTGGTGTGCCCATTCTCTCTCCCTCTCTCTCTCTCTCTCTCTCTCTCTCTCCCTGTTTATCTCTCACTCTCTCAAATAAATAAATTAAATTAAAAATTTTAAAGCCAAAAAAAAAAAAACAAGTGGAGGTAAGATCATCAACATGGTGTTTCTTCCTGTAGCAAATCACCTTTGAATTCTAAAGGGACAAAAGGAAAATTGCTTCTGCCATTTTCTTTGCATAAAATGCTGCAAGGAAACTACAAAATAAACCCATATATGACCAGATTTTCTGGCAGATTCATCAAGGGCTATAAAAATGTGCCGAATGGATACCTTTGATCCACATAGCCTCTCCTGAGGAGATCTGAGGATCAGAGGTCAAGCTACCAAGTCAGGTTCACAAGAAAGGGCTATCTATGTCCAGAAATATTTAGGCAACTTGCATGGCAATTCCTAGCACCCATTAGATATGTCACATGAATGGAATCAATAGGGACAGTAGAAAACAGAAGACTTCCTGGGAAAGTTTTGGGTAAAGATGGACAAACCACGCAGTTCTAGCTCATGAGCTTCCACTATGGGACAGAGTCTGGGACAGCTAATGTGACTGCGTGAACAAAGTGAGTTGGGGCACACCGCTATTAGTTTTAGATTAAGAAATAAAAAGACATGTAAGGCAACACTGTATGCAAATGTTACCAGTAGAAAGAATAAAATTGCAACTTGTAAGATAATTTCATGGATTTTGTACTTTTTATTTCCACATATTTGATCAGTAATAATAAATTACATAGCTAAAGAAATTCGTCATCCCTCATGCAGTACTTAACTTATGATACCCATACTTGTCCAAGAGCAGGTATTATTATTATTATTACAATTTTACAGATGAGGTAAAAAAAATAGAGTAATGTAAGAGACTTGTGATAAAATTGCAGAGCTGGGAAGGAGCCTAAAGACCATCATTTTTTTGTGGAAGGATTTTTTTCTCTTTCTCCCTGTCTCTCTCTCTCTCTCTTTCTTTCCCTCTCTCCCACCAAGAAAGATATTTTTTTCCAGCAAGAATGTTCACAATACAGATCAAAAGGCTATTTTATTCACTTTTAAGTTCAAACTGATAACATGTTCTCCTTTAAAAAGTCATTGTTAACATAATGACACTTCTCTGACAAATCCAAAATTGAAATTGAATAGCCAGCATATCCTTTTATCTTTTCTAGCAAAATTTTCTTTTATAACCTTTATAAATAAATTGCATCTCTCTCTCCTATTTCCTGTTTATATGTGTCATGTTTAGTTGTACAGCATTAGCAATAATTCTCATTTGCATGAATTAATTAGAACTTGTAGGAGGTAGCCTATTTTGATCTTTAAATAGGCTGCCTTGTGATTTTGGAGTATACTTAAATTAAAATAATCCCCAAATTTAAAATATGCATAATTGAAAAACTTTCCTTTAAAGTTGAATCACTAATAATCTCCAACTCCTACCTTAACTCTCATTATCTGTAAGGATAAAAATTAAATGGAAGTACTATAAATTTACTATCCAAATTTATAATCCTGAGTAATTTGGTATCACAAATCAGAATGCCATCCATCACAAATTAACACATACGTTACTATGATGCTATGATAAGACAACACACTAAGTTACTGCAACTACAGCCTATCTCAGCAATTATATAACCATGCTAAGGCCACAAGGGGAGACCTCCATTGAGCAGGTTTCCATATGTGCTTTTCTCCTTGAAATACCACTAAAATAAGTGAATATTCTTTTCTTTCTTCCTGGATTTTACCTTTTTTATTTTTTTAATGTATAATTTTATTATTAACAAATTCTATACTTGCTAACAATAAACCATGATAATTCCGTGCCCTCCCCCACTTTCCCCTTCCAAACTCCACTCTCCATCATATCCCCTCCCTCTCTCACCTAGTCTCTTATTTATTTATTTATTTTGGTTCTTCAAGGTACGGTCTCACTCTAGCCCAGGCTGACCTGGAATTCACTACGTAGTCTCAGAGTGGCCTCGAACTCATGGCCATCCACCTACCTCTGCCCCCGGAGTGCTGGGATTAAAGGTGTACACCACACTGCCCGGCCATTAGTCTCTCTTTTATTTTGATGTCATCATCTTTTTCTTCCATTATGAGGGTCTTGTGAAAATATTGCTAGGCACTGTGAGGTCATTGATATCAAGGCCAATTTCTGTCTGGAGAATTGCATTGTAAGGAGTCATACCTTTCCTTTGGCTCTTACATTCTTTCTGCCACCACTTCTGCAATGGACCCCAAGCCTTGGAGGGTGTGATAGAGAGGTTTCAGTGCTGGACACTCTCCGTCACTTCTTCTCAGCACCATGTTGCCTTTTGGGTCATCCCAGTGATCACCGCCATCTGAAAAGAGAAGCTTCTCTAACCAAAAGTGAGAGTAGCATTAATATATGAATATGAACATTAAGTGTAGATTTATAGGGCAGTTTGGTGAGCATAATATATGCATTTAACCAGACAAGAGCAGGTTTAACACTTGATCTTAGCCCAAAGGCCGCAGGCTTTATATGCTGAAGGCTAATTATCTCCCCTGCCATAGGCTTTTGATTAGGTTTTCAGTACCAGGCACGTATTCCCTCCCATAGAGTGGTCCTCCAGTCCAATTAGAGAGCAATTGTTTTCCCCCAGAGCAGACATGCCACTATTGCACCCATTCAGTCATTTGGCCTATCTGGCCAAACTTGAGGCTTCCAATGTCCACTGTTTTCACCGCTGATGACTTCTGTCTCCCATAGGGCTGCATGCAGTGCAGCTTTTTCCAGCTTTCAGTTGGCTGGTCTACAGGGAGGAGGTTTTCAGCTCAGCCCCATCTTGATTTCTCAGTGACGTTGCAGCCCAGGCATGTGAAGTCTTCAGCAATAGGGTCTTATCATATGTTTCTCGTGGGAAACCAAGGGCTAAGTATTCTGTTCTTACTTCTCTTCTTTTCTAGAATAAACCTTAAAGAACAAATAGAATGGGTAAGAAGGTAAGAGCCTTTGAGAAGAAATATTAACAAATTTTGAGGAAAGAGCTAAGGATTAGTAATTGACATAACAGAACCAAAAAGAAAGGAAGGAAGGAAGGAAGGAAGGAAGGAAGGAAGGAAGGAAGGAAAAGCCAATCCTACGTTTCTTCAGAGAAACAGCAAAAACAAACCACTACACCAAGCTAACCAGAGAACCTCATGCTGGGAGAATGAACTGACCTGGAACTCAAGGTTAAACACAGACAGATTGACTGATGTGCACACAGAACAGTCAGATTCTCAGACACTGTCTCCTCTACCACACAACTGAGCCCTGCAGCAGACCATCATGTATGCTCTGGAAAATCGATCTATTGGTGGTCTACATTTGAGAATTGTCAGACCTGTGGGTGTTTTTATACTGGGAGGAAATGAATTGTCCTAGATAGACTCACAGAACTCGATATTCATATGCCTCCATGGAAAAAAGAAAGCTTACAGTTTTATCACTAAAGCACAGCTCACTGAAGCTCTGCCCATGTTAGCAAGTTCTTCCAGTTACCCACTTAGTGCTTTTTTTTTGTTTTACACATTTGTTATTGTGCGTGTGGTGTGGTGTATGTAAGTGTGTGTAAAGTGGAAACCAAAGGAGAATGTTAGGTGACCTCCTCTATTGCTTTTCGGCATTGTTTGGTTCCGATAGAGTTTCTTGTTGATCCTGAAGTTACCATTTTTGGTCAGACTGTCCCACTGGACTGTATGATCATGCCCAGCTTTTTTTTTAAACTGTTTTTGTTCATTTTTATTTATTTATTTGAGAGTAACAGAGAGAGAAAGAGGCAGAGAGAGAGAGAGAAAGAATGGGCGCGCCAGGGCTTCCAGCCATTGCAAACGAACTCCAGATGCATGCACCACCTTGTGCATCTGGCTAACGTGGGTCCTGGAGAATCGAGCTTCGAACCAGGGTCCTTAGGCTTCACAGGCAAGCGCTTAACCTCTAAGCCATCTCTCCAGTCCCCATGCCCAGCTTTTGACCTGGGTTCTGGAGATCAAGTTCAGACCCTCTCAGGCCTTTATACTTGTGAGGAAAGGGTTTTTTCTTACCTAAGCCATTTCATATTTGTTTAAGGATGGCAAGCAAGAATATCCTGGATTATAGGAAATGCTTGAACATGGGAGTAAAGACTAAAACAAACCAACAAAGACTCAATGCATATTCAAGAAAGTTACAAACACATCCACTAATATTGAAATTGAAAGAAACAACATTTTGAAGAATTTATGGGGAAAAAAGCTATAATAAGGAATGTTCAGGGAAAAATATTAAAAAATTCTGGTAGATAAAAAAAACTAACCAAAATGAAAGTCAAAACAACTAAGAAGTCCAAAAAGGAAAGGAAAGTCAGAAGAAGGGTTAAAACAAGAGGTGAAATAAGAAGGGCCAGGACAAAGGGAATGAAGAGCAAGCACTGTCTAGGAAGTGGAGGGAAGGCCTCACACAGGAAGTGAAGAGTAGCACAGGAAGTGGAGGGAAGAGCTGTAAAGGAAGTGAGAAGTGGAAGGAAGGGAGTCAGTGAAATGTCTTAAGGTTAAAATAAATCAAATCTTCAAACAAAAATAGCAATAAGTTATCAGAGGAAAGAGATATGTATTTGGAGAGTGGATTTTCACCCTGTTCCTTTAAAACAAGATGCCAGTAATCAATATTGAAAATGACTCTATATTAGCAACAGGCATGTAAGGATTGAAATTGAAAGAGTGGAGCAGGGATTTTCTACACTTCAACATCTCATCTAGAGCATAGTACTATTTATTTTCTTTATTAAGTCATTACATGTGTCATTTTATATACATATAAACAAATAAGTAAAATTCATATTAAGGACTGCAAAAATACTCTATTTTCTATGGTATCTACATAACATGTAGAGATGATGAAATGAATATGTGAAATGAAGATGTTTGAGAAGTAAAAAAATAGAGCTAGTGAAACTCATGACTTAGAATTTAATCTTTGTGCTTCTTCTCTTCTCTTTCTTTTATCTTATTTTGCAGTCTCTTGGACTTTCAGTTATTTCCATAATGGAATAAAGGATTCCAAATTGTTCCATGGCCTACAGTCCTTGGACCTATAGACTCATACGTATCATATCAAAGACTCTACACTAAAGCACTTCTAAAGAAAACTGCCCTGGTCCTAGAATGTTATCTACAAGAAAGTAGTTTGCATTTGACAATGATCAATGGTCCTGTAGTGGTCCAAACCTAAAATGCAAAATCAGGCAGGGCTGGAGGGATGGCTCATTTGCTGTGAAGCCTAAGGACCCAGGTTCAATTCCCCACTATCTACTTAAGCCAGATGCACACAAAGGTGAATATGGCATGTGTCTGGAGTTGGTTTGCAGTATACGAGGGCCCTGGCATGCCAATTTTTTTTTCTCTCTCTCTCATATAAGTAAATAATATATATATGTACATTTTTTTTTAAAAAAAAGGAAGTCAGGTAGTCTCTGGTTGAACTCTGACTATTATGTAGGAGAGCAGACCTGGTAGAAGATGTTATGTTTTTATCCCTGATGACTTAATCCAGTTAGTAGAAAATTTGAGAGGTGGAGACAAAAGATTTGTAAACATTGATGAGCTTGTTTGTGTATGAGACTGGATTCATCACAGAAAGAATGAAAACATTAGGTAGACTACGGGAGTAGCATTTCTAAAGAGCAAAGAGGAAGGAAGTCAAACTAGGAAGTAGAATGAGGTGGGACTTAAGGCAATATTTAACCAGTATTCTGTAAATTCCTCTCAACCTCAGACTCAAAACGAAGCTTTTATTATTAACATGTATTTCAACATTTAATAAGCACATTTAGCATTTCCAGGTCAAGCATATCCAGCCCAGTCTGCATGTCACATGTCAGATACCTCCTCTCTGAGGGGCAAAATGCTGCTCCCAGGGCTGTCCTCGGAAGTATTATCCATCATTATGAATCTTCTGAACTTGCAGTAAGTTGTGTCCTTCCCAATAGCAATTTGAACCTTTTCCAGCAGTCAGCGCAGAGTTGACATTAATAATGAGCTAGAATGTTCCCAAGAAAAGTGCATTCAAACATTTTCTGAGAGGACAATTTGTTGGTAAACAATAGAAAATAATAGTAGGGATTTAAAGTGAAGTCAAAAGTGATGAATTATTAAGATCTACTCTTCATTATCTAAGGAGCATAACCAGTGAGATCAGGCTGTGTCCTGCTGGAGGTTACTCCATAAATTGTATAAAACAGTGGCCTTTCAAATTGTGCCTTGCCTGGAGGGCCTCCATTTCATAAGCAGCTTTGACTGCGTGTTGAGGGTGAAAGAGAATTCTGCACCTAGGTAGACATGAAAGACACCTTCTGTCTGTCTCCACCCACTCAGCACAGACTGATACAGGACTTATCCCTGGGTGTAGAAAGAGTGCTGCCCTGTGAATTTATTTGAGCGAATTGAGCCTACAGGGCCACGTAAGTGTGTTGTACAAGCATATCAGGAAAGTCAAGCCCAAGACTTTGTCAGACACACAAGACCACAAAAAAAGAGCAACTTCCTCACCTGGATCCCCTGAAGAAGTGGACACCCAGAACCCCAGTGCTGAGTAGTCCCCACTGCCCTGTCACCTGACACCCTCTGTGTGTGTTAATGAACTGCTTCTGTCCCAAGGCCTTCATCTCAACTCCAACCCCGTTGTTGATATGGGCTACTCAATTGACATCTTCCCATCTGCCTGTTTGCTCATGTGGGCCTGCTGTTCACCCGTCCAGCCATATGTCTGGACACAGTTCTACCTTTTACTTCATGTGACTCCGGCAGCTCAGCTCTGACTCTGTCACCACCACCACCACCACCAGCAGCAGCAGCAAATCCTTGACCCTCCCCTGCAGGAGGATGTCTTATCAATATAGAGCCATCCCCATTTTTATTCTTTCCCAGCTCTGGTTTCTTGGACTTCTTTTAAACTTTCCCTTTTTAACCCTTTGCAGTCATTCTGTAACCTACATATATAGATACCATATATATATATATATATATATATATATATATATATATATATATATATATACTGATATATGCTATATAATCAGAGAGTTTAAATATTAGTAATTAAGATTGGAATAAAAGAGCCCGTGTTCGCCTTGGCTAGCGCTATCAAGGAAAATGGGAATATTTGGCAAATTGTTGCTATTGAAACCACCATAGCATGTGAATTTCTTGTTTTTCAATAAGTTCTGACGTTGTGGAAAGACACAAGAATGGTCACCTATACTTCTAACGCACTGTGCTCACAACATTCACAAAGAGAGCTGATGTACAAGTCGCTCCACACATTTGCCTGTGGAGAAAACTGAGAAACCTTTCCATATTTCAGATTGATAGCCTAATCAAAAAGCCTGTGTTTTTGTGTGCGCCCCGCACTCCCTGCCCCTTCCCTCAAGCCCCACCCTCCCTATTGTCCAGGTTTGACCATTTTTATACAAAATTCATTGTGTTATTTTTTCTTACTGCTGAGTAGAATTCCATCGTGTAGATATACCACATCTTGGTTATGGACACCTGGGTTGATTCTAGTTTTTAGCTATTATGAATTGAGCAGATATAAACATGGTTGATCAAATATCTATTAACTGAGATGTGGAGCTTTTAGGGTAAATGCCCAGTAAGGGATTAACAGGGTCTGTTGGTAACTCTATATTCATCCTTTTCAGGAGTCTCCATATTTATTTCTATACTTTCCCAACAACAGTGAATGAGTATTCTTATTTCTCCACATCCTTTGTTTTCATTTGATTTTTTTTAATGTTTGCTATCCTTATTGGGGTAAGGTATAATCCCATAGTTGTTTTAATTTGCATTTCCCTAGTGGTTAGGGATGTTGAACATTTTCATAAGTGTGCATTAGCCATTTGTAATTTTTCCTCTGAGAACTCCCTATTCAGTTCTCTGTACCACTTTTGGAGTGGGTTGTTTGATTTTTTTTTTTATTGTTTAGTTTTTTGAGTTCTTTGTAGATTCTAGATATTAGGCTTCTGTCAGTGGTATAGCTGGCAAAGATTTTCTGCCATTCAGTAGGTAATCTGTTGACTCCTATTATGGTCTGTGTGTGTGTGCGCAAAAGCTTTTTAGCTTCATGAGATTCCATTGGTTGAGTGCTTGTTTAATTTCCATTAAACTGGTACTATAGAATCCTATATCCTGGAAGTTAGACTAAAAGATGGAACCCTCAAGAGGACTTTAGGGGGACCACCTGAATCAAAGGGCCCTGGAGAGGGCAAGACAAAGCCTAACCTTAAATTTCTCCTGTTTCTTTTTCTTCTCTTTCTTGTTCTTTTTCCTTTTCCCTTGGCACTGGCCTGTAATTCCCTGTACAAGAATGTGGTTTACATCCACAATGAGCTATTGATCAGAGAGACCTGCTATATCTCCCAAAACAAACCAGACAGACTTCTGTCAGAATATTTGATTACCCACCAGAAGTTAATGGTAAGACCCTACTGATGAAGACATCATACACTGTTGGCTTGGACAATGGAGAGACCTGGTTGAAAACTGGAAGAGAGCCAGTTTCCAGAAATTTAGCCCATCTAGTGCTGGAAGACACTACATGAGCTTCCTAAGGGAAGTGGCCAACATCTGTCCAAGCAATTCAAAGTTTAAGTGACTCAGAAGCAAACAACCTGACATGATGCTCACATAAGTGTAAGAGTGGCACACAGCCATGGTGGGTAACCAACTGCTCTTGGACTGGCTAACAGGTATGCTTAGTAGAAAGGAAACCATATCTGGAACTGCGAAACATATCAGAATCATATCCAGATAACAAGTCTGTTTTCCATTGTCCAGCTCCCACCAATCTTGGGCTATAAGAGGGTCCACACCCTTTAAATTTTCTCTAAATTAATAATGGTTATCCCATTTAACAGGTGCTGACTTCACTCTTTGTTGGAAAATCTGCTTCTCTTTTTCAAGCGGGAGCTGGACCTGAGGAGATAAATGACCCAGCACACTCCACCCTGGCCCAAGATGAAACCACAGAGGAATTTGGGAAATGAGCAAGAATGCTGCTTTCTTAGTGAGTCCAATATCAGCACAAGGATGAAGGAGATAGACACTGAGGACACTCAACACCTACCAAACCAGAGATCCAGAGGCTCCTAAGTACCCACAACTGGAATACACGTAAAATGCTCCCAGCATGGCTCAGGGAGTTTTGTGGAATAGGGGGCAGAAAGATTGTTAGAGCCACAATTTGGGATATTTTGCACAGAGACATTGCCTCTCCCCCATAACTGACTGCTGCCCCCATAATGCATGACCCAAAATCCCCATGGTGTTGATGACCTGCATCCCCAATGTGGACGGTCTCTTCAGAAAAGGGGCAGGGAGGAGGGCAAGAATGGTACCAACATGTGTTGTTTACATACTAAATATGTCCATATCTAATAAAAATTTTAAAAATAAAAAATAAATTTAAAAACCCTGCTGTGCCTGGGTCCAGTCATCTTTCCATCACCTTCACCCAGTTCTCTGAGCACTTCCTCCCAATCCCAGCATGTCATTGAGTCCAACACATGTCCTCTTACCTGCCAAATGTACTTGTCCTCGGGAGCAGATAGGGAGAAAGCAGACCAGGTTGTGGAGAATGAGCTACAGTCGTTATGAGGAAGACACAACCATGGCTTCATGGTGTGCTGTGATTAGTACTTTATTACAGCAGATACAACCAGCAATTTTCACCTCTTCAAGCCTCCCCATTTTTATGAAATTAAGGAACCATTTATTTCCCATTGCTCTTGGTTCTGCAATAGCCATGAGACCCAAGATTCCACCTGTGTAACAGAAAGAGCATGTCAGCTCTCAGAGAAAGCTGTTAGAGAATCATTGCTTTGTTTTCACCCCCATTCTTTGTAGCAGAGGACTCGTCCTTGACCCATTGCTTCCTTTGTAAATACTATGGAACTTTGAATGCACTTGGGACTCTGTATGTCCTATGTCTGTTTGGCTTTGGGAGTACATAGCCAGCAGAGGGATATTATATCATCCAAAAAAAACCAGGTACTTATTCACGGGTGAACTCAATCAATGATGCAATGGTGAAACTCAGAGACCAGCTCATCTCTATGAAAGACAAAGTATCACCAGATAACATAACATTGAGACCTGATGAGCTTAGACAGGAAACATAAATTGTTCAGTGGCACCAAGTGGGTGCTTTTTCAAGTGACTTTCCTCCCTGCCCAGTGATGTGACATTTCAAGAATGAACATGGATCCTATTTTCTACCCAGCTTATCCTGTCATTACATTCTAAGGTGATCTGGAGTCTGAAGACTCTGTCAGCTGATGATGTCCCTAGAGGGAAAAACCAAATGCAACATGTGGACACTATCTTCCATAGTATAAAATTTACTCTTATTGCTAACCTGTTTGCTCATGTTTTCAACTTGCCAAGTAGAAGATATGGAAGCACTCAGGGATATCTGTCATTAGAATCATATTCTACCAGTCAAGGAAATCACCGCACAACAGAGGTGTTAAATGGGGAAGCAAAGAAAAACATTTTTAAATTGGTGAGATATTGTATTTGAAAACGACTCTGATACATCTTGGACTCACCATAGGTCATTAGTTGTCTTTCTCAAAAGTAAAAATAAACACCACTATGTAACCATTGGGCTGCAAATTCCATGGGATTAAAGACTCCCTAGGAACCACGTTAGTGATGGCTCAAGCAGATACCATTTCAAGATTTCTCTGCTGTGACAAATCTCATTTCAGTTTCCAAATGCCTAGTGATTACACATTACTATTTGCATGGTGCCCCTTTTAGCTTTTAGGTCACTTATATTTTGTCAATCAGCCCTAGAGTGTTATTTATTTATCTATCAGTTAATAACCATGCAACAGAGAATAATTTCCTGAGCCTAGCATGGTAATTTGCACTGTAATTTCACCCCTGCTGCTGTAAACTTGAATTCAGCCACAGCTATGATTGCTAAAATTAAGATTTCTAGGTCACTTTTCAGCCTCGCTGTTTCCTGTCTTTCATTATTTCATCCCACTCCATCTTCTTAAGTCAGAGCATGGCTCATCAAACACATGAGCAAAGTAACATGCCCGTGGTTTCTTTCAAGATGTTGAATGTTCTTGATAAAGCAGGTAACATTCAAGTACTTATGTGAACTTGAATTTTACCCCGCAGTCCTGTATGTCCTCAGGTTAAATTCAGGCTCATGTGGAGGATATTTTTAGAGTCATACTCAGGTTACTTCCTGGAAACCCCTGTGTTATGGAAAATCAAATGGGTAAAGGACAAGGAATCTGGGTGATAAACTAGAAAAAAAAATGTATTCCCAAAACAAGTAGACATTGTCACAGGGTTTCTCTAAAATGTCATATTTTAGTAGCAGAGTTTTTTTTAAATGTATCTTTAATTTTATTTATTTATATGAGAGAGAGAGAGAGTGAATAGACGTGCCAGGACTTTTATCTTTTGCAAACAAACTCCAGACACATGTGTAACCTTATGCATCTGGCTTACATGCATCCTGAAGAATTGAACATGGGTCCTTTGGCTTTGCAGGCCATTGCCTTAATTACTAAGCCATCTCTCCAGCCCCAGTAGGAGAGTTTTTTTTTTTTTTAAAGGATACTTCTCCTTTCTCCCTTTCTCCTACTGCCTAGGGAATAGTCTCTGAACCATACTAAATTAAGTAGGGTCTGGGTAGTGATTGACAAGTGACTAGAATCATATCAATATTCATAATTAATATCTAGGAGTAAGTATGTAGTATATAGCTATAGTACTGCAGTGTATTACTTGTAAAATAATTCAAGCCCAAGATGTGAGGCCCAACTACTAACGTATAAAAGCTTGATGCTCTATTTTTCTGGATCCAGTTTTCGAATGTCATTTAAAATGAAACTAAATTCCTTTTCTTTCTCATTGTTCAAGATGTGATAGGTCTGGCTTGGTTATTTCTCTTTTTTCTTCTGTGAGGTCTCTGTTTCTACCATTCTGTGGGCTTTTTAATTGGTTGGAACAAGTTTATTATGAGTCATTGTTTATTGTCCAGAAAACTAGAATCTCATCTGTACAATAAATGAAAAATAAAGATTGTTCCTTCTTAAGACTCTCAATTTCAGTTTTTGTGCATATCTTTTATGTAGGCATGCGTAGAACAGAGTGAATCAGGTTATTGGGACTTTTTCATGATAAATACACAGAATCAGACAACAAAAATCTCCATTACTGCCTCTTTATAACTTGCAGATGTTAAGTGGGTTAATAATTACCTCATAGCTCAGTGAAAGCCGATTTAGAAAGTGAGCTATTCTGTGACCAACTTCAATATTTGAAAGTCATCTGCCCCACATCCTGGTAGGAACGTCAAACTATCCACTGACTTTTTTTTTCTGTCCTCTGTTTTCCTGTCTGAAACATGGGAGAAAAGACCCCCTTTTTTAACTCTATCATGAATACATTTTTGATGTTTAAAACCTTCATGATCCTAAATGACAAGTAGACAGCATACACTACATGGTAGTTTTCTCCTTCCTAGATGAAGACTTTCAAAATCATAGAGCTTTAGGTGAATGCAAGACATCTTTATTAATAGTATGTTGCTTCAGGATGCCTCTTTTTACAAAGGAGGTTTTTGAAAGAGAAAATAAATTCAGTCTTTGTTTTACAATACCTGCCATGATAGAAGCACAAAATCAAAGCTGTCTTTCTCACCACGTTCCAAACTCTTTGTCACTTATTAGCATAGATATGGCATGTCACACAAAGGGTTTTCTTGCCTCAAAGTGAGTTTCTCACTTTATGTTGTCTTTCTTTTCTCACATCAAAAGTGTCCTTTTGAAAGTTAATATACATGAGAGAAAAACAGAAAATCCATAGACCTTCTCATTCTTGGACAAAACAAATAAGGATTACACACATCTAGAACTTAAAGGAAGGATTTGAGACGGTGTTATGAACCAACCATGTGTGTGGTGTTCAGTGCTGTGTTTACTTTCAAGATGGACACACCTTTCTCTGTTCAGAAACCCTGGCCATGTGAGGTGGTGAATATGGAATGCCCCCCCACAATAGGCTCATGTGTTTGAAGCCTTTGAGAAGGCTGTAGAAACGTTAGGAGATGGGGCCTTGCTAGAGGAAGTGGGAGTTGGCCTTCAGGTGCAACATAGCCCAGCCCCGCTTGCAGTTTCCACTCTCTCTGCTTCCTGCTGATGTGATGATATCAGCCAGTTTCCTGCCCCAGCCCTGCTCTCCTGGCCATGATGCAACTACCCTTCAAAACTGTAAGTTGAAGTCCACTCCTTCCTTCCTTAAACTGCTTCTGGTTGCATACTTTCTTCCACCAAATGAGAAAGTAAATGACAATAACATGTGTCCATTGTCCGTACTTACAAAAATTAGGGCAAGGTTGTGCTGACTGGCTTGTGAAGGTCAGTAGGGTGTCGATTCTTCCAAGCAAACTTCTTAACTCCATCACCACTGTTAAAAATCATAACTCCAGGATTTACGATCTATGTTAATTCTTTGATGAATCACCTTAAATTAACCATGTATACAAACAACGAAGCTATTGATCTGGGTACATGTTAAGGCTATATGTCATTATGCACTCTTTATCTGATCACTGGAACATGCATCCTTCAAGTCAGATATTCGCTGGATTGCTTAATGGCTTTTCATGGCTGCTGATAGCATTTTGGCAGTAGATAACAAATACAGCCTTTCCCTTACGTCATATCTATCCTTTCCACAATAAAACCCTTGTAACTTTAACTACACATTTTTTGGATACTGGATAGTGGATTGGGTTTCCATATATATTTTTTTCTCAGGCTTTAAAATTGATTTATTCTTAGAAAGCCAAACCAATCTTTTCATAAAATATGACTTAGTAATTTATAACCATTGTAGAAGAATATATGTAAGCATATAAATGCTTATTCTAACACCATATACTTTCAAGTATAAAAAAAGAAAATTAAGTGCCAAGGTGCACCTTTCATATGTGAGTTATTTTGCTCTGCATAATTTTAGTAGCACTCATAGCATGTAATGTCCAACCTTACTTCTACAGGTAATAATCATCTGAGACTAAGCATAATAAGAAAACCAAAAGTATTTTCACTTATCTGGACATACTCAAGGAACATCTATGACACATAACAGCTATCGATCCAAAGATTCTAAAGCATCATGTTGTAAAAAAGTAGATTTTCCCATTGAAGGCATCTTCATAAATCTTGCATATTTCATAATATGTAAAACACAAGCTAGACATTTCCATGAAAATATATGCAGCCTTTGGGTATAATAATCATATCACTTAACTAACTGGTGTCTTCCAGCATACGGTACCACATACACTACACAAAATAAAACATAATATTTAATAAATATTTTATTATATCAAACATGTCAATTATTTTTACCATTTTTTAATAAACATATTAGCTGTGAAGTACTATGTTAAGGCAACCACCTATGGACCCACCCCTTACCCCATAAAATACAACATAACCAACACTTCCCTACTTGCTTCTCAGAGGCAACTGCTGACCTGAATGTTGCTGTGGTGTGGGGGTGGGGCACATGCATGTGGAGGTCAGAAGACAATCTTGGAATATTGGTCCTCATCTTCCACCTGTTTGGGATAGAGTACATTTCTCTCCCCCTCTCCCCTGTTCCTCTCTCTCTCTCTCTCTCTCTCTCTCTCTCTCTCTCTCTCTCTCTCTCTCTCCAGACTACCTGGTCTCCAAGCTTTGGGATTCTGACTCTCCTCCCATTGCTATAGGCTTGGGATTAGAAAACACATATGTGCTACTTGTGTCTAGTGTAACCTGGACTCTGGGGCTCTGAACTCTACCAGGCTTGCCTATCAGGCAATTTTAACCACTGAGCCATCTCCCCAGATCTCAGCCACCACAAAGTATTCTTTAGTTTCCTGGCATATATTTATCAATCCTTACCCTTGCTAATGTGTAGTCATTTCTTATTTTTTTTAATATAGTCATATTACTATACGCATTCTTGGCATCTTTTGTAGTAAACATGATGTTTATAAAAGTTGGAGTCAATATGTCTATAAATCACTCATTTCCTAACCATATGCAATTTTTCATTGAAAGACTACACTGTAGTATAGCCTTTCTTGCACTAATGGCCATGTATGTAGTTGGGAATGGACTTTTTCTTATCACATTCTTCTGTAAACAGTGTCACAAGCTTTCCTTGGTGCATGTGCACAAGAATCTCTCAAGGGTTCATCTAGGCGCAACTGCTAGATCATATTGTTTTCATTTGTACTCTTTAAACTCCAGAACCTGAGACAAAGATGAGGTATATGAATTTGTTTAAGAGGCTATTCCAGAAAGCTCAGAGGAAGAGGGAGGCAGTGAGACTGAGAAAGAGGGAATGCCAAAAAATGGTGGGTCAATGAGTGTCAAACTGCTATGGGCAGATGGATTCCATTCCATGGAACCTTCCAGAGATTGTGAAACCTGTCTCAGAACTTCCTCCAGGAGGCAAGAAAGCAGGGTTAATACCGCAGTTCCTACATCTCTGTGCTCAGGGTTTCTGTGGGGACAGTTAGCAATGTGGTGCCTCCAGCATGACCCAAATACAGACTGGCATGTCCAGGCAGACCTGTAGCTCATCTGTGGGCAAAGGACAAGGTAAAACACAATCTCTCCAATCCAGATGTAGATGCTTGCTTGATGTTTCATGATAATGATAAGTCTCCTTCTAAAGCTGATTGCTGGCTTAAATTCCCATTGAAAGAAAATAAGAGGAAAGCATGTTCCACATTGCCACTGCATTGTCTGAATTGTTTTCAGCTTTTGCCAACATGGCAGGTATTATGTCGTATTTTTAATTTATTTTTGTTCATTATTTATTTATTTACTTGAGAGCAACAGACACACACACACAGAGAGAGACAGAGAGAGAGAGAGAGAGAGTGAGAGAGAGAGAGATAATGGGCACTCCAGGGCCTCCAGCCACTGCAAATGAACTCCAGATGCGTGCACCCCCTTGTACATCTGGCTAACGTGGGACCTGGGGAATCAAGCCTCTATCCAGGGTCCTTAGGCTTCACAGGCGAGCACTTAACCACTAAACCATCTCTCCAGCCCGTTATGTGGTATTTTTAATAACACTGTATTGTATACTTCTGACTGCTAGTGAAAATGAGTATCTTTATATAAGCTCATTTAACATTTTCCTCATTCAAAATGCTGTTTTATACTAATATCTTTCATTTGTTTTATATATGTTTGTAAGCTAAAATATTTTATTTTTATTTATTTATTTATTTGACACAGAAAGAGGAAAAGAGAGAGAAAGAGAGAGAGAGAGAGAGAGAGAGAATGCGTGTGTGCCAGAGCTTCCAGCCACTGCAAACTAACTCCAGACACATGCACCCCGTTGTGCATCTGTCTAATGTGGGTCCTGGAGAATCGAACCTGGGTCCTTTGGCTTTGCAGGCAAATGCCTTAACCACTAAGCCATCCATCCAGCCCACATATTTGTAATTTAAAAGATTATAGATTGTGGGTGAATACTAAACATGAAGATAAATATACAAGAAGTTCCTAATTTAAACAAAATTTAATTTATCAATCTTTTATAGATACTAATTTTATACTGTCTAAGAAATCTTTCCATGATTATTACATTTCATTACACTTATGTTTTTAAACTTATATTTTAAACCTTAAATATTTTACTTTTCAAATGTAGGTATTTTTCCTAGAGTCTAATTCTATGCATGCTGTAAATAAGCATGCTATTTTGTTCATCTTGTGCGTAATCAATTTCCCCAGCACCATTTCTGAGTTAACCCATCTGTCCCCACTTGCACACTGTGCTCAGTTTTTGGGATGCGTGGTTGTTGCCCTGCATAAATACCTCTCTGTTTTAATTGCCTTAGTCTTACATATAGTTTTGATACCTGGTATGCTGAATCCCCTCACCTTTCTCCTTGTAAAGATTTGCTATGATTGATCCTTCTGCTCTTCCCTATGAACTTCAGCATCTGATTTTTTTTATAGGTAGGGTTTCACCCTAGTCCATGCTAACCTCGTATTCACTGTGTAGACTCAGGATGATCCTCCTACCTCTGCCTCCCAAGTGCTGGGATTAAACACATGAGCCATCTGCTTTTGAAGCCTAAGAATCTTTATAAAAATTTAAAGTGCATTTACATTGAATCCAGATAACAATTTAATGTAAGTGATAGGTTAATAATACCAAGACCCGTTATGTTTGAACAAAGATTATCCTGATGTTTCTTTGTGTTTTATTGATTACCTTTAAATAAAGTTTCACAATGCTTGCTTTTATTTTTCTTCCAGGTTGTCATGGTGTTTTGTCCTCTAATTTTCCAGAAGTCTTTTACCATGAGTGAGTGTTAAATTTTATCCAGTGCTTTTTCTGAATTAAGTAGGATAAGTAGATGGACTCCTCTCTAATCATTAATACAGTGGACTGCATTAATAGACTTTTCTAATGTGAACTTACTGTGATTTTTTTAGTTTTTTTTTAAAAATTTTATGTATTTGAGAGAGAGAAAGAAGCAGAGAGAGGGAGAGAGAGATTGGGTGTGGCAGGGCCTCCAGCCACTGCAAATGAACTCCAGACACATGTGCCCCTTTATGCATCTGGCTTACATGGGTCCTGGGAAATCGAACCAAGGGTCCTTTGGCTTTGCTGGCAAATTCTTTAACTGCTAAGCCATCTCTCAAACCCAAGTTACTGTTTTTATTTTTTGTGAAACGTAAGTTGCCCGTGGCATTCTACTTTGATAGGCAATAAGTTTATGGTTAGTGATTAAATAACCATTGTCCTAACATTCACAAAGCTACATTCCAGAGGGTCTGGAGAGATTGTTTAGTGGGTAAGGTGCTTGCCTATAAAGCCTAATGACTGAGGCTTGATTCTCCAGCACCCACATAAAGTTAGGTGCACAAAGTGACACATATATCTGGAGTTCATTTGCAGAGGACAGAGCCCCTGGTATGCCCATTCTTTCTATCTGTCTCTCTTCTCTCTCTCTCTCTCTCTCTCTCTCTCTCTCTCTCTCTCTCACTGTGTGTGAAAATGAATAAATCAAATTTAAAAATTAAAAAGCTATATTCTAGTGTGGATAGAGAAAGTAAACAACTAGAGAGATGATGCAAAATTAGGTACTGGTATTTGGTAAAAGACATACCTATAAACCACTTTCTTTGCCCAAAAGATACCTGCCAATCAATTAAGATTACAAGAACATATCTTGAACTTGTATCTGAATATGCCACTGTGGAAGGAATCATTGAACATAACATGACTAATCCAGGGCCAATAGAAATTGAATGAGCTCCCGTTCCTTCCTTCCTTCCTTCCTTCCTTCCTTCCTTCCTTCCTTCCTTCCTTTCCTCTTTTCTTCTTTCCTTTGGTTTGAAACAGGGTCTCATTCAATATCCCATGCTAGTCTTTAACTTATTATGTAGCCTAAGGTATCTTGAATTTATGGTGATCCTGCAGCCTTGGTCTCATCATTCCTAGAATTACAGGCGAGGCATTACCACCATGCCCAGCCAAGACTGGGTCAAGTTTAAGGCCACCGAGCAGGAGCACAGTGGACAGACATCAGTTAAGGAGGTGAGAGTAGCATGGGAGGTATATTATATACTATATATACCATCCTTAAGCTACTTTTATGGCTTCATGCTTCAAAGATCTTCTTTAGCTTTTTTTTTTTTTCTTTATAGTTTACAGTCTGAGTATAAGCAGTACTAAAGGGAATTTGTAGCGTTAATTTCATCAAATCACTATAAAATGAAAAACCTAGAGGGTAGTTATGCAGTGCTTTTTATAAAGCACTCAGCAACAGGGCATCAGTATCCATCAATATTTATAAACAAGTTTATCCTCCTCACATTAGCTATGGGGTAAGTGTCCCCCAGGCTCCTCTGGCTGTGGCAGATAAACCAAGCATCTCTTTCTGCTGTGGCCCAAGATTCTGGGACTGCATACAGAGTACAAGAAAGGGCATGAGTTCACAGCCAAATGGAGCTGAGTAATCCCACTGAAGAACGCCTGATAGACGCATGCGCAGCGTTCCCCAGGGCAGAACTGACGGCATTCCCAGCCAGCTATGCCGTCCACCCATGGAAAGGTGAGAGAAAGTTAAGGGGTGGAGACAGTTTGCTTCGGTGGGAGATGAGCCGTAAGAACTATGCAGAGAAAAGGTGGATTCCAGTCACAACTCCCTGTCTGATCAAAAGGGAGCAAAGAAGAGAACGCCTCGAGAGGAAGGCCCCCACTTCCGGCAGCACAGACTTGCCTCCAAAGACGTGTAGCCACCATCAGTGGGCTAACGTACAGCTAAGAGGCAGTTTTCTCTGAGATGTGCTGAAAATTGTCAAATGGGGAGTGTGATCTCAGAGAAGGGATAAAGGTGAAACACAGAGTGCCCTACTGTATTAGCCTGTGTTCTCCCCCAGAAGCAGGACTAATGCAGTGTCGAGATCCTGAGAGAAGATTTATTATGGAAATTGGCTACATGATTACAGAGACCGAGAGGCCCCAAAACACGTTTGCAGGCTTAAGAACTAGGAAATCCGGTTATAGTATGATTCCTTCTGAACCCCACGGCCTGAAAATCAGAGAGGCTGGTGTTATAACTCCCAGTCAAAGCTGGGGGGCTAAGAACCAGGGAGTCCCCAGGGCCTGAAGGCTGAGAACCAAGAGCTCTGAAGTCTAGGAATCAGAAAGAAAGGATGGTCTCCTACCTCAGTGCTATGGTTTGGATCTGAAATATCCCCCCCAAAAGTGCATATGCCAAAGGCTTGGTACTCAGAGCACCGGTGCCCTGAGGTGGGGCCTTTGGAAAGTGATTTGATCATGAAAGCTCTGTTGTCAATTAGTGAATCCATTGAGGGACTCCTAGATTAATGAGTTAGTGGAAGGATACAAAGACTTGCTGGAGGAAGCAGATCATTGGAGTTCTCTTGAGAGTATTTTTTGTTCTTCCCTCTCCCTCTCTTTCTCTCTCTCAATCTCAATCTCTCTTTGTCTCTCTATCTTCCTCTTCTTTCCCCGTATCCCTTTTGCCTCCCTCTTTCCTCATCTCCCTCTCTTTCTGTTTCCTGGCCACCATGAGGTAAGTAGCTTTGCTTCACCATGAATTTTCCAACATCATTCTCTGTCTCACCATAGGCTCAGCAAAACAAACAAACAAACAAACAAAGAAAACCCTGTCCTCTAAATAAATAGTTATGCTCATGCCCATATATTAATGCTGCTCTCACTCATGTGGGTAAAGCTTCTCTTTTCAACCGGTGGTGACCACTGAGGAGACTCAAACCTCACCAAAGTGCTAATAAGAAGTGACAGTGGAGTGTTCAGCACTAGGTGAGACGTCTCTATCACACCCTCCAAGGCTCAGGGTCCATTGCAAAAGAGGTGATAAAGAGAATGTAAGAGCCAAAGGAAGGGGAGGACTGCTTTACAGTACTATCTTCCAGATACAAAGTAGCCTTGATATTCATGATCTCATAGTTCCTGATGCTACTTACAACATTCCTGCATAATATGAGGGGGAATAAAAGGATGACATCAAAATAGAAGAGAGACTAGTTGGAAAGAAGGAATATATAAACGTTTTCAACTTCTACAGTGATGTTCTCTGATCTTTTGACACAGCAGTGGAAAATCTGACATAGTCAGGAGTTGAGAGGCAATAGGAAGAGAAGGAAGAGTTGAGAAGAGAGAGGACCGAATGTGAATCCTTTCTTGAAGAGACATTTACAGGTAGAGTCATGAATAATGGATTACCACCTATCTTAACATCTTATAGCCAGGTCAAGTTGGCATGTAATTAACTAGCACACACAAACAGCCCATGAGCCTTTGTGTCAAGTGGCCCTCAGAGAGAAGCTGTGATGTGGATAACTGGGGGTGCTTCTGGTGGCTTGGCATTAGAAGAAACAATAGTGGACAGAGAAACTGAGAGTCCAAGAAGGACTGGAGAAAGAGTATGGCAGCATTGAGAGGGAAAGCCTGTGCTGGGCTACAGGGGAAGAGCCAGAAGAGATCCAGATATGTCAGCAAAGCAGGTTTAGATGCTGTCTGCAGGGCAGATCCTGAAACCCCTGCTTGCTTTCTCTGGAAATTTGGCACTGTTTGATTGGTCACTGGACAATATCATGGCAAGCACCACTTTGTAGTCAATCCTAGCTGAGCTTAAATCCCATCTTGGCTCCTGCTACCTGGATGGCTTATGTACATAACCGAACCCTTACCAGCGGCCTCCGTTTTCCAGTCTACACCATCATACCTCACTGGGATGTTTGCGCAGCCTGAGGCAAAGCAGTTCCGACCAAGGACTCGCCAGAATGCTTAGGCAAGATGATCAAATATCAAACAATAAATAGCAGCTCATGTTTCTCAGAGGTGCCAGAGGAAGCGACACCTTCTTCATAGACCTACGAAGAGGTGGAGAGGTGTCCACAAAAAGGGTAAGAGATGACCTGGGGCTTTGGGAGGGGCTCCGTGGGTCAGTTCCATAGAGAAACAAACTTAGCAACAGAAGAGACCTATGAGGAATAAGGACCACCCATTTTGATCGCCAAACTCCATCTCTGAGCAGGTTTGACACCATTCTGGGTGTTGCTGTCTCTCTTCAGGTTTCCCAAAAGAACAGAATCTGACAAGCCCGGTCAGTGGCTGGGCTGGGCGGATGTCCACCTTCCATAGACGTTACTCAGGTCAGACACCCTGGAGCAGCAAAAATAAAAAAGTAAATAGCCTTGTTCTTCTCCGCATGTGCCATTTCGCTACTTGGTTCTTCCCTGGTGTCAGCGATTGTGAGGAACTGGCTTACAATGAAGAGGGGGGAAAGGAAACCTTGGGGGATATAGTGTTATTACTAGAACTGTTTAAGTTGATTTATAGGGGACATTTAATGAGAGCAGAAACTGAAATTGTACTTGCCTGAATTCAGAGCGGTGGATTTTTATGAAGCAGCCAGAAGGGGTGTGAGATACTTGAAAGAATAAAGTAAGCACATAAACCCTGCCCGAAAGGAGCTTAAAATCTGATTAATTTAACCAGGCTGAAGACAGGGTAAGAAAGCCTGGCTGAAGAAAGGATTTAGTTTAGGAGCCCCCCGCCCCCGCCAAAGACAACGGCCTGCAAGTCTATAGTCATTAAAACTAAAGGGTAAAACTTCTAAGTTAAAATGATTTGTTATTTCATTTTTAAAGTAACTTATGGCCACCATAGAAAACATGAGAAAATTGACAAAAGGAAAAGAGTATAGAAACACACACTCTTGTATGGCAGATCTAACCAAGGTTGAATTGGTAGTGTATGTGCCAGGGGGTGCATTCCCTGTGGCCTGTGGATTTCTGTGAAATTATCCTATTCATGCATAAACTGTCTTTTCACTACACGTATGAGTATTTTTTAAAAGTTGGTATTCACATACAGTGTGTTTAATAACCAACTCATATTTCAGTAAGAGATTCTGTCAATTTTTTTTCTTTGTGTTTTTTAAAGCAGGGTCTCACTTTAGCCCAGGATGACATGGAACTCACTGTGTAGCCCAGGCTAGTTGCACACTCATGGTGGTCCTCCCACTTCAGCTTTCCAGATGCTGGAGTTATAGGCATGAGCCACCATGCCCCATTCATATCAATTTTTATTCTCCTAGTTGTCTAAAGCGGGATATGTTGGCTATTTTGAAATTTCCCAGATAAACGCAGCATCCTTGTAGCTAAATCTATGCATAATTCACTTCATTCTGTTTTTTAATTGAGAGCGACAGACAGAGAGAGAGAGGGAGAGAGAGAGAATGGGTGCGCCAGGGCCTCCAGCCACTACAAAGGAACTCCAGATGCGTACGCCCCCTTGTGCATCTGGCTAACGTGGGTCCTGGGGAATCGAGCCTCGAACCAGGGTCCTTAGGCTTCACAGGCAAGTGCTTAACTGCTAATCCATCTCTCCAGCCCTAGTTCACTTCATTCTTCAAATACATTTATGTGTGGAATTGCTGGTTCAAGAGTGTGTACCTTTCTAAGCCTTTTGCTAATACTGCTACACTGAACTATGAGAAGATTGTCCTATAACAGGGTAAAATGATAAGTCTTTCCTTCATTTACAATGATTTTTTTAATGTCTGTCCATTTAACTGATTATGGATGTGCCACTGTTTTAGCTGAAGTTTTTGATTGCTAACTATAAAAGTGAAAATAATTATCACTCACTGCTCTTTGTTATAAAAACCTGTTTTTTTTGGGGGGGGGAGGTGAGGTAAGGTCTTGCTCTAGCCCAGGATGACCTAGAATTCACTATGTAGTCTCAAGCTGGCCTTGAAATCACAAAATCCTTCTACTTTGGCCTCCCAAGTTCTGGGATTAAAGGCATGGCCAACTACACTCAGCTTACTTATCAATATTTTCTATTCACCATATGTTTTTTGAGCATGTATCCTGTTCTACAAACTGTCCTAGGTGCTGAGGTGAGGGCACATTAGCGAACAAAATAAACATGAGTCTCCTCCCCACTCCTGCCTGGGTTCTAGCACCCAGCTTTGGCCTATGCTTTAATACCAACAACTTTGTCATATGGTGCCATTTTCTTTTCTCCTGTATTTTTAAATTCTTATTTGTTTATTCATTTGAGAGAGAGAAAATGAGAGAAAGAATGGGTTCACCAGGGCCTCTAGCCACTGCAAACGACTCCAGATGCATGTGCCACCTTATGCATCTGACTTTACTTAGGTACTGGAGAATCAAGCCCTGGTCCTAGTATCTCTCTCTACCTGCCTATTTCTATATCAAATAAATAAATTTTCGTAAAAAAAAATAAAAGCAGATGACACTTTTTACATAGAGAAATAAGGGACATCACAATGTGATAGGGTGTCCAAGACCATATTGTAGAATACCTTCATCATATACATGAGGAAGCAGAAGAGGGCTGTTGAGAGAGAGAGAGAGACAGAGAGAAGTCTTGTCCAGGATTACAATAGATTAGTTAAGAAGGTCCCAGGCAGGAGAGCAAGATCGAATTAGCTAATAGAACAGAAAATGACTTCTTTTATTCAGTGTCTCTATTTCATTTTTATTTCTGCATCATGTAAATATGAATCAACATTTTCTTGGTCTTTTTACACGTCCATCATTGTGCTGAGCACTCTACATTCCTAAAGTCCTTCTGCTCCCAAGGGAGAGATCCCCAAGGATCACCCATTAAACGGACAGACAAACCATGGTTTGGGGAACTTGAAGACAATGGCATGTGATCATTTTCATTTAGAAATCAAAGCAGTCCAGTTAAGCCAATGACATTTTATTTCTCACCTGTTTAATTGGTATGTGTTAGACAAAACAACAGAGCTCACGTTACAACTGGTAATCGACAAAATTTCTACTTAGGCCCAGGTCTGTTGTTTCCAAGGTCACCGCTGTACAGATCCCTCTGTAGCGTACGGATTTACCCATGGACGTGAGAAGTGTGTAAGAAAAGGGAGGTGCAAGCAGGGTGGTCACAATGTGGCATGCCAGAGGCCATGGCTGCTGCTGTGAGGGACAGTGTGCCCCGAACCTACACGAGGGAGTGGCAGGTGTGAGGGGGAGGCAACCTCGGGTAACCTTGGCCCATTCATTCTGCTTCTCTTCTGCTCACCCTTCCTCTTCCCAGTGCCCTGATTGTCCCTCTGTCCTCCACCAAAGCCATCTCATGTTAATAACATGAAGAGTTCTTCAGCCAACCAGCACGTGACGGTTCATTCTTAAACAAGTCAGGATCTCACACTACAGGGATTAAGCACTAATTGCAATTCCAGGCATCCAGGTACTATCCTGATAAGGGACTCATTCTCTTTGTTTCTTTGTTTCCTCCTTCTCTTCACTCTCTCCCTCCTCCCTCCCAGCGTCTCTCTCTCTCTGAAACACGTCACTGAGACCCACTCATCTCACTGTCAGCAATCAGTCCCACCTTGAAGGCTCATATTTTGCCCAGCACTTGAAAGTCACACGGCTGTGCACGTCCGCATTCTGGCAAGTCTCCCTTTGGTAGAATGAATGGATCTGAGGGGCACTGGCTCCTTTCTTGGGAATGGGGGAGCCCCTCTGCCAGCCTCCCCCACTCAGAGCTCTTCCCTGGTCAGGACCAGAGAACGGTGGCTCCTCAGCAGCCTCTCCCCCCACAGCTACTAGTTAGACGCAGTCTAAGGTGGTGCAGGCCCACTGTGAAATTCAAACGCCACCAAAGGTCTCCGTTCAGAGAAATGACACTTCAGTTAACATGGACTTCATTTGTGATGAAAGGAAAAAGACAGGAACCTTAGAAAAACATAGAAATGCAGGGAGATGTGAGTACAAGCATACAGATTTGTTAGGTTCCCCCCCCCCACACACACACACACTGGCTTACAAAAAGGGTAGCATTTATGTAGACTTAATTGTTTTTTTTTTTCTTTTCATTCATACACATTAAGAACTTTTGGGGGCTGGAGAAATGGCTTAGTGGTCAAGGTGCTTGCCTGCAAAGCCAAAGGATCAGGTTTGATTCCCCAGGACCCATGTAAGCCAGATGCACAAGGGGGCGCATGCGTCTAGAGTTTGTTTGCAATGGCTGGAGGCCCTCGCGTGCCCATTCCCTCTCTCTCTTTCTCTCTCCCTCTTTCTCTCTCTCAAACAAATAAATAAAATATGTATATGAAAGAACTTTTGGAACCTATGAAAAGGCAATGCTGGCAAATGCTGTACTGCATATCCAACACCATCAAGAAACAAGTATTATGTGCTTAACGACCAGCGGTGCTTTCTTCAGGTCTTGTGTGTGAGGTGAGCCAAACTCTGCTAATCCAGCCCCTCAGTGAGGGACAGTTCAGAAATAAGCTAACGCAAACAACACTGAAGCAGTGGAATAAATATATACGCAAGCAAGGGCCAATGATGGCTGGCACAAGTGTAACTCACATGCAATGAGGCAGGAAGATGCCAGCCGATGTGAAAGTACTGAGAAGCACATTTTTCTCCAGCAGTTTCTATAAGCATTCACTTATGCAATTCGCTCATGTGGTTAGTTCTTGGGAAGACTGTTTTCTTTATTTTCAATGATCACCATCCAAAGACAGGTATAAAAAAGGTGGGGCTGGAGAGATGGCTGAGCAGTTAAAGGCGCTTGCTAGCAAGTCCTGCATGTCTGGGGTTTGATTCCCCAGTACCCACCTAAAGCCAATTGCACAAAGTATGGCATGCATCTGGAGATTGTTCCCGGTGGCAAGAGGCCACGACACAACCATATTTTCCTCTCTCTCTCTGTGTCACTCACTCACTATCAAATACATAAATAAATAAAAAATATTTTTAAATAGATCCGTTCATTGTCAGAGGGCAGTGTCCCGGATGTAATTATGATGAAATCAAGTCTTCCTATTTTAAAAGCTTGCAGGCTTTCATCCATCCTCTTTCACAGTGCTGGGCCCTCTTCCCCACATGTCTAGGAGCCAGGGAGAATCAGAGCCCGTGGTTGGCTACCCAAGACTGTAGGCACTGTAAGCATTGCTCGCGGTATCTGGTACGAGGACCTAAAGACAGAAGAAGCCCAACAGGTAAGTTGACATAAAAGCTGTGAGGAATCCCCAGGCCACGAGGCAGACCAGAGCTAGTCCCTGCTGGCCTGAAAGCTAATGAAAATACAGCCTTGACACAGAAAATAAAGCAGAACTGGTAAGACCTTAAGTCACAATGAATGTAGTGAACATGTGAATCCAAGGCAATTCAGCACCATGTGTCTGTAGGTCCGGGCGTGTAGACATGCCACCCACTGGGAAATAATTAAGACGTCCACTTTTAATCTTAGGAGGATCACTATGAGTTCGAGGCCACCCTGAGACTACATCGTGAACTCCAGGTCAGCCTGGACTAGAGTGAGACCCTACCACAAAAACCAAAAAACAAAACCAGAAGAAGTCTTTTATTTTTATTTTGAAGACAGGATCATATGCGATTTCAAACTTGCTGTTGTAGTTACCTTTGCATAGCTGGGGCAAAACACCTGAACCAAAGCAGCTGTTGGGAGGAAAGGCTTTATCTGTCACATGTTCTCTAGGGGAAGGTTCACGATGGCAAAGAAAACATGGCATGAGCAGAAGTTGGACATCACTCCTGCCACAGCAGGTGGAAAACTGCAGTAAGGGCGTTAGCTGAGCTCTGGCAAGGTGGTGATAACACCCCAAAACCTGCACCCAGCAATATTCCTCATGCACATGAAGGAGAAAACTAAAGACTAAATTGCCACCAGCTGAGGACCAACATTGAAAGCACATGAGTTTGTGAGGGACATCTGATTCAAACCAGCACACTTGCTATGTAGCCAAGGCTGGCCCTAGCTCAGCCTCATGATCTTCCTACCAGGTATTGGCATTATGATTGTGTGCCACTACCCCTTGGTAACAGTGAAGAAGTGTTAAAGAATACTAAGCACTGACAAAGTTGTGGGGCAGTTGGAATGGTGAGTAGACACTGGTAAGCCCATTTTGAAAAATTATTTGGCATTATCTTCAGATTATATGGATGTGTACCTTTTTACCCAATTATTTCATTTTTAGGCATATAAACTATCATTTCTCCACATAATTCAAAAGTATTTGTAGGGCTAGAGAGATGGCTTAGCTGTTAAGCGCTTGCCTATGACGCCTAAGAACCCCCGTTCAAGGCTCGATTCCCCGGGACCCACGTTAGCCAGATGCACAAGGGGGCGCACGCGTCTGGAGTTCGTTTGCAGTGGCTGGAGGCCCTGGCGTGCCCATTCTCTCTCTCTCTCTGTCTATCTGCCTCTTTCTCTGTCTGTCTGTTGCTCTTAAATAAATAAATCAAAATAAATGAAAAAAATTTTTAAAAAGCATTTGTATATATATGTATATGTGTATATATATGTATATATTCTAGAAACATTGTGATTTATAGCAAAGGGGAGGGTGAATATGTGCAAGAGAAGGAGAAAACTAAACTGCAGCACATTGTTGCAATGGAATGTCAACTAGAAATGAAAGTTCATGGTAGTTGTAGTCAACAACTCAGACAATTCTTGGAAATATAATATTGCATGAAATAAAGCATATTTCTTGAGATCCAGTACTGTGCTTTTGAGAACTCAAAACCCAGAAACACCCTACCTGGTTTGTAAGACCTTTAGACAAAGAACACATGACTGTTTTTGTTTTAGTGGAGGGGCCAGTGTAGACTATGAAGTGACGTAGCTATGAAGTGACATAACAGCATGGAGTTAAAAATTGAATATGGAGCCGGGCGTGGTGGCGCACGCCTTTAATCCCAGCACCTGGGAGGCAGAGGTAGGAGGATCACGGTGAGTTCGAGGCCACCCTGAGACTACATAGTGAATTCCAGGTCAGCCTGGGCTAGAGTGACACCCTAACTTGGAAAACCAAAAAAAAAAAAAAAAAAAAAAGATTGAATATGGTACACATGTATTTGAAATCAGATCTTTTTACCCTTGTGAGCATTCATTTACTCATAACAAAATGTTATATAACATAATGGTATATAACGTAGCATAGTATAATTCAACCACATAAGACAGATAGATATTAACCCCATTTGCTTGTTAAGCTTGTTATAAAGCACGCTATTATTTCAGAGTCATTACCATATCACAGATGATGGCTCAGCTACCAACATCATCCAAGCAGAGGTTGAGAACCAGAAACAAGGCTCAGATGATGCCACTGGACATTGAGATCCAGATGGGCTCCCCAGCCCTTTTGTGGAGCAATCATCAGACTGAACCAATTGAACCATACCTAAATATATATGATGTAGGGATGGGCTACAGTGCCTTGACTGCTTGGAAAGCCTCCACATAGTTTTCTTATAGTATTGTATTTTTTTTTCTCAACCTCTTTTCTGTGTGCTTCAAGTTAAAGAACTCATTCTAGATCAATGTAGAAGCTCTGTGGCTGAGGTAAATCAAAACCCATCTATTCTCCTCTTTGGCTCCCAGGCCTGGAGACCTTTGCTGAGCCTGCCCATCATGGACTGTTGTAGCCAGTGTCCAACTGGGGAACTTTTCTGACTTATATGCAGGCAGGTAATTCGTAATTACATGGGCAAAGAAGAAAATTGATATAACTCACACTGTTATTTTTGTCATCCTATAAAAGCTTGATGTCAATATGTAGGAAATAAATTCCCAGTATTCCCCAAACATTTTTGTTCTAACAAATGCTTCTTAATGATTCAAAATCCCGTACTTTTTCCTCTTAAGTCTTAAAGTATTTGAAACAAGTTTTGTTGAGAACCATGCCTTAGGCTCATGGTAGACAGTTGGGTGAGCACCCTGCTCTTTCTATGAATATTAGCAGCTGACTCACACGGTGCAGAATGAATGAATGCATCTGCAGTTTTTCTCCAGACCTGGAAACTTTTAGACAAGGTGGATCTATTTACAGGTTGTAACATGCCTTAGGTGCATAATCAGTACCATAACAGAGCACAGAAGAAGCCATAGAATTGGAGAAGTCCTTTACAGTACCACGGAGCTAATGGCGCAAAACCAAGTTGCTATTCAGGGAAGAGGGTATTCTCTACCTAGGACATAAATGAGGTATCGCAGGCATAATGACAGTTCAGTGTAGACAGTACTTGAATACCAGCTTGCATGGACACAATAAAAGTCTCCAAGAAACCTGAAAAGAAAAGTAGTTACAACATTATAGTGACAAGGGACAACAATAATTGAGATTAGCTGAAGCATAAAGGAGGTTTGGGATCTGAAACAGTGGCTAAATTACAACGGGAATATGTCTGCACAATAGATAAGTGGATTTGTGTGGTAGAACTAAATTATCTTGAAAGAACAGGCATGAAGGTTAGGGGGCACGTTACTGTGAGGAGTTTGGGTTTGAGTGTGACTTCCATCTTTGACGTTGATGACATTACCTCAACTCTATGGTTCACATAACTTGCCTATAAATATCTCACAGGGTTATAAAGAGTATGTACAAGAATTATATGTAGATTGAGCATGATACACACCTGTAACCCTAGTGCTCAGGAGGATTGTGAAGCAGGAGAACTGTGAGTTCACAGTCACCGTGGGGCGGATGTATACATACATACATACATAGCAAGAGTCTATCTTGGTAATTTGAAAGAAATGAAAAAAATAAGAAAGAAATCATGCTAAGTGTGTAAAACTTAGTACTTGGTCAAATAAATGCTGGGAGACAGCAGTATTACAAGAAAGAGTTCAGCTTCCTAAGATGCCCTTTCTTTATATACCCACCTTCCTGAAAAGTGCTGGTATTAACCTCCTTTAGGTGGAGATTGGGGTTTTTCAGAGTCCTTGTATTTCATGTGAATGATATCTAGTTTTATGTAATATCGCTTGTATCAGTCTTCACCACTTTTCTTACATTCAATGTCTAGTGCTCCCACTTCATGAATGTGTCTAGATCTCATTTTTCATTCATTAAGATAACTAAGGGGATGGAGAGATGGCTTAGTGGTTAAGCACTTGCCTGTGAAGCCTAAGGACCCCAGTTCAAGGCTCAATTCCCCAGGACCCACGTTAGCCAGACGCACAAAAGGGCGCACGCGTCTGGAGTTCGTTTGCAGTGGCTGGAAGCCCTGGCGCTCCCATTCTCTCCCTCTCTCTCTCTCTGTCGTTCTCAAATAAATAAATAAAAATAGACAAATAAAAAACAAGATAACTAAGACCAGCCACCTCTACCACTCTGCCCATCACCCAGGTTCTGTGGCTGTGGAGGTGCCGACGCTCAACACCTGGTCAAGAACACCATCTCTCAGAGCGTGACAGCACTCCTCACACGTCCCTGACTGCCATCTTTGGAAATGAGCCAATGCATTGCAGTCTCACATAGTTGCTTTATTTTTAAATGTTGTGTGTGAATGAATACCTGTATATGTGTTTATATTTACGCGTGTGCATGAGTGGGCATGGGATGCCATTGTGACCATGTGGAGGTCACAAGACAACTTAAGGGTGTCACTTTTCCCTTTCCACCTTGCTTTGAGACGGGGAGTTTCACGTTTGTCCCATGGCTGCCATGAATGTCAGTGTGTCTATACTTGGGGGAGCTTTGCGAGTCTCCTTACTCCATTTCCTGGTGTCACAGGGATTACAGATGCCTGTACCTTTGTGCCACTCTGCATCCAGCCTTTACAGGAGTGCTGGGGATTTGAACTCTGGTCAGCGGCCTTGCAGAAGAAGCACCTTTCACTGCTGAATCACCTTCCCAGACCTTCAGATAGATTGTTTTCCAGCATTTTCCCTCAAAGACACAATCCTAAATTTTACCTTAAGATATTAACAATGTTTTCTTTTTCCATTCTGGCAATTCACTCTACTATTATTCTTTAGACAAAATGACTTCCTTGTAGACAATCTTTTGGGCAATCTTTTGGATTGTAAGTGAAGAAATGAAGTCAAGAAAATTTAAAAATACATTCTCAAAACTGAACAAAAAAAAAGTAAAAAAATATACTAGGAATAGCACTTGCTCTTCTCACCGGAGATGGAGTGGAGCCATTTATTTCTATTGCAGATGCTCTGAACCACCTCCTGTTTTACATAATTCATAGGTTTGCTCTTTAGCGACGGATTGGTGGCCATGTACAAAGGTCATGCCAGAGGACTACAAAAATGTATAAATCTGAGGGCGGAAATCCTTCCCCCTATTACTTATTTATCAAACAGGTTGATGGCGGATGGCAGACATTGATGCTTTTCTATCTTTCTTCCTCCAATGCAAATAATCAGCTGGTGTCCTACCTTGTTAACCTTTTCTGTTTATTTCTACTTCCCTGTGACTCCTTGTTATAGTTGCCAGTTAATCACAAACATATTAAGAGCTTTCTTTGTACTCCAGCAGTCTTTACTGCTTTGTGGGCCCAACGTGAACAGTTGTGCCTGGGCAAAGACAGTGTCCAATTATACTCCTAGCAGAGTGAACCCTTCAAGACCTCGGCAGTTGAATATGCTTCTGCTAAGGCATCAAACGTGAAAGCAAATTAGCTATCTAAAAATAAAAACTGAAATTAAGACTAATAAAATGAAACTCGGGCTTTTCTCATCACAGCTCATTTATACTTAATGACACAGACCGAAGGCATAGGTGCCTCTTATAAACTCTCTTGAAATGGATTTTAAAAATGGCCTGAGACTACATAGTGAATTCCAGGTCAGCGTGGGCTAGAGCAAAACTCTACCTTAAAAAAAAAAAAAATGGCCAAGCCCTCTTTCTTTCAGGATGAGTAAATGAGCAGGAAGAAACAGAGCCTTTTCTTTTAGGCAGTCTAAGAGAAATAAGCCCTTTGTGCAGTTTCTGCTAATTCCCTGCAATGTTAGCCAGAGAGAGGCGAGCTGGTCAGAGTTAGACATGTCAACATATCGATTCAGTCATACCCTATTTGCTCACAGAGCTCTGTGTGCCAGATTCAACATGAAATACCAGAAAAATGGTACCAATTTTTCCTCTCCAAATTCAACCCATTTTACAATATCGAAATAGGACCTTTCTGTCTCCTTAGATATTTTACAAAGTTCCTCTTTTTTTTTTTTTTTTCAGAAACTCACCCAAGTTGCAAGGCATACACTGTATTCCCTGATAAATACTTCCAACCTGCAGTCTGCTCTAACCACACCTATTCCTTCCTTGCCCTCACCACTAGCACCTCGCCCACAGCTACCACGTGCAGGATGCAACGAGCTATTAAGGGATAATAGCGCCACCTGAAGGCCATCACAGGAAACTGTCTTACCCATTGTTTTCACCATGGGCCTGCTTTCCCGGCACAATTAATTCTTCTCCTGTATATTTTCTATTACCTTCCTTCTACACAGTTGTTATTCTTCCCACCATCCATTCAGGATCAGGGACACATTTTAACAACCACCAAAAGGGACAGCACAGTAGTATTCATAAAGCATTTCTTTTCCTTGGAGACTTTACATTCATTAAAAGCTAGATAGATATTGCACTGTACATATATTAATAAGTCATTTCAGTGGTGCTCATTAAATGAGCAACTTTTATAATTCATGTAATATTCCCTCGTCATCACAAGGGTTGTTATTCCACTTGAATCAATGCAAACTTTTAAGGGAAAACAAAGATAAGAAATATAATTTGTGAAAAATATAACTAAATTACACACACACACGCACTAAGACAGAAATATAAAGTACAATGTGACACAATTTAGATGACAGCTATCTTCCTCGAGTTTTACAAATAAATCAGCTCATAGACTCCTTGTCCACTTGAATGAGTCAGCTGTCATAGTTTGTCCTTTAAAAAAAAATTCTCAGATCCAGCCTCGTGACAATTCAAATCACTGCTGACTATTTATAAATGAATCACAAATGCTGCATAGATATGAAGTTAGTACTACAAGCAAATTAGAATTCTAGTTCCCCTGCAGAAATCAGACACAAGAGAATGTCGCCTTCTAAACTGCAGGTATTGTGGTTCCTGTGTATTTAGGCAACAGTCGATTCTTCCCACTGACATGGAACTAGGAGGCTGGGCCACAGGAATGTCTGCGTGCCAGATGCAAATGCAATCATACTCAGACCTCATTGGATACTTCCACATGGTATCCATATTTCAAAAAATATAAACTTATAAACATTTTGATCATAAAATACTATACTAAGTATATCCCGTAGAGCTCCCATTATGTTCTTGGGAGAATATAATCTAAGGAACACCTTGTTCCTAAGTGACAAAGGAGAGTGAATTTCAAATCTTCCTTAACAATGAGAGTTGGGCAGTAAAGAGCCTTCTTTGTAGATGAAGGCCTTGCTTGGGTCCAGCTCTGCCTGACCCGGTGGTGGCAAAAGCCACTAGTCATTTGATGACTGTTCAGTTTTGTCCTTGGGACTCTATCCTCACAGTGTGGACAGTTGGTTCATGTACGGCTGAAATTTTGATTTCTCCTCACGATCTTTTGTTTTCCCTGTTTCCTGGTAAGATGATCGCGGGACAGGTTTACCTTCTCACCAGTGGACTCCAGCCTGGCTGTTCCCGTTGCCTGGATTGTAGAACATCGGATCTCTTTTAATTCGGCTAAACTTTTCAAGAACTACGCATTTTCTTTCAATTAGTCTGAGTAGCATAGCAACTTACTTTGACCTTACTTTCTTTGTATAATTGGTTTCAACTGAGTAAAATTTCGCTCTAAAACAGAAGAATCAATACAGTTTCCAGTATCCGCTATCTGCACCATCGCTTCTGGAAAATGTACACCTGGAAGCACAGGGGCTCAGGATTTCAGGGACACAGCACAATGTGTGGCTACTCTAGGTGACAGGAAGCACTACTCAAAGCCACGAGGTCTCCAGGGAACTACCTGGGGTCCCACTGTAGCCACGCCTTCACAGAGCACATGGACAACGCAGCATCAGAAACAAACCAGCACATTTCTATCTTCCTCAGTCAACTGTGGCTTAAACCTTTCCTCCCACTTTCCCCTTAAGGTTCAAGGATTTTTTTCCCCCATCATTCCAAACTTCCTCTTTTTAATTGTAAGAATAGTAATGGAATTCCCAGATTGCCTTTATCCATATTTGATTATTATGGATGTATTGTCCCATTTTCCACCCCCGCCCCTCTCCAGCTCTGCCCTTCCCCCCCCCCATTTCCTTGGTGACATCTCTCTCTCCATCTCTGTTTGAAAGTGAGAATATCAGGACCTTTTACCAGTAACCCCCATATACTTTAGTAGTCACTTCTTGGGGAAAGGTTGTCTTCTTAAATGAGGAGAGTACAGTTTCCTTATTGATCAAGAACAGGAAATTCTAATTTCCTATCAGGACAATGTATTTTCTACTCCACTGTATATTTAAATGTGTCAATCACACCAACACATGGATCTTTTTAAAATATTTGTATTTATTTGAAAAAGAGAGAAAAGGGAGAGCACAAAGGGACTCGAGACACATGGCGTCTCTTTGTGCATCTAGCTTTACATGGGTGCTGAAGAATTGAACACAAGTCAGCATACTTTGTAATCAAATACCTTTAGCTGCTTAACCATCTCCCCAGCCCATATACACATCTTTACACAATCCCTATGACATGTACGCTTAATCTTCCAATCAAGGTTCTGTATCAGGAACCTGTGCTATGTGGGCATTGTTCAATCTTTGGTCTTAATATTGTCAAGAATACTCATCACATATTGTGTAGAATGTCTCTCTCATTACTAAATTATGTTTATATTTTCCATAGGAATTCCACTGCAATGCATATCCTTCTCAATGAGTAATATCAGAAACTGTATGATGCCTGATTGTCCCACATTGGTGGCAATAGCTTTGATTATTGTGGCTCAGGTGGTAGCTGGCAGGGTTCCTTTGTAAGTGTGGTATTCCAATGGTAAATCTTACATATTGTGTGGAAAGAAGCCTGGAGAGTATGCACCCCATGAGCCTTTCTCTATCAATAAATGATTCACTTTCAGCTTTCAGCCCTTTGGTCATGTTGAGTTGGCAATATATTGCATGGTGGAGGTTCCTTTCGCCCTATTTATTTCTTCACTTACATGCAAAAGAATAGACTTAAAGATTTTCCAAAATTTTTATTTATTTATTTATTTGACAGAGAAAAAGAGGGAGAAACAGAGGGAGAGAGAGGATGGGTGTGCCAGGGCTCCAGCCACTGCAAACAAACTCCAAATGCATGCGCCTCCTTGTGCATCTGGCTTATGTGGGTCCTGGGGAATCGAACCTGGGTCCTTTAGCTTTGCAAACAAATGCCTTAACTGCTAAGCTATCCCTCCAGCCCAGACTTAAAGATTTTTGGTTGACAGGTTATCATACATCATCTTAATTTACTTAGATTCTCTTTTAAACAAAATTGGTCATATTCTGAGGTTCTATGGGATATATAGCCCAAGCCTTTCATGGAATGCTTTTGGAATAAATCCCAGTTTTATCAAGTTTCCAACTTCACATTTTAAAAAATATGTTATTGATTTATTTTCAAGGAGAGAGAGAAAGAGAGAAAATGTACTCCAGATACATGTGCACTTTGTACATCTGGTTCTACATGGGTTCTGGGGATTTGAACTTGGGCCTTAGCAGGGCCAGCAGGCTTTGCATACAAGCGCCTTTAACCACTAAGCAATCTCTCCAGCCTCTATTCAGATTCTTAACTGTCCCAGTTTCAACAAAAGAGAGCTCCCTTTGGCTAGATAATGGGTACTTTTTTTAATTTTTAAAGCTAAATTTAATAAAGCAAAGCTGGGTGTTTTGCAAATAAATGTACAGCAGTAAAAGAAGTGCTAAGTAATAAAATAATATCATTTGAGAATTCTGATGAATTAAAGGGCGAATGAGCACATTAAGGTTATTGGAGGGGATTCAAGAGTTGTCTTTCTTTGGGACAGAGACACTCATCCTGGTGACAATGCCCCTCTCAGCCAGTGTGCCCAGGGACCTGCCCAAGTACTCTGCCCATTGTCACATGACTGATCCACATGCGAGGCCAGCAGAATGGTCATGAGGTTTGAAAACAAAGATAATGACAAGGACACAAGGATTACCTACAAGCTGGCATGGTCTCCCACCAAGCCCCTGCAAGGTGGCTGGCACCTGCCCAGGATTCTGAAACCCATGTTATGAGAAGCTAAGTTGTTGATGAGCTCATATACTATCTTCCTTATTCCCTGAGCTCTTCTTGGGAATTTTTAAGGAAATTCTGGAAATACTAGGTGTTTCTTCTGCTCTGTGCCTGGAATGATCCTTGTATGAGCTCTGGTCTTTTCAGAAAAGAAGATTTGGTAACCAAGACCAGCACTGGCTTTCTCAATGCCCTGTGTGAATCATGGCTTCCAGATTCTCTCATTATTAAGATTTGGGAAATACACACACACACACACACACACACACACACACACACACACATACCCTCATATCTACAAAGCTAAGAATTCTTAATGGCTTGACCAACAATTTACAATCATTGGACCTATCCCATGCTTTCATGTTTGTAACTCTCTTCTCTAGTGAAAAATTCTGCCTCCCATTATTTTTAATATATGCACTCATTTGGTTAAGTCCAGAAAACCATTTGGTGATGGTTTCTTCTACTCGGCACATTTTTGCGGAACACTGGTGTTACTTTGTGCATCAGAGTTTGCTATACCACAAATAATTAGTATCCCATAGTATTCTATGGAACAAATCATGTATTCTATAGGTATATAAGCATATACAAGTTCTTTAAAAAATTTTTTTCTTCAAATTTTTATTTTTTTATTTGCAAGGAGAGAGGTGGGGAATGAATGGGCACATCAGGCCCTCTAGCCACTGCAAACAAACTCCAGATTCATGTGTCACTTTGTGCATCTGGCTTTATGTTTGTACTGGGGAGTAGAACCCAGGTCATTAGGCTTTGCAGGCAAGCACCTTAACTGCTGAGCCATAACTCCAACCCATACAGCAGATGTTTTAGCCTTCTCCCATTGAGAGTCTTTGAGTTTATCTGAACAAAAGGCATCTACCAGCTTCCTCTTAAAAATATTTCATGGACTTGTGTTTCATTTCTTAAAAAAAAAACCACTCGTGAGTAGAATGCTGTTTGCTAGATAGACGTGCCTTTCTCTTCTTAGGAGCTGTCAAAATGCTCTATCAAATGGCTACCATGTACTCTTCCACCATCTGTCTAGGATAGTTGCTGTTCTACATTGTTGCCAACATTTCCAGAATTCTAAATTTTAGTCATTCTAACATGTTTGCAATGGTTTCTTGATGTGCTTTTGACTTGCATTTCCCCAAGTAATCATTTTTATAAAGTTCTGAAGTAGTTTGGACTACTGGTTTATTTTCTCCGTGAAGGAATTATTTAATTTTTTTTTCCATTCTTGGTGGGGTTTGTGTGTGTGTGTGTTTATAATTAAAGTTAAAATTAATTATGCAGAAAAATTGAAATTGTTTGCATTCTTTCAAATTTTATGGATCAGAGTTATTGAAAAAATACAATTTATTTGCCATTAAAATTTTAGTTGTAGGGGCCAGAAAGATGGCTTAGCTATTAAGGCCCTTGCCTACGAAGCCTAAGGACCCAAGTTTGATTCCCCAGTATCCACATAAGCCAGATACACAAAGTGGTGCATGTGTCTGGAGTTCATTTGCAATGGCTAGAGGCCCTGGTGTGCCCATACTCTCTCTCTCTCTCTCTCTCTGCCTCTCTCTTTCAAACAAATAAATAAAATATTTTAAAAGAATTTAGTTGTAATTTTGTTCATTCATCTTCCATGATAGTGTCTTGCTTATTAATAAGCAAAAGTTTTACTTGTGATAAGCTCTCATCAATTATCTTTCCTTTTTTATAGTGGTTACTTGTCCTATCCTTTTTTTATGAAGGTGTTGTCTAGTCCACCTGCAGATTGAAACAGATCCCCAAATGCTTTCATTTAGATGCTTTTACATTCCTGAATTTCATGTCGAATTAACCTTTGTCTATGGAATGAGGTGGCAATTGAGGTCTATTCACTTCCATAGTGCGATCTAATTTGTCAAGCACCATTTGTTGAAAAGACTGTCCTTTTTCCTTGAAATTTCCTTTGCATCTTAGGTAGTATAAATTGTACAATCTGGCTATTCTTTTCCAGCAGAGTTTTGACTATTCTTATTACATTCCTATATAAATTTGAGGTTCACATTTTCAGTTTTCACACAAAGAAACGCTAGTAGAATTATAATCAGGATTATGTTGAATGTATAGTTTAATTTGCAAAGAATTGTACCTCTTATTAACATGACTAATCTAAATCATGAATGCTAATGCCAACATGGAAAAGCTCTTTATATATTTACATCTTTAAATTTTCAACAATATTGTGCAGGATTTTAGTGCAAAGGAATTGCATACTTTGTATTAAATACAGTTATTTTATATTTTCACATTATTATAAATGGTATTTTACTTCCTAATTCTTCAGTGTTTTGCTAGCTGTACTATAGAAATGCAGGAAGTAAAATTTGCATTTAGGCTTTGTATGCTGTGACCTTGTTAAATTTACTCACTAATCCTAATAATGGTTTTTTTATTCTTTGGAATATTTTTTGTGACTACAATCCAATTGTGAACAAAAGTTTTGCTTCATCCCTTCTGTAATATATATCTTTTCTTTGTTTCATTACATAACAGGAACCATCCATTCAATATAGGATGTAATTGATGAGAAAGTATATCTGCATCTTTTTCCTATTCTTGGGGAAAGCATTCAATATTTTTGACTAGTCTATTGATGCCAACTCTAGGGTTTTAATTTGTTTTATTATATAAAGAAAGTTACTATCTATTCAGCTTAGTTTGCAATTGCTTTTTTAAAAAAAATTATCAAAGAAAGTGCCATCCGATACTCCTTTGTCATCTGAGCTGATACTCTGTTAATGTGGTGAACTGTATTAATTGGCTTTTGAATGTTAAAGTAGCCTTGCTTTCTGGAAATAAGTACCATTAACTGAGACCTCTTTTAGTTGTTATGTCATTGTGTTTGATTTACTCATGCGTGTGTGTGGTGTGCTTGTGTGTGGATGCATGTTCATGAGTATGTGGATGTGTGTATATGTCTTTATGTGCACGTGCTGAGGCCAGAGGTCAAGGTCAGCCATTTTCCACCTTATTTCTTTGACCCAGGGTCTCTCTCTGAGCCCACAGCCAGCCAGCTAGGCCCGGGAATCTCTGTCTTTGTTTCCCGAGCTGTGGGGTTTACAGGCCCAGCAGTCTCATGGGTACTGGGGACCCAAACTCAAGTCCTCACACTTGTGCAGCAGATAATTTACTGATCAAACCATCACCTCTGCCCCTAGTTTATTCATATTTTACTGAAAATTTTGTTGCTATGTTTATGAAGGTCAATGGTTGCAACCTCTAATGTTTGGTTTTATCACCAGGTTGATCCTTGTCTCGCCCCTCATTTATGAGTGAGCGTGTAGAAAGATGTGACTATTTCTTCCTTAAATACATGCCTGGAATAACCTGTGTGGAAAGGTTTTGAATACTTTAATCCGAATTTAAAGTGTCTGTTTCTTCTTGTGTCAGTTTTGGTAATTTGTAACCTCCAAGGTACTTACTAATTTTAAATGAGTTGTTCAATGTATTGGTATAAGTCAATAATATTTTTCTTAATATTTTTAAATCCATGTAGAATCTGTAAAATATACTCTTTCCTCCTATAATCAGTAGTCTTTCTCTCACTCTCTCTCTCTCTTCTCACCCTTCATCTCCCCTCACTTATCTCTTTTCTTTATCTTAACCAATCTTATTATGAGTTTATGTTAAAAAAATCTTTTTATAAGAAATAACTGTTCTTTTGTTGATTTCTTTATCATTGTCTATTTTCTATTTCACTGAGCCTCCCTCTTATCTAAATTATATCCCTTGACCTATTTTGTTTATATCTGCCCTTACGTTTCCACTTTCTGAAGTTGATAACTGAGATAATTGTTTTTCAGCTTTGTTTCTTTTAGAATATAAACCCCCCAGTGCTAGTAAGGGCTACATAAACCATTGCTTTGCTTACAACTCACAAGTTCAGCATGCTGTGTTTTGGTTAAAATCTGCTTCAAAATATTTTCCAAGCTTTGTTGATATTTATTCTTAGTCCCATGGGTTATTTGAAAACGTGTTTCTTAATTTTCATCCATTTGGAATGCTCAGCTTCTTGAGTTGTGGTTTAATTTGAAAACACACTTTGCAATGATGCAATTCTTTCACGCTTATTGAGACATTTTATGGATTGCCATTTGGTTTACTTCAGTAATGTTCCATTTCTACTTAGAAAGAACAAGCGGTCTACAGTTGTTAGGTAAAGTGTTGTGAATATGTGGATTATACTACGTGTCCAGCAGCGCTGTTCAAATGTTTGTAGGATCCCTAATATTGTATGTACTGTCATTAGTTGAAAAAGGAAGATTAAATTTTTTCAGCTATAATTATAGATTTGTCCATTTCTATCTGATTTCAGTTTTCCTTCATCTTTCAAAGATCTGCTGTGAAGTCTATATTCTACAATTGTTATACCTTCATGATTCATCCACCTGCCACTCATTAAAAATATTCCTTGGGCTGAAGAGATGGCTTAGCAGTTAAGGTGCTTGCCTGTGAAGCCTAAGGACCCAGGTTCGACTCATCAGAACCCATGTAAACCAGATACACATGGTGGCATATGCATTCAGAGTTCATCATTTGCAGTGGCTAGAGACCCTAATGTGCCCATTCTCTGTCCTTCTTTTCCTCTGTAATAAATTAATAAATATAAAATATTAAAAAATATATCTTGTAGCCGGGAGTGGTGGTGCATGCCTTTGATCCCAGCAGTCGGCAGGCAGAGGTAGGAGGATTGCTGTGAGTTCGAGGCCACCCTGAGACTACATAGTTAATTCCAGATCAGCCTGAGCCAGAGTGAGACCCTACCTCGAAAAACCAAAAAAAAGTGTGTGTGTGTGTGTGTGTATATACATACATACATATACATATATATATATGTATATATATATATATATATATGTATATATATGTATATGTGTATATATACATATATATATACATATATATATATCTTGTTTCTGGCATGTATGTATTATTTCTCTATCTTGTCATTATAAAATGTTTATTCTATTATGTACTACATGTGAAATAGTTCTATCTATGATATTTTTGATACAAAATTTGTTGATATAGAGATTCTAAATTTTTGTGGCTAGTCTTCTTTTTCTATTGTTTATTTGAATTCATCTTAATATTAAGCCTTTATTCCTATAAACAGTATACAGTTGGGTTGGGCTTCCAGTCTCAATTGCTATGCCTTTTAAATCAGTTTGTTTCCTTCATATTTAATGTAATTATTGACATATTTATGTCTATCATCCATCTTACTATTCATTTCCACTTTTATGTCCTTAGTTGTTCTGTTTTACAATTCCTACCTTCCTTAACATGAATAACAGTTTTTAATTATTCCATATAATCAACTCTATTGGTTTTTTAACTATGTCTCTTTTCATTTTCAAAAAAAAATTAATGATTTCTCTGAAAATTACAATATATATCTTTAACTTTTCATGGCTCATCATATTGCTTTATGAACTTTTTACAAGTAGTTCCTCCTTTCCTGTGTAAGTACCTTGTAATATTTATAACTTTCTTGAACCCTCTCCTGTTTAACATTGTCTCATAATGACTTATCCATGCTGGCATGTGTGGAGGTCAGAGCAGGACACCAGGCATCCTTCTCTATTGTTTTTCTGTCTCATTTTCTTGAGGTAGAACGTCCCTTGAACCTATAGCTTGCCATTTTCAGTTAGACTGGCTGACCATTGGGCCCTAGTTAGCATGTTTTCTTCCGCCTATCAGAAGTGGGGTTAAAAGGGTGTGTGACCATATCTGGATTGTTTTTTCTGGGTTATAGGAATAGAATTGAGGCCAGCATGCTTCTGCAGGAGGCCCTCTTACCTTAGGAGCCATTTTCCCTGATCAAACTCACTAGTCCTTTAAAAATATGACAAAAATGGGAGGCTGGAGAGATGGCTTAGTGGTTAAGGTGTTTGCCTGCAAAGCCGAGGGACCTTGGTTCAATTCCCCAGGATTCATGTAAGCCAGATGCACAAGGGGTCACATGCATCTGGAGTTCATTTGCAGTGGCTAGAGCCCCTGGCATACCCAATCTCTCCCCCCCCTTCCCTCTCTCTCTCTCTCAAATAAATAAATAAACAATTTTTTTCAATATGACAAAAATGAAAACAGTTGCCATGTATTTCCTGCAAAAGCCCAGTGTAGACACTTGATTTTCTATGAGCCCCTGATCACTAGCTCTGGGATACCTGCATCCCAGGTGGTGGCTTGATTTTTGCTTTATGACTATAGAACCAGTTTGACCAAGGAAATTCAGAAAGTTCTGTGAGGCAGTAGGCTAAAAGCAACCACACAAGCTGAACCTTGGCCTCCACATGGGCTTTGCCTCCCATGCTTATTCTGCATCGCCCACTTTCTTTCAGCCCCCGGTTACTCTTTAGAATTCTTGCACGTCTTACAGTCTTTTCTCATAGCTTATCCCTATACCTTCGTCATTCTCTGTTTAAATCATATGTAAGTTCTCTTGCCCCAGAATACTGAGACTAATCTATGTGGTATCAAGTTCGCTAATATTTATCCACTGGTGTTCAATTCACTGTTAAATCCATCCATTACAATTTTCATCTCCTTTGTGGTATTATTTATTTATTTGAGAGAGAAAAGGAGAGAGACAGAGAGAATGGGTACACCAGGGCCTTTACCTGCTGCAAATGAACTCAAGATGCTTGCGCCCCCTTGTGCACATGTGCAACATTGCATGCTTACATCACTGTGTGTCTGGCTTACTTGGGACCTGGAGATATGAACATCACTTCTTAAGCTTTACAGGCAAGTGTCTTAACCCCTAAGCCATCTGTGCAGCCTGTCTGTGGTGTTTTGAAATGTTAAAGTTTCAGTCACGATAGTTTTTATTTCCTAGTATTGATTTGTTTACTTCTTGTGTCTGTATTTTCTATCATTTCTTTATTCCTGATAGCTTACATATGACTAGAAATTTTAAGTTACATGTTAAATATAATTACTGATGTACATTTAAACTTCTGCAGCTTATCTTCATTCTTTATAAAGGGCTAGCCTGGCGTATTGGTGCATGCCTTTAATCCAAGCACTCAGGAGACAGAAGTAGCAGGATCACCATGAGTTCAAGGCCTGCAACCCTGAGAGTACATAGTGAATTCCAGGTCAGCCTGGGCTAGAGCGAGACCCTACCTCAAAAAAATAAAAATAAAAAACAGGGTTATCTTTAGCTCTAGCATGCTTTTATCCTATTGAGTGAAATTTGGTTGGAGTCTTTGATATGTTGAATCTAGGGATCCTAGAGGCCTACACTGAAAGCGCAACATTCTTTAGGATCCCAGTTTTCTGTTTACTGGGAAGCAACTTTCTCCCAGTGTGTGCGCACACACACACACACACACACACACACACACACATACACACTGTTTATGGCCCTATAATAGCTGTTTGTTCAGCAACTCAAGATACCCAATGAAGTGTTCTGGGCCTCCATTGCTACATAGCTTCCTTCTAAGAACCTGCCCCCAGCAGTCACTACCGTGCCTCAGGGACACCCTCTACTTCCTCAACTCAGAGAAGATGGCCATTCCATTGAGCTTCATTCCCTGTGATAGGTTTCCCCAGGAGGAAAAAATAGATGATGTCATTGTTGAGGGTACTTTGTGGACTTCCCCTCTTTCAAGGTCACCTCCCAGCTCTATTTCAAAAAAAAAAATTGTTCAATATATGTTGTTCAGTTTTATTGACTTTTTAAAGTGATAAGTAAGCCTATGTCTATTATTTTAATAACTAGAACCTGAAATGGCTTATGTTTCAGATTTCATGATGAAAAATAAAAAGTACATGTTATAACATTTGTAACAATAAACAGAAAAGCAAAAACGGGAGTATCATCTGAAATTCCAACATGCAAGAAACTGCCAATACTATTTTTTTTTGCGTATGCACACATGTATATGCAAAATTGGATTCATATATTATATAATACCTACTGTTTTTATAAATTGGAATCATTGGCTATTACATAATATCTGCTGTTTTATAACCTCTTTCCACCCCAACTTCATTATGAACACTTTTCCATGTCATAAAACATTTTCCACAACCAAAAAGACAGTATAATTTTCAGATTACTAAATCTTTCTTGAACTGACCATAGAACTAGAAATGTTTAACAGCTGATAAAAAAAAATCCTAAATGTTTCCTCCACATTTTAGAAGACAAGTCAAATGAATTCATCTATGATTTACACATACCTGTTTTATTTTTCCCCTCTGCTTAGATTTAGTATTTCTTCCAAGTTGTATTCTAATTACAAAAAAAAAAAAAAAAAAAAAAAAAAAAGCTGAAACTACTGTGAGTTATTTCTGATGCCAGATTCTGTAAAATGGCAGAAGTTTATGGTATGCAATTCAACACATTAAAAATCCTGGCTTGGTTTCATTGCCTAAGTTACCATGGTATCTTCTAAAAATCATAAAAAAAACCTTCCATATAATTGAGGCTTTATAAAAGGAAGCTGTCCTCCATTCAGAAGTAATAAAAGGTCATTCTGTTTCATGGCCATCTGCTTTTAAAAAAAAAAGTTTTTAAAAGACACTTAGAAGAATTGTCACATCCTTTCTGGTCCTTTTTTTGTCTCTTGGACTCATAGGCTCACAGACTTAGTGCCTAACCTCCCAGCAAATAGGTTTTTACCTAAGTCTCCACTTTCTCGAGTTGATCTGAAAGTGTACCTGAAAGGCACTGAGGCGTCCCTGAGCGGGAGTCACCCCTGAACTCACTCCACAGCGAGACCACAGCTGCTGTTCACCCACCTTTGAATTGGCTCAATATTTCCTGTCTGTTTGGGAGAATGCTATTGACTTGCCTCATTTGTCTGTGCTAACAGGATTTTTTTTTTTTTTTTTTGGAGGGGAAAAAAAAGAAACAGGAGAGGAGCTGGAGGGAAGGAAACAAAAGGAAAAATAATAATTTGTAACTGTTACAAAGTTCCAGCCAGACATCTTCTTCAGAGTTCCTGATTTCACTGGTACCATAACGACTTCAGTGTCTTGAATGTGTGTGCGTAGCTTGCTTCCTAAGCCACACATCACCTTAGAGAACATTTCGCTTTTGTTCGTATGGGCTGAGCCAAGCCAGGCTCTCTTTGCCTCAGTGAAGCAATTTTACCTCTATTTCGGAGCTTTCTGCTCAATCAGTTTTTCTCAATGGTATTTTTGGTTCCCGAGCACATTCTTTCATTAGAAGACTACATATGTCATCATTAAATTTTGCTTTGCTTAAAGAAAATTAACCCAAATGGCTGAAAATGATGACGCATCATCCAAGTTTATGGACTCAGTCCATTGACTGTCAAAAACCCATATTTTTGGTGTGAACATTAAATTTGTCAAAGATTTCTGTCTGCTCAATCATAAGTCAAATTATGTCTAGGGCTCTCAGAGCTATGACATCATGTTAATGCTCACTTCAAGCTATGACATAAGCCCACCTTAACATTTTTTCTGCAAGTACTAATTAATTCTTGAAATTTAATTAAGGCACAGTGGATAACTTTACTTATGCTATTTCTCAATGTTTAATATAAAAATAGAAGCATTTTATATTTAATATATAAGCCTACACATATGTTACAATAACAACCCAAATAGTTGTCAAATAAGTATGCAATTTGTTTTTTTCCAGGTGTTGCTAGGGTGACTAGCCCTTTGGAATGCACAAAACTGATTATGTGTTATCTTTTGTTATTTGTGAAAAATCTGAATATTTTCTTAGAACTTTGTAAATTTCCTGAGAAATTTGGGAATTTATGATCATGTCTGTTCTGGAGAATTAGTTCTCTTTGACCAGTTTCCATTTCACACATGTGATTACATGTATTACAGTCACTTGTCATTTGATCCCACATCTTCCTTTTCCATTTCCAAATGTTGGTGGCCCCAGAACTGACTTTCCAACATTTTCTCATTTCTATCATCACATTTATACCTTGGTGGTCTTATTTTTAATGCATGTCCTTAAACATTATTCATGAGCTAATATATTCATTTTGTAAACTGCTGTACCAAATTACCACAAACTTGTTATCTTAAAATGATAGATTTTTTTTTTTTTCCTTACAGCTCAAAGGTCCTGAAGCCCCAAACCAATATCAATGGGCACTATAACACCAAGCACAGGTAATCATTCTGAGAAGTAGCATGCTTTTTCTAGTGTTTTATAAAAATATTACCCACTCTGAGCAAGTTGACATTAGACTAAACTGAAGTACAGAATGAATGCATTTTGGGATACTCAATTTCGTCCATTTCCGAGTTCTTTCTTGTGTGTGCCCCCTTCTGATGTAAAACCTTCCCATTCAAATCTCCCTTCCTTCAAAAGTAAGAAACTCACTGAGCTGGGGTGTGGCAACTCACCCTATAATCGCAGCACTCAGGAGGCTGAAGTAAGGAGCTTGGCATGAGTTCAAGGCCAACCTAAGCTGTAGTGTAAGTTCTAGGTCAGTCTGGCCTAGAGTGGGACCACTGCCTCAAAAACAAACTAATGAAAAAAAAATTCATTGTAAACAGCAGCACATAGCTGGACATGGTGGCACATGCCTTTAATCTCAACACTAGGGAGGTGGAAGTAGGAGGATCGCCATGAGTTCAAGGCTACCCTGAGACTGCATAGTAAATTCTAGATCAGCCTGGGTTGGAGGGAGACACTAAATTAAAACAAAAAAAAAAAGAAGAAGAAAGAAAGAAAGAGAGGGAGGAAGGAAGGAAGGAAGGAAGGAAGAAAAGAAGGAAGGAGGGGCAAGAGGCAGGGAAGAAGGGAGGGAGAAAGGAAGGAAGGAAGTACAACAAATTATACGACTTGTGGGGCTTAGCACAAAATGAATATTCAGAACCCCCATCACAATGATTGAGAGAAGCCCATTAAACCGACTGCTGGACTCTACAAGCAGGGTCCTGTGAGACACTGCAGACCACATGCACAGAGCACAGGACATCGGGCCTGCACCACAGGTAAGCAAAGCAAGACTTCCTCGGGATTGCCTTCTTGGTGGTAATTTTTAACTTTATATTTTCACAATAATGATAAATTCCTGAGACCTTGCGAAATAGAACAGAAATGCCTCCACCCTCTTTTTATTTTATGTTTTAAGATGATTTCTATATTTTTTAGAGCCACAGATTAAAGGATTTCTTGCTGGTAAGTTTTGGCCATCTGACATTTAGTGAACCAATTCTAACACTCATAACATATCAGGCTTGAGAGAGATCTTTATCTAGTACTTAGTGAACCCTTTGTGCTTCTAGAGTATTCTGATCTCACTTTATTTAAAAAAAAATGCCCCCCCCCCCACACACACACCAGATAATACCTCTGCCTCCTTCCTTCTCTCCATTCCTTGCTAGGGGAAGAAAACATTTTGTCTGAGTTTTCGACAGATCTAAGACCCTGACAAGTGCCTGGAACATGGCAGATACTCAGTAAACATGTGCAGCTACAAGAAAACAGCGCAGCTAAATGACTATTTTGAGAGGTTAAGGAATGATCAAATTCATGCCAGATATTAATTATATTTTACTTATTTTGAGAGGGAGAAAGAGGGAGAGAGAGAGAGAGAGAACGGGTGTGCCAGGGCCTCCAGCCACTGCAAATGACCTCCAGAAGCATGTGCCACCTTGTGCATCTGGCTTACGTGGGTCATGGAGATTCGAACTTGTATCCTTTGGCTTTGCAGGCAAACACCTTAACCACTAAGCAATCTCTCCAGCCCTCACACCACTTATTAACAATCACGTTTCACTGCAGCCTGGATCTGTAGGCATTCTTTAAGGACAGTTTGTGTTGGATCAAATTTATGTTAGTAGCTTTTAATTCACAAATGGAAAACAGGACATAGAAAGGATTTGGAAGGCACAGAGAGCTTTATTTATTATTATTATTTGGTCTTACGAGGCAGGGTCTCACTCTAGCTCAGGCTGTCCTGGAATTCACTATGTAGTGTCAGGGTAGCCTGGAACTCTCGGTGATCCTCCTACCGTGATCTTCCTACCGCTGCCTTCCGAGTGCTGGGATTAAAGGCGAGCGCCACCACACCAGGCTTTTTTTTTTTTTTAATACACATAAGGTTGAACCCTAGTTTGAAAGCTTGTATGACCTCTTCTTCCAGACGTTTGCAACGATGATTCTTAGTACACACTGAGTCAGGAAGTGAGAAAAAAGTAAGATCTGCAATTCTTAAAAAATATTAAAACCCAATAAGAAGCCAGTTTCAAGGTTTGTAAGATAACTTAATGGCAGAGAGAGAAAGATTGTTTTCTATAAAGTAGGTTAACTTTGCCTTCTTTCACAAGAAAAATAGTCAGATGGGATACTTCTACTTATTCTCAAGGTGAATTCATAATCCTTTTCTACTTATCATCCAAAATAGACCCGTCAGATTGCTTTGAAGAAGGCCCAGGAGATCAGTATCAGGACCCCACTGACTGATGGAGCCCCATTCAAAGCCAAGAGAAAAATCACAATTCTGGTTGCTAGAGGGCGTTGCCAGGGCCTTTTGTCCCTGGGTCAGAGCTGTTTTGGATAATCATGTAACTATCCTTACATGACTCTAAGCGGGGGAAAATCTGGGTTTTAAAGAATTGATTGCTGTTTTGACTTCTTAGAGCTATTCATTTCGAAACCCCAGAGCAAGACCCCATAGTTACAAACTTAAGTGAATCAGACAATTGCATAAATATACACACAAAGAACAGGACCCACTGGGAGCAAAAACGGCTACATTTTGTAACAATGTAATTTATAACTTGCATAACTGCAAAAGGGACAGTGGATCCTAAATTATCCCTGTAAAAAAAATAATAAAATAAAAAAAATCACAGTGCATAAGTCATGTCTTCACCGAGAGGCCAGTGAAATGCCGATGTTATTTCTTTTTGTCTGCAAGGAAAGGTTTCTGCAAAGATTGCCCGTGACCCCACGGCCCCCATACTGACTCAAGTATTGTGAACTGCTTGGTTAAGGGCGCTTGCCACTCCCAGCCAGTCATGGTGCTTGGTTGCAGCCGCAGGCTCAGCATGAAGTTTTTGTGGGAACCGAGCCACCCTCTGGCTGATTGCTGAGCATGGACAGCCCCATCAGCTCTTGAAGCCTCCCAGTTAATGACAGCCCTGCCACACTTCCCACACTGCCTCCAAGTGTCCTTGAGAGATTCTCTTTCCATCTCTGCTTGCCAGCCACAGTGGTGGCGTGGGTGGACCCAGAGGAAGGCCCTTGCCCATGGCCTGCGTCCTCGTTTGCGGAGTGAAGGGCTTCTCTCTGCCTCCTTCTTTTGGGAGCTGCTGGGTACACACAGTTCTTGACACACCACGGGCTGTTTCAAGGAGAACTTTGTGAAGCTATTGTCACACAGACACACTTTTTCTTTGGGAACAAGGTAAGAAATGTTGGCTAAGTCTTTAAGCCAACCTGCGGAAGGTCAGGAATTAGAACAGAAATATTATAGGTGTGCAATGGAAGGAAACACAGAGACAGAATATCGAAACAAATGAATGCCAGGCAAAATGTGGCAGCTTTTCAGTCCTAGAGTATTCAAATACAGTAAGGTCAGCCAGATGGAGACTAGGTAGGGCCAGGGCTAACCTTTCAAATTACAAGTCCAAATGCCCCCAGAGCCTAGTGATTTTCAGATACTGCAAAGTCTCACAGCCTCTGAGGGAACTGAGTACCTCTAGACTCCAACAGGAATCACCGCGGAATGCCGCAAGTTGACGCCAGGACAGCAGTGTAGTCGGACCAATTTTGTATCTGCCCATAAAGCTGGCTGGAATCTGAAATTGTAGCAGCAGCAATGTTGCAGAGTGGAGAAGAACTGGTTTTCTGAGAAGCCCGTCCCGAACTCACAAGCACTAAAAAGTGTATTCTCCTCCAGCAAGCATTCTCTCATCAAAGTCTGTTGTTAGCACAACACCCTGCAAAGTTTCCCCCACCACCAAAATTAATTAAATCAATTGTTAAAATGGAGACTCCCATGTCCTGCTGTGAGGCCCACTGAGTGATTACCTTATGGTCATGAGAATGATCCATCAGCTGACAGATGTCAGGTACAGTGACACTGTTAATCGTCTAATTTTCACTCATTGCTTGGCCAACCTACAGAGTGGTCTAGCAGGGGGCCAAGGAGTGGGATGTGGGCAAAGAGTGGAGCAGGGAAAGTCTGTGCCTTCTCCACAGCAACAAGTGGAAAGTGTCACAGAGAACAGGTCACTTCTCCAAGTATTTGTCCACTGAACAAGGTAGAAGGTTGTATACGTAACACATTGTATGGGGTTTTCCTACGTGATGACATTTCTTTTATGCACCTCTTTGACTGGGTTCATGGTGGATAGCTTTCCATGTTGATCTTTCCTTGTAGAAGACCTAGTTTTATTTAATACTTCATGAGGGTTTCCCATTTTGACACTAGCTTCAGGGCCTTTTTATTCTTAATGAATTACTAGCAATGTTTTCATTGAGTTAAAAATTAGCATTGCTAAGCAATATGTGGTGGTGCGATCTTAGCAGCTAGAGACAGAAGGATCAGGGTTCAAATTCGTCCGTGGCTTCATAATGAGTTCAAAGCCAGTCTGGGGTACATGAGACCCTATCTCAAACAATAACAACAGCAACTGAACTAGTGTTGTTGTGATACGGGTCAACACGCATTTTTTTTCCAGAACCTACTAAGTCTAGTTTTGACGGTAAACAATAATGGATAAAGAACAAAGATGTTAAATTTTCTGTAATTAACTGAGAAGGAAAAATATATACCTAAAAGTTCACAGAGGGCATACGAAAATATGAGGAATAGCCAATGAACAGGCTACAAATTCATAGGTGGGCTCTTGAATCAGACTGTGGCACTTAGGAAAGGCTATGTAATATGTATGGTCACTTGTTCAAAAAATCATTAAAAATTTCAAGAGTTTGACAGAAATATGTCCAAACAAGCACAGAACACAAATTTTGTGCCCATGAAGCTGGTTCTACTTCATTGGCCAAAAAAAAAAAAAAAAAAAATCTCTGAGAATCTGAAGATTTTCAAGTTGTCTTTGGAAGAGGCACTGGGCCAATAGAAAGAGTGAGAGAAGAATGGTCAGCGTGGTTTGAGAAATAGAATAAACAAGGCTGACGCTCTCACGACTGTCTGGAATCTCCACCACCAGCGGGGAGATCCCGGTTGGCGGCAGCAGCCGTGACTCACATTGACAGCATGCACATTTGGCACACTGTGCTGGCAATTTACAGCTTTTGTCTTCCAAACCTACAACCCAAGTCTAATTATGAGAAAAAAAAATGTATCACAAATGCAAATCGAGAAAGTCTGCAAAATATCTGACTAATACTTCTCAAAACTGTCAAGAAAATCCAAGGCTAAGTCCGAGAAATTGGCTTCTTGTAGACAACAAAGAGTTGGTCTTGTCGGTTTGTTTTCTTCTTATCATTGTAATAGTCTTTCTCTTTCTACTGGTGCACTTAAACAATTTGTGTTCAAAGTGATTTGTAAAATAGCTGGATTAATATCTACCACGCTTGTCATTTTTCTCTCTGATTGCTCTTGATTGCTTGCTGTCTGATACTTTTTAAAAAATATTTTATTGGAGGAGGTTATCAGCTCAGATCAAGCAAGATTTCTCAGTGACATTGCAGCTCAAGTATATGGAGTCTTCAGCAATAGGGTCTTACCATCTATTCCTGGTGGGAAACCAAGGGCCTTGGCAATGGCCTATAATGTTTTGGGAGCATCAGGGCTGACAGAAAGCTGGAAGAAACTATTCTGCATGCAGTTCAATGGGAGAAAGAGAGATCACCAGTGAAGATACTCATCAGTGGACACTGCAAGCCTTATAATTGGCCAGCCAGGCCAAATGAGCCAACAGGTGCAATAGTGGCACATCTGTTATGGGGGAAATCAACTGCCCTCTAATTGGACTGGAGGCCTGCCCCATAGGAAGGGAATACATCCCTGATACTGAAAACTTAAAACAAGGGTAGTCATGAGCCCTAGGGGTGTGACATCTGCTGTTGTCTGGCCAAATGTATATACTATGCTTATCAAACTGCCCAGTAAGCACTTCTGTTAATGTTCACACCCTTATATTAATGCTACTCTCATTTTTGGTTGAGAATCTTCTCTTTTCAGATGGCAGTGACCTTGGGACAACTCAGAAGGTATCATGGTGATGGAAAAAAATGACCACAGTGCTCAGTACTGCAATATCTGTATCACACCTTCCAAGGCTCAGGGTCTAATGTGGAAGATGTGGTGGGAAGAATGCAAGAGCCAAAGGAAGGGCAGGACTCCATACAACATGCTCCCTCCAGACACAAAATGGCCTGGATATCCATGACCTCACAGTGCCTGACACTACCAGCATAAGACCATCATAAGAGGAGGAAAAGATCAAGACATCAAAAGTAAAAGAGAGACTAATTGAGATGGGGAGGGGGTATGATGGAGAGTGGAGTTTCAAAGGGGTAAGTGGGGGGAGGGATGGTATTACCATGGGGTATTTTTTACAATCATGGAAGTTGTTAATAAAAAAATAAAAAGATTAAAATAAAAAAATATTTTATTTATTTATTTGAAAGGAGAGAGAGAATGGCCTCTAACCATATATATATTTAGGGGCCCTGACATATATATATATTCAGGCATCCACTAGGAGTCAGTACTAAAATGAACATTTCATCAATAAGACTCCCATATTACCTCTTGTGCAGTACAGGCCATTTATAATAGGCATCGCCAGTTCTTTTCTCCTACCATTTATGATATCATAGCCACTCATTTTATTTATAAATATGCTATGATCACCAAAACATTGCTAGTATTATTGCTTTAAACAAATGGTTATCTTGTTAAATTAATTTTTAAAAAGGCAGAAGATGTCATTTTTTTAACTTCCATGTATTTTTCTTTCTAGGTAGATCTTCCAAAATTTTTCTTTTCCTGAAAAAATTCTAACATTTCTTGCTAGTCAGCTCTGTTTTGAAAAGATTAATCTTTTGTCTAGGGAAGTCTTGTCTTTCTTCCTTCCTTCCTTTCTTTCTTCTTTCTTTCCTTCCTTCTCCTTCCTTCCTTCCTTCCACCCTCCCTCTTTCCTTCCCTCCTTTCTTTCTCTCTCTCTCTCTCTTTCTTTCTGATACAGCATTTCATACTGTAAGACAAACTATCTAGAAATAGAATTGACTGTAACCCAGGCTAGTCTCAACTTCATGGAAATCCTCCTGCTTTATCCTTCAAGGTCCTGGACTCACAGGTGTGAGTCACTAGGCCTGGGTTTTCCTTCATTGTTAAAGGATATCTTCACTAGGGAAGTGACTCTACATTGGTGTTTTGTTTCTTTCAACATTAGACATTTCATTCCACTGCCCTGTTTCTTGCATAGTTTCTGACTAGATGTCTGTTGTAATTCTTGTTCATGTTCATTAGATCTTTTCCTCCTAGATTGTTCCAAGGTTTTGTTTTCTTTGCCTTTACCTTCTTGCTTATAGAACTGGTATACCTAGGTGTAGGGTATTTTATGTTTGTTTGTTTTTTATTTCTTTGTTTTATTTGGTGGGGAATAGTATTTATGTTGTTCTCTTAACTTCCTAGGTATATAGTTGGATATCTATGAAGTCAGGGTCACATGTAGCCCAGGATGTCCTTAAATTTACTACGCAGCTAATGATGACTGTGTATTCCTGATCCTACTGCCTTTCCCTTCCAAGTGCTGGAGTTTCAGGTGTGTGCCATCACACCTGGATAACTTTTGAGAATTCTTGACTCAACACATTCAATATTCTTCTTCCCTTTCACTCTTTTGCTTCTTATATTCCAATCATGCATCTGATACACCTTTTGAATTTGCCTTATAACTTTGGATGCCTGTACTAATTTCTTCATTCTTTTTCAGTTCTTTGAAATTTATTTTAGAAATTTGTAAATCATACAGCTGGAGAGATGGTCCGGCAGTTAAGGAGCTTACCTGCAAAGCCTAATGACCCAAGTTTGATTCCCCAGTATCCACATAAAGCCAGACATACAAAGTGACACATGCATCTGGAGTTTGTTTGCAGTGGCTGGAGACCCTGCGGTGCCCATTCTCAATCTCTCTCTCTCTCTTCCTCTCTCTCTCTCTCTCTCCTTGAAAATAAATAAATAAAATTAAGAAATTTATGATCTGCCTTCACATTGGTCTGTATCCAGGTTGCTCATGTGTACATTATATATATATTTTTTCCTTTGTTTCTATTTTCTAGCATTTCCTTTATATAACCTACCTGTTCTTACATGCTGCCTCCATTTTTCTCTAAGAGCTCCTACTATATCAATCAGATATTTTAAAATATATTTTATTTATTTATTTTAGAGAGAGAGAGAGAATGGGTACACGAGGGCATCCAGCCACTGCAAATGAACTCTAGATGCATGTGCCACCTTGTGTATCTGGCTTACATGGGTCTTGGAGAATCGAACTGGTGTCCTTTGGCTTTGCAGGCAAATGCTTTAACTGATAAGCCATCTCTGCAGCCCAATCAGATATTTTTAATTCCCTGTCTGATAATTGTAACACCTATCTCATATTTGCATTTGAATATGATTTTTGCTTTTTCTTTTCAGATTGTATTTTATCTTGACTTTTGGCATTCTTGTAATGCTGTTGAAATCTATACATCATTGTAAACTACTAACCATTGAGAGTAAATAGGTCTTTGGTGCCAAGCTTTATGTTAACTGGGTAGGATTTTTGTTCTATTAAATGTCTGCTTTTTGTTTGTGTTTTCTCAGAGATATGCCACGCCTTAAAGTTCTTTCAGCTGGAATTCACCTTTATTATATGACAGTCATTGTTGAGGAGGGGAAGAAAAGGTATTGTATAGTTAAAAATATAAATGTTTTGGAAGACTTATTTCCATGAGCTCTGACAGTTACAAATGTCATTTTTCTCTTTTTCCTGCACATAAGGTAAGATTAGAGGGGCTAGCATAAAAGAAATGTCTTTCTTTCAGGTGATATAAGGCTCTGCTAAAAATCTCCACCCAGGAACTCCCTGTTTTGGAGAATGCTGCTGTTATATTTCACCACAATTATTCTTCCCTTCCCCTTTTCCAGAACCAGGACAGGATCTTCTTTTGTTCTTCACCATGAACCTGCAGAGGTTCCCTGCAGATAAAAATCCATTCAGTCCTGTCCACCTTTAAGACTTCAGTTCCACAAATTTTCTACTCTCACATTCATCCTTATCCAACCCCTAATTATGCATCCAAATTACTGTTTAAGCATTCGTCCTCAATGATGGCTCCAGCTCAAGGCAAGAAGGTTGTAGCTTTGCCTCTCTAGATTGCAAGGTGGTGGTCTGCCCCAAACTCACCATTTTCTGATGTGTTCAAGAGGGTTGCTGGCTTTTGGTTTGCTCAGATTTTGTTCTTGTTGTAAGGATGGGATTGGGAATGCCCATGCCGTTGACCTCTTAGGTGTAAAACAGAAGTCCACATCAATTACTTTCAAAAATTCAATGATGATAATGTATACCCTGGTGCTATCCATGATAATGTGTAGCCACAGTAAAGATAGGGGACTTTGAGCACATCTGGGTTTGAATCCCTTATCTTATGCTTAGAGTCCATAACAATGAGAAAGCATTAATCAGTTTTTGTTCTTTCTGAAACTCAGTTTCCATAGTTATAGAACTTCCTATGTGTAAGTTTGTGGGAATCAGAAACAGGACAATAGGCAGGCATATTACTGCCACATACTATGCTCTCATTCCTTTTGTTATATCTAAAGTTTACTGAATGCTTATTCAATATTGGGTGTACCCAAGCACTAAATCTATATTGGTTCATTTTATCCACAAAAGCCCCATGAGATAGTTTGTTCTTCATAGATGGAAAGAAAAAAAAACTGGACATAGGGAAATCAATAACTTATCTTGAGCCACACAACTAATAAATGGTGGTGCTGATGTTTGAATCCAGGCAATATAAACAGAGGTTTACATTGTGCAGTCCACCCTCAGAAGGTATTTTGAGAGAGTATTTAAAATGTAGTGGCTATGTTAATTTGGTGGAAAGGTGATGGGCATAAACTTGGGGAAAATTGGCACATCTTCACAATAATTTAAATTGACATAATACATGATAGAGACATTCTTAGAAATAATGTCGGTATAAAACATAATGTTTAGAAATGTGTCAGGAAGAATTCTCAGCTGAAGAAATGAACTGATTTTCAATCAGGAAATGTTTGTATACATGGATATTTCCCAGTAAATTCAAATTAGAACCTATCCTTCTGTGCAATTTTTATTATGTAGTTTATTTGTTTACTAGAATAAACTATAAATGTTAAAATTATTTAAAGTATTCTTTGATAAACTTACTATATATACTCACCTGCATTAATTAAAATGCATTAATTCAATCTGCAAGTCTCTTCATATGATAGCAATAAATCATTTTTAATTAGTTTCTTAAGTGTTTAAACTATTAGGCTATATTGCCAATGAGAAATATTACAACTTATGGAAGGCTGATAAGTATTTCTGTTTTTTAATTAAATGTTTAGAAAATCATACCATTAATTAGTTATGATTTCAATATTAGCACATAATCACTTGGTATGGGCTGCTTATATAAGAGAATTCATCATCGTTTCATGATGTTCTAGCAGCTTTATCGAGATAACATGTCATAAGTCAAAATTCAAGACTACGATTTCAGAGATCTCTTACATGCCAGAATGGATTTTATTGAATATCCTAAACCGAGAGCTATCTGGCAGTACAACAAATTGTCAAAACTAAATTCCCCTCGCAATGACCACTGGCATCCTGTCATTCTGCTGCAAGTCATGTTGAAGCACATCCCTGACCAGATGTCAAAATTTCTATGTATTTGGATTGTAATAAGTATATAAAGCTAACAGATTTCAATGATACTCTGGATAATTATTTAAAATTAAAAAAAAATGCTTTAGGGTTGGAGAGATTGCTTAGTGGTTAAGGTACCTGCTTGCAAAGCTAAAAGACCTTGGTTTGATTCCCCAGGACCCACGTAAGCCAGATGTACAAGGTGGTGCATGCATCTGGAGTTCGTTTGTGGCTGGAAGCTCTGGCATACTCATTCTCTCTCTCTCTCTCTCTCTCTCACTCTGCCTCTTTCTCTCTCTCAAATAAATAAATAAAAATAAAATATTTTTTTAAAGTGCTGTATAGACTAGTAGTCTATAAATAGAATATTTGGTTTGTTTTCAGTTCAGTGAGTTCCAGAATATTTTCCTCTATCCACAGTATCATCAGAGCTCCATCAATGAGATCTAAGAGTCAATCTGCTTCATTATCCAACAGAGTCATCACTGTATAATGTATAGATAATGTATAGCTCCATTACCACCTACTACAACACAGTGGTCTGCAATATGGGGATTACCACTGCAATTTGATTCATTAATTCTCAGTAACAGTTGTTAATCAGCTCATTAAGCAAGTATTGTACAGAAGATCTCAACCAGGGGAACCTTTTAAAGAGTACTAAATTCTTTATTTTCAGGGGGGGAGGAAAAGGGAAACAAATTTAATGACAGAGGGGGAGTCTATAAGTATGGCTGCTTATCAGTTACGACAAAGTTCTGTATAATTTTACTTTCATAAATCTATATACCTCCTGAGAATTTTGTGCTTTTACCATTATAAATAAAAAGTGTCCACCTCTGAAAATTCCTCCCTTCCTACCTTCCTGGATTATGTAACTTTTTTAGATAATTTTTTTCTGTTCATTTATTTATTAGAGAGAGAGAGAGAGATAAAGAGAAGGAGACACACACAGAGAGAGAGAGAGAGAGAGAGAAAATGGGTGTGCCAGACTGAAAATGAACTCCAAATGCATGTACCACCATGTGCATCTGGCTTATGTGGGACCTGGAGAGTCGAACCTGGACCCGTAGGCTTCTCAGGCAAGCGCCTTAACCGCTAAGCCATCTCTCCAGCCCTATGTAACTATTTTGTTATTAAAGTGTTGGAAGAAATTCTGGTCCTGAACCTCATCCTGGACTAATATGTTGACTCTTTCTCTTGTTACCATCACATAGAATTCAACAATATGCTCAGGTATTTGAAATATTGAGCAATAAGATTAAATATAATTTTGGTATTACATTAGTTGGTTTTAAGTAACTTGTTTCATCTTGAAATATGTGAACTAAATGTCTATGACTAACAAGTAAATGAAATCAGTTTATCAATAACAAAACCTCAGGACTTACTTCCAAGTTTACAAAGAAAGTTCCTATGCATGACGTAATCTAATCCTTCTAGAACCTGGAAGGCTGTTATTGTTAACCCAAGTTTACCCACAAGAAACCCAAGCTCAAATTCAGAGACTTGCCCAATTGGAAAGTACATGAATTCAGTACTTCTGACAACTAACCCATCCTTTCTTCCAAGGCAGATGGCAGTCTGTCAGTCTAATCAGCACCTGGCAGCCTTCCTATGGGAAGCTGTCTTCTTATTGTTAAAGAAAAAGCTATCCTTGCCACTTGTTAAAGATAGTAAGGGGCATTCATTCAGTGAAGCCAGGGGGTTTCCAGTAGGAAAGCAGGAATAGGCTCAACTCCAAACACAATAAGAAGTTGGGATTTATAACCAGGGAGAGGGTAGAAGGTCAGTGAATGGAAAATTACAAAGAGGCAAGGTCATTACTAATCTGATCTAGCAGTTTGTTTGTTTGTTTTTTCTGAAGCAAACCAGGGTGAAAATTTACCCAGAGTGGTGGAAGATTCTAGCTAAACTGACTCAGCAAAATTGTTGCTAAAAATGGATTAAGTGGGTGAAAGGCAGAGTTCAAGTCGGAACCTTGTCAGAAAGAGGATTTGGAGGAGCTTAGCTACAGGTAAGGCAAGGAGAAACCCTCTGTTCCTTCTATCCAAACACAGGGTAACTATCAGGAGCTAACAGCATCCCCATAGAACGTGTCTCACCTCCCAAAGCCCAAGTGAAGGAGTCAGCAAATATACAGGTAAGAGAGATCACACTGGTGTCCAGGAGGGAAATCATGTAAAATCAAGCTTCAGAGAACGCTTCTATGTGGCCTACTTTTAGAAGCACAACTGTGATCCAAACCTTCCAAGACACTGTAAGCCCACCGTCGAAGCAAACTAAATGTCCAAGGAGGCTCATTGACTTTCAACGGGTCAAGCATGAGTCAGAAATTGTTGCAGTAGAATTCTGCTACCGGCAGCTTCCACCACCGGATGCAATGTCTCCCGAAGCATGACAAGGGCTTGAAGTGTTTCCCTTCTGAAATGAGGAGACGGTTTCCTCTCATCTCTCACCCATCGTGTGGCAGTGTGGTTTCCAGATCCACCTGGCTGCTTCCATCTCTTAAGTGATCTAAGACAGGTGTTAAAACGGAGCTGGTGGTTTTCATGAGAAGCACGATATTGATGAATTCCAAACAATCCTACCTAACTTCCACAAATAAGTAGGCATTTTACCCATTAAACCTCAGCTGCTCATGTATTGATCGATCAGTATTAAGTAGTGAGGTCTATGAAAAATTAGTTCTGCTTTTGATCAGTTGATTTCACTGAATAATGACTCAAAAATTGCAGATAAACAAATTAATGCATGAGTTGGTAATGGTATATTATTTTTTTGTGTGTATGTGTGTGGTATGTGTCTGTGTGTGTGTGTTTATGTGTGTGTGTGTACAAATGTATATACAAGTGTGTGTGTGTGTGTGTGTGTGTGTGTGTGTGTGTAGAGGACAGAAATTGACATCAGGTGTATTCCTCAGTTACTCTCCCTTTAGTTCTTAAGACAAGGTATCTCACTGAAATTGGAGCTCACTGATTCAGCTAGACTAGCTGGCCAGAAAAACTTCAGGAATCTTCCTCTCTCTCTCTCTCTCTCTCTCTCTCTCTCTCCCCAGCACCAGGACTACAGGCATCTGCCTCCACACATGATGGCATTTTATGTGGGTGTTGGGGAACTGAACTCAGGTCCATATGATGGCACAGAAAGTACTTTATCCACTGAGTCATCTCTCCAGTCCTTTATTATTTTAATTTCTGGTTAAACAAACAGAATCGCACTTGCTGAGTGTATTTAAATTCTACTTTTCCAAAGAGTTTTCAAACTCCTCATACAAAGTATAACCTTTCCTGTTAATAAAATGTAGAGACAACATTATTGGAAAAGTTCACCTACCAATTTTGGTGAGGACTGTGTTTCCACAGTCTCTGTTTTTGAAACCATAGTATGTACCCCTGTCTTCAAATATAACTTTCACACAAGAAAGCCAAGGATCAATTTGTGAGTGCTAAAATTTCTTGCGAGTCCTGAGCAATTTTTTTTTGTATTTCTATTTCCCATTTGTGATGCTGTCATCCTTCTATTAAATGGTATATTTTATTCCCTGTCTTGTAAAAACATTGTTCCATTTAACTTTTTATAAAACCAAAAGCTAATGATATTTTCTGGAGTATTCTTTGGAATATTCTTCCATAGTGGAATAGTGCATCAGGAAACCAGTTTTTCTTACCATAGTACTTTAGGGAAGCTAGAGACCATGTCATTGTAAGTTCTGGTATGCAGATCTCATGAAGCCACTGAGCACATTAGTCTGCATGGCTTTGAAAATAGCCAAATTTGCTCTTCCGGTCAAGATGGCGACATAGGAGCCACGCCTAAGCAGCCTAGGGGAGAAAAAGCCAAAGAAAACCCAGCAAAATACACAAGGGAGGTGTATAAGAGATTAAAACAGCAGCGGAGAAGTAGGAGATATCCAGAGCCACACAGGCAGGCCGAAGCAGCTCCGGCAGCGGCAGCTCGGGACCCAGTAGCGGCAGCTCGGGATCCGGCAGCGGCAGCTCGGGTCCCGGTAGCGGCGACTTGGGCTCCGGCAGCGGCACCTCGGGACCCGGTAGCGGCGATTCGGACTCTGGCAGCGGCAGCGGCAGCACGGGCACCGGCAGCTGCATCTCTGGCTCCGGCAGTGGCGACTCGGGATCCAACAGCGGCGGCTCAGACCCCGGCAGCGGAAGCGGCGGTGGAAGCCGGAAGCGGCGGTGGAAGCCGTGACTCCAGCCCCAAAAACACCATCAGCTGCTCCGGTAACGGCCACAGCGGCTTCAGGGCAGCGAATCCAGCAGTGGAGGCTCCAGCGGCTTCAGCGGCAGAGGCGGATCCCGCAGCGGCAGCACCAGCGGATCAGAGGCGGAGGACCCAGCAGCGGCAGCTCCAGCGGATCAGCGGGGGCAGACCCAGCAGCGGCATCTCCAGTGGCGGATCCAGCAGCAGTGGTCCCAGCAGCGGCAGCTCCAGCGGCAGCAGCGGGGATCCAGCATCAGGGGTGCCAATCTGCAGGGCCACAGTTGCCAGGCTTGGTTTGCCCCACAGGAAAAGCCAGTACCCAGTTCCAGAAAGCAGAACAGCGGCCCAACATCCCAGCCAGCAACTTGACTGAGACCAAAAGCATCCAAAGAGGTAACTGGGATTGAACCAGGGAAGGGTCTCACCTGGTCACAAGCTGACTTGGATCCCTCAAAAGACCAGAAATCTTAACTTCTTTGTTGATAGAGGATCTGGTTTTTATAATACCTAATCTTGCATAAATGCTCGGTGCTGTTCTTGACTGAATGTGTATAGGGTTTAGTTAAATTTTAGAATATACCTGTATTTTATTCCACTCAACCTATTTGAATACTCCCATAGCAGGCAAACTTAACCCCTAGGACCACGTGTCTAGATACTCTGAGAGTGGTAAGAGCCACACCTAACATCTTAATCTCCTACATAGAAGATATACAATATCAGATCAATAGATACAGCAAAGGATACCCAGCTAACTGGAAAATCTAAGCAGTAACTTAATCCAAGATGCAAAAATATATACATTATAACACAAGAAACACCAAAAACCAAGGCAATATAAATCCACCAAAAAGCATCAATGCTTCAGAAATGACCTCTAGTGAAAACGAGTTAGAGAAAATGCCTGAGAAAGATTTCAAAAGAATGATTGTAAATATGTTCAATGAACTCAAAGAAGAAATCAAAGGAATCAGAGAAGATACAGGACACCAATTTAACGAAATAAAGAAATCAATACAAGACATAAATAAGGAAATAGAAATAATGAAGAAAAACCAGTCAGAATTACTAGCAATGAAGAACACAGTCAATGAAATAAAAAACTCTGTAGAAAATCTCACCAGTAGAATGGATGGAGAGGACAGAATATCTAAGCTAGAAGACCAGGTGGCAGATCTAATGCAATCCAACAAAGAGAAAGACAAACTAATAGAAAAGTATGAATGGGAATTTCAAGATATTCGGGACACTATGAAAAGATCAAATATAAGAATTCAGGGTATAGTAGAAGGAGAAGAATTTCAATCCAAAGGCATAGTAGGCATCTTCAACAAAATCATAGAAGAAAACTTCCCCCAAATTGGGAAAGAGGTGCCAATGCAGATACAGGAAGCATTTAGAACACCAGCCAGACAAAACCTGGAAAGAACCTCTCCTCGCCATATTATAATCAAACTACCAAACACACAATCCAAAGAAAAAATATTGAAAGCAGTTAGAGAGAAAAATCAAGTTACCTACAAAGGCAAGCCCATCAGGATCACAGCAGATTACTCAACACAAACTTTCAAAGCCAGAAGGGCTTGGAGTGATGTATTCCAAACTCTGAAAGATAACAACTGTCAACCAAGGCTACTTTATCCTGCAAAACTATCCATTCAAATAGATGGAGAAATAAGGACATTCCATGACAAAAGCAGGCTAAAGGAGTATTTGAAGACAAAACCAGCTCTACACAAAATACTTGAAAGAATCCTCCATGCCGAAGAGAAAGAAAAACACACATATAAGGAACCTGGAAAACAACAAACAACACTCAAATACTAGTTAATATAAGAGAGCAAAGGTAGAACCAGAACCACAAAAAAAAATGGCAAGCATAAATACACATCTTTCAATAATATCTCTTAATATCAATGGCCTCAATGCTCCAACCAAAAGACATAGATTTGCAGACTGGGTTAAAAAGCAGGACCCTACAATTTGTTGTCTCCAAGAAACTCACCTTTCTACAAAGGATGGACATTATCTTAGGGTGAAAGGTTGGAAAACGGTGTTTCAAGCAAATGGACCCAGAAAGCAAGCAGGGGTTGCTATCCTAATAGCTGACAAGGCAGACTTCACTCCAACATTAGTCAAGAAAGATAAGGAAGGTCACTTTATATTGATTAAGGGCACACTCCAACAGGAGGACATTACAATCCTAAACATATATGCACCTAACATAGGGGCTCCCAAATTCATCAAACAAACACTGTTAGAACTAAGATCACAGATAACACCAAACACAGTGGTAGTTGGTGACTTTAACACCCCACTCTCATCAATTGACAGGTCATCCTGGGAAAAAATAAACAGAGAGGCATCTGGACTAAACGAGGTCATAGAAGGAATGGACCTAACAGACATATACAGGACATTTCATCCAAATGCTGCAGAATATACATTCTTTTCAGCAGCACATGGATCATTCTCTAAAATAGACCATATATTAGGACACAAAGCAAATCTTAACAAATTCAGGAAAATTGAAATAATTCCTTGCATTCTATCTGACCACAATGGAATCAAACTACAAATCAATAGCAAGAAAGGATATAGAGCATACACAAAATCATGGAAACTAAACAATACATTACTAAATGATGAATGGGTCAATGAAGAAATCAAGAAGGAAATCAAAAAATTTATAGAGTCAAACAATAATGAGAACACAACATACCAAAATCTCTGGGACACAATGAAGGCAGTTCTAAGAGGTAAATTTATAGCTTTAAGTGCCTATATTAAGAAATTAGAAAGGTCGCAAATAAATGACCTAATGCTTCACCTTAAAGCCTTGGAAAAAGAAGAACAAGGCAAACCAAAAATCAGTAGACGGGAAGAAATAATAAAGATTAGGGCAGAAATTAATGAAATAGAAACCAAAAAAACAATACAAAGAATTAATGAAACAAAGAGCTGGTTCTTTGAAAGGATAAACAAGATTGATAAACCCTTAGCAAATCTGACCAAAAGAAAGAGAGAAGAGACACAAATTAATAAAATTAGAGATGAAAAAGGTAACATCACGACAGATGCCAGAGAAATTCAAAAAATCATAGGGACATATTATAAAAACATATACTCCACAAAGTATGAAAATCTGAAAGAAATGGATGATTTCCTTGATTTATATGACCTACCTAAATTAAATCAAGATGAGATTAATCACTTAAATAGACCTATAACAAGCATGGAGATCCTAACAGTTATCAAAAATCTCCCAACTAAAAAAAGCCCAGGCCCAGATGGATTCACTGCTGAATTTTACCAGACCTTCAGGGAAGAGCTAACACCATTGCTTCTTAAGCTTTTCCATGAAATAGAAAAAGAAGGAATTCTACCAAACTCCTTCTATGAAGCCAGCATCACTCTGATACCAAAACCAGGCAAAGATAGAACAAAAAAGGAAAATTACAGACCAATCTCCCTCATGAACATAGATGCAAAAACTCTCAACAAAATATTGGCAAACAGAATACAAGAATACATTAGAAAGATCATTCACCCTGACAAAGTAGGCTTTATCCCAGAGATGCAGGGATGGTTCAACATACGCAAATCTATAAATGTTATACATTATATAAATGGGTTGAAGGACAAAAATCACATGATCATCTCATTAGATGCAGAGAAAGCATTCGACAAAATCCAACATCCCTTCATGATAAAAGTCCTACAGAGACTGGGAATAGAAGGAACATATCTCAATATAATAAAGGCTATTTATGATAAGCCTACAGCCAACATATTACTAAATGGGGAAAAACTGGATGCTTTTCCACTAAAATCAGGAACAAGACAAGGGTGTCCACTGTCCCCACTTTTATTTAATATAGTTCTGGAAGTCTTAGCCATAGCAATAAGGCAAGAGACATGCATAAAAGGGATACAAATCGGAAAGGAAGAGGTCAAGTTATCATTATTTGCAGATGACATGATTCTATATATAAAGGACCCTAAAGACTCTACTAGCAAACTGTTAGAGCTGATAAAAACCTACAGTCATGTAGCAGGATACAAAATAAATACACAGAAATCAGTAGCCTTCATATATGCTAACAACAAACACACAGAGGATGAGATCAGAGAATCACTCCCATTCACAATTGCATCAAAAAAAAATAAAGTACCTTGGAATAAACCTTACTAAGGAAGTAAAGAATCTATACAACGAGAACTTTAAAACACTCAAGCGAGAAATTGCAGAAGACACTAGGAAGTGGAAAAACATCCCTTGTTCCTGGATTGGAAGAATCAATATTGTGAAAATGGCAATCTTACCAAAAGCAATCTACACATTTAACGCAATCCCCATCAAAATTCCAAAGGCATTCTTCACGGAAATAGAAAAAACAATCCAAAAATTCATTTGGAATCACAAAAAACCTCGAATATCTAAAATAATACTGAGCAACAAAAATAAGGCTGGTGGTATCACCATACCTGATTTTAACCTATACTACAGAGCCATAGTAACAAAAACAGCATGGTACTGGCACAAAAGCAGACTCGTAGATCAATGGAACAGAATAGAGGACCCAAATGTAACCCCATGTAGTTATAGCCACCTGATATTTGATAAAAATGCCAAAAATATTCAGTGGAGAAAAGACAGCCTCTTCAGCAAATGGTGTTGGGAAAACTGGATATATATCTGTAGAAGGATGAAAATAGATTCTTCTCTTTCTCCGTGCACAAGAATTAAGTCCAAATGGATTAAGGACCTTAACATCAGACCTGAAACTCTGAAACTGCTAGAGGAAAAAGTAGGGGAAACCCTTCAACATATTGGTCTTGGCAAAGACTTTCTGAATACAACCCCAATTGCTCAGGCAATAAAACCACAGATTAACCACTGGGACCTCATGAAAATACAAAGATTTTGCACTGCAAAGGACACGGTGAAGAAAGCAAAGAGGCAACCTACAGAATGGGAAAAAATCTTCACCAGCTATATATCTGATAAAGGATTAATATCTAAGATATACAAAGAACTCAAGAAGTTAAATAATAAGGAATCAAACAAACCAATCAAAAAATGGGAAATGGAGCTAAATAGAGAATTCTCAAAGGAAGAAATACGAATGGCATATACGCATCTAAAAAAATGTTCTACATCCCTAGTCATCAGGGAAATGCAGATTAAGACTACATTGAGATTCCATCTCACTCCTGTCAGATTGGCTACCATCATGAAAACAAATGATCATAAATGTTGGCGGGGATGTGGAAAAAGAGGAACCCTTCTACATTGTTGGTGGGAATGCAATCTGGTCCAGCCATTGTGGAAATCAGTGTGGAGGTTCCTAAAACAGCTAAAGATTGATCTACCATATGACCCAGCTATAGCTCTCCTAGGCATATATCCTAAGGACTCATCTCATTACCTTAGAGATACTTGCTCAACCATGTTTATTGCTGCTCAATTTATAATAGCTGGGAAATGGAACCAGCCTAGATGTCCCTCAACTGATGAGTGGATAATGAAGATATGGCACATTTATACAATGGAGTTTTACTCAGCAGTAAAGAGAAATGAAGTTATGGAATTTGCAGAAAAGTGGATGGATCTGGAAAGAATTATACTAAGTGAGGTAACCCAGGCCCAGAAAGCCAAGCGCCACATGTTCTCCCTCATATGTGGATCTTAGCTAGAGATGATTGGGCTTCTGTGTGAGAAGGAAAAAACTCAGTAGCAGAGGCCAGTAAGTTAAAAAAGGAGATAGAAAGGGAAGAGAAAGAAAGGGAGGAGGGCTTTTATTAGGTTGGTATTGTATATATGTAAGTAGAAAGATTGAGATGGGGAGGGGATATGATGGAGAATGGAATTTCAAAGGGGAAAGGGGGGAGGGTAATACCATGGGATTTTTTTTGTTATCATGGAAAATATTAATAAAAATGGAGAAAAAAAAAGAAAATAGCCAAATTTATGTAATAAACTTATACATTTTTTTCATACAAGTTGGTGGATGTAAAAAAAATTGAAAGCATGATCCTTCTCCACCCTGGGAAGCCAAATCAAGCTAGCTTTATGGACGTAAGAGGCACATCAAGGTCACTTGCTTTCATTGTGGAATTCAACACATTTTCCTCATGAGTGGGGGAAGGGAAATGATGAGAGGACATGGAGTGAGAGGAGTTTCAGTTATTTTATTCTAAATATGTAACTCTTGATGGAAATCTTATAGCCTAAATTGAGTTAATGGAAAAAATAGTTTACATTCTGAACCTTGTTCCAGCCCATACCAAAGAGGAATCTTCATTGCCAGGAAATACAGATCTAGTATAGGCCTAGATCATATTTGATATGCTTATTACAAATCTTGGAATCATGCAAGTAAAACTTGCACACTTACTTTATCTGACCTGACAAGCAGCACAACATACTTTATTATTATTATTATTATTATCATTATTAAAAATGCCTATACCGCCAGGTATGGTGGCAAAAGCCTTTAATCCCAGCACTTGGGAGGCTGAGGTAGAAGGATTACTGAGAGTTTGAGGGCAGCCTTAGATTACATAGTCCCAGATCAGCCTGGGCTAGAAGTGAGACCCTACCTCAAAAAAAAAAAAAAATAGCCTACACCAAGTTGCTGGTAAAAGGCCAGTCTAGGCAAATAGTATGGTGGTTGGTGCCAGTAATTCAAGTGCAAATTTGGGAGAAAAATGGTGTAAGAACTGGGCTTTCAACAAGGAGAGTTAGAAAAGCTCTGCCTGTAGATGAGATTAACCAATTCAGAAATGATCTCATTAAACAAAAGAAATTAGACTCATAAAGACAAATGCAGCGTATTTCTCTCATTCCTGGAACCTTGATTTAAGAGTGTGTGTGTGTGTGTGATGAAATTAGGAAAGGGACCAAGAGAGGGAAAGAGAAGATCTGAAGCTATAAAGGAAGGAGGAGGATAAATAAAGAGACAATAATGGAATATATGTGATATAAAAGTAGAATAGAGGCTCTTGGAATAGAGGCAGAGAGACAGAAGCTGTAGGGCAGCAGAGTATCATGGGCATGGGGTAAGAACAGAGTATTATGGAAGTACCAAAATGAAACTCATTTATTTGTATGCTAACTGTGGAAAATAACACAATATTTTTAAAATACAATCATTAAGGTATGAATTTGTCAGACTCCATTAGGAGAAAAAGTTCTCACTTAGAAGGAGCTACAAGATTGGATGTTTGGAAAAAATAATCAATAAAAATGCTATTAAGTTGGTGGGGATAAGTGTTTTGTGAAACATTGAGGAGACTCAGAATGAGAGACATCCGTGGCACATCCCATGTGGACTTCATTAGGCTTTGGTGAAACATAGCTTATCTAGGATCGTGGAATAATAATTCTCTTCATTTCAGAGCAGTAAATATTACTTAAGCTTATCTAGATAATTTGGTCATTTGCTGGGATGGTTACATAGTGTAAGGCCTCTAGCAACTGAAATGAAACCTAAACAAACCCTTCAGTTTATCATAGCTCATTGCGCTCCCACTTCTAGGAAAAACTAGGTCAGTCCTACAAAAATAAGCTGAGATCAAAGATTGAGTTTATTAAAAATAAAAAACAATGTTCACGGTTCATACTACACTTTTCTAAGTCATCAAAAAGAACTTAATTTTGAACCTAATTATATTCATCCTTAGCCAACAAAATTTCCTAATTTATTTGAAATGATTTTCAATAAGGGGAGAATGAATATTATATTAATGATATCTTGAGTGGATATAAACAAGAGAAAGCCCAACACAAACTGCCTCCGTCACAGAATCAATGCTTTTAGCACATCAGAACCTGTCTTCCATCTTTTAGTTCAGCTCTTACAATTGACATGACCTTGAGACCTTTAACTGCGACAAAAATTAGCCCCATAACCAGCTTCTTTTGGGTCCAAAAGCAGAGGTAACTCTTTCTTGGTAAATTGCATCAGAAGACCCAGGTTACATCTAAATGGCTTTGATTGAAGTCTTTGTGCCCAAGAGACAATGACTGTGATGGAAGAGCAAAATGCTAAATGCCACTGAATTTATAAGTTAACTTGCTTAATTTATGACCATGAGTTCTGTCATCACGTGGACTTGGCTTTTATGGTTGTGTTTGCCCCACATGCTAGATAACACCTGTCCACCATGCCCAACAAAGACCCTTTAATGGGAGGAGTGACTTGTCTTTAACAATTATAAAAATAAATTTATTGGGAGGAAGTTTGAACTTTCATGGGCAGCAGAACATCTAAAGAAAAATGAGTTTATGGCAAGGTTAGCATGGGATCAGAACACTGTGTCTTCAATCGTTTTCCATGGAGCATGAAGTCCTTGGCGTGCTCAGAGAGGAAATAATGATTTCTGTGTCCCTCCCTGGTTGATGCATGAGGATTATTGCCATATTAAAACTCCAGGAAAGGCTGGAGAGATGGCTTAATGGTTAAGCGCTTGCCTGTGAAGCCTAAGGACCGTGGTTCAAGGCTCGATTCCCCAGGACCCACGTAAGCCAGATGCACAAGCTGATGCATGCATCTGGAGTTCATTTGCAGTGGCTGGAGACCCTGGCGCGCCCATGCTCTCTATCTCTCTCTGCCTCTTTCTCTCTCTGTCTGTCACTCTCAAATAAATAAATAAAAATAAACAAAAAACTTTTAAAAAACTCCAGGAATCCCAAGAGTTATTAAGATGGCTTTATGTTGTTATTAATGTTTCTTGAGTTTATATGCAGAATTATTTAATATAGTATTTATTACAGAATTCAACTGAGGAGGCAATGGGCTAGTGTCCTACAAAATAGGAACAAGAGAGAGAACTGTCAGAGTGGTTGCCTTAGGTAGGAAATGATGAGTTTATAGATACATGAAGCCATCAAGAAAATCCTTTCAAGCCAACATAATTGTTTATAAGGAGGGAAGTATTTAAAGGGCTTATTAACTAATAGAATAAAAAAAATCTAAAAATTATAAGTATCTATATTTCTTGCACGCAAAAGTTCTTAACATGTAATACAGGTCATAAATCAAGTGTCTAATGTCATTTTATTTTTTAATAAAACATAAGTAAGTAGATGCTTACTTATAAAGAAAACCATCTTTATTTTGTGCCACGAAAAAAAACAGATTCGTTAAATTTTACCTTCTTTTGTGAATCTCTGTATTTGAAGTGTGTGTGTGTGTTTTGTGTGTTTGTGTGTGTGTGTGTGTGTGTGTGTTGGTTTTATGGGTATAAGCATGTGTTGGTTTTATAAAATAATTTATTGTCATTTTAGTTTTTCTGCACTCACATAGTATTAAGCATTTACTGCAAAACTTTTCCAGCCTTTTCCTTCCTCATTTGAACATGAGTTGATGCACTTTTAACATCCTATACAGTTTCAAACTCATGTGTCTTTGTTCTTTTCTCAAAAAAATACAACCAATTCTAGGTGCTACGGGAGTCAAAGGAAAGGCTTCTAGGCAGAGCACTTCAAACAGTCCTCCGCGATTCATATTCCAGCTGCTTCAGTACCAGATTTCAATGGAGCCCATGAATCAGGACAACTTGACATTAGCATCAGTCCAATAGAGATGTCAAAAGCATAGGGTGCAATTAGCAGCCAAAAGATAACAAAGTGATGGGATAGCCTCAAATCCCTGACAGATTATAATAGCACTTGACACTAGCCACCTAATGAAGCCGATTGAACATTTCAATGGCTTGTATTTCAGGAATGAGGAGAAGGGAGTGGGGAAGTTTCTCCTCAGGCAATGGAGAGACAGAATCATTGATAGAATACCTTCAAAGGGAGCCCTCTTCAGTCTGCTGAATTGGAGTAATACTGCCACATTCTAGGGTCAGCAGAGACCTCACAGTGTGCATTAACAGGTCAAGGATATAGCAGGCAGAAAGACTGGGTGTTTACATCCAGCTCTGTGAAATAAGACCATATTGTTATCATCCAATCCTCTAATGGAAGGCTCCAGAGACAAGAGGAGCATCTTCTCTATAGTCTGAATTGGTTTTTCTCCGTCTGATGCTATATGTGGATAAATCAAAATGATTTCCCAGATATAAAAGATACAGTCAGATACTTGCATGGAAATGGTGTGCTTTGCAAAGGAAAAGACAAAATCCTGGTAGGAGGCAGAAGAGCATACCTCTGCTAAGATTCGTCCCTATTTAGAAGTCTTCTAGCTGTTGGGTGGGTAAAGGTGGCAAGAGCTTTTTTAATTTTAAATTTCAATTTTTTCATGTGAAAGGTTTTAAGCATACAGTACAATTGAAAAAAAATAATGTAATGAGAACTTATAAGCCATCCTGAGAGCCAGCCATTGCTCGTAGATTAACAGATGATTTATGTACATAGCTATCTAGTATCTGTGTTTTCTGAGCCACTTGAAAATTGGACTATATGAATCGTGGCATTTACTTCTAAATTTTTCCTTAAATAGCTTTTTAAAAATAAAAAACTAAATGCATCTTCCTATATAAACAAATGACCATTATCATACTGGAGAACTTGAAGAAAAAAATTCTTATCCTGTACAATCTTCCTCATAGAAAGTTAATTTCATTGATTGACTTAAACAATCTTTTATTTTTTATTTGTTACTATTTTAAGAGAGAGAGACAAGATGGGTGCACCAGGGCCTCTTGATGCTACAAATGAACTCCAGATGCATGCACCACTTTGTGCATCTGGCTTTACATGGGTACTGGGCAACTGAACTTTCCAAGCAAGTGTCTTTAACCACGGGGCCATGTCTCCAGCCCTAACAATATCTTTTAAGGCTGATCTTTTTAAATCAGGATCCAGAGTCCTTGATCTGCACTTGGTGTTACTCCTTTAACAGTAAAAATTTCTTAGATATGACACCAAAATCATAATCAGTAAAAGATAAATATCGGCCTGGCGGTTTGAGTCAGGGGGAGCTTTGCGGGTGGAGGTGGGCCTTGGTGTTTATTAGCCCTCAGTTCTCCAGTGTTAGTGGCTCACGCTCATGCTGCTGCATCCCCCCTGCTGCGGGAGGGGGGATGCCCAGCCTTGCCTGCCCTCGTGGCGCTCTGCCTTGAATCTGTAAGCCAAAATAAACCGCTTCCTTCTCACCAGCTGCTTTGGGTCAGGAGTTTCTAAAAGCAACACAAAGGTAACTGCAACAACTGGTAAATTAGATGTAAAACTTTTTCACTTTAAAAAAAAGTTAAATTAAGGGCTGGAGAGAAGACTTAGTGGTTAAGGAGCTTGCCTCTGAAGCCTAAGGACCCAGGTTGATTCCCCAGAACCCAAGTAAGCCAGATGCACATGGTGGCGCATGCATCTGGAGTTCGTTTACAGTGGCTAAAGGCCCTGGTGTACACATTATCTCTCGCTCGTAAATAAATAAGTAAAATAAAATAAAACAAATATTTAAAAATTATATTAAGAAAAAGATTAGTCCTAGAATGAGAAAAAATATATATCTATTTCCTTTTGCGGTGAAATATCTGTTACAAACTTGGTAGTTTTAAAATTGATTTGTCTTATCTCTGAAGTACAAGTACTTTTTATACATTCTAGATATAAGTTTATATACATTTCAGATCTTCAAAATGCATGACACAAAATGTATATGCATAAATCTTCAAATGTATGACACAAAACTTGATGGACTTACGGAAAGGAATAAAAACATCAGCAGTCATGGAGAGAGATTTTAAGCACCACTTCTCTTGGCATTGACAACGGAGAAAATCAGGAATGATGTAGAAGCTCTGAAAGTGATTATCAGCCATCGTGACTTAATTAGCTTTTATTCTATAGCACATTCAACAACTTTGTCTACAAATGAGCATGTACTTTTAAACAAATAGACCATATGTTGGGTCCTTAAGCAAGGTTTCTTATTGTTCTGTATTGAGACAGGGTCTCATTCTAGCCCAGGCTGACCTGGAACTTACGTCACTTTTCCTACCTCAACTTCTGAGTGCTAGATGCCTAGAGGTACTGGGTTGAATCTTTTCTTTTACCTAGCTCAGGTATAGATTACATCTTTTTAATGCCTCTAATCCTTTCTCTATCAATTTTAAAGCCTTCTGTTTGTCTCTGCCATTGTTGCTATATTTATTTATTTTAATACTTTATTTATTCATTTTAGAGAGGAGAATCGGAACACTAGGGCCTCCTGTGACTGCAAACAAACTCCAGATGCACATGCCACTTTGTCCATCTGGTTTTATGTTGACACTGTGGAATCAAACTCAGGCCGTCAGGCCTTGCAATCAAGCACCTTTAACCACTGAGCAATCTCCGCAGCCCAATGCTACAAATTTTTTTTCAAAAAAGCATATACATAATTATTCTAGAAGGAGTTATACTCAAATTTCTAATCAAAGTGGCATCATTGATTATTTAATAATTGTCTTTGATTTGCTTCCATTCTTAAGAGAGCACTTTTAGGCTTGATGAAAAATAATCAGTTGTGCCTTGAAGTCTGGGTGTTGGGGGGAAATGGGTGATTGTCACTTTCCGCAGTGGATTAGCGACTTTGTCGGCTCCTCACCTGCTGGCGCCAACTGAATTTGTACACAGGTCCTGAAAGAGAAGTGCCAAGGAACTGAAGCTAAGACCAAAGCAAGTAAACAAAACCAGGGGACTCAAAGCTGTACCCTCTAAGAGCCCCGAGGCAGCAGCTTAAGGGACTTTTATTAGAACAACTCTGTGTACATAGTTCATGCAGAGTTTATACAGATACTGGCATAAGCAAAACAAAGCGGACGACAGCGTCCCTATCTCAGAAGCAGGAGACATTCTGGCTGGCTTGAAACCACAGATGATATTACCGCTGGAGAGCATACAGCACAAACTCTGCTCCCAGCATCCCGGGAGAAGCAGGTGTCCTCATTCTCAAAGCATAGTGTCAGCAGAATCACAGGGTGTTCTGCAGACAGAGAGCAACAGGCTGAAAACCACCTACATTACTTAGGTTAGCTGCTCACGCACCAGGAAATAACCCCTTGGGGTCACACACACAAACAAAGAGATAAGAAGTAGGAAGGGGATTAGTTGGAAAGAAGAAGGGGTTTGATGGAAATGGGAGGGGGATAAGAGAAGGTAATGAGGGTGAAGATGATCAAAATACATTATATAGTTGTTTGAAATTATCAAAAAGGACATATATATTTTTTAAATCTCCTTATAGCAAGAATTCACTCGGTTGGTGCAGAGCCCACCTATACGTCCCCAGGCCATTCCACAAAAACTGTGGCCATCGTTGTGCCAGGCACTGGGTTCTAACTCTAAACTTGAACTTGGGCCCAGGAAATGGCAAGAATAAACACTGAGACAAGTCACTCTCCATGACAGTTGTGTGTGTTGAGGACAGGATGGAGAAGACTCTGAGAACACATGGCCCCCTACTTCTGATGGCTTCACTTGTGGATTCATTTTACCATAGTGTGAAATGGCTGCCACCCAGTAGAACCATATTTGGACCTTTGGATTGGCATCTTTTCCCAGGCTAGCAATCAGCTATACAGCACTCTTTTGGTGCTGGGCAGGGATTCAGAGCTCCAAGGCAGCCACTATTGGCTTGGGAAACTACGAAGGCTGTAGTGTGCTGCAACTCCGAGTCATGGCGCTCAGTGGGTGAGGTCTGCCTGGGCGTTGTGGACTTACTGATAGTTCCAACTTGCAGTGGGTTTATGGAGACATCTGTGTCACAGCAGACAGGAGAAGGTTCCCACACTGTGACCTCAGTGGTGACAGAACTGAGCCAACAACACCACAGTTGTCTCACAGTTGGGGTGCCTGTCTTTACCGGGTCTCTACTACTCACCCCGCTACATGCTTCTCTGTTGAATCTCCCACGCCACAGTCCCATTGTAGGAGAATCTAATGTCTGGCCTTTGTCTTTTCTATCTAGCTACATTCTCATCCTATGTGACCACATTATATTCTGAGCGCCACCTGTATATTGATGACTGAAGGTCATACCTAGACATCTCTCCCATGCGTCAGGACTGTGTTCAAACTTCTGTCTAAATGTTTTTTATGAATCTTCATTCACTCTACCCTCCTGATAGACAAGCAGATTTTTCTCTAGTCCTATTGACATAAGTGGTACAGGGATGAGCACATATCTGCTGGACTTTCCAGATGTCTTACCTGGATTGTATAGCTAGGATCGGGCTGCAGAATCATATGATATAGACATGTGAACAAAACCACATTCCTCTACAGGGTGTTTCCACAAACAAGGGGCCTTCTTCATAATACTTGGTGTTGTCGTTACCCTCTCACTGCTGGGACAAATCACCTGACCAGAAGCAGCTGGTGAAAGGAAAGGGTTTATTTTGGTTGACCGTTTCTACAGGATGGCAGGGAAAGTGTGGCAGAGTAGGCATCCAGGGTGTCACATCAGCTGGGAGGAAACAGCAAGAGAGAGCCCTTGCACTGGTCAGGGAGCTGGACTATAAGGTCCCAAGGTCTGGCCCCGCGACACACGTTTCTTAACTGCTCCACCTCGTAAGGGCTCCACCAGCTGGAGACTGTTGTCAAAATGCACGAGCCTAGGGGAAGGTACAGTTCGTTTAGACGACCACACTTTGCTATTCCAGGATGCTGAGCTCTAGCCACATAGCCCAGTTACACTGGGAGATTTTAAAAGTCCGGCCACGTAGCCTGTAACCCAGACTAATTAAATCAGAATTTCTGGGGGTAAAATTAAGACCACAGTAGTAGTTACAGCTTCCCAAGTAATTTGAATATTCAAATAAAGTTGGAAACCATGCCTCTATTCCATGATATTACTGACACTTAGCTATCTCCAGCCCTTTAATTTTGTCAATGGAACTTTTGTACCAACCCAATATTTTGATCTGCTCTCTACAGCTATATTTATTATTCTCAATATACTGAATCCATTTTCTCAATACAGTCTTCTAAACAACTTGACTTTCCTTGTTGATTTATGGCTATGTTCATTGCCAAGCTATTTGAAGCTGGAATCCAGTAAATTTATTTATCTCATCCAACACATAATTCTGAGAATGGTTTCAAGTGGGATGTGCCTGTCATAACTGGTAAATTTTTGGACACAGGAGAAGTAGGGGAGGTATCACTATGTATAATGTTTCACAACACATCATGTATGCACATATGCTCAGGATTGGTGCCTTCTGTAATTTTTGGTGATTTTTAATTTTAAGATGGAATAATCCTAAATTTAAAAAAAAATATTTAGGGCTGGAGAGATGGCTTAGCAGTTAGGTGCTTGCCTGTGAAGCCTAAGGACCCTGGTTCAAGGCTCGATTCCCCAGGACCCACGTTAGCCAGATGCACAAGGGGGCGCACACGTCTGGAGTTCGTTTGCAGTGGCTGGAGGCCCTGGCATGTCCATTCTCTCTCTCTCTCTCTCTCTATATATATATATATATATATATATATATATATATGCCTCTTTCTCTCTCTGTCACTCTCAAATAAATAAATAAAAAGTAGCAAAAAATTTTTTTAAAATATTTACTTATTGGAAAGGAAAGAAAGAGAGAGACAGAGAGAGGACATATGTGTATAGACACTCTAGTACCTCTCACCACTGCATATAAATGTCAGATGCATGCAGTGCTTTGTGCAAGTAGCTTTATGTGGGTACTGGGGAACTGAACCCAGACTGCTATGCTCACGCTTTGCAAACAAATGCTTTAAAACATTGAGCTGCCTCCACAGCCCCCCAATCTTATATTGAATAATTCAGATTTGATGTCAGACAGACCTGGATTTAAATTCTGCCTTTAACCCTGTGCAGAATGCTAAATTTCTGTCTGATCCTTCGGTTCCTTGTTGGTAGAAGGAAGAGATTAATTTAGGCTACATGTAGCAGGGATTAAGTACCTGACCCGTCGTCAACACCCTGTGGCTGGTGGTCTTGTACTGTGTTGCCATTCCTTGGGTGAATTGCCACGTTAGGTGCTGCGCGGCTCTGGGGCTTTAAGTACTTGTTTAACCAGGGGTGGGAAGTGAGTGACCCTCTTCTCTCAAGGGAACAATAATGTCTGCATATTTTGCAAAGCACCATTGCAGCTCACATGAGCTGACAGTAGCTTGACATTACACTTGGGTAACAAGAAAAGCACAGTCTTAAAATTTCACAGAAGAAAGAAAACTGCAACGTGAAGGTCTTCAATGTATAAATATAGCTTGCTTTGGAAGCCAATTGCAGAGAAAATGGATGCATCTTGACGTCTGCTCTACATGCCCAACAAGCTGACAAGATATTCAATGACTCCAGGAAAGCATTCAGTACAGTGGCTCTCCAAATGTAGGTAACTAATACACGAAGTCAGAGGTGGTTTTGTGGGTCCCAGATCATCCCAATTTTATAGATTTCCTTTAAATTCACCAATTCCATTTTTCCCCACTGAAATCTACTTTTAAAAAAAGTAATGTTTACATATGCCCCAAAGTATGACATGATTGCAGGCGTAGAATAAAGCACATCTTGTGATCACATTAGGCCCATAGATCATGAACTGTCAATCTCAGGGTTGTATACAGACCTCTCCTAGTACTGCCCGCTTACTGGGGAAGAACAGTAACCGCCTTCTGTAGTTCAGTTTTCATCTAATTTCATCTAATGTCACGAACTTAAACAGGTTCTATGACTCAGGGTCCCATCCTTTTCTTTGCTATTGTGTCTCGCATATTTCGCATCTAGATCTTAACACTTTATGTGGGGCCCAACACATTGTAGGACCTTAAAAGATTTTTGTGAAATATGTGACTAAATCCAAATGCATCTGCAAAATTGTTTTGTGAGCTCTTTAGGAAATATCTGTATACAAACCATATTGATTTTTTGTGTCAAATAATCATCAGAGAAACCACAAATTAATTGGCTGACTATGTTAGATGTGCATCAAACTTCACATTAAAATATCTATGAGAAAATTCATCTACTTCAGGCAGAAGTTCAGCATTTTTCCTTGATCTCAAACCCATCACAAAACCTTTTTCCTTTGGCTGCCAGTAAGCTCAGAGGTGTCTGCCGTACTCCATTGTATCAATGAACTTCTCGCTAAAACCAAATCTTTCCTTATCCTTCTCTTCCTCCTTTTAAGTTGTTTTTAATTGTTCTGTTCACTTGCTAGTTGTGTCACTTAAGTAAAATATTTTACGGAAGCAGGTGACATAAAAATCATTAGAAAACAATTACGAAGTAAAATAGACAGCAATTTGCTTTAGAACAAATGCACTCCAGAGTATTCATCCGTTTGGTGATTAGCATCCAGCAGGTTTCAGCACCCGTTCGCCACCTGTTCAGTACTCATAGCTTTGTACTCCAGAACAGTGAATGGCATTGGTGGTCCCCCTGAACTCCGTGCTTGAGATGTAGAAGAAGAGTAAAGTGTCTGGACTGTATACTAGACTAGACTAGATTAGACTAGACTAGACCAGACCAGACCAGGCATTACTATACGTCATTATATGTTATCATACTCTATGTGACTATACTATGCTATGCATTGTTATGCTACGCTACCCTATGCTGTGCTGTGCCATTCTAATTATACTCCGCTTGCTTGCGTGAAAGTTATTCTCTCATGGGAAAGTTATGATCTCCTAGAGAAAAAATGAGAATTTTCGTATGAGACATTTTATTATAAATTAATATATTATTAGTTTAAGGCTGCTGTGAGAAAAAAAAAAAGTAGTGCAAACTGGATGGCTTAGAAGAACAATTTTTCTCTTGGTGCTGAAGGCCAGCAGTGCAAAAATCAACGTTATCACATGGCCATTGCCCCTCTGAAGGCTTTAGGGAAAAATCCATTGTTCCTGTGAGTTTCCAGTGGTTTTGGAACCTTGGTTTATGGACATGTCACTCAAATCTTTCCCTCTGCTGTCACCAGATGTTCTCCACATGCCCTGTTTTCTTTTTATTCTTCCAAAGATTGTATAGGATTAAGGATTTGGCCTATTGAGTATGACCCTTATGAACCTTTCTCAACTTACATGTTATTGACATTCTCAAAGACTCTAGTTCCTAATAAGATCACATCCCAGGTACCACAGAGGTTATAACCTCAATCCGTGTGTGTGTGTGTGTGTACGTGTAAGTGTGAGCATGTTGTGTCATGGTCAGAGGATAATTTTCAGTGTTAATTATCACCTTCCTCGCTATTGAAGACAGGGTATCTAGACCTCACTATTGTTCACCACCAGGCTAGCTTGCCTTCTATGTTAGCACCTCCGGGAAATGTTTCTGTCTTTGCCCCTATTCTTGCATAGGTGTAGTGAGATTACAGAAGCTCACCACCATCTGACTTTATGTGAGTTCTAGGGATCTGAACTCAGGTCTTCAGGCTTATGTAGGCAAGCATTTTATCCACTGGTAACCATCTCCTAGCATCTCACCATGGCATTTAGGTGGACACAGTTCAAATTGTACTGTTGGTCTATGGCCAAGTGTCAGGCCTGATGACTGGAATGTCTGCTAAAGTGAAAGCGTGGGCACTGGCAAGGAGCCCTTCGGAGGAGGTGCATGGCAGTCCTATTGGGAGCACAGAGACACTGTGGTCTGGGAGGCTTCCTTCAGGGAGCGATTTCGGCATCCCTCCTGCTTGCCCTACCTCATCCTTTGTTAGGGGCCAACTGTGCCTGATAGCATTCTGGTCTAGCAGCAATCTCATTTCAGCCCTTGGCATTCTTGGTGTGCTCCGCATGTTGGGTTTTTATCAGTTTTGTGTGATGAGAAATTTCCAAGGCACTTTTTACAGGAAGGCCATCCTTTCCTGTACTCTTATCTCCTATTGTTATCACAAGCTTGTGTGATAGATTTTGCCAGCCTTAAATGCACAGAGCTTTCTGAAATAAAGAGAAAATATACACAACTGATGTTTTCCCCCCACTAACAATATGCGTGTAAATACAGAGACACTCCTAACTACTGGCATGTCTGTGGTTTTTAAAACATGACTTGCTCACCTCTCTTTCTTTTTTTATTTTTAAAACAATTTTTAAAATATATTTTATTTATTTGTGACTGAGAGAAAGAGACAGAAAGAGACAAATAGAGAGAGAATGGGCGCACCAGGGCCTCTAGCCCCTGCAAACGAAGTCCAGACACATGCACCACCTTGTGCATCTGGCTTATGTCGGTACTGGGGAGTCAAACCTGGGTCCTTAAGCTTCACAGGCAAGCACCTTAACCGCTAAGCCCTCTCTCCAGCCCTTATATCCCTTTTCTTAATGGAATCTTCCTAAAGTGTATGCTGTTTATCTTCCTGGATAAACTTCAGGTTCGTAAACATTTTCTGCTCCATTCTTTCCAATGACCAGGTATTAAGGAACCTTAAAATTTACTTAACCCTTTCCCATGTCATGTATGATGAGCAACAGAGATTTGGAAAATATCTCACTCCTCTCCCACAAATGCAAATAGAAAAAAATTTAGACCATCATTTCCTTATTACTATTTGGAGCATTTTAGCTCCTTTTAATTGCAAGGCTTATTCAAATATGGTTTTGGTTAGATATAATCACAGTTGTCATCAATTAGCATTCTGTTGAGTGCTAGTTCTGTGGTATTTTGCTAGGCAATCATTGAGCAAATTATGACAAATGGTATTTTTACATAAAACACCACTGATGCAGAGTGGCAAGCTTATGAACTAATGTATATTTGGGGAGTAATAAAACATGAAAGATATTTACCTCATTAGACAGAAATCAGAAGTTAGAACAAAATGGGACTGAATCCTTTTTGTTCTTATATTTAAATCCTAAAAGAAAAACATAGCCCAGGTCCTTCTTCATCGCCTCATACATGGTTTTTTTTTTTTTTTTTCTGGACTTTTACTTATTTATTTGCAAGCAGAGAGAGAGAGAGAGAATGAACACACCAGGGCCTTCAGGCACTGCAGATGGTCTCCAGATGCATGCGCCACTTTGTGCATCCGGCCCTACCTGGCTACTGGGGAATTGAGCTCAGGTCATTAGGTTCTGCAGGCAAGCACCTTAACTGCTGAGCCATCTCTCCAGCCCCCTTGTACATGGATTTAACAACCCCCTCTTGACTTCTTTGCTCCCACAGAAGCGTGAAAATGTCACTATCCCAGATGTGTCACGATTTGTGACCCACCCAGTATGTCTACATCTTGTTCTAACATGGGTTCCTCTGGTCATAGGCTGCAAACCCTGGGCTCCCCCCAGACACTTGAGGACATAGGAATGCAAGCAGAGTTCAGGTGCACCGTCTTTGCTCATCTCTCTGCCGTCCTATTCGAACTTATTCTGAACTCTTCTAAGGGTCCTGGACCAGACAGATGGCTCAGTGGATAAAGCACTTGCCATATAATGCTGAGTACCTGAGTTTGGATCCCCAGATCTCACGTTCAAAAAAAAAAAATGCTGGCCTGGAGAGATGGCTTAGCGGTTAAGCGCTTGCCTGTGAAGCCTAAGGACCCCGGTTCGAGGCTCGATTCCTCAGGACCCACGTTAACCAGATGCACAAGGGGGACGCACGCGTCTGGAGTTCATTTGCAGTGGCTGGAGGCCCTGGCGCGCCCATTCTCTCTCTCTCTCTCTCTCTCTCTCTCTCTCTGCCTCTTTCTCTCTATGTCTGTCGCTCTCAAATAAATAAATAAAAATAAAAACAACAAAAACTAAAAACTGGCAACTATGGTGGGCTTCTGTAATTCCAATGTACCTATCATGAGAAAGGAGGTAAACACAGGAAAGAGTCCCACAAGCTCATGAATGGAGGGGTGAACAAGAGACTCTGCCCCAAAATGTGGTTGAAAGAGACCTGAAAGCGATCCTCTCACCTCTCCACACATGCTGTGGCACACACACTAAGAAGGAAGACGGGAAGGAGAGAGGGAGGGAGGAAAGAAGGAAGGAAGGAAGGGGAAGGAAAAAGGGGGGAGGAACAGAGGGAGGGAGAGAGGGAAGGAGGGAGAGAGGGAATCTTCCAAAGTTCTCCCATTGGATCAGGTGCATTGCAAACCCCCGTAATTCTCTTCTGTAGAATATCTGCATCTTCCTTTGTTCTGTAGTATCAGTCAATCCCGCACCTTTCCAAACACCCCCCTACCGTTCCAAGCAACTATCTTGAGAAACGTTCTTCTCCTCCTATTACCCACTTCCAAACTTGCCTCCTTTCAGGCACTTTGGAACCTTGGCAGTCTACTACTCAGCTTCCTTAACTGTTGGAATTGTGACCCCATAATATACAGGAGTCACGAAAACTTTGGCAACAATAAAACTCAAAATCGAATACAAAATGAACCCAAGGTGCTTCCATCAAGGCTTGCCCCTGTTGCCCTATGTGACCTCACCATGGTCTCAGTTGTGAACACACATGCCACAAACATGGTGTGAATCACCTCAGACTTGAAATTCTGGTATCGTGCGATTTGCAGTGTGTTCACAGTAATGCAGGTGTCTGCTGCCATGAAGTGGAATGGTTTAATTATGGTAAACAAAACAATATTTTCCTGTCATTCCCCAGCATGTAAGTAACAAACTGGAGTTATCTTCTCTTTAGGTTGGATTTTATTAGAATGTTTGATTTTAAGAATTGCTGTTTGAGTTGATGAGTTCCATTAAAAAAAAAATGTCTTGGGGGCTGGAGAGATGTCTTGGTGGTTAAGGCGTTTGCCTACAAAGCCAAAGGACCCTGGTTCAATTCTCCAGGACCCACGTAAGCCAGATGCACAAGGTGGTGAATGCATCTGGTGTTTGTTTGCAGTGGCTGGATGCCCTGGTGCGCCCATTCTCTCTCTCTCTCTCACTCTCTCTCTCTCTTTCTCTCTCTCTCCCTTTCTCTCTCTCTCTCAACTAAATAAATATATAAAAATGTCTTTAAGTAAATCTGGCTTGGGATTAGGGAAGAATTTCCAATAATTTCTGAAATGACCCTACCCATGTCTATCATTTTTTTACTACATATGTCTTTGAAGCGGTATTCTTAGCACTGACATATATAAAATGAGAATACCAACTCTGAAAATGTTCAAGATGTTCTGTGTCCTATTGTATTGAATATTCAGCCAAGATTTAATTCTTTATGCAAAAATAAATAAGCATGTCCATATCATAAGTATGCAGGTTTACTTTCCTCTTTAATTAATAGTAAAAAATAAAGGTAAACCACATGTTTTCACCTTTACTAAATGGTAAAATTTTTCTGTATAATGAAGAATTTTTAAAAAATAAAAAAGATGTTTTTAAAAATAAATTTATTTGTGACTTATTATCAGTTAATGTTTGATTTTTATATCTATCTTATATAACTGATGTCACATAAAATTTTTTCCAGGTTGACCTGGAATTCACTATGTAGTTTCAGGCTGGCCTCTAACTCACAGCAATCCTCCTACCTCTGCCTCTTGAGTGCTGGGATTAAAGGCGTGCTCCACCACACCAGGCAGATTCATTAACATTTATATATTCCAGTTTCACTAATCTTTAGAAAACTTTCCCTTTTTCTCTTCATATTGTCTTTTAGCTCTTGGGTACCCAACTAGTCTATGTCAGACTTCATCTCTCTACAGAGGCATGCAGTTGAGACCTCTACTATATAGATGCATTTAAGTAGTGGGAAAGCAAAAAGCTTTTAGGCAGACTGACCTTAAGTACATAGAAGTTCTTTGGGCAACAAAGGGTGGGGTAAAAGTTAGTTGTTACCCAAAGCCTCATTAAACTGGTTCTTGGTAAGAACGACTCATAAAAAGACAGTGACCCCATTATTCTTAGGGAGCTCTGTGCAGCAATACCTCAGACAGGCCTGTTGGCCGTGCATCCTAGACAACACCTAAACGGACTTATCTCAGGCAAAGCGGAGTTTCAGAGATGTTAGACCACTGGCCGATGGCTGACTAGCTTTATGGGATTTCTATACTGCTGCAAGTATAGCATCAGGTTTTATCCTGCAAATGTGTGGAAGGTCCATAACAAATTAAAGCGTGTGCCTTGCCCTGCCCTTACCGACTTGAAGCTATCTGTGTTCAGATCTTCATTTTGGAAACCATGTGAGATAATTCCTCTGCAAAGAAACTCAGCTAGGTATTGTGATGTGGCCTCAGAATGTTCCTTATACAAGCCATTGGAATTTATTTTCTCTATTTTTCCTAGGTGGAGAAGAGTTCAATTGAGCACTGCTTTACATAAAGTGAAGTGCATATTGCATACTGCTTGACGGAAGCCCAGCCACGATCAGGATTTAAAGTTGAGAAGGTTTCTGTTGACAACTCACATTGTCCTTGTCCCTCCACACATCACTAGCTGCACAGAAGAAGCCCAGGTTTCATAGAAATATTCATCCCTCTACAATGCATGGACATTAGAAGGTCTCAGCAAATAAATTTACCAGAAAAAAATTTCCAAAGTATGCACCATATGCATGTTTGTGTATTTGGGAAAAGTGTTTTTATGCATGTGGACAATACTGATTCTTGCTTCTTGTTTATCATAGTACCTTGAAGATTTTGGACATATGAGGGTCTAGCTTCAGATTTAAATTTAAATTTCAGATACCTTTATACCCAATGAACTAATTTCTAACAACTGCTAACCAACTATGGAATATGAGACCTAGCCCTTAACCCACATTTAAATCTTGTCTCTTTTGGCAGGACAGACTTCTGTTTTAAAGCCCAAAGGTTTTTATTCCTAATGATCAGAAATTATACATATATATGTGTATGGATATATTATATTATATGTTTATCCATACATATATGTCTAGAGTGAATATTGAAGTTCTAAAGTAGGTATGTAACTTGACTCAGAAAAGAAGTTACATGTACATATATCTTTGTATTATCTGTCATTTATATGGATTATATCACATTATATATTACACATATACATCATATGTGATATATTATATATCATTTACATGTATATGTACATATACACATATGCACAGACACAAACTATGAAGATTGAAGGACTAAAGTGGATATGGTACTTAACCAAGACCTAAGTTACATATACATACATGCATACTTACATGTTATATATATGTACCATATATTACATATGTATACTATACACACACATATATCCAGATACAAATATCACAGAGATGTAAGGTCTAAAGTGGGCATAGTAATTAATTTGCCAAAGAGTCTATACAAAGGTAATAAAAGAGCAGCCTTTTTAAGAGACACTTCTACAATGCTTAAGAAAGACAAGGAAGGAAGAATCTAACCCCACTGTGAGCTTCCCACAGCGTGCAGGAAATCAAAAGAAATAAAATGAACATCAATGAACCAAAGAACCCACAAACGCCAGTCATGGTAGGTATCAGCAAATATTTGGAAGACTGTCATGTGAAACGGAAGTTAATTAGATTTACTCTGTTAACTCTGCAGGGCAGTGCAAGGAACACTAAAAGAAAGTTCTAGAGGAAGCTATTTCTTTCTCTGTCTCTCTCTCTTTCTCTCTCTTTTTAGCTTCAATAGAGAGAACTCTAAACAGGTTGGGCTAGAGTGCTTTGCCAAGCAGGCCTCCCCACATCATCTCCACCAGGAATAATATGGATGGCATCATAGCTCCATTGGAAAGATATGCTTCTGTGACCTCATAAATCTATTTCAATTCCAAGATTAAGTTAGCTTAGTTGATTGGAAGGTGGAATCGCATCCCAGCCAGCTTGTTTATTTTTCAGATTCTCTGATGATTAAGAGAGAATTTTTACCCTTTTATTTTCAGCTGCCTTCTGTATTCCTTGCAATAGAAAAAAAAAAAAAAAGTAAATTTTAGAAGAGCTCTTCTGAATTTTCTGCAATCTGATTACCTCAGGCAATGTTTCAAGTGTAATTAAAATTCTGTTTGCGCTCCTTGAAATACAGATAAGCACTGCAGAGTGTGGTCCCTCTAAAGCACGGATTTGCCTAGTTATCTAATTGAGGCGAGTAACAAGCTGAGTTATTCTGGATCCCTGACATTGAAACGAAGACTAATTCCCTGTCACCACTGCTGTCCTCTGACTCATGAGGTCACAGTGGTCTAGGATGAGGCTGTGGAGAAGCAGAGCTCAGGGGATCATGGCCTGGCCACGGCTGTTCAGCGTGCAGCCTGTTCTAACAACGCAACCTATATTCATTTTAACATAAACGTTACAAATGTGTGTTCCATCATCAGGTAGAGCTTCACTTCCATATCAACTGAGTAAAACAGAGCTGCGAAAAAAGAAAAAGACTTAAAAAAAAAAAGCAGCCTATTGTTGCCAGGAGTCAGGAAGAATAATAACTCACATTATCAGAAAGGGCAGTACAAATAAAGAGTTCTGCCTTTTCCTTTTTGGCTTTCTTGCTACCAATTTAAGATCAAGATCTTAGAAGGAATTACATTCCATCTTAGGTAGAACTGACAGAAACACATTTTCAATTACCAGCAGGTGACAATAGAACAACAATGTTAGTGGTTTGTTGTTTTTTTTTTTTAAACAAGGTTATTTCTTGCTTTACAAAGGTGACTATGTATAAAGGACTGAACAAGATCTCCAACAAATAATATTACTCCTTTCAAAAAATACAAATGTTTTTAACTTTAGATACTGGTACATTTAATTTGTGCCTCTGTAGTTTCCAAGTGATCTAGAGGGAGAAAAAAGTCCGCTCCAACTGAATTACTTGACTTAAAAACATTTAATACAAAGAATTCATAATAGGTCCCATGGGAGCTATTAAAATAAACATGAAATTTATTTACTTGTTTATTTATTTGCAGTCACACAGAGACAGAGAAGAGAGACAGACAGAGGATGGGTGCTCCTAGGCCTCCAGCCGCTGCAAAGGAACTCTAGACACACGCGTCACTTTGCGTCTGGTTTTACCTGGGTCTGTGGAATCAAACCTGGGTCACTAGGCTTCACACGCAAGCACCTTAGCTGCTGAACCATCTCTCCGGCCCCCGTTTATTCATTTCTGATAAGAGCCAGGCCATGACTTCATTGTTTTGGTAAAGATAATACTTGTCAGGACATATTTAAGCATTGGCTAATGAAGGACTGTTAGTCAAATAATGAATGGAATTAATATAAGTAAATGATGTACATTCTGTGAGGCAGCCTCATCCTGAACCCCATTGCTTTATTTTTGCATAATTCCCCTCTGTTATCCTAAAAGCCTAAAATAATATCTAGGGATATAATTTTGCAACTCAAATAAAAAAGACTTGATTTTCTCAAATTATTCTACAACTTGCACTTGCACTCATATTAACATTAACTCCTGTTTTCTTCTTGTAGACTTGGTTTTCAGTGGAGTCATTTATATCATTTGTAAGTTAGAAACAGCCTCACCAGAAAAGGATTTCAATAGATTTCACATTCTCTTTCTACATGACAGATATAAAAATCATCCCATGCTTGTATTTTTTTTTCTGGGAATATTTTTCCTAACAGCTCCAACTGTTTGGGGGCATTTTAAAGACATGAGTTAATGTTCACATAGTTTGCTTAGATTATCTCCCATCCATCGTGGTAGGTTTTAAGGATACCAAATTATCTCACCACCTCTTTCCTCCCTTGATTCCATTAAACTTAGTGTTCCAGAGCAATCTAATTTTGGATAAATTGCTTTCCTGTGTTTTGGCTGCTAGCTTTTGACAAACGTGTTTTAAGTTTCACTCAAAGGCTAATTTTTTTCTTATTTTAACCACTGAATGCTTTACAAATTATGCTAGCAAGATGTCTTTTATTTCTCAAGTTTTAGTTACTGAGGAATTATAATTTTCTGAAGCTTAAAAAAAAAAAGCTTGAAAACTTGATCCAGAGTTAAATGTTCTTGAGTATAGATTGAGTTGTAAAGCTTTATTAGCAAAATGCATTTCAGGTTACCTCCTACCTGATACAGCTAAAAAAAAATATATAGACTGACCAGTCTTTAGAAGTTTTTTGCTTTTGTTGTTTTCAGAATGGGAATACTAATTTAGCTGGTCATTCCAGAAGTTTCTAGCTAAGCCTACTTGACTATAAATATCTATACACACTCAGTCTGTCTGACTATAAGTTCTCACAGACACACACACACACACACACACACACATCATTTCAGATGCTCAGAGACACCATCAGTTATGAACTATGTATTAAATAAAAAGACTTTGTATGTTAGAAAGGTATGTTAGTGCTGGGATAAAATCAGAGAAACATAGGCATTGTCTTACCATAACCATCCAGTTAGGAAAACACACTTGTCCTCTCCCAGGTAAAATAAGCAAGTTAGCACAAGGAATGTAGCCATCGCCATGAACTTCATTTCTTTCTCCTAGGCCGCCCCTGGACCAACAGCTTTATGTAAATGATCACATTTGTTCTTTCCCATAGCTGTAAGTCATCCCCATCATATTTTACAGACAAAAAACAACTGAGAATTCATTTGCCCAGGAATATATGGAGAATTATCAGATACAATTTAAACCCAGTTCTGACTTGAAAGTCATGTTTATATACTTATTTATTTGCAAACGCAGAGAGAGAATGGGCATGCTAGGGCCTCTAGCCTCTCCAAACAAACTCCAGATGCATGCACCACTTTGTGCATCTAGCTTTATGGGAATAGTGGGGAATTGAACCAGGATTGTTGGGCTTTGCAGGCAAGTGCTTTTAACTGCTGAGACATCGCTCCAGCCTCCTATGTTGATACATGTTCTGTTTAATATTTTATTTCAGAATTTCCTAGGTATGGTGTTTCAGAGAAGGGAGTGATTGTGTATAGGGGGAAAAAATCACAGAGTAGCTGTTTGCATTGAGAAGTTGGGGGCAAGCTGATTGGGTTCAGATATCAAATATACCAAGGAACTTGTTTTAGGCAGATGGAAACACTGTCCACAAGCAAAGCATGAAGCTGGGGTACAGTGAAATTTGGGACAACATAGTCTAATTTGCCTGAAGTAAAGTGGAGTTAGGAGAGATGGATTGGACAACAGGAAGTGGGTAGTTTCACATGTACAATATGTGCTTATTCTTAGGAATTTGAGATCTCAGAAGCAGAGCATAAGAAATAATAAAAATTTATCCCACCATCAACTCCATCAATGACATCTAGAGACCCTTCAAAAACACCATCTGAGTCCAGTTATGCTTTTAAAGTTCTGTTTGTCTTCTCAAGTGTCAGCCATTATTGTAATGGTGGAGATCTTCCAAAGGAGTTTGTCCTGTGTGTGTGCATGCACACATGTTTGTGTGTGTATGCACATGTGTGTCCATGTGTGCGGAAGCCACAGGACACCTCAGATGCTCCTCCTTAGGTGCTGTAGCAGTCAGCTTCACATTGCTGGGATGACCCTCCAGACAAGAAAGGATTATGGGAAGAAGGGAATTGATTGAAGCTTACAGATTCAAGGAAAGTTCTGCCCCCCCCCCCCTTTCACGGGTCCATGCAGAGAGAAATACCAGCTGCAGCGGCATAAGCAAGCACACTCCAGGAACTTTTGCAGAATGCAGATTGCTCTCTGCATACCTTTTAAGCTGGAATTCAGATCCACCCCCAAACACACTTGAACCTTAGGATCTGCTCACAGTGACATCTCCTCCAGGCAACTGGAAATCTAAGAAGTTAATAAAACTGAATATATTAGGGGACATCCATTCAAACTACCACAGGTACCACCCCTGTTTTTTGAAACAGGGTCAGTCGTTGGCCTGGAACTTACCAAGTAGGCTAGACTGGCAGGTCAGTGAGTCCCAGAGATCCACCTGTCTCTGTCTCCCCAGCATTGGGAGGACAAGTGAGCACCACCATGCTTAGATCCTTTTACGTGTGATCTTTGGACTTAGGTGTTCATGCTTACAAGGAAAGTACATTACTAACTGAGTTGTCTCCAACCTCAGTAATTTGTATGTCCTTTTAAAAGAAAAATCCCAATGTTGCATGCTTTTCTGTATCAATCAATTCTGGAATGTATGCTATTTGATAATATTAACAAATATATTTAACACAAAGAAATAATGTACCAAAATGAATAATAGATTGTTTATTCATATGCTCTCAGGATTCATAATTCTCAAGAGATAATTTGTCAGTTTTTACATAACACCACAGTTTGTTATCTGTGGAAAGGGGACAGTATTTCATTCATAGCAAGATTGAGGTCAATTCTTATTAAAGACATGGACCTCTTGAATATCTGCATCTATTTGGAACTATTTCATTGTTTTGTTCTACCCTTCAGAATATATTTTTAAGTGTTAATATGGCTATCCTCAGTATAAATACTCAGCATATTTAAATGGTTACTAATATCATTTTCGTTGGGTTATTGCTGATTCCTTCAAAATGCTCAACTAAACCATTATCTGTTCCAGGATTTTAGTTGATCATAAAAAAGAAAAAGAGTACACAGAGTTTCTACATTTCTTTTTCCCTATTTTGAATACCTTAGAAATTATTTTGCAAGGATACAAATTGTCAGCCATCACATTGAATCAGAGATAGACTTTAGATCTCTGTCTGTTGACTAGCAAGGAGGCAGGTAAACAAGCCCAATCTTGCATAAAGGCTTCTCATGGGATTCGTGTGTACACGTAATTGACTAGGGCCAGAAGTGCAAAATCCCTGTAATTTGCATGGTGTGCGCAGGGTTAATGAAGGAGAGGGAAAAGATGAGGAAGCAGCCTTGGGAGGAAGGCAGGGAGCATTTCCCCGAGCTTCTCAGAAATGGAAGTTGATCGAGCAATTACCATAGTGAAAACACAAAAGCACCCTTGGATCTTAATCTACCTTAGGAAAATGATCCAAACCAAATATGTAAAATTGACTGAGATGACTCTCCTATGAAGGGAAAGAGTCACAACAAAATCCAGAAATGGAATACAAGGAGCAAGGTCATTCAGTCCTCCCTGCCTGTCAGCTGTAGGTTGTTTCCTAGCAATTCAACATGGCCCAGTTAGCCAGGGTGGGAGTTCATTTTCACTGATGAATCTATGCTGGAATTCTGGTTAGAACAAAAACGTTTTACAAAATTTTAATTTATTTATTTTTATTTTAGAGATAGTGGGAGAGAGACAGAGGGAGAGAGAATCCATGTGCCAGGGCCTGTTGACACTGAAATCTCACTCAACACCACCTAGTGGACATGTGTGACCTTGCACTTGCCTCACTTTTGTGTGTCTGATTTACATGGGATATGCAGAGTGGAACATGGGTCCTTCGGCTTTGCAGGTAAGTGCCTTAACTGCTAAGCCATCCCTCCAGCCCCCAAAACTATTTTCTTTTTTTTTGTTTGTTTCTTTTTTTGTTTTTCCAGGTAGGGTCTCATTCTAGCTCAGGCTGACCTGGAATTCACTATGTAGTCTCAGGGTGGCCTCGAACTCATGGCGATCCTCCTACCTCTGCCTCCTGAGTGCTGGGATTAAAGGTGTGCGCCACCACGCCCAGCCCCCAAAACTATTTTGGAATGTGTCTCAACATTCTATTCTCTACTCGCCCTAACAACACCGAAACAAACATTTTCTTTTGTAAGAGAATGACTATTAAAAACACGGATGCCAGTTCTTGCCTTTTATGAGCTTTGGTTATAAAAACGAAATACCAAATGGCACTCTATTCTGTGATTAGACAGAAATAAAACTGGCCTTATCTCATTCCTTCATCCTGGCCAATGCTGACTGATGGGCTTTGGAAGACTGGGGACAGTGTTGTCTACATTTGTGTGTTCTGGTATTTCTGATCCCTTGCATGTAGCCTTGATTGGTGCCCAATACATGTTGAGAATAATAAAAACATGAATGTATAATATGCAATTGTACTTCACAAGCTGAGTGGGCTTGTGATGCGAGGCCATGTGTAGCAGTTGGGTTCTCGTTGCTGGAAAAAAAAAAAAAAAAAAAAAAAAAAAAAAAAAAAACACCAGACTAGAAGCAGCTTATGAAAGGAAGGTAACCCTTGCAAGCAGTTTAAAGGGAAAACTTTGTCATGGTTGGGGAAAGGACGGCAGACAGCTAGGGAGTGTCACATCTCCACAGCAGCCAGAGGAAAGTAGTTTGTCTACTGGGCTTGGAGCTGCACTACTCTCCCTAGTGATAAACCTCCTCCGGCAAGGCTCCAGTTCTCAAAGGCCCCCCACAATCTTCCAACATTGC